>CAWUFW010000210.1:2167500-3367500 GCA_963921515.1 Calotriton arnoldi | reverse complement strand
CCGGAGGATTGGATAGTGTGATTTGATATCAATCAACCTAACTCATAGCTCCAGTCTACTTAGATCATGCAAAGTTTCTGTAGTTAAGTATTAAGACTCAGCACTATCTTCTAGACCTCTTTAAACACATATTCCAAATTATTAACGATGATACAAGGAGCCTCTTTGTCTCAAGCTCTTAATGTTTAATTGTCATCCTCGATTAATCCATTAGAAGAATAACTAAGCTCTGCTTTCTTTCAAAGTTCCCTTTCAAATTGTGTCTGTTACACTCATCAATGAAAGAAATATACGAAAATTAAAGTTTCTCAAATTCCAAATGGAAGCCAAATTTTTCAGGGTTCACGCCTTCCTTTTGGGCTTTCATCTTCTCGATGTTGCACAAAATTCTTAAAATCATTGACCTCAGTAATAAGGATTCAGGGGTTTGGGTGATTGTGTCTCTGAGTTTGAACAGATGTCCTTGAGCACTCAACATATATAATGGTACAAGGATATTAGTTCCAGTCACTGTTGGTACTCCAGTTTTTCTTTATTTAGTTTATACGCTCTAGCCAACATGTGTTTCATCAGCAGACCTCATCAGGGCTAGAAACTATACAATACAACAGAATTACTCTTAGTCACAAATTCAAAGATGAGCTGGTGGGGTATTTTGACTAAAGTTTTTTTTTAAATGTGGGTGATGCAATGTATGTACATTTGCTGTTGATAAAAAGAAGGTCTTTAGCTATAATCGGAATACAGAATTAGTACAAATATCACCTTCCAAACCAAATATGTGGTTTACCTCCTGAACTGTGCTTGTGGTAAAACCTATGTGGGAAGTACCATTAGACACTTGTGAAAGAGAATGTTGGAACATCTGAGAGAAGCAAAGGTGAGGACTTGAGATACCCCATTGCATTATATGTATCAATGTGTGGAATGAAGAAACCGCATATTGATTTCTGATTCCATGGTTTTGACGAGGGTACACAGCACCAGGAGGAGGAAAGACAGAGCTGGGTTTACGTCGCATAGAATCCTGCTGGATTATGAAGCTTAAAGTAGTAAGGAAGGGTGTGAATATAGATCATACATTTCAATATTTTCTAGGAGTATATGGCATGCCCCACATTTGTAAGTAACATAACAACCAGACTTATCTGGAGTATAGGGGTATGTCCTTGCGTTTGTCTTTACAAAACACATGAGTTGGACAGCATATGGGAATGAAGCTATAAAAGAAGAATATAGCATGTTACATCGCATGCTATTACAACATGTTGTTAGTACGCAATACCCTTACATAGCAAGTCATTACAACGGCTTGCTGGAGGGCGCGCGCTGGACTTAGGAATAGTATTATTTACTATTCCTACTCCAGTTTGCGCAACAGCAGGGAAGGTGTTGTATTTCATATCCAATACCTTAGCGCCCCCTACAGCAAGTCGTTCTAATGACTTGCGATGTAAAGGTATTGCGTACTAACAACGCGGTCGTTGTAACAACCGCATTGTAATGGTACTTCGTTGTAAACACAGCGTTGTAAACGCTGTTTCCCATGAAAGAATATAGCAATCATTGTGGTTTGTATTAATGAATAGTCTAAATGGAGTGGAGTTTAAATAATGAAGATTAAGCTGCTAAATATTACATGTTACCTTTGTAGAAGGTCTTTGTATTCATGGTGTCTACATCGGATACTTAACTGGAATGAAGTGCTATAATGGGGATAACATTTGCATACAAAACCTCTAAACCTTCAGTAGGTCACTATACTTTGGGCAGAAACTGAGTCACTTTATCAGTTCTGCCGAGACCAAGATGTCTATGACCCAGATTATCAAAAAGCTGATCTTGCAAGCAACTGCTATGCCACTGTAGGAGCATAGATAAGTCAGCTGCAGGAACTGAGATGTTGGGTTAAGAGGCTGAACCACAACTGTGGTGCTGTTAAATGGGATGAAACCATGCCTTGGTGCAGTTCTGCTATCAGATCCTGACACTTCCATATGCTGTTTACGACAAATATGTTTATATATACACACCTTATGATTTACATCATCTTTGAAAGTAAACTTTTGTCCAAAAAACATTTAGAGGAGACTTAAGTGTTAAGTGTGTGCTTAGGGTATGTCAGGCTTTCCCATAGACCTTGATGTTGGCACAACAATTACTATCAAAGGAAGGTGGGCTGTGATCCCTAGTGGTCTTTAGGCTGTATAGTATTGTGAGATAGAAGGGTTGGCTATCAAGGTTTAGTTGACTCTTGGTGGAGCGGTTAAGACCTAGCTTAGGGAGATGCTTTAAAGACAAAACACACTGCACAGTAAGTGATTCTTGCGCACACAGTACACCAATGAACATCAATAACCAGTCGTGGCAATTGCTGTAAATTGAATAACACATTATTAAGCCCCCCCACACACACACATCTAAATGTACATTATAAACTAGGATGAACGATGAATAGCTAAACATTCTAGCCCTTACTGTTGTGGTGATATTAAAGGTAATCCATTAGGATTGGGGCCCTCTTCCATGGCTTACTGGCCTGCCAGAGGTTTGCAATGTGGTGGTTTTGTTAAATCAGCTGTGATAGGATATACAGGGCCAATGCTATCATGTGAGACCTAAGCACACGTGGACAGCCCAAATCTGTCTTTGGTGCTGACATTTGTTACTGTGCTAATGGCATTCCATGTTACCTTTGTGGTAGGACACTGCCACAATGAGAGATTCTTTTGGCACAACCAGAGTCCTTTTTGCTGTCCTTGGGTAGGTGGCTTATGCTTCTTTTTAATGGATTTTCAGAAATAAGCCAGCATCTCAAAGTAGGTATAAAATGGCGCCCACTCCCAATTAAAACAGTCAAAACGTTTTGGTCCTTAAAGAACCAGAGCTACCAAGGGCCGCTTGATTGGGGTCAGATGCCACTGCTATCTCAATACTTAAACATCTGGTGAACTGCAAGTCACATATGAAAAAGGTCTTCTTCTTTCCAGGGTTCTGGGAGACACGGTTCCCACTCAGTTATAGTTAGATTCATGGCAAATGTAAAATGAACTCCTGGTCACATTTGGAACAGTTTTTTTTTTACATTTTATTTACCATTTTTCCAAATAACAAGAAAAGCACCACAGTTAGCGAAGCCATATATGCCAGATGTAGATATCATGTAAAGCAATAACATTTACAGTAGGAAGAGACAATGGGAGAACAGAGTAGTCTAGTCCCATATCTGATAGTCAATACTCCAGAATCCCGATACCTTGCAGTAGTATTTGTGTATGGTACATAGGGACGTCTGCAGTGGAACCAGAGGTGCCAATACAAGCTTAGTTCACCACACAGCCCAAGTAAGCGTAAACCGATTGTGGGTGTGATCTACGAGTTGTACGTCCCGCACAGTCAGTCTTGAGATGTCTGGTTAGTGTGCTGTAAATAGGTGCTTAACGGCTGCCAAATGTCATGGGACGCCAGCGGTTGCAACGGTGCATTCAGTTCGCTAGTGGTATCACAAAAAGTAAGGCTTTTAAGCCACAGTGCGGAGGTAGGGAATCTCCCACCTCCCCAGCATATCGCAATCTCAGGGGCGGTCCCTCTATTGGGGCGTGGGGGCGTTGCCCCCCTGTGTCTAGTATCGGCATTAAGTATAAAATGAATGGCTTTCAATTTGTCAGCACCGCTGCTGCTGTGCTCGTTTTCAGCCACTCTGCGAGGGTATGGGCGGGCTTAAGGACTGCAGGCAGAGCAGAGAAGCAGACACGTTTTGAATTTGAAGTGCGCATGTCAAGTTGGACAGGTACCTTTCTGTGTCCAACCTGACATGCTCACTTGAGGCTTCTTCCTACCTGTGCATGTTAAAGAGCCAGGAAATAACAACCGCAGCCCCCTGTCTCCTAAGGAGCATATGGCTCGCCTGCCCCTGCCAATTCAGGTGGTCCTCTCACGCTGTTTACTAGCACAAATAACAAGGGAGCAGCGAGCGTCTGGATTGGCTACTGAGCAGAAGGAGACATGCGTGGGCATTTAGTCTCCGCACATAGGAAGCAGTGCGGGCTGAGAGGTTGAGAGAGCATGACCAATCACTGTATGGCATAATTTTGAAATCATGCAGTGATTGGCCATTTTCCTTATGTCCCGCCTCTCTTCCCTTTTTGCTCAGCGCCAGAGTGGAAGAGAGAGACACGAGAGTGTGTTTTCCGCAGGTGTGTCTATACTTGGAGCGGAGGCGGCGGGAGGCTTACCTTTTCGAGAAGTCTGCTCTGAATCCAGGCAGGGAAACTGGCCGGTTCAGAAAACCGGGAAGACGTGACAGTTGAATTTTGTTTTCTCTTCGGATGCAATCAGTTTTGTTTGTCTCGAGGATCTCGGTAGGACTGGAGCGGGCACACCTTCGTTGCTCTCTGCCTACGTTTCCAGCTTCCACTTTCCCCCCTCCCCGAATACTTTATAACACAGCCTTGAACATTAA
Source organism: Calotriton arnoldi (assembly GCA_963921515.1). Lineage (NCBI taxonomy): Eukaryota > Metazoa > Chordata > Amphibia > Caudata > Salamandridae > Calotriton > Calotriton arnoldi. The sequence goes on along the minus strand of CAWUFW010000210.1, from coordinate 3,363,038 downwards.
TCTACTGGGCGCACACTTATTTGCCAAAATAAAACATGATGGCTCCTCTTAGTGGGCAATGAAATGCCGATAAAGCTGGCACTACCTACTTATCGGCGTTTCACTGCCCACAACAAGCAGCTATCATGATTATGTCAGGAAATAAGTGTGTGCATGATATGCTGCCTGACGCAAATATAAAAGTACAGGAGAAAGTGGAAGCTATAAACTAACACTGTAAGCAAGCAATGCATTTGCTGTACTCTAGAGATGACACGGAGGCAGGTGACGATTCATGTAAGTTTATTCATCGTAGCACAGAGTCGCAGCGTCCCTCACGCCTCAGCCAGCCGTAACTGACAAACTGCCGAGGTCGCGAGGAACACCACGTAGAATTGGAACGTTGGCAAAGTAACATTCCACAGAGGCGCGCGGCCTCAACACAAGGGAAATCATAACATACCCCCCTTTGTTCTACACGCAGGTAGAATAATGATACACAGAATGGCTATTAACAACAAAGGAGATACAGGGGAGGAGGAGGGAGAGAAAAGGATGGAAAGGGCTAACCCACTAGGAAATCCTGTAAGTGATGGGGAGGCCCTTTGACCCGTAAGGGTCTTTGACAACGTTGAGTGGTTTGTGAAGGATGTAAATCTCGATTTTCATCACTGTGGCCCTGGCGAACACCCAAGTTGTTACCACTGGGACCAGGTGCTCTCATTTCTGCACAAGAGCGAGAACTGTTCAATAATTGATAATCATGCGCCGACATATAACCTGAACAAGAATCTCTACTCCTGCTAGCCCTGGGTGGATTGTCTCGTGAGCAGTACTTGGCTACTCTACGTAGATTCCACTTTTCTCCATTAGACAAAACGACATACCACTGGTAAACTTCTTTAACTTGGAAAGGGCCACGGAACTTACACACACCCTTAATCCAACGACCAGATCTGACTTTGACCCAATCTCCAGGCTGGAGACTGGTGTGGGACATAGGCTGAGAGCTCACAAGAGTGGGTGCAGAATTGTTTTTTGATGCGTCACCCACACACACACTCTTCCCTTCCAATAACTCTCTGACCCAAGAGGGAACTAGTTTGGTAGAGGGTTTCCTTCCGCGCATGGCAACAAACGGAACAACACCAGTAGTGGTATTTTCAGTAGTGCGGTAAGCCCACACCAGTTCGTTCAAGGTCTCATCAACATCCAGGTTATTGGCGAGAGCAAGACCTATAGCACCTTTAATCATGCGGTTGGCTCTTTCTACAATACCATTGGACTGGGGATTATAAAGTGCAGTGAGAGAATGTTTGATCCCACAATTGCACAAGAATTCACTCATTTGGACGTGGGTCCCTTGCTCACTTTGCCACTGGATTCAAGCAAGCCTGGCTGATGACGGCTGAAATGCCAGAAACCGGTCCTAGGATGCTTGTTTCCGGTCCAGGGAAGACATGGATTGGCAGTTCGGCGCTGGACTGTTCCCATGAGGCACAGGGTCAGACTAATTTGCATATGGCCATGTCTGAACTGGGGTGGTGGAGTGAGCTAAAGAATGATGATGGATTAAACCCAGATCAGTTGACTGGGGGTGAGTGTTTGATTGGCTCAAACGTTCCGTCCATCATCCCCTTTTGTATCGCTTTGTTCACCCTAAGTTGGCGGGGGTATGCCCAGACGTGGGTCCCTTGCTCACTTTGCCACTGGATTCAAGCAAGCCTGGCTGATGACGGCTGAAATGCCAGAAACCGGTCCTAGGATGCTTGTTTCCGGTCCAGGGAAGACATGGCTTGGCAGTTCGGGCTGGACTGTTCCCATGAGGCACAGGGTCAGACTGATTTGCATATGGCCTTGTCTGAACTGGGGTGGTGGAGTGACCTAAAAATGATGATGGATTAAACCCAGATCAGTTGACTGGGGGTGAGTGTTTGATTGGCTCAAACGTTCCGTCCATCATCCCCTTTTGTATCGCTTTGTTCGCCCTAAGTTGGCGGGGGTATGCCCAGACGTGGGTCCCTTGCTCACTTTGCCACTGGATTCAAGCAAGCCTGGCTGATGACGGCTGGAATGCCAGAAACCGGTCCTAGGATGCTTGTTTCTGGTCCAGGGAAGACATGGCTTGGCAGTTCGGCGCTGGACTGTTCCCATGAGGCACAGGGTCAGACTGATTTGCATATGGCCATGTCTGAACTGGGGTGGTGGAGTGAGCTAAAGAATGATGATGGATTAAACCCAGATCAGTTGACTGGGGGTGAGTGTTTGATTGGCTCAAACGTTCCGTCCATCATCCCCTTTTGTATCGCTTTGTTCGCCCTAAGTTGGCGGGGGTATGCCCAGACGTGGGTCCCTTGCTCACTTTGCCACTGGATTCAAGCAAGCCTGGCTGATGACGGCTGGAATGCCAGAAACCGGTCCTAGGATGCTTGTTTCCGGTCCAGGGAAGACATGGCTTGGCAGTTCGGGCTGGACTGTTCCCATGAGGCACAGGGTCAGACTGATTTGCATATGGCCATGTCTGAACTGGGGTGGTGGAGTGAGCTAAAGAATGATGATGGATTAAACCCAGATCAGTTGACTGGGGGTGAGTGTTTGATTGGCTCAAGCGTTCCGTCCATCATCCCCTTTTGTATCGCTTTGTTCGCCCTAAGTTGGCGGGGGTATGCCCAGACGTGGGTCCCTTGCTCACTTTGCCACTGGATTCAAGCAAGCCTGGCTGATGACGGCTGGAATGCCAGAAACCGGTCCTAGGATGCTTGTTTCCGGTCCAGGGAAGACATGGCTTGGCAGTTCGGGCTGGACTGTTCCCATGAGGCACAGGGTCAGACTGATTTGCATATGGCCATGTCTGAACTGGGGTGGTGGAGTGAGCTAAAGAATGATGATGGATTAAACCCAGATCAGTTGACTGGGGGTGAGTGTTTGATTGGCTCAAACGTTCCGTCCATCATCCCCTTTTGTATCGCTTTGTTCGCCCTAAGTTGGCGGGGGTATGCCCAGACGTGGGTCCCTTGCTCACTTTGCCACTGGATTCAAGCAAGCCTGGCTGATGACGGCTGGAATGCCAGAAACTGGTCCTAGGATGCTTGTTTCCGGTCCAGGGAAGACATGGCTTGGCAGTTCGGGCTGGACTGTTCCCATGAGGCACAGGGTCAGACTGATTTGCATATGGCCATGTCTGAACTGGGGTGGTGGAGTGAGCTAAAGAATGATGATGGATTAAACCCAGATCAGTTGACTGGGGGTGAGTGTTTGATTGGCTCAAACGTTCCGTCCATCATCCCCTTTTGTATCGCTACATCTGAAGCATAGCAGGCATTGCACCTCCATATTCTGATACCAGCACCTGAAATACAGCTGGCATTGCCCCTCCTGATCCCTCTCCCTGCATCTGATGCACAGCTGTCATTGCCCCTCCTGATCCCTATCTCTGTATCTGAAGCACAGCTGGCATTGCCCTATTGTACCCCTATCCCTATTTCTGAAGCACAGCTGGCATTGCCCTCTTCTGTCTGCTCTGTATTTGAAGCACAGCTGGCATTGCCCTCTTCTCCTTGCTTTAGAAGCACAGCTGGAATTGAACCTCCGTTTGCCCAGCCCATCACCTGAAGCACAGCTGGCACTGCCCTCTTCTTCCTGCATCTGAAGCACAGCTGGCATTGCCCTTTTCTCCCTGGATCTGAAGCACAGCTGTCATTACATTCTTCTCCCTGTATCTGAAGCACAGCTGGCATTGCCATCTTCTTCCTGCTCCCTGTATTTAAAGCATAGCTGAAATTGCGCTCTTATCCCTGCAACTGAAGCACAGATGTCATTGCCCTCTTCTCCTTGTATCTGAAGCATAGCTGGCATTGCCCCTCATCCCTCTATCTGAAACACAGGTGGCATTGCCCTTTTCTCCCTCCATCTGAAGCACAGCTGGCATTGCCCCTCCTGATCCCTCTCCCTTTGCCTGAAGCACAGCTGGCATTGCCCTTCCTGTTCACTAGCCCTGTAACTGAAGCACAGCTGGCATTGCCCCTCCTGATCCCTATCCCTTTGCCTGAAGCACAGATGGCACTGCCCCTCCTGATCCCTAACCCTGTACCTGAGGCACAGCTGGCATTATCCCTCCCGATCCCTATCCCTGAAGCACAGCTGGCATTGCCCCTCCTGATTCCTATCCCTGTACCTGAAGCACAGCTGGCATTGACCCTCCTGATCCCTATTCCTGCATCTGAAGCACAGCTGGCATTGCCCCTCCTGATCCCTATCCCTGCACCTGAAGCACAGCTGGCATTGCCCCACCTGATCCCTATCCCTGTACCTAAAGCAGAGCTGGCATTGCCCCTCCTGATCCCTATCCTTGTACCTGAAGCACAGCTGGCATTGCCCCGCCTGATCCCTATCCCTGTACCTGAAGCACAGCTGGCATTGCTCCTCCTGATCCCTACCCTTGCATCTGAAGCACAGCTGGCATTGCCCTCTTCTCCCTGCATCTGAAGCACAGCTGGCATTGACTTCTTCTCCCTGCATCTGAAGCACAGCTAGCATTGCCTTCTTCTCCCTGCATCTGAAGCACACCTGGAATTGCCTTCTCCCTGCATCTGAAGCACAGCTGTTATTGCCTTCTTCTCCCTGCATCTGAAGCACAGCTGGCATTGCCGTTGACTTCCTGCATCTGAAGCACAGCTGGCATTGCCTTCTTCTCCCTGCATCTGAAGCACACCTGGCATTGCCCTCTTCTCCCTGCATCTGAAGCACAGCTGGCACTCCCCCTCTTCTTCCTGCTCTCTACATCTGAAGCACAGCTGGCATTGCCCTCTTCTCCATGCATCTGAAGCACAGCTGGCATTGCCTTCTTCTTCCTGCTCCCTGCATGTAAAGCACAGCTGGTATTACCTCTCTTATCCCTGCATATGAAGCACAGCAGGCATTGCCCTTCCTGATCCCTGCCCCTGCATATGAGGCACAGCTGTAATTGCCCCTCCGTATCCCTAGTCCTGCACCTGAAGCACAGCTGGTATTGCCCCTCCAGATCCCTATCCCTGCATCTAAAGCACAGCTGGTATTGACTCTATTATCCCTGCATCTGAAGCAAAGGTGGCATTGCCTTCTTCTCCCTGCATCCGAATCACACCTGGCATTGCCCTCTTCTCCCTGCATCTGAAGCACAGCTGGCACTGCCCCTCTTCTTCCTGCTCCCTACATCTGAAGCACAGCTGGCATTGCCCTCTTCTCACTGCATCTGAAGCACAGCTGGCATTACCTTCTTCTTCCTGCTACCTGCATCTAAAGCACAGCTGGTATCACCTCTCTTATCCCTGCATGTGACGCACAGCAGGCATTGCACCTCCTGATCCTTGCCCTTGCATCTGAAGCACAGCTGTAATTGCCCCTCCGTATCCCTATTCCTGCACCTGAAGCACAGCTGGTTTTGCCCCTCCAGATTCCTATCACTGCATCTAAAGCACAGCTGGTATTGCCTCTATTATCCCTGCATCTGAAGCCCAGCTGGCATTGCCGCTCCTGATCACTATTCCTGCATCTGAAGCACAGCTGGCACTGCCCCTCCTGATCCCTATCTCTGCATCTGAAGCACAGCTAGCATTGCCCCTCCAGATCCCTACCCTTGCATCTGAAGCACAGCTGGCATTGACCATTTTCTCCCTGTATCTGAAGCACAGCTGGCATTGCCCCTCCTGATCCCTACCCTTGAATCTGAAGCACAGCTGGCATTTCCCTCTTCTCCTTGATCTGAAGCACAGCTGGCATTGCTCTCTTCTCTTTGTATCTGAAGCACAGCTGGCATTGCCCTCTTCTCCCTGCATCTAAAGCACAGCTGGCATTGCCGCTCCGGATCCCTATCCCTGTACCTGAAGCACAGCTGGCATTTCCCCTCCTGATACCTATCCCTGTACCTGAAGCACTGCTGGAATTGCCCCTCCTGATCTCTATCCGTGTGCCTGAAGCACAGCTGGCATTGCCCTCTTCTTCCTGCTCCCTGTATGTGAAGCACAGCTGGCATTGCTCTCTTCTTGTAGCCAAAGCAGAGCTGGCCTTAGCCCTCCTGATCCCTATCCCTGTACCTGAAGCACAGCTGGCATTGCCCCTCTTGTTCCCTATCCATGTATCTGAAGCACAGCTGCTATTGCCCTCTTCTATCTGCATCTAATGCCAATCCGGCATTGCCCTCTTCTACCTGCATCTGAAGCACAGCTGGCATTGCCCTCTTCTCCTTTTATCTGAAGCACAGCTGGCATTGCCCCTCCTGATCCCTATCCCTGTATCTGAAGCACAGCTGGCATTGCCCCTCCTGATCCCTATCCCTGCATCTGAAGCACAGCTGCCATTGCCCTCTTCTTCCTACATCTGAAGAACATCTGGCATTGCCCTCTTCTCCTTGCATCTGAAGTCCAGCTGGCATTGCCCTCTTCTCTTTGTATCTGAAGAACAGCTGGCATTGCCCCTTCTGAACCCTATCCCTGTACCTGAAGCACAGCTGGAATTGCCCCTCCTGAACCCTATCCCTGCATCTGAAGCACAGCTGCCATTTTCCCTCTCCTCCCTGTATTTGAAGCACAATTGGCATTGCCCTCTTCTTTCTGCATCTGAACACAGCTGACATTGCCCTCTTCTATTTGCATCTGTAGTACATCTGGCATTGCCCTATCCTCCCTGTATTTGAAAGCACAGTTGGCATTGCCCTCTTCTTTCTGCATCTGAAACACAGCTGGCATTGCCTTCTTCTCCCTGGATCTGAAGCACAGCTGGCATTGACCATTTTCTCCCTGTATCTGAAGCACAGCTGGCAATGCCCCTCCTGATCCCTACCCTTGAATCTGAAGCACAGCTGGCATTTCCCTCTTCTCCTTGATCTGAAGCACAGCTGGCATTGCTCTCTTCTCTTTGTATCTGAAGCACAGCTGGTATTGCCCTCTTCTCCCTGCTCCCTGCATCTGAAGCACCGCTGCCATTGCCCCTCCGTATGCGCAGCCCATCACTTGAAGCACAGCTTGCACTGCCACTCTTCTTCCTGCTCTTTGCATCTGACGCACAGCGGGCATTGCCCCTCCGTATGGCCAGGCCGTCACATGAAGCACAGCTGGCATTAACCTCTTCTCCCTGCATCTGAAGCTAAGCTGGCATTGCCCCTCCGTATGCCCAGCCCATCACTTGAAGCGCAGCTGCCATTGTCCCTCTTCTCCCTGCTCCCTGCATCTGATGCACAGCTGGCGTTGTCCCTCTGTATGCTCACCCCATCACTTGAAGCGCAGCTGCCATTTCCCTCTTCTCCCTGCTCCCTGCATCTGATGCACAGCTGGCATTTCCCCTCCGTATGCCCAGCCCATCACTTGAAGCACAGCTGCCATTGCTCATCTACTCCCTGCATCTGATGCACAGCTGGCATTGCCCCTCCGTATGCCCAGCCCATCACTTGAAGCGCAGCTGCCATTGCCCTCTTCTCCCTTCTGCCTGTATTCGAAGCAAAGATGCATTACCTCTTCTCCCTGCATCTGAAGCTCAGCTGGCATTGCCTTCTTCTCCCAGGATCTGAAGCACAGCTGGCATTGCCCTCTTCTCCTTGCTCCCTGCATCTGAAGCACCGCTGCCATTGCCCCTCCATATGCGCAGCCCATCAGTTGAAGCACAGCTTGCACTGCCACTCTTCTTCCTGCTCTTTGCATCTGACGCACAGCGGGCATTGCCCCTCCGTATGCCCAGGCCGTCACATGAAGCACAGCTGGCATTAACCTCTTCTCCCTGCATCTGAAGCTAAGCTGGCATTGCCCCTCCGTATGCCCAGCCCATCACTTGAAGCGCAGCTGCCATTGTCCCTCTTCTCCCTGCTCCCTGCATCTGATGCACAGCTGGCATTGTCCCTCTGTATGCTCACCCCATCACTTGAAGCGCAGCTGCCATTTCCCTCTTCTCCCTGCTCTCTGCATCTGATGCACAGCTGGCATTTCCCCTCCGTATGCCCAGCCCATCACTTGAAGCGCAGCTGCCATTGCTCATCTACTCCCTGCATCTGATGCACAGCTGGCATTGCCCCTCCGTATGCCCAGCCCATCACTTGAAGCGCAGCTGCCATTGCCCTCTTCTCCCTTCTGCCTGTATTCGAAGCAAAGCTGGCATTACCTCTTCTCCCTGCATCTGAAGCTCAGCTGGCATTGCCTTCTTCTCCCTGGATCTGAAGCACAGCTGGCATTGCCCTCTTCTCCTTGCTCCCTGCACCTGAAGCACAGCTGCCATTGCCCCTCCTTATGCCCAGCCCATCACTTAAAGCACAGCAGGCATTGCCCTCTTCTCCCTGCATCTGAAGCACAGCTGCCATTGCCCTATTCTTCCTCCTCCCTGCATCTGAAGCACAGCCGGCATTGCCCATCCATATGGCCAACCCGTCAGTTGAAGCACAGCTGGCATTGCCCTCTTCTCCCTGCATCTGAAGCACAGCTGGCATTGCCCTCTTCTCCCTGCATCTGAAGCACATCTAGAAATGACCTCTTCTTCCTGGTCCCTGTATTTGAAGCACAGCTGGCATTGCCCCATCCGCATGCCCAGCCCATCGCTTGAAGCACAGCAGGCACTGCCCCTCTTGATCCTGCTCCCTGCATCTGAAGCACAGCTGGCATTGCCCCTCCGTATGCCCAGCCCATCACCGGAAGCACAGCTGGCATTGCCCTCTTCTCCCTGCATCTGAAGCACAGCTGGCATTGCCCTCTTCTCCCTGCATCTGAAGCACATCTGGCAATGACCTCTTCTTCCTGGCCCCTGCATTTGAAGCACAGCTGGCATTGCCCCTCAGTATGCCCAGCCCATCACTTGAAGCACAGCTGGCATTGCCCTCTCTCCCTACATCTGAACCACAGCTGGCATTGCATTCTTCTCCCTGGATCTGAAGCACAGCTGGCATTGCCTTCTTGCATCTGAAGCACACCTGGCATTGTCCTCTTCTCCCTGCTCCCTGCATCTGAAGCACAGCTGCCATTGCCCCTCAATATGCCCAGTTCATCACTTGAAGCACAGCTGGCACTGCCCCTCTTCTTCCTGCTCCCTGCATCAGAAGCACAGCTGGCATTGCCCCTCCGTATGCCTATCCCGGTTCCTGAAGCACACCTGGCATTGCCCCTCCTGATATCTATTCGTATGTCTGAAGCACAGCTGGCATAGCCCTCTTCTTCCTGCTCTCTGTATGTGAATCACAGCTGGCATTGCCCTCTTCTCCCTGCATCTGAAGCACAGCTGGCATTGACCTCTTCTCCTTGTATCTGAAGCACAACTGGCATTGCCCCTCCTGATCCCTATTCTGTACCTGAAGCACAGCTGGCATTGCCCCTCCTGATCCCTATCCCTGCATCTGAAGCACAGCTGCCATTGCCCTCTTCTATCTGCATCTGAAGCACATCTGGCAATGCCCTTTTTTCCCTGCATCTGAAGCACAGCTGGCATTGCCCTCTTCACCTTGTATCTGAAGCAGAGCTGGCATTGCCCCTCCTGATCCCTATCTCTGCATCTGAAGCACAGCTGCCATTGCCCTCTTCTATCTGCATCTGAAGCACATCTGGCAATGCCCTTTTTTCCCTGCATCTGAAGCACAGCTGGCATTGCCCTCATCTCGGTGTATCTGAAGCAGAGCTGGCAGTGCCCCTCCTGATCCCTATTTGTGTACCTGAAGCACAGCTGGCATTGCCCCTCCTGATCCCTAACCCTGCATCTGAAGCACAGCTGCCATTGCCCTCTTCTCCCTACATCTGAAGCACATCTGGCATTGCCCTCGTCTCCCTAAATCTGAAGCACAGCTTGTATTGCCCTCTTCTCCTTGCATCTGAAGCACAGCTGGCATTGCCCCTCTTGATCCCTATACCTGCATCTGAAGCACAGCTGCCAATGCCCTCTTCTATCTGTATCTGAAGCACATCTGGCATTGCCCTCTTCTCCCTGCATCTGAAGCACAGTTGGCATTGCCCTCTTGTCCTTGTATCTGAAGCACAGCTGGCATTGCCCCTCCTGATCCCTATCCCTGTACCTGAAGCACAGCTGGCATTGCCCCTCCTGATTCCTATCCCTCAATCTGAAGCACAGCTGCCATTGTCCTCTTCTCCATACATCTGAAGCACAGCTGGCATGCCCTCTTCTCACTACATCTGAAGCACATCTGGCATTGCCCTCTTCTCCCTTCATCTGAAGCACAGCTGGCATTGCCCTCTTCTCCTTGTATCTGAAGAACAGCTGGCATTGCCCTTCCTGGTCCCTATCCCTGTACCCAAAGCACAGCTGGCATTGCTCCTCCTGATCCCTATCCCTGCATCTGAAGCACAGCTGCCATTGCCCTCTTCTCCCTGCATCTGAAGCACAGCTGGCATTGCCTTCTTCTCCCTGCATATGAAGCACAGCTGGCATTGCCTCCTTCTCCCTGCATCCGATGCACAGCTGGCTTTGCCCTCTTCTCCTAGCATCTGAAGCACAGCTGGCACTGCCCCTCCTGATCCCTATCCCTGTACCTGAAGCACAGCTGGCATTGCCTCTCCTGATACCTATACCTGTACCTAAAGCACAGCTGGCATTGCCCCTCCTGATCTCTATCCGTGTGTCTGAAGCACAGCTGGCATTGCCCTCTTCTTCCTGCTCCCTGTTTGTGAAGCACAGCTGGCATTGCCCTCTTCTCCCTGCATCTAAAGCACAGCTGGCATTGCTCTCTTTTCCTTGTATCCACAGCACAGCTTGCACTACCCCTCCTGATCCCTATCCCTGTACCTGAAGCACAGCTGGCATTGCCCCTTCTAATCCCTATCACTGCATCTGAAGCTCAGCTGCTATTACCCTCTTCTATCTGCATCTGAAGCTCATCTCGCATTGCCCTCTTCTCCCTGCATCTGAAGCACAGCTGGCATTGCCCTCTTCTCCTTGTATCTGAAGCACAGCTGGTATTGCCCCTCCTGATCCCTATCCCTGTATCTGAAGCACAGCTGGCATTGCCCCTCCTGATCCCTATCCCTGCATCTGAAGCACAGCTGCCATTGCCCCCTTCTCCCTACATCTGAAGCACTGCCCCTCCTGATCCCTATCCCTGTACCTGAAGCACAGCTGGCATTGCCTCTCCTGATACCTATACCTGTACCTAAAGCACAGCTGGCATTGCCCCTCCTGATCTCTATCCGTGTGTCTGAAGCACAGCTGGCATTGCCCTCTTCTTCCTGCTCCCTGTTTGTGAAGCACAGCTGGCATTGCCTTCTTCTCCCTGCATCTAAAGCACAGCTGGCATTGCTCTCTTTTCCTTGTATCCACAGCACAGCTTGCACTACCCCTCCTGATCCCTATCCCTGTACCTGAAGCACAGCTGGCATTGCCCCTTCTAATCCCTATCCCTGCATCTGAAGCTCAGCTGCTATTACCCTCTTCTATCTGCATCTGAAGCTCATCTGGCATTGCCTTCATCTCCCTGCATCTGAAGCACAGCTTGCATTGCCCTCTTGTCCTTGTATCTGAAGAACAGCTGGCATTGCCCCTCCTGATCCCTATCCCTGTACCTGAAGCACAGCTGGCATTGCCCCACCTGAACCCTATCCCTGCATCTGAAGCACAGCTGCCATTTTCCCTCTCCTCCCTGTATTTGAAGCACAGTTGGCATTGCCCTCTTCTTTCTGCATCTGAAACACAGCTGGCATTGCCTTCTTCTCCCTGGATCTGAAGCACAGCTGGCATTGCCTTCTTCTCCTTGCATCTGAAGCACAGCTGCCACTGCCTTCTTCTTCCTGCTCCCTACACTGAAGCACAGCTGGCATTGCCCTCTTCTCCCTGGATCTGAAGCACAGCTGGCATTGCCTTCTTCTCCTTGCATCTGAAGCACAGCTGGCACTGCCTTCTTCTTCCTGCTCCCTACACTGAAGCACAGCTGGCATTGCCCTCTGCTCCCTGCATCTGAAGCACAGCTGGAATTGCCCCTCATCCCTCTATCTGAAGCACCGCTGGCATTGCCTTCTTCTCCTTGCATCTGAAGCTCAGCTGGCTTTGCCCCTCTGTATGCCCAGCCCATCACTTGAAGCTCAGCTGGCACTGCCCCTCTTCTTCTTGCTCCCTGCTTCTGAAGCACAGCTGGCATTGCCCCTCCATATGCCCAGCCAGTCATTTGAAGCACAGCTGTCATTGTCCTCTTCTCCGTGCATCTAAACCTCAGCTGGCAATGCTCTCATCTCCCTACATCTGAAGCACAGCCGCCATTGCCCCTCTTTTCCCTGTATTTGAAGCACAGCTGGGATTGCCCTCTTTTATCTGCATCTGAAACACTGCTGGGATTGCCCTCTTCTCCCTGAATCTGAGCCACTGCTGGCATTGCCTTCTTCTTCCTGGATCTGAAGCACAGCTGGTATTGCTTCTTCTCCTTCCATCTGAAGCACAGCTGCCATAGCCCTCTTCTCCCTGCTCCCTGCATCTGAAGCACCGCTGCCATTGCCCCTCCGTATGCGCAGCCCATCACTTGAAGCACAGCTTGCACTGCCCCTCTTCTTCCTGCTCCCTGCATCTGACGCACAGCTGCATTGCCCCTCCGTATGCCCAGGCCGTCACTTGAAGCACAGCTGGCATTGCCCTCTTCTCCCTGCATCTGAAGCTCAGCTGACATTGCACCTCCTGATCCCTATCCCTGCACCTGAAGCACAGCTGACATTTCCCCTCCTGATCCCTATCCCTTCACATGCCCAGCCCATCACTTGAAGCGCAGCTGCCATTGTCCCTCTTCTCCCTGCTCCCTGCATCTGATGCACAGCTGGCATTGCCCCTCCGTATGCTCAGCCCATCACTTGAAGCTCAGCTGCCATTTCCCTCTTCTCCCTGCATCTGATGCACAGCTGGTATTGCTCCTCCGTATGCCCAGCCCATCACTTGAAGCGCAGTTGCCATTGCCCATCTTCTCCCTGCTCCCTGCATCTGATGCACAGCTGGCATTGCCCCTCCGTATGCCCAGCCCATCACTTGAAGCGCAGCTGCCATTACCCTCTTCTCCCTTCTGCCTGTATTCGAAGCAAAGCTGGCATAACCCTCTTCTCCCTGCATCTGAAGCTCAGCTGGCATTGCCTTCTTCTCCCTGGATCTGACGCACAGCTGGCATTGCCTTCTCCCTGTATCTGAATCAAAGCTGGCATTGCCCCTCCATATGTCCAGCCCGTCACTTGAAGCACAGCTGGCATCGTCCTCTTCTCCCTGCATCTGAGCTCAGCTGGCATTGTCCTCTTCTCCCTACATGCGAAGCACAGCTGCCATTGCCCCTCTTCTCCCTGTATTTGAAGCACAGCTGGCTTTGCCCTCTTCTTCCTGCATTTGAAACACAGCTGGCATTGCCCTCTTCTCCCTGCATCTGAACCACAGCTTGCATTGCCTTCTTCTCCCTGCATCTGAAGCACAGCTGGCATTGCCCTCTTCTCCCTGCATCTGAAGCTCAGCTGTCATTGCCCATCCTGATCCCTAGCCCTGTACCTGAAGCACAGCTGGCATTACCCCTCCTGATACCTATAACTGTACCTGAAGCACAGCTGGCACAGCCCCTCCTGATCTCTATTCCTGTGTCTGAGGCACAGATGGCATTGCCCTCTTCTTCCTGCTCCGTGTATGTGAAACACCGCTGGCATTGCCCTCTTTTCCCTGCATCTGAAGCACAGCTGGCATTGCCCTCTTCTCCTTGCATCTGAAGCACAGCTGGCATTGCCCCTCCTGATCCTTCTCCCTGTACCTGAAGCACAGCTGGCATTGCCCCTTCTGATCCCTATCCCTGTACCTGAAGCACAGCTGGCATTGCCCCTCCTGATCTCTATCCCTGCATCTGAAGCACAGCTAGCATTGCCCTCTTCTATCTGCATCTGAAGCACATCTGGCATTGCCCTCTCCTCCCTGCATCTGAAGGACAGCTGGCATTGCCGCTCCGGATCTCTATCCCTGTACCTGAAGCCCAGCTGGCATTTCCCCTCCTGATACCTATCCCTGTACCTGAAGCACAGCTGGAATTGCCCCTCCTGATCTCTATCCGTGTGCCTGAAGCACAGCTGGCATCGCCCTCTTCTTCCTGCTCCCTGTATGTGAAGCACAGCTGGCATTGCTCTCTTCTTGTAGCCACAGCACAGCTGGCCTTAGCCCTCCTGATCCCTATCCCTGTACCTGAAGCACAGGTGGCATTGCCCCTCTTGTTCCCTATCCATGTATCTGAAGCACAGCTGCTATTGCCCTCTTCTATCTGCATCTGATGCACATCTGGCATTGCCCTCTTCTACCTGCATCTGAAGCACAGCTGGCATTGCCCTCTTCTCCTTTTATCTGAAGCACAGCTGGCATTGCCCCTCCTGATCCCTATCCCTGTATCTGAAGCACAGCTGGCATTGCCCCTCCTGATCCCTATCCCTGCATCTGAAGCACAGATGCCATTGCCCTCTTCTTCCTACATCTGAAGAACATCTGGCATTGCCCTCTTCTCCCTGCATCTGAAGTCCAGCTGGCATTGCCCTCTTCTCTTTGTATCTGAAGAACAGCTGGCATTGCCCCTCCTGAACCCTATCCCTGTACCTGAAGCACAGCTGGAATTGCCCCTCCTGATCCCTATCCCTGCATCTGAAGCACAGCTGCCATTTTCCCTCTCCTCCCTGTATTTGAAGCACAGTTGGCATTGCCCTCTTCTTTCTGCATCTGAACACAGCTGACATTGCCCTCTTCTATCTGCATCTGTAGCACATCTGGCATTGCCCTATCCTCCCTGTATTTGAAGCACAATTGGCATTGCCCTCTTCTTTCTGCATCTGAAGCACAGCTGGCATTGCCTTCTTCTCCTTGCATCTGAAGCACAGCTGGCACTGCCTTCTTCTTCCTGCTCCCTACACTGAAGCACAGCTGGCATTGCCCTCTTCTCCCTGCATCTGAAGCACAGCTGGAATCGCGCCTCATCCCTCTATCTGAAGCACAGCTGGCACTGCCTTCTTCTTCCTGCTCCCAGACTGGAGCACAGCTGGCATTGCCCTCTTCTATCTGCATCTGAAGCACAGCTGGCATTGCCCCTCATCTCGGTGAATCTGAAGCAGAGCTGGCAGTGCCCCTCCTGATCCCTATTTGTGTACCTGAAGCACAGCTGGCATTGCCCCTCCTGATCCCTAACCCTGCATCTGAAGCACAGCTGCCATTGCCCTCTTCTCCCTACATCTGAAGCACATCTGGCATTGCCCTCGTCTCCCTAAATCTGAAGCACAGCTTGTATTGCCCTCTTCTCCTTGCATCTGAAGCACAGCTGGCATTGCCCCTCTTGATCCCTATACCTGCATCTGAAGCACAGCTGCCAATGCCCTCTTCTATCTGTATCTGAATCACATCTGGCATTGCCCTCTTCTCCCTGCATCTGAAGCACAGTTGGCATTGCCCTCTTCTCCTTGTATCTGAAGCACAGCTGGCATTGCCCCTCCTGATCCCTATCCCTGTACCTGAAGCACAGCTGGCATTGCCCCTCCTGATTCCTATCCCTCAATCTGAAGCACAGCTGCCATTGTCCCCTTCTCCATACATCTGAAGCACAGCTGGCATTGCCCTCTTCTCACTACATCTGAAGCACATCTGGCATTGCCCTCTTCTCCCTTCATCTGAAGCACAGCTGGCATTGCCCTCTTCTCCTTGTATCTCAAGAACAGCTGGCATTGCCCTTCCTGGTCCCTATCCCTGTACCCGAAGCACAGCTGGCATTGCTCCTCCTGATCCCTATCCCTGCATCTGAAGCACAGCTGCCATTGCCCTCTTCTCCCTGCATCTGAAGCACAGCTGGCATTGCCTTCTTCTCCCTGCATATGAAGCACAGGTGGCATTGCCTCCTTCTCCCTGCATCCGATGCACAGCTGGCTTTGCCCTCTTCTCCTTGCATCTGAAGCACAGCTGGCACTGCCCCTCCTGATCCCTATCCCTGTACCTGAAGCACAGCTGGCATTGCCTCTCCTGATACCTATACCTGTACCTAAAGCACAGCTGGCATTGCCCCTCCTGATCTCTATCCGTGTGTCAGAAGCACAGCTGGCATTGCCCTCTTCTTCCTGCTCCCTGTTTGTGAAGCACAGCTGGCATTGCCCTCTTCTCCCTGCATCTAAAGCACAGCTGGCATTGCTCTCTTCTCCTTGTATCCACAGCACAGCTTGCACTACCCCTCCTGATCCCTATCCCTGTACCTGAAGCACAGCTGGCATTGCCCCTTCTAATCCCTATCCCTGCATCTGAAGCTCAGCTGCTATTACCCTCTTCTATCTGCATCTGAAGCTCATCTCGCATTGCCCTCTTCTCCCTGCATCTGAAGCACAGCTGGCATTGCCCTCTTCTCCTTGTATCTGAAGCACAGCTGGCATTGCCCCTCCTGATCCCTATCCCTGTATCTGAAGCACAGCTGGCATTGCCCCTCCTGATCCCTATCCCTGCATCTGAAGCACAGCTGCCATTGCCCCCTTCTCCCTACATCTGAAGCACATCTGGCATTGCCTTCATCTCCCTGGATCTGAAGCACAGCTTGCATTGCCCTCTTGTCCTTGTATCTGAAGAACAGCTGGCATTGCCCCTCCTGATCCCTATCCCTGTACCTGAAGCACAGCTGGCATTGCCCCACCTGATCCCTATCCCTGCATCTGAAGCACAGCTGCCATTTTCCCTCTCCTCCCTGTATTTGAAGCACAGTTGGCATTGCCCTCTTCTTTCTGCATCTGAAACACAGCTGGCATTGCCTTCTTCTCCCTGGATCTGAAGCACAGCTGGCATTGCCTTCTTCTCCTTGCATCTGAAGCACAGCTGGCACTGCCTTCTTCTTCCTGCTCCCTACACTGAAGCACAGCTGGCATTGCCCTCTTCTCCCTGGATCTGAAGCACAGCTGGCATTGCCTTCTTCTCCTTGCATCTGAAGCACAGCTGGCACTGCCTTCTTCTTCCTGCTCCCTACACTGAAGCACAGCTGGCATTGCCCTCTGCTCCCTGCATCTGAAGCACAGCTGGAATTGCCCCTCATCCCTCTATCTGAAGCACCGCTGGCATTGCCTTCTTCTCCTTGCATCTGAAGCTCAGCTGGCTTTGCCCCTCTGTATGCCCAGCCCATCACTTGAAGCTCAGCTGGCACTGCCCCTCTTCTTCTTGCTCCCTGCATCTGAAGCACAGCTGGCATTGCCCCTCCATATGCCCAGCCAGTCATTTGAAGCACAGCTGTCATTGTCCTCTTCTCCGTGCATCTAAAACTCAGCTGGCAATGCTCTCATCTCCCTACATCTGAAGCACAGACGCCATTGCCCCTCTTTTCCCTGTATTTGAATCACAGCTGGGATTGCCCTCTTTTATCTGCATCTGAAACACTGCTGGGATTGCCCTCTTCTCCCTGAATCTGAGCCACTGCTGGCATTGCCTTCTTCTTCCTCGATCTGAAGCACAGCTGGTATTGCTTCTTCTCCTTCCATCTGAAGCACAGCTGCCATAACCCTCTTCTCCCTGCTCCCTGCATCTGAAGCACCACTGCCATTGCCCCTCCGTATGCGCAGCCCATCACTTGAAGCACAGCTTGCACTGCCCCTCTTCTTCCTGCTCCCTGCATCTGACGCACAGCTGCATTGCCCCTCCGTATGCCCAGGCCGTCACTTGAAGAACAGCTGGCATTGCCCTCTTCTCCCTGCATCTGAAGCTCAGCTGACATTGCCCCTCCTGATCCCTATCCCTGCACCTGAAGCACAGCTGACATTTCCCCTCCTGATCCCTATCCCTTCACATGCCCAGCCCATCACTTGAAGCGCAGCTGCCATTATCCCTCTTCTCCCTGCTCCCTGCATCTGATGCACAGCTGGCATTGCCCCTCCGTATGCCCAGGCCGTCACTTGAAGAACAGCTGGCATTGCCCTCTTCTCCCTGCATCTGAAGCTCAGCTGACATTGCCCCTCCTGATCCCTATCCCTGCACCTGAAGCACAGCTGACATTTCCCCTCCTGATCCCTATCCCTTCACATGCCCAGCCCATCACTTGAAGCTCAGCTGCCATTTCCCTCTTCTCCCTGCATCTGATGCACAGCTGGCATTGCTCCTCCGTATGCCCAGCCCATCACTTGAAGCGCAGCTGCCATTGCCCATCTTCTCCCTGCTCCCTGCATCTGATGCACAGCTGGCATTGCCCCTCCGTATGCTCAGCCCATCACTTGAAGCTCAGCTGCCATTTCCCTCTTCTCCCTGCATCTGATGCACAGCTGGCATTGCTCCTCCGTATGCCCAGCCCATCACTTGAAGCGCAGCTGCCATTGCCCATCTTCTCCCTGCTCCCTGCATCTGATGCACAGCTGGCATTGCCCCTCCATATGCCCAGCCCATCACTTGAAGCGCAGCTGCCAATACCCTCTTCTCAATTCTGCCTGTATTCGAAGCAAAGCTGGCATAACCCTCTTCTCCCTGCATCTGAAGCTCAGCTGGCATTGCCTTCTTCTCCCTGGATCTGACGCACAGCTGGCATTGCCTTCTTCTCCCTGTATCTGAATCAAAGCTGGCATTGCCCCTCCATATGCCCAGCCCGTCACTTGGAGCACAGCTGGCAGTGTCCTCTTCTCCCTGCATCTGAGCTCAGCTGGCATTGTCCTCTTCTCCCTACATGCGAAGCACAGCTGCCATTGCCCCTCTTCTCCCTGTATTTGAAGCACAGCTGGCTTTGCCCTCTTCTTCCTGCATTTGAAACACAGCTGGCATTGCCCTCTTCTCCCTGCATATGAACCACAGCTTGCACTGCCTTCTTCTCCCTGCATCTGAAGCACAGCTGGCATTGCCCTCTTCTCCCTGCATCTGAAGCTCAGCTGTCATTGCCCATCCTGATCCCTATCCCTATCCCTGTACCTGAAGCACAGCTGGCATTACCCCTCCTGATACCTATAACTGTACCTGAAGCACAGCTGGCACAGCCCCTCCTGATCTCTATTCCTGTGTCTGAGGCACAGATGGCATTGCCCTCTTCTTCCTGCTCCCTGTATGTGAAACACCGCTGGCATTGCCCTCTTTTCCCTGCATCTGAAGCACAGCTGGCATTGCCCTCTTCTCCTTGCATCTGAAGCACAGCTGGCATTGCCCCTCCTGATCCTTCTCCCTGTACCTGAAGCACAGCTGGCATTGCCCCTTCTGATCCCTATCCCTGTACCTGAAGCACAGCTGGCATTGCCCCTCCTGATCCCTATCCCTGCATCTGAAGCACAGCTAGCATTGCCCTCTTCTATCTGCATCTGAAGCACATCTGGCATTGCCCTCTCCTCCCTGCATCTGAAGGACAGCTGGCATTGCCGCTCCGGATCTCTATCCCTGTACCTGAAGCCCAGCTGGCATTTCCCCTCCTGATACCTATCCCTGTACCTGAAGCACAGCTGGAATTGCCCCTCCTGATCTCTATCCGTGTGCCTGAAGCACAGCTGGCATTGCCCTCTTCTTCCTGCTCCCTGTATGTGAAGCACAGCTGGCATTGCTCTCTTCTTGTAGCCACAGCACAGCTGGACTTAGACCTCCTGATCCCTATCCCTGTACCTGAAGCACAGGTGGCATTGCCCCTCTTGTTCCCTATCCATGTATCTGAAGCACAGCTGCTATTGCCCTCTTCTATCTGCATCTGATGCACATCTGGCATTGCCCTCTTCTACCTGCATCTGAAGCACAGCTGGCATTGCCCTCTTCTCCTTGTATCTGAAGCACAGCTGGCATTGCCCTCCTGATCCCTATCCCTGTATCTGAAGCACAGCTGGCATTGCCCCTCCTGATCCCTATCCCTGCATCTGAAGCACAGATGCCATTGCCCTCTTCTTCCTACATCTGAAGAACATCTGGCATTGCCCTCTTCTCCCTGCATCTGAAGTCCAGCTGGCATTGCCCTCTTCTCTTTGTATCTGAAGAACAGCTGGCATTGCCCCTCCTGAACCCTATCCCTGTACCTGAAGCACAGCTGGAATTGCCCCTCCTGATCCCTATCCCTGCATCTGAAGCACAGCTGCCATTTTCCCTCTCCTCCCTGTATTTGAAGCACAGTTGGCATTGCCCTCTTCTTTCTGCATCTGAACTCAGCTGACATTGCCCTCTTCTATCTGCATCTGATGCACATCTGGCATTGCCCTCTTCTACCTGCATCTGAAGCACAGCTGGCATTGCCCTCTTCTCCTTTTATCTGAAGCACAGCTGGCATTGCCCTCCTGATCCCTATCCCTGTATCTGAAGCACAGCTGGCATTGCCCCTCCTGATCCCTATCCCTGCATCTGAAGCACAGATGCCATTGCCCTCTTCTTCCTACATCTGAAGAACATCTGGCATTGCCCTCTTCTCCCTGCATCTGAAGTCCAGCTGGCATTGCCCTCTTCTCTTTGTATCTGAAGAACAGCTGGCATTGCCCCTCCTGAACCCTATCCCTGTACCTGAAGCACAGCTGGAATTGCCCCTCCTGATCCCTATCCCTGCATCTGAAGCACAGCTGCCATTTTCCCTCTCCTCCCTGTATTTGAAGCACAGTTGGCATTGCCCTCTTCTTTCTGCATCTGAACTCAGCTGACATTGCCCTCTTCTATCTGCATCTGTAGCACATCTGGCATTGCCCTATCCTCCCTGTATTTGAAGCACAATTGGCATTGCCCTCTTCTTTCTGCATCTGAAGCACAGCTGGCATTGCCTTCTTCTCCTTGCATCTGAAGCACAGCTGGCACTGCCTTCTTCTTCCTGCTCCCTACACTGAAGCACAGCTGGCATTGCCCTCTTCTCCCTGCATCTGAAGCACAGCTGGAATCGCCCCTCATCCCTCTATCTGAAGCACAGCTGGCATTGCCTTCTTCTCCCTGCATCTGAAGCACAGCTGGCATTGCCTTCTTCTCCTTGCATCTGAAGCTCAGCGGCCTTTGCCAATCTGTATGCCCAGCCCATCACTTGAAGCTCAGCTGGCACTGCCCCTCTTCTCCTTGCTCCCTGCATCTGAATCACAGCTCTCACTTGAAGCACAGCTGTCATTGTCCTCTTCTCCCTGCATCTGAAGCTCAGCTGGCATTGCCCTCATCTCCCTACATCTGAAGCACAGCTGCCATGGCCCCTCTTTTCCCTGTATTTGAAGCACAGCTGGGATTGCCCTCATTTTTCTGCATCTGAAACACAGCTGGCATTGCCCTCTTCTAACTGAATCTGAGCCACTGCTGGCATTGCCTTCTCCTTCCATCTGAAGCACAGCTGCCATTACCCTCCGTATGCGCAGCCCATCACTTGAAGCACAGCTTGCACTGCCACTCTTCTTCCTGCTCTTTGCATCTGACGCACAGCGGGCATTGCCCCTCCGTATGCCCAGGCCGTCACATGAAGCACAGCTGGCATTAACCTCTTCTCCCTGCATCTGAAGCTAAGCTGGCATTGCCCCTCCGTATGCCCAGCCCATCACTTGAAGCGCAGCTGCCATTGCTCATCTACTCCCTGCTCCCTGCATCTGATGCACAGCTGGCATTGCCCCTCCGTATGCCCAGCCCATCACTTGAAGCGCAGCTGCCATTGCCCTCTTCTCCCTTCTGCCTGTATTCGAAGCAAAGCTGGCATTACCTCTTCTCCCTGCATCTGAAGCTCAGCTGGCATTGCCTTCTTCTCCCTGGATCTGAAGCACCGCTGGCATTGCCCTCTTCTCCTTGCTCCCTGCATCTGAAGCACAGCTGCCATTGCCCCTCCTTATGCCCAGCCCATCACTTAAAGCACAGCAGGCATTGCCCTCTTCTCCCTGCATCTGAAGCACAGCTGCCATTGCCCTATTTTTCCTCCTCCCTGCATCTGAAGCACAGCCGGCATTGCCCATCCATATGGCCAACCCGTCAGTTGAAGCACAGCTGGCATTGCCCTCTTCTCCCTGCATCTGAAGCACAGCTGGCATTGCTCTCTTCTCCCTGCATCTGAAGCACATCTAGAAATGACCTCTTCTTCCTGGTCCCTGTATTTGAAGCACAGCTGGCATTGCCCCATCCGCATGCCCAGCCCATCGCTTGAAGCACAGCAGCCACTGCCCCTCTTGATCCTGCTCCCTGCATCTGAAGCACAGCTGGCATTGCCCCTCCGTATGCCCAGCCCATCACCGGAAGCACAGCTGGCATTGCCCTCTTCTCTCTGCATCTGAAGCACAGCTGGCATTGCCCTCTTCTCCCTGCATCTGAAGCACATCTGGCAATGACCTCTTCTTCCTGGCCCCTGCATTTGAAGCACAGCTGGCATTGCCCCTCAGTATGCCCAGCCCATCACTTGAAGCACAGCTGGCATTGCCCTCTCTCCTTACATCTGAACCACAGCTGGCATTGCATTCTTCTCCCTGGATCTGAAGCACAGCTGGCATTGCCTTCTTCTCCTTGCATCTGAAGCACACCTGGCATTGTCCTCTTCTCCCTGCTCCCTGCATCTGAAGCACAGCTGCCATTGCCCCTCCATTTGCCCAGTTCATCACTTGAAGCACAGCTGGCACTGCCCCTCTTCTTCCTGCTCCCTGCATCAGAAGCACAGCTGGCATTGCCCCTCCGTATGCCTATCCCGGTTCCTGAAGCACACCTGGCATTGCCCCTCCTGATATCTATTCGTATGTCTGAAGCACAGCTGGCATAGCCCTCTTCTTCCTGCTCTCTGTATGTGAATCACAGCTGGCATTGCCCTCTTCTCCCTGCATCTGAAGCACAGCTGGCATTGCCCTCTTCTCCTTGTATCTGAAGCACAACTGGCATTGCCCCTCCTGATCCCTATTCTGTACCTGAAGCACAGCTGGCATTGCCCCTCCTGATCCCTATCCCTGCATCTGAAGCACAGCTGCCATTGCCCTCTTCTATCTGCATCTGAAGCACATATGGCAATGCCCTTTTTTCCCTGCATCTGAAGCACAGCTGGCATTGCCCTCTTCTCCATGTATCTGAAGCAGAGCTGGCATTTCCCCTCCTGATCCCTATCTCTGCATCTGAAGCACAGATGCCATTGCCCTCTTCTATCTGCATCTGAAGCACAGCTGGCATTGCCCCTCATCTCGGTGTATCTGAAGCAGAGCTGGCATTGCCCCTCCTGATCCCTAACCCTGCATCTGAAGCACCGCTGCCATTGCCCTCTTCTCCCTACATCTGAAGCACATCTGGCATTGCCCTCGTCTCCCTAAATCTGAAGCACAGCTTGTATTAACCTCTTCTCCTTGCATCTGAAGCACAGCTGGCATTGCCCCTCTTGATCCCTATACCTGCATCTGAAGCACAGCTGCCAATGCCCTCTTCTATCTGTATCTGAAGCACATCTGGCATTGCCCTCTTCTCCCTGCATCTGAAGCACAGTTGGCATTGCCCTCTTCTCCTTGTATCTGAAGCACAGTTGGCATTGCCCCTCCTGATCCCTATCCCTGTACCTGAAGCACAGCTGGCATTGCCCCTCCTGATTCCTATCCCTCAATCTGAAGCACAGCTGCCATTGTCCTCTTCTCCATACATCTGAAGCACAGCTGGCATTGCCCTCTTCTCACTACATCTGAAGCACATCTGGCATTGCCCTCTTCTCCCTTCATCTGAAGAACAGCTGGCATTGCCCTTCCTGGTCCCTATCCCTGTACCCGAAGCACAGCTGGCATTGCTCCTCCTGATCCCTATCCCTGCATCTGAAGCACAGCTGCCATTGCCCTCTTCTCCCTGCATCTGAAGCACAGCCGGCAATGCCTTCTTCTCCCTGCATATGAAGCACAGCTGGCATTGCCTCCTTCTCCCTGCATCCGATGCACAGCTGGCTTTGCCCTCTTCTCCTAGCATCTGAAGCACAGCTGGCACTGCCCCTCCTGATCCCTATCCCTGTACCTGAAGCACAGCTGGCATTGCCTCTCCTGATACCTATACCTGTACCTAAAGCACAGCTGGCATTGCCCCTCCTGATCTCTATCCGTGTGTCTGAAGCACAGCTGGCATTGCCCTCTTCTTCCTGCTCCCTGTTTGTGAAGCACAGCTGGCATTGCCCTCTTCTCCCTGCATCTAAAGCACAGCTGGCATTGCTCTCTTCTCCTTGTATCCACAGCACAGCTTGCACTACCCCTCCTGATCCCTATCCCTGTACCTGAAGCACAGCTGGCATTGCCCCTCCTAATCCCTATCCCTGCATCTGAAGCTCAGCTGCTATTACCCTCTTCTATCTGCATCTGAAGCACATCTCGCATTGCCCTCTTCTCCCTGCATCTGAAGCACAGCTGGCATTGCCCTCTTCTCCTTGTATCTGAAGCACAGCTGGCATTGCCCCTCCTGATCCCTATCCCTGTATCTGAAGCACAGCTGGCATTGCCCCTCCTGATCCCTATCCCTGCATCTGAAGCACAGCTGCCATTGCCCCTTCTCCCTACACCTGAAGCACATCTGGCATTGCCTTCATCTCCCTGCATCTGAAGCACAGCTTGCATTGCCCTCTTGTCCTTGTATCTGAAGAACAGCTGGCATTGCCCCTCCTGATCCCTATCCCTGTACCTGAAGCACAGCTGGCATTGCCCCACCTGATCCCTATCCCTGCATCTGAAGCACAGCTGCCGTTTTCCCTCTCCTCCCTGTATTTGAAGCACAGTTGGCATTGCCCTCTTCTTTCTGCATCTGAAACACAGCTGGCATTGCCTTCTTCTCCCTGGATCTGAAGCACAGCTGGCATTGCCTTCTTCTCCTTGCATCTGAAGCACAGCTGGCACTGCCTTCTTCTTCCTGCTCCCTACACTGAAGCACAGCTGGCATTGCCCTCGTCTCCCTGGATCTGAAGCACAGCTGGCATTGCCTTCTTCTGCTTGCATCTGAAGCACAGTTGGCACTGCCTTCTTCTTCCTGCTCCCTACACTGAAGCACAGCTGGCATTGCCCTCTGCTCCCTGCATCTGAAGCACAGCTGGAATTGCCCCTCATCCCTCTATCTGAAGCACCGCTGGCATTGCCTTCTTCTCCTTGCATCTGAAGTTCAGCTGGCTTTGCCCCTCTGTATGCCCAGCCCATCACTTGAAGCTCAGCTGGCACTGCCCCTCTTCTTCTTGCTCCCTGCATCTGAAGCACAGCTGGCATTGCCCCTCCATATGCCCAGCCAGTCATTTGAAGCACAGCTGTCATTGTCCTCTTCTCCGTGCATCTAAAGCTCAGCTGGCAATGCTCTCATCTCCCTACATCTGAAGCACAGCCGCCATTGCCCCTCTTTTCCCTGTATTTGAAGCACAGCTGGGATTGCCCTCTTTTATCTGCATCTGAAACACTGCTGGGATTGCCCTCTTCTCCCTGAATCTGAGCCACTGCTGGCATTGCCTTCTTCTTCCTGGATCTGAAGCACAGCTGGTATTGCTTCTTCTCCTTCCATCTGAAGCACAGCTGCCATAACCCTCTTCTCCCTGCTCCCTGCATCTGAAGCACCGCTGCCATTGCCCCTCCGTATGCGCAGCCCATCACTTGAAGCACAGCTTGCACTGCCCCTCTTCTTCCTGCTCCCTGCATCTGACGCACAGCTGCATTGCCCCTCCCGTATGACCAGGCCGTCACTTGAAGCACAGCTGGCATTGCCCTCTTCTCCCTGCATCTGAAGCTCAGCTGACATTGCCCCTCCTGATCCCTATCCCTGCACCTGAAGCACAGCTGACATTTCCCCTCCTGATCCCTATCCCTACACATGCCAAGCCCATCACTTGAGCGCAGCTGCCATTGTCCCTCTTCTCCCTGCATCTGATGCACAGCTGGCATTGCCCCTCCGTATGCTCAGCCCATCACTTGAAGCTCAGCTGCCATTTCCCTCTTCTCCCTGCTCCCTGCATCTGATGCACAGCTGGCATTGCTCTTCCGTATGCCCAGCCCATCACTTGAAGCGCAGCTGCCATTGCCCATCTTCTCCCTGCATCTGATGCACAGCTGGCATTGCCCCTCCGTATGCCCAGCCCATCACTTGAAGCGCAGCTGCCATTACCCTCTTCTCCCTTCTGCCTGTATTCGAAGCAAAGCTGGCATTACCCTCTTCTCCCTGGATCTGAAGCACAGCTGGCATTGCCTTCTTCTCCTTGCATCTGAAGCACAGTTGGCACTGCCTTCTTCTTCCTGCTCCCTACACTGAAGCACAGCTGGCATTGCCCTCTGCTCCCTGCATCTGAAGCACAGCTGGAATTTCCCCTCATCCCTCTATCTGAAGCACCGCTGGCATTGCCTTCTTCTCCTTGCATCTGAAGTTCAGCTGGCTTTGCCCCTCTGTATGCCCAGCCCATCACTTGAAGCTCAGCTGGCACTGCCCCTCTTCTTCTTGCTCCCTGCATCTGAAGCACAGCTGGCATTGCCCCTCCATATGCCCAGCCAGTCATTTGAAGCACAGCTGTCATTGTCCTCTTCTCCGTGCATCTAAAGCTCAGCTGGCAATGCTCTCATCTCCCTACATCTGAAGCACAGCCGCCATTGCCCCTCTTTTCCCTGTATTTGAAGCACAGCTGGGATTGCCCTCTTTTATCTGCATCTGAAACACTGCTGGGATTGCCCTCTTCTCCCTGAATCTGAGCCACTG
The DNA here is from genome assembly GCA_963921515.1 of Calotriton arnoldi. Taxonomy (NCBI): domain Eukaryota; kingdom Metazoa; phylum Chordata; class Amphibia; order Caudata; family Salamandridae; genus Calotriton; species Calotriton arnoldi. The sequence continues at coordinate 3,336,578 of CAWUFW010000210.1, read as the reverse complement.
CTGGCATTGCCTTCTTCTTCCTGGATCTGAAGCACAGCTGGTATTGCTTCTTCTCCTTCCATCTGAAGCACAGCTGCCATAACCCTCTTCTCCCTGCTCCCTGCATCTGAAGCACCGCTGCCATTGCCCCTCCGTATGCGCAGCCCATCACTTGAAGCACAGCTTGCACTGCCCCTCTTCTTCCTGCTCCCTGCATCTGACGCACAGCTGCATTGCCCCTCCGTATGACCAGGCCGTCACTTGAAGCACAGCTGGCATTGCCCTCTTCTCCCTGCATCTGAAGCTCAGCTGACATTGCCCCTCCTGATCCCTATCCCTGCACCTGAAGCACAGCTGACATTTCCCCTCCTGATCCCTATCCCTACACATGCCAAGCCCATCACTTGAAGCGCAGCTGCCATTGTCCCTCTTCTCCCTGCATCTGATGCACAGCTGGCATTGCCCCTCCGTATGCTCAGCCCATCACTTGAAGCTCAGCTGCCATTTCCCTCTTCTCCCTGCTCCCTGCATCTGATGCACAGCTGGCATTGCTCTTCCGTATGCCCAGCCCATCACTTGAAGCGCAGCTGCCATTGCCCATCTTCTCCCTGCATCTGATGCACAGCTGGCATTGCCCCTCCGTATGCCCAGCCCATCACTTGAAGCGCAGCTGCCATTACCCTCTTCTCCCTTCTGCCTGTATTCGAAGCAAAGCTGGCATTACCCTCTTCTCCCTGCATCTGAAGCTCAGCTGGCATTGCCTTCTTCTCCCTGGATCTGACACACAGCTGGCATTGCCTTCTTCTCCCTGTATCTGAATCACAGCTGGCATTGCCCCTCCATATGCCCAGCCCGTCACTTGAAGCACAGCTGGCATTGTCCTCTTCTCCCTGCATCTGAGCTCAGCTGGCATTGTCCTCTTCTCCCTACATGCGAAGCACAGCTGCCATTGCCCCTCTTCTCCCTGTATTTGAAGCACAGCTGGCTTTGCCCTCTTCTTCCTGCATTTGAAACACAGCTGGCATTGCCCTCTTCTCCCTGCATCTGAACCACAGCTTGCATTGCCTTCTTCTCCCTGCATCTGAAGCACAGCTGGCATTGCCCTCTTCTCCCTGCATCTGAAGCTCAGCTGTCATTGCCCATCCTGATCCCTATCCCTGTACCTGAAGCACAGCTGGCATTACCCCTCCTGATACCTATAACTGTACCTGAAGCACAGCTGGCATAGCCCTTCCTGATCTCTATTCCTGTGTCTGAGGCACAGATGACATTGCCCTCTTCTTCCTGCTCCCTGTATGTGAAACACCGCTGGCATTGCCCTCTTCTCCCTGCATCTGAAGCACAGCTGGCATTGCCCTCTTCTCCTTGCATCTGAAGCACAGCTGGCATTGCCCCTCCTGATCCTTCTCCCTGTACCTGAAGCACAGCTGGCATTGCCCCTTCTGATCCCTATCCCTGTACCTGAAGCACAGCTGGCATTGCCCTCTTCTATCTGCATCTGAAGCACATCTGGCATTGCCCTCTCCTCCCTGTATTTGAAGCACAGTTGGCATTGCCCTCTTCTCCCTGCATCTGAAGCACAGCTGCCATTGCCCTCTTCTATCTGCATCTGACGCACTTCTGGCAGTGCCGTATCCTCCCTCTATTTGAAGCACAGTTGGCATTGCCCTCTTCTTTATGCATCTGAAACAAAACTGGCATTGCCTTCTTCTCCCTGGATCTGTAGCACAGCTGGCATTGCCATCTTCTCCATGCATCTGAAGCACAGCTGGTACTGCCTACTTCTTCCTGCTCCCTACATCCGAAGCACAGCTGGCATTGCCCTCTTCTCCCTGCATCTGAAGCACAGCTGGCATTGCCTTCTTCTCCTTGCACCTGGAGCTCTGCTGCCTTTGCCCCTCTGTATGCCCAGCCCATCACCTAAAGCACAGCTGGCACTGCCCATATTCTTCCTGCTCCCTGCATCTGAGGCACAGCTGGCATTGCCCCTCCATATGCCCAGCCCGTCACTTGAAGCACAGCTGGCATTGTCCTCTTCTCCCTGCATCTGAGCTCAGCTGGCATTGCCCTCTTCTCCCTACATCAGAAGCACAGCTGTCATTGTCCCTCTTCTCCCTGTATTTGAAGCACAGCTGGCTTTGCCCTCTTCTTTCTGCATGTCAAACACAGCTGGCATTGCCCTCTTCTCCCTACATCTGAAACCACAGCTTGCATTGCCTTCTTCTCCCTGCATCTGAAGCACAGCAGGCATTGCCCCTCCTAATCCCTATCCGTGTACCTGAAGCACAGCTGGAATTACCCCTCCTGATACCTATCCCTGTTCTTAAAGCACACCAGGCATTGCCCCTCCAGATATCTATTTGTCTGTCTGAAGCACAGCTGGCATTGCCCTCTTCTTCCTGCTCTCTGTATGTGAAGCACAGTTGGCATTGCCCTCTTCTCCCTGCATTTGAAGCACAGCTGGCATTGCCCTCTTCTCCTTGTATCTGAAGCAAAACTGGCATTGCCCCTCCTGATCCCTATCCTGTACCTGAAGTACAGCTGGCATTGCCCCTCCTGATCCCTATCCCTGCATCTGAGGCACAGCTGCCATTGCCCTCTTCTATCTGCATCTGAAGCACATCTGGCATTGCCCTCTTTTCCCTGCATCTGAAGCACAGCTGACATTGCCCTCTTCTCCTTGATTCTGAAGCAGAGCTGGTATTGCCCCTCCTGATCCCTATCCCTGCATCTGAAGCACAGCTGCCTTTGCCCTCTTCTATCTGCATCTGAAGCAGAGCTGGCATTGCCCCTCCTGATCCCTATCCCTGTATCTGAAGCACAGCTGACATTGCCCCTCCTGATCCCTAACCCTGCATATGAAGCACAGCTGCCATTGCTCTCTTTTCCCTACATCTGAAGCACATCTGGCATTGCCCTCTTCTCATTTTATCTGAAGCACAGCTGGCATTGCCTTCTTCTCCCTGGATCTGAAGCACAGCTGGCATTGCACTCTTCTTTCTGCATCTGAACACAGCTGACATTGCCCTCTTCTATCTGCATCTGTAGCACATCTGGCATTGCCCTATCCTCCCTGTATTTGAAGCACAGTTGGCATTGCCCTCTTCTTTCTGCATGTGAAGCACAGCTGGCATTGCCTTCTTCTCCTTGCATCTGAAGCACAGCTGGCACTGCCTTCTTCTTCCTGCTCCCTACATTGAAGCACAGCTGGCATTGCCCTCTTCTCCCTGCATCTGAAGCACAGCTGGAATCGCCCCTCATCCCTCTATCTGAAGCACAGCTGGCATTGCCTTCTTCTCCCTGCATCTGAAGCACAGCTGGCATTGCCTTCTTCTCCTTGCATCTGAAGCTCAGCGGCCTTTGCCAATCTGTATGCCCAGCCCATCACTTGAAGCTCAGCTGGCACTGCCCCTCTTCTCCTTGCTCCCTGCATCTGAATCACAGCTCTCACTTGAAGCTACAGCTGTCATTGTCCTCTTCTCCCTGCATCTGAAGCTCAGCTGGCATTGCCCTCATCTCCCTACATCTGAAGCACAGCTGCCATGGCCCCTCTTTTCCCTGTATTTGAAGCACAGCTGGGATTGCCCTCATTTTTCTGCATCTGAAACACAGCTGGCATTGCCCTCTTCTAACTGAATCTGAGACACTGCTGGCATTGCCTTCTCCTTCCATCTGAAGCACAGCTGCCATTACCCTCTTCTCCCTGCTCCCTGCATCTGAAGCACCGCTGCCATTGCCCCTCCGTATGCGCAGCCCATCACTTGAAGCACAGCTTGCACTGCCACTCTTCTTCCTGCTCTTTGCATCTGATGCACAGCGGGCATTCCCCCTCCGTATGCCCAGGCCGTCACATGAAGCACAGCTGGCATTAACCTCTTCTCCCTGCATCTGAAGCTAAGCTGGCATTGCCCCTCCGTATGCCTATCCCGGTTCCTGAAGCACACCTGGCATTGCCCCTCCTGATATCTATTCGTATGTCTGAAGCACAGCTGGCATAGCCCTCTTCTTCCTGCTCTCTGTATGTGAATCACAGCTGGCATTGCCCTCTTCTCCCTGCATCTGAAGCACAGCTGGCATTGCCCTCTTCTCCTTGTATCTGAAGCACAACTGGCATTGCCCCTCCTGATCCCTATTCTGTACCTGAAGCACAGCTGGCATTGCCCCTCCTGATCCCTATCCCTGCATCTGAAGCACAGCTGCCATTGCCCTCTTCTATCTGCATCTGAAGCACATCTGGCAATGCCCTTTTTTCCCTGCATCTGAAGCACAGCTGGCATTGCCCTCTTCTCCTTGTATCTGAAGCAGAGCTGGCATTGCCCATCCTGATCCCTATCTCTGCATCTGAAGCACAGCTGCCATTGCCCTCTTCTATCTGCATCTGAAGCACAGCTGGCATTGCCCCTCATCTCGGTGAATCTGAAGCAGAGCTGGCAGTGCCCCTCCTGATCCCTATTTGTGTACCTGAAGCACAGCTGGCATTGCCCCTCCTGATCCCTAACCCTGCATCTGAAGCACAGCTGCCATTGCCCTCTTCTCCCTACATCTGAAGCACATCTGGCATTGCCCTCGTCTCCCTAAATCTGAAGCACAGCTTGTATTGCCCTCTTCTCCTTGCATCTGAAGCACAGCTGGCATTGCCCCTCTTGATCCCTATACCTGCATCTGAAGCACAGCTGCCAATGCCCTCTTCTATCTGTATCTGAATCACATCTGGCATTGCCCTCTTCTCCCTGCATCTGAAGCACAGTTGGCATTGCCCTCTTCTCCTTGTATCTGAAGCACAGCTGGCATTGCCCCTCCTGATTCCTATCCCTCATTCTGAAGCACAGCTGCCATTGTCTCCTTCTCCATACATCTGAAGCACAGCTGGCATTGCCCTCTTCTCACTACATCTGAAGCACATCTGGCATTGCCCTCTTCTCCCTTCATCTGAAGCACAGCTGGCATTGCCCTCTTCTCCTTGTATCTGAAGAACAGCTGGCATTGCCCTTCCTGGTCCCTATCCCTGTACCCGAAGCACAGCTGGCATTGCTCCTCCTGATCCCTATCCCTGCATCTGAAGCACAGCTGCCATTGCCCTCTTCTCCCTGCATCTGAAGCACAGCTGGCATTGCCTTCTTCTCCCTGCATATGAAGCACAGCTGGCATTGCCTCCTTCTCCCTGCATCCGATGCACAGCTGGCTTTGCCCTCTTCTCCTAGCATCTGAAGCACAGCTGGCACTGCCCCTCCTGATCCCTATCCTTGTACCTGAAGCACAGCTGGCATTGCCTCTCCTGATACCTATACCTGTACCTAAAGCACAGCTGGCATTGCCCCTCCTGATCTCTATCCGTGTGTCTGAAGCACAGCTGGCATTGCCCTCTTCTTCCTGCTCCCTGTTTGTGAAGCACAGCTGGCATTGCCCTCTTCTCCCTGCATCTAAAGCACAGCTGGCATTGCTCTCTTCTCCTTGTATCCACAGCACAGCTTGCACTACCCCTCCTGATCCCTATCCCTGTACCTGAAGCACAGCTGGCATTGCCCCTTGTAATCCCTATCCCTGCATCTGAAGCTCAGCTGCTATTACCCTCTTCTATCTGCATCTGAAGCTCATCTCGCATTGCCCTCTTCTCCCTGCATCTGAAGCACAGCTGGCATTGCCCTCTTCTCCTTGTATCTGAAGCACAGCTGGCATTGCCCCTCCTGATCCCTATCCCTGTATCTGAAGCACAGCTGGCATTGCCCCTCCTGATCCCTATCCCTGCATCTGAAGCACAGCTGCCATTGCCCCCTTCTCCCTACATCTGAAGCACATCTGGCATTGCCTTCATCTCCCTGGATCTGAAGCACAGCTTGCATTGCCCTCTTGTCCTTGTATCTGAAGAACAGCTGGCATTGCCCCTCCTGATCCCTATCCCTGTACCTGAAGCACAGCTGGCATTGCCCCACCTGATCCCTATCCCTGCATCTGAAGCACAGCTGCCATTTTCCCTCTCCTCCCTGTATTTGAAGCACAGTTGGCATTGCCCTCTTCTTTCTGCATCTGAAACACAGCTGGCATTGCCTTCTTCTCCCTGGATCTGAAGCACAGCTGGCATTGCCTTCTTCTCCTTGCATCTGAAGCACAGCTGGCACTGCCTTCTTCTTCCTGCTCCCTACACTGAAGCACAGCTGGCATTGCCCTCTTCTCCCTGGATCTGAAGCACAGCTGGCATTGCCTTCTTCTCCTTGCATCTGAAGCACAGCTGGCACTGCCTTCTTCTTCCTGCTCCCTACACTGAAGCACAGCTGGCATTGCCCTCTGCTCCCTGCATCTGAAGCACAGCTGGAATTGCCCCTCATCCCTCTATCTGAAGCACCGCTGGCATTGCCTTCTTCTCCTTGCATCTGAAGCTCAGCTGGCTTTGCCCCTCTGTATGCCCAGCCCATCACTTGAAGCTCAGCTGGCACTGCCCTCTTCTTCTTGCTCCCTGCATCTGAAGCACAGCTGGCATTGCCCCTCCATATGCCCAGCCAGTCATTTGAAGCACAGCTGTCATTGTCCTCTTCTCCGTGCATCTAAAGCTCAGCTGGCAATGCTCTCATCTCCCTACATCTGAAGCACAGCCGCCATTGCCCCTCTTTTCCCTGTATTTGAAGCACAGCTGGGATTGCCCTCTTTTATCTGCATCTGAAACACTGCTGGGATTGCCCTCTTCTCCCTGAATCTGAGCCACTGCTGGCATTGCCTTCTTCTTCCTGGATCTGAAGCACAGCTGGTATTGCTTCTTCTCCTTCCATCTGAAGCACAGCTGCCATAACCCTCTTCTCCCTGCTCCCTGCATCTGAAGCACCACTGCCATTGCCCCTCCGTATGCGCAGCCCATCACTTGAAGCACAGCTTGCACTGCCCCTCTTCTTCCTGCTCCCTGCATCTGACGCACAGCTGCATTGCCCCTCCGTATGCCCAGGCCGTCACTTGAAGAACAGCTGGCATTGCCCTCTTCTCCCTGCATCTGAAGCTCAGCTGACATTGCCCCTCCTGATCCCTATCCCTGCACCTGAAGCACAGCTGACATTTCCCCTCCTGATCCCTATCCCTTCACATGCCCAGCCCATCACTTGAAGCTCAGCTGCCATTTCCCTCTTCTCCCTGCATCTGATGCACAGCTGGCATTGCTCCTCCGTATGCCCAGCCCATCACTTGAAGCGCAGCTGCCATTGCCCATCTTCTCCCTGCTCCCTGCATCTGATGCACAGCTGGCATTGCCCCTCCGTATGCTCAGCCCATCACTTGAAGCTCAGCTGCCATTTCCCTCTTCTCCCTGCATCTGATGCACAGCTGGCATTGCTCCTCCGTATGCCCAGCCCATCACTTGAAGCGCAGCTGCCATTGCCCATCTTCTCCCTGCTCCCTGCATCTGATGCACAGCTGGCATTGCCCCTCCATATGCCCAGCACATCACTTGAAGCGGAGCTGCCAATACCCTCTTCTCCCTTCTGCCTGTATTCGAAGCAAAGCTGGCATAACCCTCTTCTCCCTGCATCTGAAGCTCAGCTGGCATTGCCTTCTTCTCCCTGGATCTGACGCACAGCTGGCATTGCCTTCTTCTCCCTGTATCTGAATCAAAGCTGGCATTGCCCCTCCATATGCCCAGCCCGTCACTTGGAGCACAGCTGGCAGTGTCCTCTTCTCCCTGCATCTGAGCTCAGCTGGCATTGTCCTCTTCTCCCTACATGCGAAGCACAGCTGCCATTGCCCCTCTTCTTCCTGCATTTGAAGCACAGCTGGCATTGCCCTCTTCTCCCTGCATCTGAACCACAGCTTGCATTGCCTTCTTCTCCCTGCATCTGAAGCACAGCTGGCATTGCCCTCTTCTCCCTGCATCTGAAGCTCAGCTGTCATTGCCCATCCTGATCCCTATCCCTGTACCTGAAGCACAGCTGGCATTACCCCTCCTGATACCTATAACTGTACCTGAAGCACAGCTGGCACAGCCCCTCCTGATCTCTATTCCTGTGTCTGAGGCACAGATGGCATTGCCCTCTTCTTCCTGCTCCCTGTATGTGAAACACCGCTGGCATTGCCCTCTTTTCCCTGCATCTGAAGCACAGCTGGCATTGCCCTCTTCTCCTTGCATCTGAAGCACAGCTGGCATTGCCCCTCCTGATCCTTCTCCCTGTACCTGAAGCACAGCTGGCATTGCCCCTTCTGATCCCTATCCCTGTACCTGAAGCACAGCTGGCATTGCCCCTCCTGATCCCTATCCCTGCATCTGAAGCACAGCTAGCATTGCCCTCTTCTATCTGCATCTGAAGCACATCTGGCATTGCCCTCTCCTCCCTGCATCTGAAGGACAGCTGGCATTGCCGCTCCGGATCTCTATCCCTGTACCTGAAGCCCAGCTGGCATTTCCCCTCCTGATACCTATCCCTGTACCTGAAGCACAGCTGGAATTGCCCCTCCTGATCTCTATCCGTGTGCCTGAAGCACAGCTGGCATTGCCCTCTTCTTCCTGCTCCCTGTATGTGAAGCACAGCTGGCATTGCTCTCTTCTTGTAGCCACAGCACAGCTGGCCTTAGCCCTCCTGATCCCTATCCCTGTACCTGAAGCACAGGTGGCATTGCCCCTCTTGTTCCCTATCCATGTATCTGAAGCACAGCTGCTATTGCCCTCTTCTATCTGCATCTGATGCACATCTGGCATTGCCCTCTTCTACCTGCATCTGAAGCACAGCTGGCATTGCCCTCTTCTCCTTGTATCTGAAGCACAGCTGGCATTGCCCTCCTGATCCCTATCCCTGTATCTGAAGCACAGCTGGCATTGCCCCTCCTGATCCCTATCCCTGCATCTGAAGCACAGATGCCATTGCCCTCTTCTTCCTACATCTGAAGAACATCTGGCATTGCCCTCTTCTCCCTGCATCTGAAGTCCAGCTGGCATTGCCCTCTTCTCTTTGTATCTGAAGAACAGCTGGCATTGCCCCTCCTGAACCCTATCCCTGTACCTGAAGCACAGCTGGAATTGCCCCTCCTGATCCCTATCCCTGCATCTGAAGCACAGCTGCCATTTTCCCTCTCCTCCCTGTATTTGAAGCACAGTTGGCATTGCCCTCTTCTTTCTGCATCTGAACTCAGCTGACATTGCCCTCTTCTATCTGCATCTGTAGCACATCTGGCATTGCCCTATCCTCCCTGTATTTGAAGCACAATTGGCATTGCCCTCTTCTTTCTGCATCTGAAGCACAGCTGGCATTGCCTTCTTCTCCTTGCATCTGAAGCACAGCTGGCACTGCCTTCTTCTTCCTGCTCCCTACACTGAAGCACAGCTGGCATTGCCCTCTTCTCCCTGCATCTGAAGCACAGCTGGAATCGCCCCTCATCCCTCTATCTGAAGCACAGCTGGCATTGCCTTCTTCTCCCTGCATCTGAAGCACAGCTGGCATTGCCTTCTTCTCCTTGCATCTGAAGCTCAGCGGCCTTTGCCAATCTGTATGCCCAGCCCATCACTTGAAGCTCAGCTGGCACTGCCCCTCTTCTCCTTGCTCCCTGCATCTGAATCACAGCTCTCACTTGAAGCACAGCTGTCATTGTCCTCTTCTCCCTGCATCTGAAGCTCAGCTGGCATTGCCCTCATCTGCCTACATCTGAAGCACAGCTGCCATGGCCCCTCTTTTCCCTGTATTTGAAGCTCAGCTGGCATTGCCCTCATCTGCCTACATCTGAAGCACAGCTGCCATGGCCCCTCTTTTCCCTGTATTTGAAGCACAGCTGGGATTGCCCTCATTTTTCTGTATCTGAAACACAGCTGGCATTGCCCTCTTCTAACTGAATCTGAGCCACTGCTGGCATTGCCTTCTCCTTCCATCTGAAGCACAGCTGCCATTACCCTCTTCTCCCTGCTCCCTGCATCTGAAGCACCGCTGCCATTGCCCCTCCGTATGCGCAGCCCATCACTTGAAGCACAGCTTGCACTGCCACTCTTCTTCCTGCTCTTTGCATCTGACGCACAGCGGGCATTGCCCCTCCGTATGCCCAGGCCGTCACATGAAGCACAGCTGGCATTAACCTCTTCTCCCTGCATCATAAGCTAAGCTGGCATTGCCCCTCCGTATGCCCAGCCCATCACTTGAAGCACAGCTGCCATTGCTCATCAACTCCCTGCTCCCTGCATCTGATGCACAGCTGGCATTGCCCCTCCGTATGCCCAGCCCATCACTTGAAGCGCAGCTGCCATAGCCCTCTTCTCCCTTCTGCCTGTATTCGAAGCAAAGCTGGCATTACCTCTTCTCCCTGCATCTGAAGCTCAGCTGGCATTGTCTTCTTCTCCCTGGATCTGAAGCACCGCTGGCATTGCCCTCTTCTCCTTGCTCCCTGCATCTGAAGCACAGCTGCCATTGCCCCTCCTTATGCCCAGCCCATCACTTAAAGCACAGCAGGCATTGCCCTCTTCTCCCTGCATCTGAAGCACAGCTGCCATTGCCCTATTTTTCCTCCTCCCTGCATCTGAAGCACAGCCGGCATTGCCCATCCATATGGCCAACCCGTCAGTTGAAGCACAGCTGGCATTGCCCTCTTCTCCCTGCATCTGAAGCACAGCTGGCATTGCCCTCTTCTCCCTGCATCTGAAGCACATCTAGAAATGACCTCTTCTTCCTGGTCCCTGTATTTGAAGCACAGCTGGCATTGCCCCATCCGCATGCCCAGCCCATCGCTTGAAGCACAGCAGGCACTGCCCCTCTTGATCCTGCTCCCTGCATCTGAAGCACAGCTGGCATTGCCCCTTCGTATGCCCAGCCCATCACCGGAAGCACAGCTGGCATTGCCCTCTTCTCTCTGCATCTGAAGCACAGCTGGCACTGCCCCTCTTCTTCCTGCTCCCTGCATCAGAAGCACAGCTGGCATTGCCCCTCCGTATGCCTATCCCGGTTCCTGAAGCACACCTGGCATTGCCCCTCCTGATATCTATTCGTATGTCTGAAGCACAGCTGGCATAGCCCTCTTCTTCCTGCTCTCTGTATGTGAATCACAGTTGGCATTGCCCTCTTCTCCCTGCATCTGAAGCACAGCTGGCATTGCCCTCTTCTCCTTGTATCTGAATCACAACTGGCATTGCCCCTCCTGATCCCTATTCTGTACCTGAAGCACAGCTGGCATTGCCCCTCCTGATCCCTATCCCTGCATCTGAAGCACAGCTGCCATTGCCCTCTTCTATCTGCATCTGAAGCACATATGGCAATGCCCTTTTTTCCCTGCATCTGAAGCACAGCTGGCATTGCCCTCTTCTCCATTTATCTGAAGCAGAGCTGGCATTTCCCCTCCTGATCCCTATCTCTGCATCTGAAGCACAGATGCCATTGCCCTCTTCTATCTGCATCTGAAGCACAGCTGGCATTGCCCCTCATCTCGGTGTATCTGAAGCAGAGCTGGCATTGCCCCTCCTGATACCTAACCCTGCATCTGAAGCACCGCTGCCATTGCCCTCTTCTCCCTACATCTGAAGCACATCTGGCATTGCCCTCGTCTCCCTAAATCTGAAGCACAGCTTGTATTAACCTCTTCTCCTTGCATCTGAAGCACAGCTGGCATTGCCCCTCTTGATCCCTATACCTGCATCTGAAGCACAGCTGCCAATGCCCTCTTCTATCTGTATCTGAAGCACATCTGGCATTGCCCTCTTCTCCCTGCATCTGAAGCACAGTTGGCATTGCCCTCTTCTCCTTGTATCTGAAGCACAGCTGGCATTGCCCCTCCTGATCCCTATCCCTGTACCTGAAGCACAGCTGGCATTGCCCCTCCTGATTCCTATCCCTCAATCTGAAGCACAGCTGCCATTGTCCTCTTCTCCATACATCTGAAGCACAGCTGGCATTGCCCTCTTCTCACTACATCTGAAGCACATCTGGCATTGCCCTCTTCTCCCTTCATCTGAAGAACAGCTGGCATTGCCCTTCCTGGTCCCTATCCCTGTACCCGAAGCACAGCTGGCATTGCTCCTCCTGATCCCTATCCCTGCATCTGAAGCACAGCTGCCATTGCCCTCTTCTCCCTGCATCTGAAGCACAGCCGGCAATGCCTTGTTCTCCCTGCATATGAAGCACAGATGGCATTGCCTCCTTCTCCCTGCATCCGATGCACAGCTGGCTTTGTCCTCTTCTCCTAGCATCTGAAGCACAGCTGGCACTGCCCCTCCTGATCCCTATCCCTGTACCTGAAGCACAGCTGGCATTGCCTCTCCTGATACCTATACCTGTACCTAAAGCACAGCTGGCATTGCCCCTCCTGATCTCTATCCGTGTGTCTGAAGCACAGCTGGCATTGCCCTCTTCTTCCTGCTCCCTGTTTGTGAAGCACAGCTGGCATTGCCCTCTTCTCCCTGCATCTAAAGCACAGCTGGCATTGCTCTCTTCTCCTTGTATCCACAGCACAGCTTGCACTACCCCTCCTGATCCCTATCCCTGTACCTGAAGCACAGCTGGCATTGCCCCTCCTAATCCCTATCCCTGCATCTGAAGCTCAGCTGCTATTACCCTCTTCTATCTGCAACTGAAGCACATCTCGCATTGCCCTCTTCTCCCTGCATCTGAAGCACAGCTGGCATTGCCCTCTTCTCCTTGTATCTGAAGCACAGCTGGCATTGCCCCTCCTGATTCCTATCCCTGTATCTGAAGCACAGCTGGCATTGCCCCTCCTGATCCCTATCCCTGCATCTGAAGCACAGCTGCCATTGCCCCTTCTCCCTACACCTGAAGCACATCTGGCATTGCCTTCATCTCCCTGCATCTGAAGCACAGCTTGCATTGCCCTCTTGTCCTTGTATCTGAAGAACAGCTGGCATTGCCCCTCCTGATCCCTATCCCTGTACCTGAAGCACAGCTGGCATTGCCCCACCTGATCCCTATCCCTGCATCTGAAGCACAGCTGCCGTTTTCCCTCTCCTCCCTGTATTTGAAGCACAGTTGGCATTGCCCTCTTCTTTCTGCATCTGAAACACAGCTGGCATTGCCTTCTTCTCCCTGGATCTGAAGCACAGCTGGCATTGCCTTCTTCTCCTTGCATCTGAAGCACAGCTGGCACTGCCTTCTTCTTCCTGCTCCCTACACTGAAGCACAGCTGGCATTGCCCTCGTCTCCCTGGATCTGAAGCACAGCTGGCATTGCCTTCTTCTCCTTGCATCTGAAGCACAGTTGGCACTGCCTTCTTCTTCCTGCTCCCTACACTGAAGCACAGCTGGCATTGCCCTCTGCTCCCTGCATCTGAAGCACAGCTGGAATTGCCCCTCATCCCTCTATCTGAAGCACCGCTGGCATTGCCTTCTTCTCCTTGCATCTGAAGCTCAGCTGGCTTTGCCCCTCTGTATGCCCAGCCCATCACTTGAAGCTCAGCTGGCACTGCCCCTCTTCTTCTTGCTCCCTGCATCTGAAGCACAGCTGGCATTGCCCCTCCATATGCCCAGCCAGTCATTTGAAGCACAGCTGTCATTGTCCTCTTCTCCGTGCATCTAAAGCTCAGCTGGCAATGCTCTCATCTCCCTACATCTGAAGCACAGCCGCCATTGCCCCTCTTTTCCCTGTATTTGAAGCACAGCTGGGATTGCCCTCTTTTATCTGCATCTGAAACACTACTGGGATTGCCCTCTTCTCCCTGAATCTGAGCCACTGCTGGCATTGCCTTCTTCTTCCTGGATCTGAAGCACAGCTGGTATTGCTTCTTCTCCTTCCATCTGAAGCACAGCTGCCATAACCCTCTTCTCCCTGCTCCCTGCATCTGAAGCACCGCTGCCATTGCCCCTCCGTATGCGCAGCCCATCACTTGAAGCACAGCTTGCACTGCCCCTCTTCTTCCTGCTCCCTGCATCTGACGCACAGCTGCATTGCCCCTCCGTATGCCCAGGCCGTCACTTGAAGCACAGCTGGCATTGCCCTCTTCTCCCTGCATCTGAAGCTCAGCTGACATTGCCCCTCCTGATCCCTATCCCTGCACCTGAAGCACAGCTGACATTTCCCCTCCTGATCCCTATCCCTTCACATGCCAAGCCCATCACTTGAAGCGCAGCTGCCATTGTCCCTCTTCTCCCTGCTCCCTGCATCTGATGCACAGCTGGCATTGCCCCTCCGTATGCTCAGCCCATCACTTGAAGCTCAGCTGGCATTTCCCTCTTCTCCCTGCTCCCTGCATCTGATGCACAGCTGGCATTGCTCTTCCGTATGCCCAGCCCATCACTTGAAGCGCAGCTGCCATTGCCCATCTTCTCCCTGCATCTGATGCACAGCTGGCATTGCCCCTCCGTATGCCCAGCCCATCACTTGAAGCGCAGCTGCCATTACCCTCTTCTCCCTTCTGCCTGTATTCGAAGCAAAGCTGGCATTACCCTCTTCTCCCTGCATCTGAAGCTCAGCTGGCATTGCCTTCTTCTCCCTGGATCTGACACACAGCTGGCATTGCCTTCTTCTCCCTGTATCTGAATCACAGCTGGCATTGCCCCTCCATATGCCCAGCCCGTCACTTGAAGCACAGCTGGCATTGTCCTCTTCTCCCTGCATCTGAGCTCAGCTGGCATTGTCCTCTTCTCCCTACATGCGAAGCACAGCTGCCATTGCCCCTCTTCTCCCTGTATTTGAAGCACAGATGGCTTTGCCCTCTTCTTCCTGCATTTGAAACACAGCTGGCATTGCCCTCTTCTCCCTGCATCTGAACCACAGCTTGCATTGCCTTCTTCTCCCTGCATCTGAAGCACAGCTGGCATTGCCCTCTTCTCCCTGCATCTGAAGCTCAGCTGTCATTGCCCATCCTGATCCCTATCCCTGTACCTGAAGCACAGCTGGCATTACCCCTCCTGATACCTATAACTGTACCTGAAGCACAGCTGGCACAGCCCTTCCTGATCTCTATTCCTGTGTCTGAGGCACAGATGACATTGCCCTCTTCTTCCTGCTCCCTGTATGTGAAACACCGCTGGCATTGCCCTCTTCTCCCTGCATCTGAAGCACAGCTGGCATTGCCCTCTTCTCCTTGCATCTGAAGCACAGCTGGCATTGCCCCTCCTGATCCCTATCCCTGTACCTGAAGCACAGCTGGCATTGCCCTCTTCTATCTGCATCTGAAGCACATCTGGCATTGCCCTCTCCTCCCTGTATTTGAAGCACAGTTGGCATTGCCCTCTTCTCCCTGCATCTGAAGCACAGCTGCCATTGCCCTCTTCTATCTGCATCTGACGCACTTCTGGCAGTGCCGTATCCTCCCTCTATTTGAAGCACAGTTGGCATTGCCCTCTTCTTTCTGCATCTGAAACAAAACGGCATTGCCTTCTTCTCCCTGGATCTGTAGCACAGCTGGCATTGCCATCTTCTCCATGCATCTGAAGCACAGCTGGTACTGCCTACTTCTTCCTGCTCCCTACATCCGAAGCACAGCTGGCATTGCCCTCTTCTCCCTGCATCTGAAGCACAGCTGGCATTGCCTTCTTCTCCTTGCACCTGGAGCTCTGCTGCCTTTGCCCCTCTGTATGCCCAGCCCATCACCTAAAGCACAGCTGGCACTGCCCATATTCTTCCTGCTCCCTGCATCTGAAGCACAGCTGGCATTGCCCCTCTGTATGCCTATCCTGGTTCCTGAAGCACAGCTGCCATTGCCCTCTTCTATCTGCATCTGAAGCACAGCTGGCATTGTCCTCTTCTCCCTGCATCTGAGCTCAGCTGGCATTGCCCTCTTCTCCCTACATCTGAAGCACAGCTGTCATTGTCCCTCTTCTCCCTGTATTTGAAGCACAGCTGGCTTTGCCCTCTTCTTTCTGCATTTCAAACACAGCTGGCATTGCCCTCTTCTCCCTACATCTGAAACCACAGCTTGCATTGCCTTCTTCTCCCTGCATCTGAAGCACAGCAGGCATTGCCCCTCCTAATCCCTATCCCTGTACCTGAAGCACAGCTGGAATTACCCCTCCTGATACCTATCCCTGTTCTTAAAGCACACCAGGCATTGCCCCTCCAGATATCTATTTGTCTGTCTGAAGCACAGCTGGCATTGCCCTCTTCTTCCTGCTCTCTGTATGTGAAGCACAGTTGGCATTGCCCTCTTCTCCCTGCATTTGAAGCACAGCTGGCATTGCCCTCTTCTCCTTGTATCTGAAGCAAAACTGGCATTGCCCCTCCTGATCCCTATCCTGTACCTGAAGTACAGCTGGCATTGCCCCTCCTGATCCCTATCCCTGCATCTGAAGCACAGCTGCCATTGCCCTCTTCTATCTGCATCTGAAGCACAGCTGGCATTGCCCCTCATCTCGGTGTATCTGAAGCAGAGCTGGCATTGCCCCTCCTGATCCCTATCCCTGTATCTGAAGCACAGCTGACATTGCCCCTCCTGATCCCTAACCCTGCATATGAAGCACAGCTGCCATTGCTCTCTTTTCCCTACATCTGAAGCACATCTGGCATTGCCCTCTTCTCACTTTATCTGAAGCACAGCTGGCATTGCCTTCTTCTCCCTGGATCTGAAGCACAGCTGGCATTGCACTCTTCTTTCTGCATCTGAACACAGCTGACATTGCCCTCTTCTATCTGCATCTGAAGCACAGCTGGCACTGCCTTCTTCTTCCTGCTCCCTACACTGAAGCACAGCTGGCATTGCCCTCTTCTCCCTGCATCTGAAGCACAGCTGGAATCGCCCCTCATCCCTCTATCTGAAGCACAGCTGGCATTGCCTTCTTCTCCCTGCATCTGAAGCACAGCTGGCATTGCCTTCTTCTCCTTGCATCTGAAGCTCAGCGGCCTTTGCCAATCTGTATGCCCAGCCCATCACTTGAAGCTCAGCTGGCACTGCCCCTCTTCTCCTTGCTCCCTGCATCTGAACCACAGCTCTCACTTGAAGCACAGCTGTCATTGTCCTCTTCTCCCTGCATCTGAAGCTCAGCTGGCATTGCCCTCATCTCCCTACATCTGAAGCACAGCTGCCATGGCCCCTCTTTTCCCTGTATTTGAAGCACAGCTGGGATTGCCCTCATTTTTCTGCATCTGAAACACAGCTGGCATTGCCCTCTTCTACCTGAATCTGAGCCACTGCTGGCATTGCCTTCTCCTTCCATCTGAAGCACAGCTGCCATTACCCTCTTCTCCCTGCTCCCTGCATCTGAACACCGCTGCCATTGCCCCTCCGTATGCGCAGCCCATCACTTGAAGCACAGCTTGCACTGCCACTCTTCTTCCTGCTCTTTGCATCTGACGCACAGCAGGCATTGCCCCTCCGTATGCCCAGGCCGTCACATGAAGCACAGCTGGCATTACCCTCTTCTCCCTGCATCTGAAGCTAAGCTGGCATTGCCCCTCCGTATGCCCAGCCCATCACTTGAAGCGCAGCTGCCATTGTCCCTCTTCTCCCTGCTCCCTGCATCTGATGCACAGCTGGCATTTCCCCTCCGTATGCCCAGCCCATCACTTGAAGCGCAGCTGCCATTGCTCATCTACTCCCTGCATCTGATGCACAGCTGGCATTGCCCCTCCGTATGCCCAGCCCATCACTTGAAGCGCAGCTGCCATTGCTCATCTACTCCCTGCATCTGATGCACAGCTGCCATTGCCCCTCCGTATGCGCAGCCCATCACTTGAAGCACAGCTTGCACTGCCCCTCTTCTTCCTGCTCCCTGCATCTGACGCACAGCTGCATTGCCCCTCCGTATGCCCAGGCCGTCACTTGAAGCACAGCTGGCATTGCCCTCTTCTCCCTGCATCTGAAGCTCAGCTGACATTGCCCCTCCTGATCCCTATCCCTGCACCTGAAGCACAGCTGACATTTCCCCTCCTGATCCCTATCCCTTCACCTGCCCAGCCCATCACTTGAAGCGCAGCTGCCATTGCTCATCTACTCCCTGCTCCCTGCATCTGATGCACAGCTGGCATTTCCCCTCCGTATGCCCAGCCCATCACTTGAAGCGCAGCTGCCATTGCTCATCTACTCCCTGCTCCCTGCATCTGATGCACAGCTGGCATTGGCCCTCCGTATGCCCAGCCCATCACTTGAAGCGCAGCTGCCATTGCCCTCTTCTCCCTTCTGCCTGTATTCGAAGCAAAGCTGGCATTACCTCTTCTCCCTGCATCTGAAGCTCAGCTGGCATTGCCTTCTTCTCCCTGGATCTGAAGCACAGCTGGCATTGCCCTCTTCTCCTTGCTCCCTGCATCTGAAGCACAGCTGCCATTGCCCCTCCTTATGCCCAGCCCATCACTTAAAGCACAGCAGGCATTGCCCTCTTCTCCCTGCATCTGAAGCACAGCTGCCATTGCCCTATTCTTCCTCCTCCCTGCATCTGAAGCACAGCCGGCATTGCCCATCCATATGGCCAACCCGTCAGTTGAAGCACAGCTGGCATTGCCCTCTTCTCCCTGCATCTGAAGCACAGCTGGCATTGCCCTCTTCTCCCTGCATCTGAAGCACATCTAGAAATGACCTCTTCTTCCTGGTCCCTGTATTTGAAGCACAGCTGGCATTGCCCCATCCGTATGCCCAGATCATCGCTTGAAGCACAGCAGGCACTGCCCCTCTTGATCCTGCTCCCTGCATCTGAAGCACAGCTGGCATTGCCCCTCCGTATGCCCAGCCCATGACCGGAAGCACAGCTGGCATTGCCCTCTTCTCCCTGCATCTGAAGCACAGCTGGCATTGCCCTCTTCTCCCTGCATCTGAAGCACATCTGGCAATGACCTCTTCTTCCTGGCCCCTGCATTTGAAGCACAGCTGGCATTGCCCCTCAGTATGCCCAGCCCATCACTTGAAGCACAGCTGGCATTGCCCTCTCTCCCTACATCTGAACCACAGCTGGCATTGCATTCTTCTCCCTGCATCTGAAGCACAGCTGCCATTGCCCCTCCATATGCCCAGTTCATCACTTGAAGCACAGCTGGCACTGCCCCTCTTCTTCCTGCTCCCTGCATCAGAAGCACAGCTGGCATTGCCCCTCCGTATGCCTATCCCGGTTCCTGAAGCACACCTGGCATTGCCCCTCCTGATATCTATTCGTATGTCTGAAGCACAGCTGGCATAGCCCTCTTCTTCCTGCTCACTGTATGTGAATCACAGCTGGCATTGCCCTCTTCTCCCTGCCTCTGAAGCACAGCTGGCATTGCCCTCTTCTCCTTGTATCTGAAGCACAACTGGCATTGCCCCTCCTGATCCCTATTCTGTACCTGAAGCACAGCTGCCATTGCCCCTCCTGATCCCTATCCCTGCATCTGAAGCACAGCTGCCTTTGCTCTCTTCTATCTGCATCTGAAGCACATCTGGCAATGCCCTTTTTTCCCTGTATCTGAAGCACAGCTGGCATTGCCCTCTTCTCCTTGTATCTGAAGCAGAGCTGGCATTGCCCCTCCTGATCCCTATCTCTGCATCTGAAGCACAGCTGCCATTGCCCTCTTCTATCTGCATCTGAAGCACAGCTGGCATTGCCCCTCATCTCGGTGTATCTGAAGCAGAGCTGGCAGTGCCCCTCCTGATCCCTATTTGTGTACCTGAAGCACAGCTGGCATTGCCCCTCCTGATCCCTAACCCTGCATCTGAAGCACAGCTGCCATTGCCCTCTTCTCTCTACATCTGAAGCACATCTGGCATTGCCCTCGTCTCCCTAAATCTGAAGCACAGCTTGTATTGCCCTCTTCACCTTGCATCTGAAGCACAGCTGGCATTGCCCCTCTTTATCCCTATACCTGCATCTGAAGCACAGCTGCCAATGCCCTCTTCTATCTGTATCTGAAGCACATCTGGCATTGCCCTCTTCTCCCTGCATCTGAAGCACAGTTGGCATTGCCCTCTTCTCCTTGTATCTGAAGCACAGCTGGCATTGCCCCTCCTGATCCCTATCCCTGTACCTGAAGCACAGCTGGCATTGCCCCTCCTGATTCCTATCCCTCAATCTGAAGCACAGCTGCCATTGTCCTCTTCTCCATACATCTGAAGCACAGCTGGCATTGCCCTCTTCTCACTACATCTGAAGCACATCTGGCATTGCCCTCTTCTCCCTTCATCTGAAGCACAGCTGGCATTGCCCTCTTCTCCATGTATCTGAAGAATAGCTGGCATTGCCCTTCCTGGTCCCTATCCCTGTACCCGAAGCACAGCTGGCATTGCTCCTCCTGATCCCTATCCCTGCATCTGAAGAACAGCTGCCATTGCCCTCTTTTCCCTGCATCTGAAGCACAGCTGGCATTGCCTTCTTCTCCCTGCATATGAAGCACAGCTGGCATTGCCTCCTTCTCCCTGCATCCGATGCACAGCTGGCTTTGCCCTCTTCTCCTTGCATCTGAACCACAGCTGGCACTGCCCCTCCTGATCCCTATCCCTGTACCTGAAGCACAGCTGGCATTGCCTCTCCTGATACCTATACCTGTACCTAAAGCACAGCTGGCATTGCCCCTCCTAATCTCTATCCGTGTGTCTGAAGCACAGCTGGCATTACCCTCTTCTTCCTGCTCCCTGTTTGTGAAGCACAGCTGGCATTGCCCTCTTCTCCCTGCATCTAAAGCACAGCTGGCATTGCTCTCTTCTCCTTGTATCCACAGCACAGCTTGCACTACCCCTCCTGATCCCTATCCCAGTACCTGAAGCACAGCTGGCATTGCCCCTCCTAATCCCTATCCCTGCATCTGAAGCTCAGCTGCTATTACCCTCTTCTATCAGCATCTGAAGCACATCTCGCATTGCCCTCTTCTCCCTGCATCTGAAGCACAGCTGGCATTGCCCTCTTCTCCTTGTATCTGAAGCACAGCTGGCATTGCCCCTCCTGATCCCTATCCCTGTATCTGAAGCACAGCTGGCATTGCCCCTCCTTATCCCTATCCCTGCATCTGAAGCACAGCTGCCATTGCCCCCTTCTCCCTACATCTGAAGCACATCTGGCATTGCCTTCATCTCCCTGCATCTGAAGCACAGCTTGCATTGCCCTCTTGTCCTTGTATCTGAAGAACAGCTGGCTTTGCCCCTCCTGATCTCTATCCCTGTACCTGAAGCACAGCTGGCATTGCCCCACCTGATCCCTATCCCTGCATCTGAAGCACAGCTGCCATTTTCCCTCTCCTCCCTGTATTTGAAGCACAGTTGGCATTGCCCTCTTCTTTCTGCATCTGAAACACAGCTGGCATTGCCTTCTTCTCCCTGGATCTGAAGCACAGCTGGCATTGCCTTCTTCTCCTTGCATCTGAAGCACAGCTGGCACTGCCTTCTTCTTCCTGCTCCCTACACTGAAGCACAGCTGGCATTGCCCTCTTCTCCCTGGATCTGAAGCACATCTGGCATTGCCTTCTTCTCCTTGCATCTGAAGCACAGCTGGCACTGCCTTCTTCTTCCTGCTCCCTGCACTGAAGCACCGCTGGCATTGCCTTCTTCTCCTTGCATCTGAAGCTCAGCTGGCTTTGCCCCTCTGGATGCCCAGCCCCTCACTTGAAGCTCAGCTGGCACTGCCCCTCTTCTTCTTGCTCCCTGCATCTGAAGCACAGCTGGCATTGCCCCTCCATATGCCCAGCCAGTCATTTGAAGCACAGCTGTCATTGTCCTCTTCTCCGTGCATCTAAAGCTCAGCTGGTATTGCTCTCATCTCCCTACATCTGAAGCACAGCCAACATTGCCCCTCTTTTCCCTGTATTTGAAGCACAGCTGGGATTGCCCTCTTTTATCTGCATCTGAAACACAGCTGGGATTGCCCTCTTCTCCCTGAATCTGAGCCACTGCTGGCATTGCCTTCTTCTTCCTGGATCTGAAGCACAGCTGGCATTGCCCCTCCTGATCCCTATCCCTGTACCTGAAGCACAGCTGGAATTACCCCTCCTGATACTTATCCCTGTTCCTAAAGCACACCAGGCATTGCCCCTCCAGATATCTATTTGTCTGTCTGAAGCACAGCTGGCATTGCCCTCTTCTTCCTGCTCTCTGTATGTGAAGCACAGTTGGCATTGCCCTCTTCTCCCTGCATTTGAAGCACAGCTGCCATTGCCCTCTTCTCCCTGCATCTGAAGCACAGCTGGCATTGCCTTCTTCTCCCTGCATCTGAAGCACAGCTGGCATTGCCTTCTTCTCCTTGCATCTGAAGCACAGCTGACACTGCCTTCTTCTTCCTGCTCCCTACACTGAAGCACAGCTGGCATTGCCCTCTTCTCCCTGCATCTGAAGCACAGCTGGAATTGCCCCTCATCCCTCTATCTGAAGCACAGCTGGAATTGCCTTCTTCTCCCTGCATCTGAGGCACAGCTGGCATTGCCCTCTTCTCCCTGCATCTGAAGCACACCTGGCATTGCCCTCTTCTCCCTGCTCCTTGCATCTGAAGCACAGCTGCCATTGCCCCTCCTTATGCCCAGCCCATTACTTAAAGCACAGCTGGCATTGCCCTCTTCTCCCTGCATCTGAAGCACAGCCGGCATTGCCCCTCCATATGGCCAGCCCGTCAGTTGAAGCACAGCTGGCATTGCCCTCTTCTCCCTGCATCTGAAGCACAGCTGGCATGGCCCTCTTCTCCTTGCATCCGAAGCACATCTAGAAATGACCTCTTCTTCCTGGTCCCTGTATTTGAAGCACATCTGGCATTGCCCCATCCGTATGCCCAACCCATCACTTGAAGCACACCTGGCATTGCCCTCTTCTCCCTGCATCTGAACCACAGCTGGCATTGCATTCTTCTCCCTGGATCTGAAGCACAGCTGGCATTGCCTTCTTCTCCTAGCATCTGAAGCACACCTCTTCTCCCTGCTCCCTGCATCTGAAGCACAGCTGGCATTGCCCATCCATATGCCTATCCTGGTTCCTGAAGCACAGCTGCCATTGCCCTCTTCTATCTGCATCTGAAGCACATCTGGTAATGCCCTCTTTTCCCTGCATCTGAAGCACAGCTGGCATTGCCCTCTTCTCCTTGTATCTGAAGCAGAGCTGGCATTGCCCCTCCTGATCCCTATCTCTGCATCTGAAGCACAGCTGCCATTGCCCTCTTCTATCTACATCTGAAGCCAGCTGGCATTGCCCCTCATCTCAGTGTATCTGAAGCAGAGCTGGCAGTGACCCTCCTGATCCCTATTCCTGTACCTGAAGCACAGCTGGCATTGCCCCTCCTGATCCCTAACGCTGCATATGAATCACAACTGCCATTGCCCTCTTCTCCCTTTATCTGAGGCACAGCTTGCATTGCCCTATTCTCCTTGTATCTGAATCACAGCTGGCATTGCCCCTCTTGATCCCTATTCCTGCATCTGAAGCACAGCTGCCATTGCCCTCTTCTATCTGCATCTGAAGCACATCTGGCATTGCCCTCTTCTGCCTGCATCTGAAGCACAGCTGGCATTGCCCTCTTCTCCTTGTATCTGAAGTACAGCTGGCATTGCCCTTCCTGGCCCCTAGCCCTGTACCTGAAGCATAGCTGGCATTGCCCTCTTCTCCCTTAATCTGAAGCACAGCAGGCATTGCCCTCTTCTCCTTGTATCTGAAGAACAGCTGGCATTGCCCTTCCTGGTCCCTATCCCTGTACCTGAAGCACAGCTGGCATTGCCCCTCCTGATCTCTATCCCTGCATCTGAAGCACAGCTGTCATTGCCCTCTTCTCCCTGCATGTGAAGCACAGCTGGCATTGCCTTCTTCTCCCTGCATCTGAAGCACAGCTGGCATTGCCTTCTTCTCCCTGCATCTGACTCACAGCTGGCATTGCCCTCTTCTCCCTGCATCTGAAGCACAGCTGGCATTGCTCCTCCTGATCCCTATCCCTGTACCTGAAGCACAGATGGCATTGCCTCTCCTGATACCTATTCCTGCATCTGAAGCACAGCTGCCATTGCCCTCTTCTATCTGCATCTGAAGCACATCTGGCATTGCCCTCTTCTGCCTGCATCTGAAGCACAGCTGGGATTGCCCTCTTCTCCTTGTATCTGAAGCACAGCGGGCATTGCCCCTCTTGATCCCTATCCCTGTAACTGAAGCACAGCTGGCATTGCCCCTCCTGATCCATATCCCTGAATATGAAGCACATCTGCCATTGCCCTCTTCTCCCTACATCTGAAGCACAACTGCCATTGCCCTCTTCTCCCTACATCTGAAGCACATCTGGCATTGCCCTCTTATCCCTTTATCTGAGGCACAGCTTGCATTGCCCTCTTCTCCTTGTATCTGAAGCACAGCTGGAATTGCCCCTCCTGATCTCTATCCCTGCATCTGAAGCACAGCTGCCATTGCCCTCTTCTCCCTGCATGTGAAGCACAGCTGGCATTGCCTTCTTCTCCCTGCATCTGAAGCACAGCTGGCATTGCCTTCTTCTCCCTGCATCTGACTCACAGCTGGCATTGCCCTCTTCTCCTTGCATCTGAAGCACAGCTGGCATTGCTCCTCCTGATCCCTATCCCTGTACCTGAAGCACAGATGGCATTGCCTCTCCTGATACCTATTCCTGCATCTGAAGCACAGCTGCCATTGCCCTCTTCTATCTGCATCTGAAGCACATCTGGCATTGCCCTCTTCTGCCTGCATCTGAAGCACAGCTGGGATTGCCCTCTTCTCCTTGTATCTGAAGCACAGCGGGCATTGCCCCTCTTGATCCCTATCCCTGTAACTGAAGCACAGCTGGCATTGCCCCTCCTGATCCATATCCCTGAATATGAAGCACATCTGCCATTGCCCTCTTCTCCCTACATCTGAAGCACAACTGCCATTGCCCTCTTCTCCCTACATCTGAAGCACA
Organism: Calotriton arnoldi; assembly: GCA_963921515.1. NCBI lineage: Eukaryota > Metazoa > Chordata > Amphibia > Caudata > Salamandridae > Calotriton > Calotriton arnoldi. The sequence goes on along the minus strand of CAWUFW010000210.1, from coordinate 3,311,953 downwards.
TCTGGCATTGCCCTCTTCTCCCTTTATCTGAGGCACAGCTTGCATTGCCCTCTTCTCCTTGTATCTGAAGCACAGCTGGAATTGCCCCTCTTGATCCCTATTCCTGCATCTGAAGCACAGCTGCCATTGCCCTCTTCTGCCTGCATCTGAAGCACAGCTGGGATTGCCCTCTTCTCCTTGTATCTGAAGCACAGCGGGCATTGCCCCTCCTGATCCCTATCTCTGTACTTGAAGCACAGCTGGCAACGCCCTCTTCTCCCTGCATCTGAACCACAGCTGGCATTGCATTCTTCTCCTTGCATCTAAAGCACACCTGGCATTGTCCTCTTCTCTCTGCTCCCTGCATCTGAAGCACAGCTGCCATTGCCCCTCCATATGCCCAGCCCATCACTTGAAGCACAGCTGGCACTGCCCTCTTCTCCCTGCATCTGAAGCACATCTGGCAATGACCTCTTCTTCCTGGCCCCTGCATTTGAAGCACAGCTGGCATTGCCCCTCCGTATGCCCAGCCCATCACTTGAAGCACAGCTGGCATTGCCCTCTTCTCCCTGCATCTGAACACAGCTGGCATTGCATTCTTCTCCCTGGATCTGAAGCACAGCTGGCGTTGCCCCTAAGTATGCCTATCCCGGTTCCTGAAGCACACCTGGCATTGCTTCTCCTGATATCTATTTGTGTGTCTGAAGCACAGCTGGCATTGCCCTCTTCTTCCTGCTCTCTGTATGTGAAGCACAGCTGGCATTGCCCTCTTCTCCCAGCATCTGAAGCACAGCTGGCATTGCCCTCTTCTCCTGATCCCTATCCCTGCATCTGAAGCACAGTTGCCATTGCCCTCTTCCATCTGCATCTGAAGCACAGCTGGCATTGCCTTCTTCTCCCTGCATCTGAAGCACAGCTGGCATTGCCTTCTTCTCCTTGCATCTGAAGCACAGCTGACACTGCCTTCTTCTTCCTGCTCCCTACACTGAAGCACAGCTGGCATTGCCCTCTTCTCCCTGCATCTGAAGCACAGCTGGAATTGCCCCTCATCCCTCTATCTGAAGCACAGCTGGAATTGCCTTCTTCTCCCTGCATCTGAGGCACAGCTGGCATTGCCCTCTTCTCCCTGCGTCTGAAGCACACCTGGCATTGCCCTCTTCTCCCTGCTCCTTGCATCTGAAGCACAGCTGCCATTGCCCCTCCTTATGCCCAGCCCATTACTTAAAGCACAGCTGGCATTGCCCTCTTCTCCCTGCATCTGAAGCACAGCCGGCATTGCCCCTCCATATGGCCAGCCCGTCAGTTGAAGCACAGCTGGCATTGCCCTCTTCTCCTGCATCTGAAGCACAGCTGGCATGGCCCTCTTCTCCTTGCATCCGAAGCACATCTAGAAATGACCTCTTCTTCCTGGTCCCTGTATTTGAAGCACATCTGGCATTGCCCCATCCGTATGCCCAACCCATCACTTGAAGCACACCTGGCATTGCCCTCTTCTCCCTGCATCTGAACCACAGCTGGCATTGCATTCTTCTCCCTGGATCTGAAGCACAGCTGGCATTGCCTTCTTCTCCTAGCATCTGAAGCACACCTCTTCTCCCTGCTCCCTGCATCTGAAGCACAGCTGCCATTGCCCGATCCATATGCCCAGCCCATCACTTAAAGCACAGCTGGCACTGCCCCTCTTCTTCCTGCATCTGAAGCACAGCTGGCATTGCCCATCCGTATGCCTATCCTGGTTCCTGAAGCACAACTGCCATTGCCCTCTTCTATCTGCATCTGAAGCACATCTGGTAATGCCCTCTTTTCCCTGCATCTGAAGCACAGCTGGCATTGCCCTCTTCTCCTTGTATCTGAAGCAGAGCTGGCATTGCCCCTCCTGATCCCTATCTCTGCATCTGAAGCACAGCTGCCATTGCCCTCTTCTATCTACATCTGAAGCCAGCTGGCATTGCCCCTCATCTCAGTGTATCTGAAGCAGAGCTGGCAGTGCGCCTCCTGATCCCTATTCCTGTACCTGAAGCACAGCTGGCATTGCCCCTCCTGATCCCTAACGCTGCATATGAATCACAACTGCCATTGCCCTCTTCTCCCTGCATCTGAAGCACATCTGGCATTGCCCTCTTCTCCCTTTATCTGAGGCACAGCTTGCATTGCCCTATTCTCCTTGTATCTGAAGCACAGCTGGCATTGCCCCTCTTGATCCCTATTCCTGCATCTGAAGCACAGCTGCCATTGCCCTCTTCTATCTGCATTTGAAGCACATCTGGCATTGCCCTCTTCTGCCTGCATCTGAAGCACAGCTGGGATTTCCCTCTTCTCCTTGTATCTGAAGTACAGCTGGCATTGCCCTTCCTGGCCCCTAGCCCTGTACCTGAAGCACAGCTGGCATTGCCCCTCCTGATCCCTAACCCTGCATCTGAAGCACAGCTGCCATTGCCCTCTTCTCCCTGCATCTGAAGCACAGCTGGCATTGCCTTCTTCTCCCTGCATCTGAAGCACAGCTGGCATTGCCTTCTTCTCCTTGCATCTGAAGCACAGCTGACACTGCCTTCTTCTTCCTGCTCCCTACACTGAAGCACAGCTGACATTGCCCTCTTCTCCCTGCATCTGAAGCACAGCTGGGATTGCCTTCTTCTCCCTGCATCTGAGGCACAGCTGGCATTGCCCTCTTCTCCCTGCATCTGAAGCACACCTGGCATTGCCCTCTTCTCCCTGCTCCTTGCATCTGAAGCACAGCTGCCATTGCCCCTCCTTATGCCCAGCCCATTACTTAAAGCACAGCTGGCATTGCCCTCTTCTCCCTGCATCTGAAGCACAGCCGGCATTGCCCCTCCATATGGCCAGCCCGTCAGTTGAAGCACAGCTGGCATTGCCCTCTTCTCCCTGCATCTGAAGCACAGCTGGCATGGCCCTCTTCTCCTTGCATCCGAAGCACATCTAGAAATGACCTCTTCTTCCTGGTCCCTGTATTTGAAGCACATCTGGCATTGCCCCATCCATATGCCCAACCCATCACTTGAAGCACAGCTGGCATTGCCCTCTTCTCCCTGCATCTGAACCACAGCTGGCATTGCATTCTTCTCCCTGGATCTGAAGCACAGCTGGCATTGCCTTCTTCTCCTAGCATCTGAAGCACACCTCTTCTCCCTGCTCCCTGCATCTGAAGCACAGCTGCCATTGCCCCTCCGTATGCCTATCCTGGTTCCTGAAGCACAGCTGCCATTGCCCTCTTCTATCTGCATCTGAAGCACATCTGGTAATGCCCTCTTTTCCCTGCATCTGAAGCACAGCTGGCATTGCCCTCTTCTCCTTGTATCTGAAGCAGAGCTGGCATTGCCCCTCCTGATCCCTATCCCTACATCTGAAGCACAGCTGCCATTGCCCTCGTCTCCGTACATCTGAAGCACATCTGGCATTGCACTCTTCTCCCTTCATCTGAAGCACAACTGGCATTGCCCTCTTCTCCTTGTATCTGAAGTACAGCTGGCATTGCCCTTCCTGGCCCCTAGCCCTGTACCTGAAGCACAGCTGGCATTGCCCCTCCTGATCCCTAACCTTGCATCTGAAGCACAGCTGCCATTGCCCTCTTCTCCCTGCATCTGAAGCACAGCTGGCATTGCCTTCTTCTCCCTGCATCTGAAGCACAGCTGGCATTGCCTTCTTCTCCTTGTATCTGAAGCACAGCTGGCATTGCCCCTCCTGATCCCTATCCCTACATCTGAAGCACAGCTGCCATTGCCCTCGTCTCCGTACATCTGAAGCACATCTGGCATTGCCCTCTTCTCCCTTCATCTGAAGCACAACTGGCATTGCCCTCTTCTCCTTGTATCTGAAGTACAGCTGGCATTGCCCTTTCTGGCCCCTAGCCCTGTACCTGAAGCACAGCTGGCATTGCTCCTCCTGATCCCTAACCCTGCATCTGAAGCACAGCTGCCATTGCCCTCTTCTCCCTGCATCTGAAGCACAGCTGGCATTGCCTTCTTCTCCCTGCATCTGAAGCACAGCTGGCATTGCCTTCTTCTCCTTGCATCTGAAGCACAGCTGACACTGCCTTCTTCTTCCTGCTCCCTACACTGAAGCACAGCTGGCATTGCCCTCTTCTCCCTGCATCTGAAGCACAGCTGGAATTGCCCCTCATCCCTCTATCTGAAGCACAGCTGGAATTGCCTTCTTCTCCCTGCATCTGAGGCACAGCTGGCATTGCCCTCTTCTCCCTGCATCTGAAGCACACCTGGCATTGCCCTCTTCTCCCTGCTCCTTGTATCTGAAGCACAGCTGCCATTGCCCCTCCTTATGCCCAGCCCATTACTTAAAGCACAGCTGGCATTGCCCTCTTCTCCCTGCATCTGAAGCACAGCCGGCATTGCCCCTCCATATGGCCAGCCCGTCAGTTGAAGCACAGCTGGCATTGCCCTCTTCTCCCTGCATCTGAAGCACAGCTGGCATGGCCCTCTTCTCCTTGCATCCGAAGCACATCTAGAAATGACCTCTTCTTCCTGGTCCCTGTATTTGAAGCACATCTGGCATTGCCCCATCCGTATGCCCAACCCATCACTTGAAGCACACCTGGCATTGCCCTCTTCTCCCTGCATCTGAACCACAGCTGGCATTGCATTCTTCTCCCTGGATCTGAAGCACAGCTGGCATTGCCTTCTTCTCCTAGCATCTGAAGCACACCTCTTCTCCCTGCTCCCTGCATCTGAAGCACAGCTGGCATTGCCCATCCGTATGCCTATCCTGGTTCCTGAAGCACAGCTGCCATTGCCCTCTTCTATCTGCATCTGAAGCACATCTGGTAATGCCCTCTTTTCCCTGCATCTGAAGCACAGCTGGCATTGCCCTCTTCTCCTTGTATCTGAAGCAGAGCTGGCATTGCCCCTCCTGATCCCTATCTCTGCATCTGAAGCACAGCTGCCATTGCCCTCTTCTATCTACATCTGAAGCCAGCTGGCATTGCCCCTCATCTCAGTGTATCTGAAGCAGAGCTGGCAGTGACCCTCCTGATCCCTATTCCTGTACCTGAAGCACAGCTGGCATTGCCCCTCCTGATCCCTAACGCTGCATATGAATCACAACTGCCATTGCCCTCTTCTCACTTTATCTGAGGCACAGCTTGCATTGCCCTATTCTCCTTGTATCTGAATCACAGCTGGCATTGCCCCTCTTGATCCCTATTCCTGCATCTGAAGCACAGCTGCCATTGCCCTCTTCTATCTGCATCTGAAGCACATCTGGCAATGCCCTCTTCTGCCTGCATCTGAAGCACAGATGGCATTGCCCTCTTCTCCTTGTATCTGAAGTACAGCTGGCATTGCCCTTCCTGGCCCCTAGCCCTGTACCTGAAGCATAGCTGGCATTGCCCTCTTCTCCCTTAATCTGAAGCACAGCAGGCATTGCCCTCTTCTCCTTGTATCTGAAGAACAGCTGGCATTGCCCTTCCTGGTCCCTATCCCTGTACCTGAAGCACAGCTGGCATTGCCCTCCTGATCTCTATCCCTGCATCTGAAGCACAGCTGTCATTGCCCTCTTCTCCCTGCATGTGAAGCACAGCTGGCATTGCCTTCTTCTCCCTGCATCTGAAGCACAGCTGGCATTGCCTTCTTCTCCCTGCATCTGACTCACAGCTGGCATTGCCCTCTTCTCCTTGCATCTGAAGCACAGCTGGCATTGCTCCTCCTGATCCCTATCCCTGTACCTGAAGCACAGATGGCATTGCCTCTCCTGATACCTATTCCTGCATCTGAAGCACAGCTGCCATTGCCCTCTTCTATCTGCATCTGAAGCACATCTGGCATTGCCCTCTTCTGCCTGCATCTGAAGCACAGCTGGGATTGCCCTCTTCTCCTTGTATCTGAAGCACAGCGGGCATTGCCCCTCTTGATCCCTATCCCTGTAACTGAAGCACAGCTGGCATTGCCCCTCCTGATCCATATCCCTGAATATGAAGCACATCTGCCATTGCCCTCTTCTCCCTACATCTGAAGCACAACTGCCATTGCCCTCTTCTCCCTACATCTGAAGCACATCTGGCATTGCCCTCTTATCCCTTTATCTGAGGCACAGCTTGCATTGCCCTCTTCTCCTTGTATCTGAAGCACAGCTGGAATTGCCCCTCCTGATCTCTATCCCTGCATCTGAAGCACAGCTGCCATTGCCCTCTTCTCCCTGCATGTGAAGCACAGCTGGCATTGCCTTCTTCTCCCTGCATCTGAAGCACAGCTGGCATTGCCTTCTTCTCCCTGCATCTGACTCACAGCTGGCATTGCCCTCTTCTCCTTGCATCTGAAGCACAGCTGGCATTGCTCCTCCTGATCCCTATCCCTGTACCTGAAGCACAGATGGCATTGCCTCTCCTGATACCTATTCCTGCATCTGAAGCACAGCTGCCATTGCCCTCTTCTATCTGCATCTGAAGCACATCTGGCATTGCCCTCTTCTGCCTGCATCTGAAGCACAGCTGGGATTGCCCTCTTCTCCTTGTATCTGAAGCACAGCGGGCATTGCCCCTCTTGATCCCTATCCCTGTAACTGAAGCACAGCTGGCATTGCCCCTCCTGATCCATATCCCTGAATATGAAGCACATCTGCCATTGCCCTCTTCTCCCTACATCTGAAGCACAACTGCCATTGCCCTCTTCTCCCTACATCTGAAGCACATCTGGCATTGCCCTCTTCTCCCTTTATCTGAGGCACAGCTTGCATTGCCCTCTTCTCCTTGTATCTGAAGCACAGCTGGAATTGCCCCTCTTGATCCCTATTCCTGCATCTGAAGCACAGCTGCCATTGCCCTCTTCTATCTGCATCTGAATCACATCTGGCATTGCCCTCTTCTGCCTGCATCTGAAGCACAGCTGGGATTGCACTCTTCTCCTTGTATCTGAAGCACAGCGGGCATTGCCCCTCCTGATCCCTATCTCTGTACTTGAAGCACAGCTGGCAATGCCCTCTTCTCCCTGCATCTGAACCACAGCTGGCATTGCATTCTTCTCCTTGCATCTAAAGCACACCTGGCATTGTCCTCTTCTCTCTGCTCCCTGCATCTGAAGCACAGCTGCCATTGCCCCTCCATATGCCCAGCCCATCACTTGAAGCACAGCTGGCACTGCCCTCTTCTCCCTGCATCTGAAGCACATCTGGCAATGACCTCTTCTTCCTGGCCCCTGCATTTGAAGCACAGCTGGCATTGCCCCTCCGTATGCCCAGCCCATCACTTGAAGCACAGCTGGCATTGCCCTCTTCTCCCTGCATCTGAACACAGCTGGCATTGCATTCTTCTCCCTGGATCTGAAGCACAGCTGGCGTTGCCCCTAAGTATGCCTATCCCGTTTCCTGAAGCACACCTGGCATTGCTTCTCCTGATATCTATTTGTGTGTCTGAAGCACAGCTGGCATTGCCCTCTTCTTCCTGCTCTCTGTATGTGAAGCACAGCTGGCATTGCCCTCTTCTCCCAGCATCTGAAGCACAGCTGGCATTGCCCTCTTCTCCTGATCCCTATCCCTGCATCTGAAGCACAGTTGCCATTGCCCTCTTCCATCTGCATCTGAAGCACAGCTGGCATTGCCTTCTTCTCCCTGCATCTGAAGCACAGCTGGCATTGCCTTCTTCTCCTTGCATCTGAAGCACAGCTGACACTGCCTTCTTCTTCCTGCTCCCTACACTGAAGCACAGCTGGCATTGCCCTCTTCTCCCTGCATCTGAAGCACAGCTGGAATTGCCCCTCATCCCTCTATCTGAAGCACAGCTGGAATTGCCTTCTTCTCCCTGCATCTGAGGCACAGCTGGCATTGCCCTCTTCTCCCTGCGTCTGAAGCACACCTGGCATTGCCCTCTTCTCCCTGCTCCTTGCATCTGAAGCACAGCTGCCATTGCCCCTCCTTATGCCCAGCCCATTACTTAAAGCACAGCTGGCATTGCCCTCTTCTCCCTGCATCTGAAGCACAGCCGGCATTGCCCCTCCATATGGCCAGCCCGTCAGTTGAAGCACAGCTGGCATTGCCCTCTTCTCCCTGCATCTGAAGCACAGCTGGCATGGCCCTCTTCTCCTTGCATCCGAAGCACATCTAGAAATGACCTCTTCTTCCTGGTCCCTGTATTTGAAGCACATCTGGCATTGCCCCATCCGTATGCCCAACCCATCACTTGAAGCACACCTGGCATTGCCCTCTTCTCCCTGCATCTGAACCACAGCTGGCATTGCATTCTTCTCCCTGGATCTGAAGCACAGCTGGCATTGCCTTCTTCTCCTAGCATCTGAAGCACACCTCTTCTCCCTGCTCCCTGCATCTGAAGCACAGCTGCCATTGCCGATCCATATGCCCAGCCCATCACTTAAAGCACAGCTGGCACTGCCCCTCTTCTTCCTGCTCCCTGCATCTGAAGCACAGCTGGCATTGCCCATCCGTATGCCTATCCTGGTTCCTGAAGCACAACTGCCATTGCCCTCTTCTATCTGCATCTGAAGCACATCTGGTAATGCCCTCTTTTCCCTGCATCTGAAGCACAGCTGGCATTGCCCTCTTCTCCTTGTATCTGAAGCAGAGCTGGCATTGCCCCTCCTGATCCCTATCTCTGCATCTGAAGCACAGCTGCCATTGCCCTCTTCTATCTACATCTGAAGCCAGCTGGCATTGCCCCTCATCTCAGTGTATCTGAAGCAGAGCTGGCAGTGCGCCTCCTGATCCCTATTCCTGTACCTGAAGCACAGCTGGCATTGCCCCTCCTGATCCCTAACGCTGCATATGAATCACAACTGCCATTGCCCTCTTCTCCCTGCATCTGAAGCACATCTGGCATTGCCCTCTTCTCCCTTTATCTGAGGCCCAGCTTGCATTGCCCTATTCTCCTTGTATCTGAAGCACAGCTGGCATTGCCCCTCTTGATCCCTATTCCTGCATCTGAAGCACAGCTGCTATTGCCCTCTTCTATCTGCATTTGAAGCACATCTGGCATTGCCCTCTTCTGCCTGCATCTGAAGCACAGCTGGGATTTCCCTCTTCTCCTTGTATCTGAAGTACAGCTGGCATTGCCCTTCCTGGCCCCTAGCCCTGTACCTGAAGCACAGCTGGCATTGCCCCTCCTGATCCCTAACCCTGCATCTGAAGCACAGCTGCCATTGCCCTCTTCTCCCTGCATCTGAAGCACAGCTGGCAATGCCTTCTTCTCCCTGCATCTGAAGCACAGCTGGCATTGCCTTCTTCTCCTTGCATCTGAAGCACAGCTGACACTGCCTTCTTCTTCCTGCTCCCTACACTGAAGCACAGCTGACATTGCCCTCTTCTCCCTGCATCTGAAGCACAGCTGGAATTGGCCCTCATCCCTCTATCTGAAGCACAGCTGGGATTGCCTTCTTCTCCCTGCATCTGAGGCACAGCTGGCATTGCCCTCTTCTCCCTGCATCTGAAGCACACCTGGCATTGCCCTCTTCTCCCTGCTCCTTGCATCTGAAGCACAGCTGACATTGCCCCTCCTTATGCCCAGCCCATTACTTAAAGCACAGCTGGCATTGCCCTCTTCTCCCTGCATCTGAAGCACAGCCGGCATTGCCCCTCCATATGGCCAGCCCGTCAGTTGAAGCACAGCTGGCATTGCCCTCTTCTCCCTGCATCTGAAGCACAGCTGGCATGGCCCTCTTCTCCTTGCATCCGAAGCACATCTAGAAATGACCTCTTCTTCCTGGTCCCTGTATTTGAAGCACATCTGGCATTGCCCCATCCGTATGCCCAACCCATCACTTGAAGCACAGCTGGCATTGCCCTCTTCTCCCTGCATCTGAACCACAGCTGGCATTGCATTCTTCTCCCTGGATCTGAAGCACAGCTGGCATTGCCTTCTTCTCCTAGCATCTGAAGCACACCTCTTCTCCCTGCTCCCTGCATCTGAAGCACAGCTGCCATTGCCCCTCCGTATGCCTATCCTGGTTCCTGAAGCACAGCTGCCATTGCCCTCTTCTATCTGCATCTGAAGCACATCTGGTAATGCCCTCTTTTCCCTGCATCTGAAGCACAGCTGGCATTGCCCTCTTCTCCTTGTATCTGAAGCAGAGCTGGCATTGCCCCTCCTGATCCCTATCTCTGCATCTGAAGCACAGCTGCCATTGCCCTCTTCTATCTACATCTGAAGCACAGCTGGCATTGCCCCTCATCTCAGTGTATCTGAAGCAGAGCTGGCAGTGCCCCTCCTGATCCCTAACGCTGCATATGAATCACAACTGCCATTGCATTCTTCTCCCTGCATCTGAGGCACAGCTTGCATTGCCCTATTCTCCTTGTATCTGAAGCACAGCTGGCATTGCCCCTCTTGATCCCTATTCCTGCATCTGAAGCACAGCTGCCATTGCCCTCTTCTATCTGCATCTGAAGCACATCTGGCATTGCCCTCTTCTGCCTGCATCTGAAGCACAGCTGGGATTGCCCTCTTCTCCTTGTATCTGAAGCACAGCGGGTATTGCCCCTCTTGATCCCTATCCCTGTAACTGAAGCACATCTGGCATTGCCCCTCCTGATCCATATCCCTGAATATGAAGCACATCTGCCATTGCCCTCTTCTCCCTACATCTGAAGCACAGCTGCCATTGCCCTCTTCTCCCTACATCTGACGCACATCTGGCATTGCCCTCTTCTCCCTTAATCTGAAGCACAGCAGGCATTGCCCTCTTCTCCTTGTATCTGAAGAACAGCTGGCATTGCCCTTCCTGGTCCCTATCCCTGTACCTGAAGCACAGCTGGCATTGCCCCTCCTGATCTCTATCCCTGCATCTGAAGCACAGCTGTCATTGCCCTCTTCTCCCTGCATGTGAAGCACAGCTGGCATTGCCTTCTTCTCCCTGCATCTGAAGCACAGCTGGCATTGCCTTCTTCTCCCTGCATCTGACTCACAGCTGGCATTGCTCCTCCTGATCCCTATCCCTGTACCTGAAGCACAGATGGCATTGCCTCTCCTGATACCTATTCCTGCATCTGAAGCACAGCTGCCATTGCCCTCTTCTATCTGCATCTGAAGCACATCTGGCATTGCCCTCTTCTGCCTGCATCTGAAGCACAGCTGGGATTGCCCTCTTCTCCTTGTATCTGAAGCACAGCGGGCATTGCCCCTCTTGATCCCTATCCCTGTAACTGAAGCACAGCTGGCATTGCCCCTCCTGATCCATATCCCTGAATATGAAGCACATCTGCCATTGCCCTCTTCTCCCTACATCTGAAGCACAACTGCCATTGCCCTCTTCTCCCTACATCTGAAGCACATCTGGCATTGCCCTCTTCTCCCTTTATCTGAGGCACAGCTTGCATTGCCCTCTTCTCCTTGTATCTGAAGCACAGCTGGAATTGCCCCTCTTGATCCCTATTCCTGCATCTGAAGCACAGCTGCCATTGCCCTCTTCTATCTGCATCTGAATCACATCTGGCATTGCCCTCTTCTGCCTGCATCTGAAGCACAGCTGGGATTGCCCTCTTCTCCTTGTATCTGAAGAACAGCTGGCATTGCCCCTCCTGATCCCTATCCCTGTACCTGAAGCACAGCTGGCATTGCCCCTCCTGATCCATATCCCTGAATATGAAGCAAGTCTGCCATTGCCCTCTTCTCCCTACATCTGAAGCACAGCAGGCATTGCCCTCTTCTCCATGTATCTGAAGAACAGCTGGCATTGCCCTTCCTTGTCCCAATCCCTGTACCTGAAGCACAGCTGGCATTGCCCCTCCTGATCTCTATCCCTGCATCTGAAGCACAGCTGTCATTGCCTTCTTCTCCTTGCATCTGAAGTACAGCTGGCATTGCCTTCTTCTCCCTGCATCTGAATCACAGCTGGCATTGCCCTCTTCTCCTTGCATCTGAAGCACAGCTGGCATTGCTCCTCCTGATCCCTATCCCTGTACCTGAAGCACAGCTGGCATTGCCTTCTTCTCCTTGCATCTGAAGCACAGCTGGGATTGCCCTCTTCTCCTTGTATCTGAAGCACAGCGGGCATTGCCCCTCTTGATCCCTATCCCTGTAACTGAAGCACAGCTGGCATTGCCCCTCCTGATCCATATCCCTGAATATGAAGCACATCTGCCATTGCCCTCTTCTCCCTACATCTGAAGCACAACTGCCATTGCCCTCTTCTCCCTACATCTGAAGCACATCTGGCATTGCCCTCTTCTCCCTTTATCTGAGGCACATCTTGCATTGCCCTCTTCTCCTTGTATCTGAAGCACAGCTGGAATTGCCCCTCTTGATCCCTATTCCTGCATCTGAAGCACAGCTGCCATTGCCCTCTTCTATCTGCATCTGAATCACATCTGGCATTGCCCTCTTCTGCCTGCATCTGAAGCACAGCTGGGATTGCCCTCTTCTCCTTGTATCTGAAGCACAGCGGGCATTGCCCCTCCTGATCCCTATCTCTGTACCTGAAGCACAGCTGGCATTGCCCCTCCTGATCCATATCCCTGAATATGAAGCAAGTCTGCCATTGCCCTCTTCTCCCTACATCTGAAGCACAGCAGGCATTGCCCTCTTCTCCATGTATCTGAAGAACAGCTGGCATTGCCCTTCCTTGTCCCAATCCCTGTACCTGAAGCACAGCTGGCATTGCCCCTCCTGATCTCTATCCCTGCATCTGAAGCACAGCTGTCATTGCCTTCTTCTCCTTGCATCTGAAGTACAGCTGGCATTGCCTTCTTCTCCCTGCATCTGAATCACAGCTGGCATTGCCCTCTTCTCCTTGCATCTGAAGCACAGCTGGCATTGCTCCTCCTGATCCCTATCCCTGTACCTGAAGCACAGCTGGCATTGCCTCTCCCGATACCTATCCCTGTACCTAAAGCACAGCTGGCATTGCCCCTCCTGATCTCTATTTGTGTGTCTGAAGCACAGCTGGCATTGCCCTCTTCTTCCTGCTCCCTTTATGTGAAGCACAGCTGGCATTGCCCTCTTCTCCCTGCATCTGAAGCACAGCTGGCATTGCTCTCTTCTCCTTGTATCCGAAGCACAGCTTGCATTACCCCTCCTCATCCCTATCCCTGTACCTGAAGCACAGCTGGCATTGCCGCTCCTGATCCCTATCCCTGCATCTGAAGCACAGCTGCTATTGCCCTCTTCTATCTGCATCTGAAGCACATCTGGCATTGCCCTCTTCTCCCTGCATCTGAAGCACAGCTGGCATTGCCCTCTTCTCCTTGTATCTGAAGCACAGCTGGCAATGCACCTACTGATCCCTATCCCTGTATCTGAAGCACTGCTAGCATTGCCCCGCCTGATCCCTATGCCTGCATCTGAAGCACAGCTGGCATTGCCCTCTTCTCCTTGTATCTGAAGAACAGCTGGCATTGCCCCTCCTGATCCCTATCCCTGTACCTGAAGCACAGCTGGCATTGCCCCTCCTGATCCCTATCCCTGCATCTGAAGCACAGCTGCCATTTTCCCTCTCCTCCCGGTATTTGAAGCACAGTTGGCATTGCCCTCTTCTTTCTGCATCTGAAACACAGCTGGCATTGCCCTCGTCTATCTGCATCTAAAGCACATGTGGCATTGCCCTATCCTCCCTGTAGTTGAAGCACAGTTGGCATTGCCCTCTTCTTTCTGCATCTGAAGCACAGCTGGCATTGCCTTCTTCTCCCTGGATCTGAAGCACAGCTGGCATTGCCTTCTTCTCCTTGCATCTGAAGCACAGCTGGCACTGCCTTCTTCTTCCTGCTCCCTACACTGAAGCACAGCTGGCATTGCCCTCTTCTCCCTGCATCTGAAGCACAGCTGGAATTGCCCCTCATCCCTCTATCTGAAGCACAGCTGGCATTGCCTTCTTCTCCCTGCCTCTGAAGCACAGCTGGCATTGCCTTCTTCTCCTTGCATCTGAAGCTCAGCTGTCTTTGCCCCTCTGTATGCCAAGCCCATCACCTGAAGCTCAGCTGGCACTGCCCCTCTTCTTCGTGCTCCCTGCATCTGAAGCACAGCTGGCATTGCCCCTCCATATGCCCAGCCCATTACTTGAAGCTCAGCTGTCATTGCCCTCTTCTCCCTGCATCTGAAGCTCAGCTGGCATTGCCCTCTTCTCCCTGCACCTGAAGCACAGCTGGCATTGCCCTCTTCTCCCTGCATCTGAAGCACAGCTGGCATTGCCCTCTTCTCCCTGCATCTGAAGCACATCTGGCAATGACCTCTTCTTCCTGGCCCCTGTATTTGAAGCACAGCTAGCATTGCCCCTCCTGATCCATATCCCTGAATATGAAGCACATCTGCCATTGCCCTCTTCTCCCTACATCTGAAGCACAACTGCCATTGCCCTCTTCTCCCTACATCTGAAGCACATCTGGCATTGCCCTCTTCTCCCTTTATCTGAGGCACATCTTGCATTGCCCTCTTCTCCTTGTATCTGAAGCACAGCTGGAATTGCCCCTCTTGATCCCTATTCCTGCATCTGAAGCACAGCTGCCATTGCCCTCTTCTATCTGCATCTGAATCACATCTGGCATTGCCCTCTTCTGCCTGCATCTGAAGCACAGCTGGGATTGCCCTCTTCTCCTTGTATCTGAAGCACAGCGGGCATTGCCCCTCCTGATCCCTATCTCTGTACCTGAAGCACAGCTGGCATTGCCCCTCCTGATCCATATCCCTGAATATGAAGCAAGTCTGCCATTGCCCTCTTCTCCCTACATCTGAAGCACAGCAGGCATTGCCCTCTTCTCCATGTATCTGAAGAACAGCTGGCATTGCCCTTCCTTGTCCCAATCCCTGTACCTGAAGCACAGCTGGCATTGCCCCTCCTGATCTCTATCCCTGCATCTGAAGCACAGCTGTCATTGCCTTCTTCTCCCTTGCATCTGAAGTACAGCTGGCATTGCCTTCTTCTCCCTGCATCTGAATCACAGCTGGCATTGCCCTCTTCTCCTTGCATCTGAAGCACAGCTGGCATTGCTCCTCCTGATCCCTATCCCTGTACCTGAAGCACAGCTGGCATTGCCTCTCCCGATACCTATCCCTGTACCTAAAGCACAGCTGGCATTGCCCCTCCTGATCTCTATTTGTGTGTCTGAAGCACAGCTGGCATTGCCCTCTTCTTCCTGCTCCCTTTATGTGAAGCACAGCTGGCATTGCCCTCTTCTCCCTGCATCTGAAGCACAGCTGGCATTGCTCTCTTCTCCTTGTATCCGAAGCACAGCTTGCATTACCCCTCCTCATCCCTATCCCTGTACCTGAAGCACAGCTGGCATTGCCGCTCCTGATCCCTATCCCTGCATCTGAAGCACAGCTGCTATTGCCCTCTTCTATCTGCATCTGAAGCACATCTGGCATTGCCCTCTTCTCCCTGCATCTGAAGCACAGCTGGCATTGCCCTCTTCTCCTTGTATCTGAAGCACAGCTGGCAATGCACCTACTGATCCCTATCCCTGTATCTGAAGCACTGCTAGCATTGCCCCGCCTGATCCCTATGCCTGCATCTGAAGCACAGCTGGCATTGCCCTCTTCTCCTTGTATCTGAAGAACAGCTGGCATTGCCCCTCCTGATCCCTATCCCTGTACCTGAAGCACAGCTGGCATTGCCCCTCCTGATCCCTATCCCTGCATCTGAAGCACAGCTGCCATTTTCCCTCTCCTCCCGGTATTTGAAGCACAGTTGGCATTGCCCTCTTCTTTCTGCATCTGAAACACAGCTGGCATTGCCCTCGTCTATCTGCATCTAAAGCACATGTGGCATTGCCCTATCCTCCCTGTAGTTGAAGCACAGTTGGCATTGCCCTCTTCTTTCTGCATCTGAAGCACAGCTGGCATTGCCTTCTTCTCCCTGGATCTGAAGCACAGCTGGCATTGCCTTCTTCTCCTTGCATCTGAAGCACAGCTGGCACTGCCTTCTTCTTCCTGCTCCCTACACTGAAGCACAGCTGGCATTGCCCTCTTCTCCCTGCATCTGAAGCACAGCTGGAATTGCCCCTCATCCCTCTATCTGAAGCACAGCTGGCATTGCCTTCTTCTCCCTGCCTCTGAAGCACAGCTGGCATTGCCTTCTTCTCCTTGCATCTGAAGCTCAGCTGTCTTTGCCCCTCTGTATGCCAAGCCCATCACCTGAAGCTCAGCTGGCACTGCCCCTCTTCTTCGTGCTCCCTGCATCTGAAGCACAGCTGGCATTGCCCCTCCATATGCCCAGCCCATTACTTGAAGCTCAGCTGTCATTGCCCTCTTCTCCCTGCATCTGAAGCTCAGCTGGCATTGCCCTCTTCTCCCTGCACCTGAAACACAGCTGGCATTGCCCTCTTCTCCCTGCATCTGAAGCACAGCTGGCATTGCCCTCTTCTCCCTGCATCTGAAGCACATCTGGCAATGACCTCTTCTTCCTGGCCCCTGTATTTGAAGCACAGCTAGCATTGCCCCTCCGTATGCCCAGCCCATCACTTGAAGCACAGCTGGGATTGCCCTCTTCTCCCT
The DNA here is from genome assembly GCA_963921515.1 of Calotriton arnoldi. Lineage (NCBI taxonomy): Eukaryota > Metazoa > Chordata > Amphibia > Caudata > Salamandridae > Calotriton > Calotriton arnoldi. The sequence goes on along the minus strand of CAWUFW010000210.1, from coordinate 3,295,581 downwards.
GCATCTGAACGACAGCTGGCATTGCATTCTTCTCCCTGGATCTGAAGCACAGCTGGCATTGCCTTCTTCTCCTAGCATCTGAAGCACACCTCTTCTCCCTGCTCGCTGCATCTGAAGCACAGCTTCCATTGCCCCTCCGTATGCCTATCCTGGTTCCTGAAGCACAGCTGCCATTGCCCTCTTCTATCTGCATCTGAAGCACATCTGGTAATGCCCTCTTTTCCCTGCATCTGAAGCACAGCTGGCATTGCCCTCTTCTCCTTGTATCTGAAGCAGAGCTGGCATTGCCCCTCCTGATCCCTATCTCTGCATCTGAAGCACAGCTGCCATTGCCCTCTTCTATCTACATCTGAAGCACAGCTGGCATTGCCCCTCATCTCAGTGTATCTGAAGCAGAGCTGGCAGTGCCCCTCCTGATCCCTAACGCTGCATATGAATCACAACTGCCATTGCATTCTTCTCCCTGCATCTGAGGCACAGCTTGCATTGCCCTATTCTCCTTGTATCTGAAGCACAGCTGGCATTGCCCCTCTTGATCCCTATTCCTGCATCTGAAGCACAGCTGCCATTGCCCTCTTCTATCTGCATCTGAAGCACATCTGGCATTGCCCTCTTCTGCCTGCATCTGAAGCACAGCTGGGATTGCCCTCTTCTCCTTGTATCTGAAGCACAGCGGGTATTGCCCCTCTTGATCCCTATCCCTGTAACTGAAGCACAGCTGGCATTGCCCCTCCTGATCCATATCCCTATATGAAGCACATCTGCCATTGCCCTCTTCTCCCTACATCTGAAGCACAGCTGCCATTGCCCTCTTCTCCCTACATCTGACGCACATCTTGCATTGCCCTCTTCTCCCTTAATCTGAAGCACAGCAGGCATTGCCCTCTTCTCCTTGTATCTGAAGAACAGCTGGCATTGCCCTTCCTGGTCCCTATCCCTGTACCTGAAGCACAGCTGGCATTGCCCCTCCTGATCTCTATCCCTGCATCTGAAGCACAGCTGTCATTGCCCTCTTCTCCCTGCATGTGAAGCACAGCTGGCATTGCCTTCTTCTCCCTGCATCTGAAGCACAGCTGGCATTGCCTTCTTCTCCCTGCATCTGACTCACAGCTGGCATTGCTCCTCCTGATCCCTATCCCTGTACCTGAAGCACAGATGGCATTGCCTCTCCTGATACCTATTCCTGCATCTGAAGCACAGCTGCCATTGCCCTCTTCTATCTGCATCTGAAGCACATCTGGCATTGCCCTCTTCTGCCTGCATCTGAAGCACAGCTGGGATTGCCCTCTTCTCCTTGTATCTGAAGCACAGCGGGCATTGCCCCTCTTGATCCCTATCCCTGTAACTGAAGCACAGCTGGCATTGCCCCTCCTGATCCATATCCCTGAATATGAAGCACATCTGCAATTGCCCTCTTCTCCCTACATCTGAAGCACAACTGCCATTGCCCTCTTCTCCCTACATCTGAAGCACATCTGGCATTGCCCTCTTTCTCCCTTTATCTGAGGCACAGCTTGCATTGCCCTCTTCTCCTTGTATCTGAAGCACAGCTGGAATTGCCCCTCTTGATCCCTATTCCTGCATCTGAAGCACAGCTGCCATTGCCCTCTTCTATCTGCATCTGAATCACATCTGGCATTGCCCTCTTCTGCCTGCATCTGAAGCACAGCTGGGATTGCCCTCTTCTCCTTGTATCTGAAGCACAGCGGGCATTGCCCCTCCTGATCCCTATCTCTGTACCTGAAGCACAGCTGGCATTGCCCCTCCTGATCCATATCCCTGAATATGAAGCAAGTCTGCCATTGCCCTCTTCTCCCTACATCTGAAGCACAGCAGGCATTGCCCTCTTCTCCATGTATCTGAAGAACAGCTGGCATTGCCCTTCCTTGTCCCTATCCCTGTACCTGAAGCACAGCTGGCATTGCCCCTCCTGATCTCTATCCCTGCATCTGAAGCACAGCTGTCATTGCCCTCTTCTCCCTGCATCAGAAGCACAGCTGGCATTGCCTTCTTCTCCTTGCATCTGAAGTACAGCTGGCATTGCCTTCTTCTCCCTGCATCTGAATCACAGCTGGCATTGCCCTCTTCTCCTTGCATCTGAAGCACAGCTGGCATTGCTCCTCCTGATCCCTATCCCTGTACCTGAAGCACAGCTGGCATTGCCTCTCCCGATACCTATCCCTGTACCTAAAGCACAGCTGGCATTGCCCCTCCTGATCTCTATTTGTGTGTCTGAAGCACAGCTGGCATTGCCCTCTTCTTCCTGCTCCCTTTATGTGAAGCACAGTTGGCATTACCCTCTTCTCCCTGCATCTGAAGCACAGCTGGCATTGCTCTCTTCTCCTTGTATCCGAAGCACAGCTTGCATTACCCCTCCTCATCCCTATCCCTGTACCTGAAGCACAGCTGGCATTGCCGCTCCTGATCCCTATCCCTGCATCTGAAGCACAGCTGCTATTGCCCTCTTCTATCTGCATCTGAAGCACATCTGGCATTGCCCTCTTCTCCCTGCATCTGAAGCACAGCTGGCATTGCCCTCTTCTCCTTGTATCTGAAGCACAGCTGGCAATGCACCTACTGATCCCTATCCCTGTATCTGAAGCACTGCTAACATTGCCCCGCCTGATCCCTATGCCTGCATCTGAAGCACAGCTGGCATTGCCCTCTTCTCCTTGTATCTGAAGAACAGCTGGCATTGCCCCTCCTGATCCCTATCCCTGTACCTGAAGCACAGCTGGCATTGCCCCTCCTGATCCCTATCCCTGCATCTGAAGCACAGCTGCCATTTTCCCTCTCCTCCCGGTATTTGAAGCACAGTTGGCATTGCCCTCTTCTTTCTGCATCTGAAACACAGCTGGCATTGCCCTCGTCTATCTGCATCTAAAGCACATGTGGCATTTCCCTATCCTCCCTGTAGTTGAAGCACAGTTGGCATTGCCCTCTTCTTTCTGCATCTGAAGCACAGCTGGCATTGCCTTCTTCTCCCTGGATCTGAAGCACAGCTGGCATTGCCTTCTTCTCCTTGCATCTGAAGCACAGCTGGCACTGCCTTCTTCTTCCTGCTCCCTACACTGAAGCACAGCTGGCATTGCCCTCTTCTCCCTGCATCTGAAGCACAGCTGGAATTGCCCCTCAACCCTCTATCTGAAGCACAGCTGGCATTGCCTTCTTCTCCCTGCCTCTGAAGCACAGCTGGCATTGCCTTCTTCTCCTTGCATCTGAAGCTCAGCTGTCTTTGCCCCTCTGTATGCCAAGCCCATCACCTGAAGCTCAGCTGGCACTGCCCTCTTCTTCGTGCTCCCTGCATCTGAAGCACAGCTGGCATTGCCCCTCCATATGCCCAGCCCATTACTTGAAGCTCAGCTGTCATTGCCCTCTTCTCCCTGCATCTGAAGCTCAGCTGGCATTGCCCTCATCTCCCTACATCTGAAGCACAGCCGCCATTGCCCCCTTTTTCCCTGTATTTGAAGCACAACTGGGATTGCCCTCTTTTTTCTGCATCTGAAACACAGCTGGGATTGCCCTCTTCTCCCTGAATCTGAGCCACTGCTGGCATTGCCTTCTTCTTCCTGGATCTGAAGCACAGCTGGCATTGCTTCTTCTCCTTCCATCTGCAGCACAGCTGCCATTACCGTCTTCTCCTGCTCCCTGCATCTGAAGCACCGCTGCCATTGCCCCTCCGTATGAGCAGCCCATCACATGAAGCACAGCTTGCACTGCCCCTCTTCTTCCTGCTCCAGGCATCTGAAGCACAGCTGGCATTGCCCATCCGTATGCCCAGGCCGTCACTTGAAGTTCAGCTGGCATTGCCCTCTTCTCCTCAAATCGGAAGCTCAGCTGGCATTGCCCCTCTGTATGCCCAGCCCATCACTTGAAGCGCAGCTGCCATTGCCCCTCTTCTCCCTGCATCTGATGCACAGCTGGCATTGCCCCTCCGTATGCCCAGCCCATCACTTGAAGCACAGCTGGGATTGCCCTCTTCTCCCTGCATCTGAACTACAGCTGGCATTGCATTCTTCTCCCTGGATCTGAAGCACAGCTGGCATTGCCTTCTTCTCTTAGCATCTGAAGCACACCTCTTCTCCCTGCTCCCTGCATCTGAAGCACAGCTGCCATTGCCCCTCCGTATGCCTATCCTGGTTCCTGAAGCACAGCTGCCATTGCCCTCTTCTATCTGCATCTGAAGCACATCTGGTAATGCCCTCTTTTCCCTGCATCTGAAGCACAGCTGGCATTGCCCTCTTCTCCTTGTATCTGAAGCAGAGCTGGCATTGCCCCTCCTGATCCCTATCTCTGCATCTGAAGCACAGCTGCCATTGCCCTCTTCTATCTACATCTGAAGCACAGCTGGCATTGCCCCTCATCTCAGTGTATCTGAAGCAGAGCTGGCAGTGCCCCTCCTGATCCCTAACGCTGCATATGAATCACAACTGCCATTGCATTCTTCTCCCTGCATCTGAGGCACAGCTTGCATTGCCCTATTCTCCTTGTATCTGAAGCACAGCTGGCATTGCCCCTCTTGATCCCTATTCCTGCATCTGAAGCACAGCTGCCATTGCCCTCTTCTATCTGCATCTGAAGCACATCTGGCATTGCCCTCTTCTGCCTGCATCTGAAGCACAGCTGGGATTGCCCTCTTCTCCTTGTATCTGAAGCACAGCGGGTATTGCCCCTCTTGATCCCTATCCCTGTAACTGAAGCACAGCTGGCATTGCCCCTCCTGATCCATATCCCTGAATATGAAGCACATCTGCCATTGCCCTCTTCTCCCTACATCTGAAGCACAGCTGCCATTGCCCTCTTCTCCCTACATCTGACGCACATCTTGCATTGCCCTCTTCTCCCTTAATCTGAAGCACAGCAGGCATTGCCCTCTTCTCCTTGTATCTGAAGAACAGCTGGCATTGCCCTTCCTGGTCCCTATCCCTGTACCTGAAGCACAGCTGGCATTGCCCCTCCTGATCTCTATCCCTGCATCTGAAGCACAGCTGTCATTGCCCTCTTCTCCCTGCATGTGAAGCACAGCTGGCATTGCCTTCTTCTCCCTGCATCTGAAGCACAGCTGGCATTGCCTTCTTCTCCCTGCATCTGACTCACAGCTGGCATTGCTCCTCCTGATCCCTATCCCTGTACCTGAAGCACAGATGGCATTGCCTCTCCTGATACCTATTCCTGCATCTGAAGCACAGCTGCCATTGCCCTCTTCTATCTGCATCTGAAGCACATCTGGCATTGCCCTCTTCTGCCTGCATCTGAAGCACAGCTGGGATTGCCCTCTTCTCCTTGTATCTGAAGCACAGCGGGCATTGCCCCTCTTGATCCCTATCCCTGTAACTGAAGCACAGCTGGCATTGCCCCTCCTGATCCATATCCCTGAATATGAAGCACATCTGCCATTGCCCTCTTCTCCCTACATCTGAAGCACAACTGCCATTGCCCTCTTCTCCCTACATCTGAAGCACATCTGGCATTGCCCTCTTCTCTCCTTTATCTGAGGCACAGCTTGCATTGCCCTCTTCTCCTTGTATCTGAAGCACAGCTGGAATTGCCCCTCTTGATCCCTATTCCTGCATCTGAAGCACAGCTGCCATTGCCCTCTTCTATCTGCATCTGAATCACATCTGGCATTGCCCTCTTCTGCCTGCATCTGAAGCACAGCTGGGATTGCCCTCTTCTCCTTGTATCTGAAGCACAGCGGGCATTGCCCCTCCTGATCCCTATCTCTGTACCTGAAGCACAGCTGGCATTGCCCCTCCTGATCCATATCCCTGAATATGAAGCAAGTCTGCCATTGCCCTCTTCTCCCTACATCTGAAGCACAGCAGGCATTGCCCTCTTCTCCATGTATCTGAAGAACAGCTGGCATTGCCCTTCCTTGTCCCTATCCCTGTACCTGAAGCACAGCTGGCATTGCCCCTCCTGATCTCTATCCCTGCATCTGAAGCAGAGCTGTCATTGCCCTCTTCTCCCTGCATCAGAAGCACAGCTGGCATTGCCTTCTTCTCCTTGCATCTGAAGTACAGCTGGCATTGCCTTCTTCTCCCTGCATCTGAATCACAGCTGGCATTGCCCTCTTCTCCTTGCATCTGAAGCACAGCTGGCATTGCTCCTCCTGATCCCTATCCCTGTACCTGAAGCACAGCTGGCATTGCCTCTCCCGATACCTATCCCTGTACCTAAAGCACAGCTGGCATTGCCCCTCCTGATCTCTATTTGTGTGTCTGAAGCACAGCTGGCATTGCCCTCTTCTTCCTGCTCCCTTTATGTGAAGCACAGCTGGCATTGCCCTCTTCTCCCTGCATCTGAAGCACAGCTGGCATTGCTCTCTTCTCCTTGTATCCGAAGCACAGCTTGCATTACCCCTCCTCATCCCTATCCCTGTACCTGAAGCACAGCTGGCATTGCCGCTCCTGATCCCTATCCCTGCATCTGAAGCACAGCTGCTATTGCCCTCTTCTATCTGCATCTGAAGCACATCTGGCATTGCCCTCTTCTCCCTGCATCTGAAGCACAGCTGGCATTGCCCTCTTCTCCTTGTATCTGAAGCACAGCTGGCAATGCACCTACTGATCCCTATCCCTGTATCTGAAGCACTGCTAGCATTGCCCCGCCTGATCCCTATGCCTGCATCTGAAGCACAGCTGGCATTGCCCTCTTCTCCTTGTATCTGAAGAACAGCTGGCATTGCCCCTCCTGATCCCTATCCCTGTACCTGAAGCACAGCTGGCATTGCCCCTCCTGATCCCTATCCCTGCATCTGAAGCACAGCTGCCATTTTCCCTCTCCTCCCGGTATTTGAAGCACAGTTGGCATTGCCCTCTTCTTTCTGCATCTGAAACACAGCTGGCATTGCCCTCGTCTATCAGCATCTAATGCACATGTGGCATTGCCCTATCCTCCCTGTAGTTGAAGCACAGTTGGCATTGCCCTCTTCTTTCTGCATCTGAAGCACAGCTGGCATTGCCTTCTTCTCCCTGGATCTGAAGCACAGCTGGCATTTCCTTCTTCTCCTTGCATCTGAAGCACAGCTGGCACTGCCTTCTTCTTCCTGCTCCCTACACTGAAGCACAGCTGGCATTGCCCTCTTCTCCCTGCATCTGAAGCACAGCTGGAATTGCCCCTCATCCCTCTATCTGAAGCACAGCTGGCATTGCCTTCTTCTCCCTGCCTCTGAAGCTACAGCTGGCATTGCCTTCTTCTCCTTGCATCTGAAGCTCAGCTGTCTTTGCCCCTCTGTATGCCAAGCCCATCACCTGAAGCTCAGCTGGCACTGCCCCTCTTCTTCGTGCTCCCTGCATCTGAAGCACAGCTGGCATTGCCCCTCCATATGCCCAGCCCATTACTTGAAGCTCAGCTGTCATTGCCCTCTTCTCCCTGCATCTGAAGCTCAGCTGGCATTGCCCTCATCTCCCTACATCTGAAGCACAGCCGCCATTGCCCCTCTTTTCCCTGTATTTGAAGCACAACTGGGATTGCCCTCTTTTTTCTGCATCTGAAACACAGCTGGGATTGCCCTCTTCTCCCTGAATCTGAGCCACTGCTGGCATTGCCTTCTTCTTCCTGGATCTGAAGCACAGCTGGCATTGCTTCTTCTCCTTCCATCTGCAGCACAGCTGCCATTACCGTCTTCTCCCTGCTCCCTGCATCTGAAGCACCGCTGCCATTGCCCCTCCGTATGAGCAGCCCATCACATGAAGCACAGCTTGCACTGCCCCTCTTCTTCCTGCTCCAGGCATCTGAAGCACAGCTGGCATTGCCCATCCGTATGCCCAGGCCGTCACTTGAAGTTCAGCTGGCATTGCCCTCTTCTCCTCAAATCGGAAGCTCAGCTGGCATTGCCCCTCTGTATGCCCAGCCCATCACTTGAAGCGCAGCTGCCATTGCCCCTCTTCTCCCTGCATCTGATGCACAGCTGGCATTGCCCCTCCGTATGCTCAGCCCATCACTTGAAGTGCAGCTGCCATTGCCCTCTTCTCCCTGCTCCCTGCATCTGATGCACAGCTGGCATTGCCCCTCAGTATGACCAGCCCATCAATTGAAGCGCAGCTGCCATTTCCGATCTTCTCCCTGCTCCTTGCATCTGATGCATAGCTGGCATTGCCCCTCCGTATGCCCAGCCCATCACTTGGAAGCGCAGCTGCCATTGCCCTCTTCTCCCTTCTGCCTGTATTCGAGGCACAGCTGGCATTACCCTCTTCTCCCTGCATCTGAAGATCAGCTGGCATTGCCTTCTTCACCCTGTATCTGAAGCACAGCTGGCATTGCCCTCTTCTCCCTGCTCCCTACACTGAAGCACAGCTGGCATTGCCCTCTTCTCCCTGCATCTGAAGCACAGCTGGAATTGCCCCTCATCCCTCTATCTGAAGCACAGCTGGCATTGCCTTCTTCTCCCTGCCTCTGAAGCACAGCTGGCATTGCCTTCTTCTCCTTGCATCTGAAGCTCAGCTGTCTTTGCCCCTCTGTATGCCAAGCCCATCACCTGAAGCTCAGCTGGCACTGCCCTCTTCTTCGTGCTCCTGCATCTGAAGCACAGCTGGCATTGCCCCTCCATATGCCCAGCCCATTACTTGAAGCTCAGCTGTCATTGCCCTCTTCTCCCTGCATCTGAAGCTCAGCTGGCATTGCCCTCATCTCCCTACATCTGAAGCACAGCCGCCATTGCCCCTCTTTTCCCTGTATTTGAAGCACAACTGGGATTGCCTCTTTTTCTGCATCTGAAACACAGCTGGGATTGCCCTCTTCTCCCTGAATCTGAGCCACTGCTGGCATTGCCTTCTTCTTCCTGGATCTGAAGCACAGCTGGCATTGCTTCTTCTCCTTCCATCTGCAGCACAGCTGCCATTACCGTCTTCTCCCTGCTCCCTGCATCTGAAGCACCGCTGCCATTGCCCCTCCGTATGAGCAGCCCATCACATGAAGCACAGCTTGCACTGCCCCTCTTCTTCCTGCTCCAGGCATCTGAAGCACAGCTGGCATTGCCCATCCGTATGCCCAGGCCGTCACTTGAAGTTCAGCTGGCATTGCCCTCTTCTCCTCAAATCGGAAGCTCAGCTGGCATTGACCCTCTGTATGCCCAGCCCATCACTTGAAGCGCAGCTGCCATTGCCCCTCTTCTCCCTGCATCTGATGCACAGCTGGCATTGCCCCTCCGTATGCTCAGCCCATCACTTGAAGTGCAGCTGCCATTGCCCTCTTCTCCCTGCTCCCTGCATCTGATGCACAGCTGGCATTGCCCCTCAGTATGACCAGCCCATCAATTGAAGCGCAGCTGCCATTTCCGATCTTCTCCCTGCTCCTTGCATCTGATGCATAGCTGGCATTGCCCCTCCGTATGCCCAGCCCATCACTTGAAGCGCAGCTGCCATTGCCCTCTTCTCCCTTCTGCCTGTATTCGAGGCACAGCTGGCATTACCCTCTTCTCCCTGCATCTGAAGATCAGCTGGCATTGCCTTCTTCACCCTGTATCTGAAGCACAGCTGGCATTGCCCTCTTCTCCCTGCTCCCTACACTGAAGCACAGCTGGCATTGCCCTCTTCTCCCTGCATCTGAAGCACAGCTGGAATTGCCCCTCATCCCTCTATCTGAAGCACAGCTGGCATTGCCTTCTTCTCCCTGCCTCTGAAGCACAGCTGGCATTGCCTTCTTCTCCTTGCATCTGAAGCTCAGCTGTCTTTGCCCCTCTGTATGCCAAGCCCATCACCTGAAGCTCAGCTGGCACTGCCCCTCTTCTTCGTGCTCCCTGCATCTGAAGCACAGCTGGCATTGCCCCTCCATATGCCCAGCCCATTACTTGAAGCTCAGCTGTCATTGCCCTCTTCTCCCTGCATCTGAAGCTCAGCTGGCATTGCCCTCATCTCCCTACATCTGAAGCACAGCCGCCATTGCCCCTCTTTTCCCTGTATTTGAAGCACAACTGGGATTGCCCTCTTTTTTCTGCATCTGAAACACAGCTGGGATTGCCCTCTTCTCCCTGAATCTGAGCCACTGCTGGCATTGCCTTCTTCTTCCTGGATCTGAAGCACAGCTGGCATTGCTTCTTCTCCTTCCATCTGCAGCACAGCTGCCATTACCGTCTTCCTCCCTGCTCCCTGCATCTGAAGCACCGCTGCCATTGCCCCTCCGTATGAGCAGCCCATCACATGAAGCACAGCTTGCACTGCCCCTCTTCTTCCTGCTCCAGGCATCTGAAGCACAGCTGGCATTGCCCATCCGTATGCCCAGGCCGTCACTTGAAGTTCAGCTGGCATTGCCCTCTTCTCCTCAAATCGGAAGCTCAGCTGGCATTGTCCCTCTGTATGCCCAGCCCATCACTTGAAGCGCAGCTGCCATTGCCCCTCTTCTCCCTGCATCTGATGCACAGCTGGCATTGCCCCTCCGTATGCTCAGCCCATCACTTGAAGTGCAGCTGCCATTGCCCTCTTCTCCCTGCTCCCTGCATCTGATGCACAGCTGGCATTGCCCCTCAGTATGACCAGCCCATCAATTGAAGCGCAGCTGCCATTTCCGATCTTCTCCCTGCTCCTTGCATCTGATGCATAGCTGGCATTGCCCCTCCGTATGCCCAGCCCATCACTTGAAACGCAGCTGCCATTGCCCTCTTCTCCCTTCTGCCTGTATTCGAGGCACAGCTGGCACTACCCTCTTCTCCCTGCATCTGAAGATCAGCTGGCATTGCCTTCTTCACCCTGTATCTGAAGCACAGCTGGCATTGCCCTCTTCTCCCTGCATCTAAAGCACACCTGGCATTGCCCTCTTCTCCCTGCTACCTGCATCTGAGGCACAGGTGCCATTGCCCCTCCTTATGCCCAGCCCATCACTTGAAGCACAGCTGGCATTGCCCTCTTCTCCCTGCATCTGAAGCACAGCTGGCATTGCCCTCTTCTCCCTGCATCTGAAGCACATCTGGCAATGACCGCTTCTTCCTGGCCACTGTATTTGAAGCACAGCTGGCATTGCCCCTCCGTATGCCCAGCCCATCCCTTGAAGCACAGCTGGGATTGCCCTCTTCTCCCTGCATCTGAACCACAGCTGGCATTGCATTCTTCTCCCTGGATCTGAAGCACAGCTGGCATTGCCTTCTTCTCCTTGCATCTGAAGCACACCTGGCATTTCCCTCTTCTCCTTGCTCCCTGCATCTGAAGCACAGCTGCCATTGCCCATCCATATGCCCAGCCCATGACTTGAAGCACAGCTGGCACTGCCCCTCCATATGCCTAGCTCATCACTTGGAGCACAGCTGCCATTGCCCTCTTCTCCCTACATCTGAAGCACATCTGGCATTGACCTCTTCTTCCTGGTCCCTGTATGTGAAGCACAGCTGGCATTGCCCTCTTCTCCCTGCTGTCCGTATTCGAGGCACAGCTGGCATTGCCTTCTTCTCCCTGCTCCCTGCATCTGATGCACAGCTGGCATTGCCCCTCCGTATGCGCAGTCCATCACTTGAAGCACAGATGACATTGCCCCTCTTCTCCCTGCTCCCTGTGTCTGTAGCACAGCTGGCATTGCCCTCTTCTCCCTGCATCTGATGCACAGCTGGCATTGCCTGTCTTTATGCCCAGCCCATCACTTGAAGCGCAGCTGGCATTTCCTTCTTCTCCCTGCTCCCTGCATCTGATGCACAGCTGGCATTGCCCCTCCGTAGGCGCAGCCCTTCACTTGAAGCACATCTGGCATTGCCCCTCTTCTCCCTGCTCCCTGTGTCTGTAGCACAGCTGGCATTGCCCTCTTCTCCCTGCATCTGAAGGTCAACTGGCATTGCCCCTCCGTATGCCCAGCCCATCACTTGAAGCGCAGCTGCCATTGCCCTCTTCTCCCTGCTCCCTGCATTTTAAGCTCAGCTGGCATTGCCCCTCTGTCTGCCCAGCACATCACTTGAATCGCAGCTGGAATTGCCCCTTTTCTCCCGGCATCCGAAGCACAGGTGTCATTGCCCTCTTCTCCCTACTTCTGAAGCACAGCTGGCATTGCCCCTCCGTTTGCCCAGCGCATCACTTGAAGCGCAGCTACCAATGCCGTCTTCTCCCTGCTCCCTGCATCTGATGCACAGCTGGCATTGCCCCTCCGTATGCCCAGCCCATCACTTGCAGCGCAGCTGCCATTGCCCCTCTTCTCCCTGCTCCCTGCATCTGAGGCTCAGCTGGCATTGCCCCTCCGTATGCGCAGCCCATCACTTGAAGCACAGCTGGCATTGCCCCTCTTCTCCCTGCTCCCTTTGTCTGTAGCACAGCTTCCAATAGCCCCTCTTCTCCCTGCATCTGAAGCTCAGCTGACATTGCCCCTCCATATGCCCAGCCCCTCACTTGAATCACAGCTGCTATTGCCCCTCTTCTCCCTGCATCTGAACCTCAGCTGGCGTTGCCCTCTTCTCCCTGCATCTGAAGCTCAGCTGACATTGCCCCTCTGTATGCCCAGCCCCTCACTTGAAGTGCAGCTGCCATTGCCCCTCATCCCCCTGCTCCCTGCATCTGATGCACAGCTGGCATTGCCCCTCCATATGCCCAGACCCTCACTTGAAGCACAGCTGCCTTTGCCCCTCTTCTCCCTGCATCTGAAGCTCAGCTAGCATTCCCCTCCGTATGCCCAGCCACTCACTTGAAGCACAGCTGCCATTGCCCCTCTTCTCCCTGCATCTGAAGCTCAGCTGGCATTGCCCCTCCGTATGCCTAGCCCATCACTTGAAGCGCAGCTGCCATTGCCCTCTTCTCCCTGCTCCCTGCATCTGAAGCTCAGCTGGCATTTCCCTATTGTATCCCTATATCTGAAGCACAGCTGGCATTACCCTCTTCTCCATGCTCTCTGTATTTGGAGCACAGCTGGCATTGCCCTCTTCTCCCTGCTTTTGAAGCACAGTTGGATTTGACCCTCCGTCTGCCCAGCCCATCACTTGAATCGCAGCTGGCATTGCCCCTTTTCTCCCGGCATCTGAAGCACTGATGTCATTGCCCTCTTCTCCCTGCATCTGAAGCTCAGCTGGCATTGCCCCTCCGTATGCCCAGCCCATCACTTGAATCGCAGCTGGCATTGCCCCTTTTCTCCCTGCATCTGAAGCACAGGTGTCATTGCCCTCTTCTCCCTACTTCTGAAGCACAGCTGGCATTGCCCCTCCGTATGCCCAGCCCATCACTTGAAGCGCAGCAACCATTGCCCTCTTCTCCCTGCATCTGATGCACAGCTGGCATTGCCCCTCCGTATGCCCAGCCCATCACTTCAGCGCAGCTGCCATTGCCCCTCTTCTCCCTGCTCCCTGTGTCTGTAGCACAGCTTCCAATAGCCCCTCTTCTTCCTTCATCTGAAGCTCAGCTGTCATTGCCCCTCCGTATGCCCAGCCCCTCACTTGAAGCACAGCTGCCATTGCCCCTCTTCTCCTGCATCTGAAGCTCTGCTGGCATTGCCCCTCCGTATGCCTAGCCCATCACTTGAAGCGCAGCTGCCATTGCCGTCTTCTCCCTGCAACTGAAGCTCAGCTGGCATTTCCCTATTGTATCCCTATATCTGAAGCACAGCTGGCATTACCCTCTTCTCCATGCTCTCTGTATTTGGAGCACAGCTGGCATTGCCCTCTTCTCCCTGCTTTTGAAGCACAGCTGGATTTGCCCCTCCGTCTGCCCATCCCATCACTTGAATCGCAGCTGGCATTGCCCCTTTTCTCCCGGCATCTGAAGCACAGATGTCATTGCCCTCTTCTCCCTCCTTCTGAAGACAGCTGGCATTGCCCCTCCATATGCCCAGCCCATCACTTGAAGCGCAGCTGCCATTGCCCCTCTTCTCCCTGCATCTGATGCACAACTGGCATTGCCCCTCCGTATGCTCAGTCCATCACTTGAAGTGCAGCTGCCATTGCCCTCTTCTCCCTGCTCGCTGCATCTTATGCACAGCTGGCATTGCCCCTCAGTATGCCCAGCCCATCAATTGAAGCGCAGCTGCCATTTCCGATCTTCTCCCTGCTCCTTGCATCTGATGCATAGCTGGCATTGCCCCTCCGTATGCCCAGCCCATCACTTGAGCGCAGCTGCCATTGCCCTCTTCTCCCTTCTGCCTGTATTCGAAGCACAGCTGGCATTACCCTCTTCTCCCTGCATCTGAAGATCAGCTGGCATTGCCTTCTTCACCCTGTATCTGAAGCACAGCTGGCATTGCCCTCTTCTCCCTGCATCTGAAGCACACCTGGCATTGCCCTCTTCTCCCTGCTACCTGCATCTGAAGCACAGCTGCCATTGCCCCTCCTTATGCCCAGCCTCACTTGAAGCACAGCTGGCATTGCCCTCTTCTCCCTCCATCTGAAGCACAGCTGGCATTGCCCTATTCTTCCTCCTCCCTGCATCTGAAGCACGGCTGGCATTGCCCCTCCGTATGCCCAGCCTATCACCTGAAGCATAGCTGGCATTGCCCTCTTCTCCCTGCACCTGAAGCACAGCTGGCATTGCCCTCTTCTCCCTGCATCTGAAGCACAGCTGGCATTGCCCTCTTCTCCCTGCATCTGAAGCACATCTGGAAATGACCTCTTCTTCCTGGCCCCTGTATTTGAAGCACAGCTGGCATTGCCCCTCCGTATGCCCAGCCCATCACTTGAAGCACAGCTGGGATTGCCCTCTTCTCCCTGCATCTGAACCACAGCTGGCATTGCATTCTTCTCCCTGGATCTGAAGCACAGCTGGCATTGCCTTCTTCTCCTTGCATTTGAAGCACACCTGGCATTGCCCTCTTCTCCCTGCTCCCTGCATCTGAAGCACAGCTGCCAGTGCCCCTCCATATGCCCAGCCCATGACTTGAAGCACAGCTGGCACTGCCCCTCCATATGCCTAGCTCATCACTTGGAGCACAGCTGCCATTGCCCTCTTCTCCCTACATCTGAAGCACATCTGGCATTGACCTCTTCTTCCTGGTCCCTGTATGTGAAGCACAGCTGGCATTGCCCTCTTCTCCCTGCTGTCTGTATTCGAGGCACAGCTGGCATTGCCTTCTTCTCCCTGCTCCCTGCATCTGATGCACAGCTGGCATTGCCCCTCCGTATGCGCAGTCCATCACTTGAAGCACAGATGACATTGCCCCTCTTCTCCCTGCTCCCTGTGTCTGTAGCACAGCTGGCATTGCCCTCTTCTCCCTGCATCTGATGCACAGCTGGCATTGCCTGTCTGTGTGCCCAGCCCATCACTTGAAGCGCAGCTGGCATTTCCTTCTTCTCCCTGCTCCCTGCATCTGATGCACAGCTGGCATTGCCCCTCCGTAGGCGCAGCCCTTCACTTGAAGCACAGCTGGCATTGCCCCTCTTCTCCCTGCTCCCTGTGTCTGTAGCACAGCTGACATTGCTCTCTTCTCCCTGCATCTGAAGGTCAACTGGCATTGCCCCTCCGTATGCCCAGCCCATCACTTGAAGCGCAGCTGCCATTGCCCTCTTCTCCCTGCTCCCTGCATCTTAAGCTCAGCTGGCATTGCCCCTCTGTATGCCCAGCACATCACTTGAATCGCAGCTGGAATTGCCCCTTTTCTCCCGGCATCCGAAGCACAGGTGTCATTGCCCTCTTCTCCCTACTTCTGAAGCACAGCTGGCATTGCCCCTCCGTTTGCCCAGCGCATCACTTGAAGCGCAGCTACCAATGCCGTCTTCTCCCTGCTCCCTGCATCTGATGCACAGCTGGCATTGCCCCTCCGTATGCCCAGCCCATCACTTGAAGCGCAGCTGCCATTGCCCCTCTTCTCCCTGCTCCCTGCATCTGAGGCTCAGCTGGCATTGCCCCTCCGTATGCGCAGCCCATCACTTGAAGCACAGCTGGCATTGCCCCTCTTCTCCCTGCTCCCTTTGTCTGTAGCACAGCTTCCAATAGCCCCTCTTCTCCCTGCATCTGAAGCTCAGCTGACATTGCCCCTCCATATGCCCAGCCCCTCACTTGAATCACAGCTGCTATTGCCCCTCTTCTCCCTGCATCTGAACCTCAGCTGGCGTTGCCCCTCTTCTCCCTGCATCTGAAGCTCAGCTGACATTGCCCCTCCGTATGCCCAGCCCCTCACTTGAAGCGCAGCTGCCATTGCCCCTCATCCCCCTGCTCCCTGCATCTGATGCACAGCTGGCATTGCCCCTCCATATGCCCAGACCCTCACTTGAAGCACAACTGCCTTTGCCCCTCTTCTCCCTGCATCTGAAGCTCAGCTAGCATTCCCCTCCGTATGCCCAGCCCCTCACTTGAAGCACAGCTGCCATTGCCCCTCTTCTCCCTGCATCTGAAGCTCAGCTGGCATTTCCCCTCCGTATGCCTAGCCCATCACTTGAAGCGCAGCTGCCATTGCCCTCTTCTCCCTGCTCCCTGCATCTGAAGCTCAGCTGGCATTTCCCTATTGTATCCCTATATCTGAAGCACAGCTGGCATTACCCTCTTCTCCATGCTCTCTGTATTTGGAGCACAGCTGGCATTGCCCTCTTCTCCCTGCTTTTGAAGCACAGTTGGATTTGACCCTCCGTATGCCCAGCCCATCACTTGAATCGCAGCTGGCATTGCCCCTTTTCTCCCGGCATCTGAAGCACAGATGTCATTGCCCTCTTCTCCCTGCATCTGAAGCTCAGCTGGCATTGCCCCTCCGTATGCCCAGCCCATCACTTGAATCGCAGCTGGCATTGCCCCTTTTCTCCCTGCATCTGAAGCACAGGTGTCATTGCCCTCTTCTCCCTACTTCTGAAGCACAGCTGGCATTGCCCCTCCGTATGCCCAGCCCATCACTTGAAGCACAGCTACCATTGCCCTCTTCTCCCTGCATCTGATGCACAGCTGGCATTGCCCCTCCGTATGCCCAGCCCATCACTTGAAGCGCAGCTGCCATTGCCCCTCTTCTCCCTGCTCCCTGTGTCTGTAGCACAGCTTCCAATAGCCCCTCTTCTTCCTTCATCTGAAGCTCAGCTGTCATTGCCCCTCCGTATGCCCAGCCCCTCACTTGAAGCACAGCTGCCATTGCCCCTCTTCTCCCTGCATCTGAAGCTCTGCTGGCATTGCCCCTCCGTATGCCTAGCCCATCACTTGAAGCGCAGCTGCCATTGCCGTCTTCTCCTGCTCCCTGCAACTGAAGCTCAGCTGGCATTTCCCTATTGTATCCCTATATCTGAAGCACAGCTGGCATTACCCTCTTCTCCATGCTCTCTGTATTTGGAGCACAGCTGGCATTGCCCTCTTCTCCCTGCTTTTGAAGCACAGCTGGATTTGCCCCTCCGTCTGCCCATCCCATCACTTGAATCGCAGCTGGCATTGCCCCTTTTCTCCCGGCATCTGAAGCACAGATGTCATTGCCCTCTTCTCCCTGCATCTGAAGCTTAGCTGGCATTGCCCCTCCGTATGCCCAGCCCATCACTTGAATCGAAGCTGGCATTGCCCCTTTTCTCCCTGCATCTGAAGCACAGGTGTCATTGCCCTCTTCTCCCTACTTCTGAAGCACAGCTGGCATTGCCCCTCCATATGCCCAGCCCATCACTTGAAGCGCAGCTGCCATTGCCCCTCTTCTCCCTGCATCTGATGCACAGCTGGCATTGCCCCTCCGTATGCTCAGTCCATCACTTGAAGTGCAGCTGCCATTGCCCTCTTCTCCCTGCTCGCTGCATCTGATGCACAGCTGGCATTGCCCCTCAGTATGCCCAGCCCATCAATTGAAGCGCAGCTGCCATTTCCGATCTTCTCACTGCTCCTTGCATCTGATGCATAGCTGGCATTGCCCCTCCGTATGCCCAGCCCATCACTTGAAGCGCAGCTGCCATTGCCCTCTTCTCCCTTCTGCCTGTATTCGAAGCACAGCTGGCATTACCCTCTTCTCCCTGCATCTGAAGATCAGCTGGCATTGCCTTCTTCACCCTGTATCTGAAGCACAGCCGGCATTGCCCTCTTCTCCCTGCATCTGAAGCACACCTGGCATTGCCCTCTTCTCCCTGCTACCTGCATCTGAAGCACAGCTGCCATTGCCCCTCCTTATGCCCAGCCCATCACTTGAAGCACAGCTGGCATTGCCCTCTTCTCCCTCCATCTGAAGCACAGCTGGCATTGCCCTATTCTTCCTCCTCCCTGCATCTGAAGCACGGCTGGCATTGCCCCTCCGTATGCCCAGCCTATCACCTGAAGCATAGCTGGCATTGCCCTCTTCTCCCTGCACCTGAAGCACAGCTGGCATTGCCCTCTTCTCCCTGCATCTGAAGCACAGCTGGCATTGCCCTCTTCTCCCTGCATCTGAAGCACATCTGGCAATGACCTCTTCTTCCTGGCCCCTGTATTTGAAGCACAGCTAGCATTGCCCCTCCGTATGCCCAGCCCATCACTTGAAGCACAGCTGGGATTGCCCTCTTCTCCCTGCATCTGAACTACAGCTGGCATTGCATTCTTCTCCCTGGATCTGAAGCACAGCTGGCATTGCCTTCTTCTCCTTGCATTTGAAGCACACCTGGCATTGCCCTCTTCTCCCTGCTCCCTGCATCTGAAGCACAGCTGCCATTGCCCCTCCATATGCCCAGCCCATGACTTGAAGCACAGCTGGCACTGCCCCTCCATATGCCTAGCTCATCAATTGGAGCACAGCTGCCATTGCCCTCTTCTCCCTACATCTGAAGCACATCTGGCATTGACCTCTTCTTCCTGGTCCCTGTATGTGAAGCACAGCTGGCATTGCCCTCTTCTCCCTGCTGTCTGTATTCGAGGCACAGCTGGCATTTCCTTCTTCTCCCTGCTCCCTGCATCTGATGCACAGCTGGCATTGCCCCTCCGTATGCGCAGTCCATCACTTGAAGCACAGATGACATTGCCCCTCTTCTCCCTGCTCCCTGTGTCTGTAGCACAGCTGGCATTGCCCTCTTCTCCCTGCATCTGATGCACAGCTGGCATTGCCTGTCTGTATGCCCAGCCCATCACTTGAAGCGCAGCTGGCATTTCCTTCTTCTCCCTGCTCCCTGCATCTGATGCACAGCTGGCATTGCCCCTCCATAGGCGCAGCCCTTCACTTGAAGCACAGCTGGCATTGCCCCTCTTCTCCCTGCTCCCTGTGTCTGTAGCACAGCTGACATTGCCCTCTTCTCCCTGCATCTGAAGGTCAACTGGCATTGCCCCTCCGTATGCCCAGCCCATCACTTGAAGCGCAGCTGCCATTGCCCTCTTCTCCCTGCTCCCTGCATCTTAAGCTCAGCTGGCATTGCCCCTCTGTATGCCCAGCACATCACTTGAATCGCAGCTGGAATTGCCCCTTTTCTCCCGGCATCCGAAGCACAGGTGTCATTGCCCTCTTCTCCCTACTTCTGAAGCACAGCTGGCATTGCCCCTCCGTTTGCCCAGCGCATCACTTGAAGCGCAGCTACCAATGCCGTCTTCTCCCTGCTCACTGCATCTGATGCACAGCTGGCATTGCCCCTCCGTATGCCCAGCCCATCACTTGAAGCGCAGCTGCCCTTGCCCCTCTTCTCCCTGCTCCCTGCATCTGAGGCTCAGCTGGCATTGCCCCTCCGTATGCGCAGCCCATCACTTGAAGCACAGCTGGCATTGCCCCTCTTCTCCCTGCTCCCTGTGTCTGTAGCACCGCTTCCAATAGCCCCTCTTCTCCCTTCATCTGAAGCTCAGCTGGCATTGCCCCTCTGTATGCCCAGCCCCTCACTTGAAGCGCAGCTGCCATTGCCCCTCTTCTCCCTGCATCTGAAGCTCAGCTGGCATTGCCCCTCCATATGCCCAGCCCCTCACTTGAATCACAGCTGCTATTGCCCCTCTTCTCCCTGCATCTGAACCTCAGCTGGCGTTGTCCCTCTTCTCCCTGCATCTGAAGCTCAGCTGACATTGCCCCTCCGTATGCCCAGCCCCTCACTTGAAGCGCAGCTGCCATTGCCCCTCATCCCCCTGCTCCCTGCATCTGATGCACAGCTGGCATTGCCCCTCCATATGCCCAGCCCCTCACTTGAAGCACAGCTGCCTTTGCCCCTCTTCTTCCTGCATCTGAAGCTCAGCTAGCATTCCCCTCCGTATGCCCAGCCCCTCACTTGAAGCACAGCTGCCATTGCCCCTCTTCTCCCTGCATCTGAAGCTCAGCTGGCATTGCCCCTCCGTATGCCTAGCCCATCACTTGAAGCGCAGCTGCCATTGCCCTCTTCTCCCTGCTCCCTGCATCTGAAGCTCAGCTGGCATTTCCCTATTGTATCCCTATATCTGAAGCACAGCTGGCATTACCCTCTTCTCCATGCTCTCTGTATTTGGAGCACAGCTGGCATTGCCCTCTTCTCCCTGCTTTTGAAGCACAGCTGGATTTGACCCTCCGTCTGCCCAGCCCATCACTTGAATCGCAGCTGGCATTACCCCTTTTCTCCCGGCATCTGAAGCCCAGATGTCATTGCCCTCTTCTCCCTGCACCTGAAGCACAGCTGGCATTGCCCTCTTCTCCCTGCATCTGAAGCACAGCTGGCATTGCCCTCTTCTCCCTGCATCTGAAGCACAGCTGGCATTGCCCTCTTCTTCCTGGCCCCTGTATTTGAAGCACAGCTGGCATTGCCCCTCCGTATGCCCAGCCCATCACTTGAAGCACAGCTGGGATTGCCCTCTTCTCCCTGCATCTGAACCACAGCTGGCATTGCATTCTTCTCCCTGGATCTGAAGCACAGCTGGCATTGCCTTCTTCTCCTTGCATTTGAAGCACACCTGGCATTGCCCTCTTCTCCCTGCTCCCTGCATCTGAAGCACAGCTGCCAGTGCCCCTCCATATGCCCAGCCCATGACTTGAAGCACAGCTGGCACTGCCCCTCCATATGCCTAGCTCATCACTTGGAGCACAGCTGCCATTACCCTCTTCTCCCTACATCTGAAGCACATCTGGCATTGACCTCTTCTTCCTGGTCCCTGTATGTGAAGCACAGCTGGCATTGCCCTCTTCTCCCTGCTGTCTGTATTCGAGGCACAGCTGGCATTGCCTTCTTCTCCCTGCTCCCTGCATCTGATGCACAGCTGGCATTGCCCCTCCGTATGCGCAGTCCATCACTTGAAGCACAGATGACATTGCCCCTCTTCTCCCTGCTCCCTGTGTCTGTAGCACAGCTGGCATTGCCCTCTTCTCCCTGCATCTGATGCACAGCTGGCATTGCCTGTCTGTATGCCCAGCCCATCACTTGAAGCGCAGCTGGCATTTCCTTCTTCTCCCTGCATCTGATGCACAGCTGGCATTGCCCCTCCGTAGGCGCAGCCCTTCACTTGAAGCACAGCTGGCATTGCCCCTCTTCTCCCTGCTCCCTGTGTCTGTAGCACAGCTGACATTGCCCTCTTCTCCCTGCATCTGAAGGTCAACTGGCATTGCCCCTCCGTATGCCCAGCCCATCACTTGAAGCGCAGCTGCCATTGCCCTCTTCTCCCTGCTCCCTGTATCTTAAGCTCAGCTGGCATTGCCCCTCTGTATGCCCAGCACATCACTTGAATCGCAGCTGGAATTGCCCCTTTTCTCCCGGCATCCGAAGCACAGGTGTCATTGCCCTCTTCTCCCTACTTCTGAAGCACAGCTGGCATTGCCCCTCCGTTTCCCCAGGCATTACTTGAAGCGCAGCTACCAATGCCGTCTTCTCCCTGCTCCCTGCATCTGATGCACAGCTGGCATTGCCCCTCCGTATGCCCAGCCCATCACTTGAAGCGCAGCTGCCATTGCCCCTCTTCTCCCTGCTCCCTGCATCTGAGGCTCAGCTGGCATTGCCCCTCCCTATGCGCAGCCCATCACTTGAAGCACAGCTGGCATTGCCCCTCTTCTCCCTGCTCCCTTTGTCTGTAGCACAGCTTCCAATAGCCCCTCTTCTCCCTGCATCTGAAGCTCAGCTGACATTGCCCCTCCATATGCCCAGCCCCTCACTTGAATCACAGCTGCTATTGCCCCTCTTCTCCCTGCATCTGAACCTCAGCTGGCGTTGCCCCTCTTCTCCCTGCATCTGAAGCTCATCTGACATTGCCCCTCCGTATGCCCAGCCCCTCACTTGAAGCGCAGCTGCCATTGCCCCTCATCCCCCTGCTCCCTGCATCTGATGCAAAGCTGGCATTGCCCCTCCATATGCCCAGACCCTCACTTGAAGCACAGCTGCCTTTGCCCCTCTTCTCCCTGCATCTGAAGCTCAGCTAGCATTCCCCTCCGTATGCCCAGCCCCTCACTTGAAGCACAGCTGCCATTGCCCCTCTTCTCCCTGCATCTGAAGCTCAGCTGGCATTTCCCCTCCGTATGCCTAGCCCATCACTTGAAGCGCAGCTGCCATTGCCCTCTTCTCCCTGCTCCCTGCATCTGAAGCTCAGCTGGCATTTCCCTATTGTATTCCTATATCTGAAGCACAGCTGGCATTCCCCTCTTCTCCATGCTCTCTGTATTTGGAGCACAGCTGGCATTGCCCTCATCTCCCTGCTTTTGAAGCACAGTTGGATTTGACCCTCCGTCTGCCCAGCCCATCACTTGAATCGCAGCTGGCATTGCCCCTTTTCTCCCGGCATCTGAAGCACAGATGTCATTGCCCTCTTCTCCCTGCATCTGAAGCTCAGCTGGCATTGCCCCTCCGTATGCCCAGCCCATCACTTGAATCGCAGCTGGCATTGCCCCTTTTCTCCCTGCATCTGAAGCACAGGTGTCATTGCCCTCTTCTCCCTACTTCTGAAGCACAGCTGGCATTGCCCCTCCGTATGCCCAGCCCATCACTTGAAGCGCAGCTACCATTGCCCTCTTCTCCCTGCATCTGATGCACAGCTGGCATTGCCCCTCCGTATGCCCAGCCCATCACTTGAAGCGCAGCTGCCATTGCCCCTCTTCTCCCTGCTCCCTGTGTCTGTAGCACAGCTTCCAATAGCCCCTCTTCTTCCTTCATCTGAAGCTCAGCTGTCATTGCCCCTCCGTATGCCCAGCCCCTCACTTGAAGCACAGCTGCCATTGCCCCTCTTCTCCCTGCATCTGAAGCTCTGCTGGCATTGCCCCTCCGTATGCCTAGCCCATCATTTGAAGCGCAGCTGCCATTGCCGTCTTCTCCCTGCTCCCTGCAACTGAAGCTCAGCTGGCATTTCCCTATTGTATCCCTATATCTGAAGCACAGCTGGCATTACCCTCTTCTCCATGCTCTCTGTATTTGGAGCACAGCTGGCATTGCCCTCTTCTCCCTGCTTTTGAAGCACAGCTGGATTTGCCCCTCCGTCTGCCCATCCCATCACTTGAATCGCAGCTGGCATTGCCCCTTTTCTCCCGGCATCTGAAGCACAGATGTCATTGCCCTCTTCTCCCTGCATCTGAAGCTTAGCTGGCATTGCCCCTCCGTATGCCCAGCCCATCACTTGAATCGAAGCTGGCATTGCCCCTTTTCTCCCTGCATCTGAAGCACAGGTGTCATTGCCCTCTTCTCCCTACTTCTGAAGCACAGCTGGCATTGCCCCTCCATATGCCCAGCCCATCACTTGAAGCGCAGCTGCCATTGCCCCTCTTCTCCCTGCATCTGATGCACAGCTGGCATTGCCCCTCCGTATGCTCAGTCCATCACTTGAAGTGCAGCTGCCATTGCCCTCTTCTCCCTGCTCGCTGCATCTGATGCACAGCTGGCATTGCCCCTCAGTATGCCCAGCCCATCAATTGAAGCGCAGCTGCCATTTCCGATCTTCTCCCTGCTCCTTGCATCTGATGCATAGCTGGCATTGCCCCTCCGTATGCCCAGCCCATCACTTGAAGCGCAGCTGCCATTGCCCTCTTCTCCCTTCTGCCTGTATTCGAAGCACAGCTGGCATTACCCTCTTCTCCCTGCATCTGAAGATCAGCTGGCATTGCCTTCTTCACCCTGTATCTGAAGCACAGCTGGCATTGCCCTCTTCTCCCTGCATCTGAAGCACACCTGGCATTGCCCTCTTCTCCCTGCTACCTGCATCTGAAGCACAGCTGCCATTGCCCCTCCTTATGCCCAGCCCATCACTTGAAGCACAGCTGGCATTGCCCTCTTCTCCCTCCATCTGAAGCACAGCTGGCATTGCCCTATTCTTCCTCCTCCCTGCATCTGAAGCACGGCTGGCATTGCCCCTCCGTATGCCCAGCCTATCACCTGAAGCATAGCTGGCATTGCCCTCTTCTCCCTGCACCTGAAGCACAGCTGGCATTGCCCTCTTCTCCCTGCATCTGAAGCACAGCTGGCATTGCCCTCTTCTCCCTGCATCTGAAGCACATCTGGCAATGACCTCTTCTTCCTGGCCCCTGTATTTGAAGCACAGCTAGCATTGCCCCTCCGTATGCCCAGCCCATCACTTGAAGCACAACTGGGATTGCCCTCTTCTCCCTGCATCTGAACTACAGCTGGCATTGCATTCTTCTCCCTGGATCTGAAGCACAGCTGGCATTGCCTTCTTCTCCTTGCATTTGAAGCACACCTGGCATTGCCCTCTTCTCCCTGCTCCCTGCATCTGAAGCACAGCTGCCATTGCCCCTCCATATGCCCAGCCCATGACTTGAAGCACAGCTGGCACTGCCCCTCCATATGCCTAGCTCATCACTTGGAGCACAGCTGCCATTGCCCTCTTCTCCCTACATCTGAAGCACATCTGGCATTGACCTCTTCTTCCTGGTCCCTGTATGTGAAGCACAGCTGGCATTGCCCTCTTCTCCATGCTGTCTGTATTCGAGGCACAGCTGGCATTGCCTTCTTCTCCCTGCTCCCTGCATCTGATGCACAGCTGGCATTGCCCCTCCGTATGCGCAGTCCATCACTTGAAGCACAGATGACATTGCCCCTCTTCTCCCTGCTCCCTGTGTCTGTAGCACAGCTGGCATTGCCCTCTTCTCCCTGCATCTGATGCACAGCTGGCATTGCCTGTCTGTATGCCCAGCCCATCACTTGAAGCGCAGCTGGCATTTCCTTCTTCTCCCTGCTCCCTGCATCTGATGCACAGCTGGCATTGCCCCTCCGTAGGCGCAGCCCTTCACTTGAAGCACAGCTGGCATTGCCCCTCTTCTCCCTGCTCCCTGTGTCTGTAGCACAGCTGACATTGCCCTCTTCTCCCTGCATCTGAAGGTCAACTGGCATTGCCCCTCCGTATGCCCAGCCCATCACTTGAAGCGCAGCTGCCATTGCCCTCTTCTCCCTGCTCCCTGCATCTTAAGCTCAGCTGGCATTGCCCCTCTGTATGCCCAGCACATCACTTGAATCGCAGCTGGAATTGCCCCTTTTCTCCCGGCATCCGAAGCACAGGTGTCATTGCCCTCTTCTCCCTACTTCTGAAGCACAGCTGGCATTGCCCCTCCGTTTGCCCAGCGCATCACTTGAAGCGCAGCTACCAATGCCGTCTTCTCCTGCTCACTGCATCTGATGCACAGCTGGCATTGCCCCTCCGTATGCCCAGCCCATCACTTGAAGCGCAGCTGCCATTGCCCCTCTTCTCCCTGCTCCCTGCATCTGAGGCTCAGCTGGCATTGCCCCTCCGTATGCGCAGCCCATCACTTGAAGCACAGCTGGCATTGCCCCTCTTCTCCCTGCTCCCTGTGTCTGTAGCACCGCTTCCAATAGCCCCTCTTCTCCCTTCATCTGAAGCTCAGCTGGCATTGCCCCTCTGTATGCCCAGCCCCTCACTTGAAGCGCAGCTGCCATTGCCCCTCTTCTCCCTGCATCTGAAGCTCAGCTGGCATTGCCCCTCCATATGCCCAGCCCCTCACTTGAATCACAGCTGCTATTGCCCCTCTTCTCCCTGCATCTGAACCTCAGCTGGCGTTGTCCCTCTTCTCCCTGCATCTGAAGCTCAGCTGACATTGCCCCTCCGTATGCCCAGCCCCTCACTTGAAGCGCAGCTGCCATTGCCCCTCATCCCCCTGCTCCCTGCATCTGATGCACAGCTGGCATTGCCCCTCCATACGCCCAGCCCCTCACTTGAAGCACAGCTGCCTTTGCCCCTCTTCTTCCTGCATCTGAAGCTCAGCTAGCATTCCCCTCCGTATGCCCAGCCCCTCACTTGAAGCACAGCTGCCATTGCCCCTCTTCTCCCTGCATCTGAAGCTCAGCTGGCATTGCCCCTCCGTATGCCTAGCCCATCACTTGAAGCGCAGCTGCCATTGCCCTCTTCTCCCTGCTCCCTGCATCTGAAGCTCAGCTGGCATTTCCCTATTGTATCCCTATATCTGAAGCACAGCTGGCATTACCCTCTTCTCCATGCTCTCTGTATTTGGAGCACAGCTGGCATTGGCCTCTTCTCCCTGCTTTTGAAGCACAGCTGGATTTGCCCCTCCGTCTGCCCAGCCCATCACTTGAATCGCAGCTGGCATTGCCCCTTTTCTCCCGGCATCTGAAGCCCAGATGTCATTGCCCTCTTCTCCCTGCATCTGAAGCTCAGCTGGCATTGCCCCTCCGTATGCCCAGCCCATCACTTGAATCACAGCTGGCATTGCCCCTTTTCTCCCTGCATCTGAAGCACAGGTGTCATTGCCCTCTTCTCCCTACTTCTGAAGCACAGCTGGCATTGCCCCTCCGTATGCCCAGCCCATCACTTGAAGCGCAGCTACCATTGCCCTCTTCTCCCTGCATCTGATGCACAGCTGGCATTGCCCTCTTCTCCCTACTTCTGAAGCACAGCTGGCATTGCCCCTCCGTATGCCCAGCCCATCACTTGAAGCGCAGCTACCATTGCCCTCTTCTCCCTGCATCTGAAGCTCAGCTGGCATTGCCCCTCCGTATGGCCAGCCCATCACTTGAATCGCAGCTGGCATTGCCCCTTTTCTCCCTGCATCTGAAGCACAGGTGTCATTGCCCTCTTCTCCCTACTTCTGAAGCACAGCTGGCATTGCCCCTCCGTATGCCCAGCCCATCACTTGAAGCGCAGCTGCCATTGCCCCTCTTCTCCCTGCTCCCTGTGTCTGTAGCACAGCTTCCAATAGCCCCTCTTCTTCCTTCATCTGAAGCTCAGCTGTCATTGCCCCTCCGTATGCCCAGCCCCTCACTTGAAGCACAGCTGCCATTGCCCCTCTTCTCCCTGCATCTGAAGCTCTGCTGGCATTGCCCCTCCGTATGCCTAGCCCATCACTTGAAGCGCAGCTGCCATTGCCCTCTTCTCCCTGCTCCCTGCATCTGAAGCTCAGCTGGCATTTCCCTATTGTATCCCTATATCTGAAGCACAGCTGGCATTACCCTCTTCTCCATGCTCTCTGTATTTGGAGCACAGCTGGCATTGCCCTCTTCTCCCTGCATCTGAAGCTCTGCTGGCATTGCCCCTCCGTATGCCCAGCCCATCACTTGAAGCGCAGCTGCCATTGCCCCTCTTCTCCCTGCTCCCTGTGTCTGTAGCACAGCTTCCAATAGCCCCTCTTCTTCCTTCATCTGAAGCTCAGCTGTCATTGCCCCTCCGTATGCCCAGCCCCTCACTTGAATCACAGCTGCCATTGCCCCTCCTCTCCCTGCATCTCTGAAGCTCAGCTGGCATTGCCCCTCTGTATGCTCAGCCCATCACTTGAAGCGCAGCTGCCATTGCCCCTCTTCTCCCTGCTCCCTGCATCTGATGCACAGCTGGCATTGCCCCTCCATATGCCCAGCCCATCACTTGAAGCACAGCTGGCATTGCCATCTTCTCCCTGCATCTGAAGCACAGCTGGCATTGCCCTCTTCTCCCTGTATCTGAAGCACAGCTGGCATTGCCCTCTTCTTCCTGCTCCCTGTATTTAAAGCACAGATGGAATTGCCCTCTTCTCCCGACATCTGAAGCACAGCTCGCATTGCCCTCTTCTTTCTGCATCTGAAACACAGCTGGCACTGCCTTCTTCTCCCTGGATATGAAGCACAGCTGGCCTTGCCCTCTTCTCCCTGCTCCCTGCATCTGAAGCACAGCTGCCATTGCCCCTCCATATGCCCAGCCCATCACTTGAAGCAAAACTGGCATTGCCCTCTTCTCCCTGCATCTGAACCACAGCTGGCATTGCCTTCTTCTCACTGGATATGAAGCACAGCTGGCCTTGCCTTCTTCTCCTTGCAACTGAAGCACAGCTGGCATTGCTATCTTATCCCTGCTCCCTGCATCTGAAGCACAGCTGGCATTGCCCTCCATATGCCTAGCCCATAACATGAAGCACAGCTGGCACTACCCCTCTTCTTCCTGCTTCCTGCATCTGAAGCACAGCTGGCATTACCCCTCTATATGCCCAGCCCGTCACTTGAAGCACAGCTGGCATTGCCCTCATCTCCCTGCATCTGAAGCACAGCTGGCATTACCCCTCATCCATGCATCTGAAACACAGCTGGCATTGCCCTCTTCTCCCTGCATATGAAGCATATCTGGCATTGCCCCTCCGTATGCCCAGTCCATCACTTGAAGCACAGCTGGCATTGCCCAATTCTACCTGCATCTGAAGCTCAGTTGACATTGCCCCTCCATATGGCCAGCCCGTCAGTTGAAGCACAGCTGGCATTGCCCTCTTCTCCCTGCATCTGAAGCACAGCTGGCATGGCCCTCTTCTCCCTGCATCTGAAGCACATCTAGAAATGACCTCTTCTTCCTGGTCCCTGTATTTGAAGCACATCTGGCATTGCCCCATCCGTATGCCCAGCCCATCACTTGAAGCACAGCTGGCATTGCCCTCTTCTCCCTGCATCTGAACCACAGCTGGCATTGCATTCTTCTCCCTGGATCTGAAGCACATCTGGCATTGCCTTCTTCTCCTAGCATCTGAAGCACACCTGGCATTGTCCTCTTCTCCCTGCTCCCTGCATCTGAAGCACAGCTGCCATTGCCGATCCATATGCCCAGCCCATCACTTGAAGCACAGCTGGAACTGCCCCTCTTCTTCCTGCTCCCTGCATCTGAAGCACAGCTGGCATTGCCACTCCGTATGCCTATCCTGGTTCCTGAAGCACAGCTGCCATTGCCCTCTTCTATCTGCATCTGAAGCACAGCTGGCATTGTCCTCTTCTCCTTGTATCTGAAGCAGAGCTGCCATTGCCCCTCCTGATCCCTATCTCTGAATCTGAAGCACAGCTGCCATTGCCCTCTTCTATCTTCATCTGAAGCACAGTTGGCATTGCCCCTCATCTCAGTGTATCTGAAGCAGAGCTGGCAGTGCCCCTCCTGATCCCTATTCCTGTACCTGAAGCACAGCTGGCATTGCCCCTCCTGATCCCTAACGCTGCATATGAATAACAACTGCCATTGCCCTCTTCTCCCTACATCTGAAGCACATCTCGCATTGCCCTCTTCTCCCTTTATCTGAGACACAGCTTGCATTGCCCTCTTCTCCTTGTATCTGAAGCACAGCTGGCATTTCCCTCTTGATCCCTATTCCTGCATCTGAAGCACAGCTGCCATTGCCCTCTTCTATCTGCATCTGAAGCACATCTGGCATTGCCCTCTTCTGCCTGCATCTGAAGCACAGCTGGGATTGCCCTCTTCTCCTTGTATCTGAAGCACAGCGGGCATTGCCCCTCCTGATCCCTATCCCTGTACCTGAAGCACAGCTGGCATTGCCCCTCCTGATCCATATCCCTGAATATGAAGCACATCTGCCATTGCCCTCTTCTTCCTACATCTGAAGCACAGCTGCCATTGCCCTCTTCTCCCTACATCTGACGCACATCTGGCATTGCCTTCTTCTCCCTTAATCTGAAGCACAGCAGGCATTGCCCTCTTCTCCTAGTATCTGAAGAACAGTTGGCATTGCCCTTCCTGGTCCCTATCCCTGGACCTGAAGCACAGCTGGCATTGCCCCTCCTGATCTCTATCCCTGCATCTGAAGCACAGCTGCCATTGCCCTCTTCTCCCTGCATCTGAAGCACAGCTGGCATTGCCTTCTTCTCCCTGCATCTGAAGCACAGCTGGCATTGCCTTCTTCTCCCTGCATCTGAAGCACAGCTGGCATTGCCCTCTTCTCCTTGCATCTGAAGCACAGCTGGCATTGCTCCTCCTGATCCCTATCCCTGTAGCTGAAGCACAGCTGGCATTGCCTCTCCTGATACTTATCCCTGTACCTAAAGCACAGCTGGTATTGCCCCTCCTGATCTCTATTCGTGTGTCTGAAGCACAGCTGGCATTGCCCTCTTCTTCCTGCTCCCTGTATGTGAAGCACAGCTGGCATTGCCCTCTTCTCCCTGCATCTGAAGCACAGCTGGCATTGCTCTCTTCTCCTTGTATCGGAAGCACAGCTTGCATTACCCCTCCTGATCCCTATCCCTGCATCTGAAGCACAGCTGCTATTGCCCTCTTCTATCTGCATCTGAAGCACATCTGGCAGTGCCCTCTTCTCCCTGCATCTGAAGCACAGCTGGCATTGCCCTCTTCTCCTTGTATCTGAAGCACAGCTGGCAATGCACCTACTGATCCCTATCCCTGTATCTGAAGCACAGCTAGCATTGCCCCGCCTGATCCCTATGCCTGCATCTGAAGCACAGCTGCCATTGCCCTCTTCTCCCTACATCTGAAGCACATCTGGCATTGCCCTCTTCTCCCTGCATCTGAAGCACAGCTGGCATTGCCCTCTTCTCCTTGTATCTGAAGAACAGCAGGCATTGCCCCTCCTGATCACTATTCCTGTACCTGAAGCACAGCTGGCATTGCCCCTCCTGATCCCTATCCCTGCATCTGAAGCACAGCTGCCATTTTCCCTCTCCTCCCGGTATTTGAAGCACAGTTGATATTGCCCTCTTCTTTCTGCATCTGAAACACAGCTGGCATTGCCCTCGTCTATCTGCATCTAAAGCACATCTGGCATTGCCCTATCCTCCCTGTAGTTGAAGCACAGTTGGCATTGCCCTCTTCTTTCTGCATCTGAAGCACAGCTGGCATTGCCTTCTTCTCCCTGGATCTGACGCACAGCTGGCATTGCCCCTCTGTATGCCCAGGCCGTCACTTGAAGCACAGCTGGCATTGCCCTCTTCTCCTCACATCGGAAGCTCAGCTGGCATTGCCCCTCTGTATGCCCAGCCCATCACTTGAAGCGCAGCTGCCATTGCCCCTCTTCTCCCTGCATCTGATGCACAGCTGGCATTGCCCCTCTGTATGCTCAGCCCATCACTTGAAGTGCAGCTGCCATTGCCCTCTTCTCCCTGCTCCCTGCATCTGATGCACAGCTGGCATTGCCCCTCAGTATGCCCAGCCCATCAATTGAAGCGCAGCTGCCATTGCCGATCTTCTCCCTGCTCCTTGCATCTGATGCATAGCTGGCATTGCCCCTCCGTATGCCCAGCCCATCACTTGAAGCGCAGCTGCCAATGCCCTCTTCTCCCTTCTGCCTGTATTCGAAGCACAGCTGGCATTACCCTCTTCTCCCTGCATCTGAAGATCAGCTGGCATTGCCCTCTTCTCCCTGCTACCTGCATCTGAAGCACAGCTGCCATTGCCCCTCCTTATGCCCAGCCCATTACTTGAAGCACAGCTGGCATTGCCCTCTTCTCCCTCCATCTGAAGCACAGCTGGCATTGCCCTATTCTTCCTCCTCCCTGCATCTGAAGCACGGCTGGCATTGCCCCTCCGTATGCCCAGCCCATCACCTGAAGCATAGCTGGCATTGCCCTCTTCTCCCTGCATCTGAAGCACATCTGTCATTGCCCTCTTCTCCCTGCACCTGAAGCACATCTGGCAATGACCTCTTCTTCCTGGCCCCTGCATTTGAAGCACAGCTGGCATTGCCCCTCCGTATGCCCAGCCCATCACTTGAAGCGCAGCTGCCATTGCCCCTCTTCTCCCTGCTCCCTGCATCTGAAGCTCAGCTGACATTGCCCCTCCGTATGCGCAGCCCATCACTTGAAGCACAGTGGCATTGCCCCTCTTCTCCCTGCTCCCTGTGTCTGTAGCACAGCTTCCAATAGCCCCTCTTCTTCCTTCATCTGAAGCACAGCTGTCATTGCCCCTCCGTATGCCCAGCCCCTCACTTGAATCACAGCTGCCATTGCCCCTCCTCTCCCTGCATCTGAACCTCAGCTAGCGTTGCTCCTCTTCTCCCTGCATCTCTGAAGCTCAGCTGGCATTGCCCCTCTGTATGCTCAGCCCATCACTTGAAGCGCAGCTGCCATTGCCCCTCTTCTCCCTGCTCCCTGCATCTGATGCACAGCTGGCATTGCCCCTCCATATGCCCAGCCCCTCACTTGAAGCACAGCTGCCTTTGCCCCTCTTCTCCCTGCATCTGAAGCTCAGCTCGCATTGCCCCTCCGTATGCCCAGCCCATTACTTGAAGCACAGCTGGCATTGCCCTCTTCTCCCTCCATCTGAAGCACAGCTGGCATTGCCCTATTCTTCCTCCTCCCAGCATCTGAAGCACGGCTGGCATTGCCCCTCCGTATGCCCAGCCCATCACCTGAAGCATAGCTGGCATTGCCCTCTTCTCCCTGCATCTGAAGCACATCAGTCATTGCCCTCTTCTCCCTGCATCTGAAGCACATCTGGCAATGACCTCTTCTTCCTGGCCCCTGCATTTGAAGCACAGCTGGCATTGCCCCTCCGTATGCCCAGCCCATCACTTGAAGCGCAGCTGCCATTGCCCCTCTTCTCCCTGCTCCCTGCATCTGAAGCTCAGCTGACATTGCCCCTCCGTATGCGCAGCCCATCACTTGAAGCACAGTGGCATTGCCCCTCTTCTCCCTGCTCCCTGTGTCTGTAGCACAGCTTCCAATAGCCCCTCTTCTTCCTTCATCTGAAGCACAGCTGTCATTGCCCCTCCGTATGCCCAGCCCCTCACTTGAATCACAGCTGCCATTGCCCCTCCTCTCCCTGCATCTGAACCTCAGCTAGAGTTGCTCCTCTTCTCCCTGCATCTCTGAAGCTCAGCTGGCATTGCCCCTCTGTATGCTCAGCCCATCACTTGAAGCGCAGCTGCCATTGCCCCTCTTCTCCCTGCTCCCTGCATCTGATGCACAGCTGGCATTGCCCCTCCATATGCCCAGCCCCTCACTTGAAGCACAGCTGCCTTTGCCCCTCTTCTCCCTGCATCTGAAGCTCAGCTCGCATTGCCCCTCCGTATGCCCAGCCCCTCACTTGAAGCGCAGCTGCCCTTGCCCCTCTTCTATCTGCATCTGAAGCACATCTGGCAGTGCCCTCTTCTCCCTGCATCTGAAGCACAGCTGGCATTGCCCTCTTCTCCTTGTATCTGAAGCACAGCTGGCAATGCACCTACTGATCCCTATCCCTGTATCTGAAGCACAGCTAGCATTGCCCCGCCTGATCCCTATGCCTGCATCTGAAGCACAGCTGCCATTGCCCTCTTCTCCCTACATCTGAAGCACATCTGGCATTGCCCTCTTCTCCCTGCATCTGAAGCACAGCTGGCATTGCCCTCTTCTCCTTGTATCTGAAGAACAGCAGGCATTGCCCCTCCTGATCCCTATTCCTGTACCTGAAGCACAGCTGGCATTGCCCCTCCTGATCCCTGCATCTGAAGCACAGCTGCCATTTTCCCTCTCCTCCCGGTATTTGAAGCACAGTTGATATTGCCCTCTTCTTTCTGCATCTGAAACACAGCTGGCATTGCCCTCGTCTATCTGCATCTAAAGCACATCTGGCATTGCCCTATCCTCCCTGTAGTTGAAGCACAGTTGGCATTGCCCTCTTCTTTCTGCATCTGAAGCACAGCTGGCATTGCCTTCTTCTCCCTGGATCTGAAGCACAGCTGGCATTGCCTTCTTCTCCTTGCATCTGAAGCACAGCTGGCACTGCCTTCTTCTTCCTGCTCCCTACACTGAAGCACAGCTGGCATTGCCCTCTTCTCCATGCATTTGAAGCACAGCTGGAATTGCCCCTCATCCATCTATCTGAAGCACAGCTGGCATTGCCTTCTTCTCCTTGCATCTGAAACACAGCTGGCATTGCCTTCTTCTCCTTGCATCTGAAGCTCAGCTGTCTTTGCCCCTCTGTATGCCCAGCCCATCACCTGAAGCTCAGCTGGCACTGCCCCTCTTCTTCGTGCTCCCTGCATTTGAAGCACAGCTGGCATTGCCCCTCCATATGCCCAGCAATTACTTGAAGCTCAGCTGTCATTGCCCTCTTCTCCCTGCATCTGAAGCTCAGCTGGCATTGCCCTCATCTCCCTACATCTGAAGCACAGCCGCCATTGCCCCTCTTTTCCCTGTATTTGAAGCACAACTGGGATTGCCCTCTTTTTTCTGCATCTGAAACACAGCTGGAATTGCCCTCTTCTCCCTGAATCTGAGCCACTGCTGGCATTGCCTTCTTCTTCCTGGATCTGAAGCACAGCTGGCATTGCTTCTTCTCCTTCCATCTGCAGCACAGCTGCCATTACCGTCTTCTCCCTGCTCCCTGCATCTGAAGCACCGCTGCCATTGCCCCTCCGTATGCGCAGCCCATCACTTGAAGCACAGCTTGCACTGCCCCTCTTCTTCCTGCTCCAGGCATCTGACGCACAGCTGGCATTGCCCCTCTGTATGCCCAGGCCGTCACTTGAAGCACAGCTGGCATTGCCCTCTTCTCCTCACATCGGAAGATCAGCTGGCATTGCCCCTCTGTATGCCCAGCCCATCACTTGAAGCGCAGCTGCCATTGCCCCTCTTCTCCCTGCATCTGATGCACAGCTGTCATTGCCCCTCTGTATGCTCAGCCCATCACTTGAAGTGCAGCTGCCATTGCCCTCTTCTCCCTGCTCCCTGCATCTGATGCACAGCTGGCATTGCCCCTCAGTATGCCCAGCCCATCAATTGAAGCGCAGCTGCCATTGCCGATCTTCTCCCTGCTCCTTGCATCTGATGCATAGCTGGCATTGCCCCTCCGTATGCCCAGCCCATCACTTGAAGCGCAGCTGCCAATGCCCTCTTCTCCCTTCTGCCTGTATTCGAAGCACAGCTGGCATTACCCTCTTCTCCCTGCATCTGAAGATCAGCTGGCATTGCCTTCTTCTCCCTGTATCTGAAGCACAGCTGGCATTGCCCTCTTCTCCCTGCATCTGAAGCACACCTGGCATTGCCCTCTTCTCCCTGCTACCTGCATCTGAAGCACAGCTGCCATTGCCCCTCCTTATGCCCAGCCCATTACTTGAAGCACAGCTGGCATTGCCCTCTTCTCCCTCCATCTGAAGCACAGCTGGCATTGCCCTATTCTTCCTCCTCCCTGCATCTGAAGCACGGCTGGCATTGCCCCTCCGTATGCCCAGCCCATCACCTGAAGCATAGCTGGCATTGCCCTCTTCTCCCTGCATCTGAAGCACATCTGTCATTGCCCTCTTCTCCCTGCATCTGAAGCACATCTGGCAATGACCTCTTCTTCCTGGCCCCTGCATTTGAAGCACAGCTGGCATTGCCCCTCCATATGCCCAGCCCATCACTTGAAGCGCAGCTGCCATTGCCCCTCTTCTCCCTGCTCCCTGCATCTGAAGCTCAGCTGACATTGCCCCTCCGTATGCACAGCCCATCACTTGAAGCACAGTGGCATTGCCCCTCTTCTCCCTGCTCCCTGTGTCTGTAGCACAGCTTCCGATAGCCCCTCTTCTTCCTTCATCTGAAGCACAGCTGTCATTGCCCCTCCGTATGCCCAGCCCCTCACTTGAATCACAGCTGCCATTGCCCCTCCTCTCCCTGCATCTGAACCTCAGCTAGCGTTGCTCCTCTTCTCCCTGCATCTCTGAAGCTCAGCTGGCATTGCCCCTCTGTATGCTCAGCACATCACTTGAAGCGCAGCTGCCATTGCCCCTCTTCTCCCTGCTCCCTGCATCTGATGCACAGCTGGCATTGCCCCTCCATATGCCCAGCCCCTCACTTGAAGCACAGCGGCCTTTGCCCCTCTTCTCCCTGCATCTGAAGCTCAGCTCGCATTGCCCCTCCGTATGCCCAGCCCCTCACTTGAAGCGCAGCTGCCCTTGCCCCTCTTCTCCCTGCATCTGAAGCTCAGCTGGCATTGCCCCTCCGTATGCCTAGTCCATCACTTGAAGCGCAGCTGCCATTGCCCTCTTCTCCATGCTCCCTGCATCTAAAGCTCAGCTGGCATTGCCCTATTGTATCCCTATCCCTATATCTGAAGCACAGCTGGCATTACCCTCTTCTCCATGCTCTCTGTATTTGAAGCACGTTGCCCTCTTCTCCCTGCTTTTGAAGCACAGCTGGATTTGCCCCTCCGTATGCCTGGCCCATCACCTGAAGCACAGCTGGCATTGCCCTCTTCTCCCTGCATCTGAAGCACAGCTGGCATTGCCCTCTTCTCCCTGTATCTGAAGCACAGCTGGCATTGCCCTCTTCTTCCTGCTCCCTGTATTTAAAGCACAGATGGCATTGCCCTCTTCTCCCGACATCTGAAGCACAGCTGGCATTGCCCTCTTCTTTCTGCATCTGAAACACAGCTGGCATTGCCCTCTTCTCCCTGCATCTGAACCACAGCTGGCACTGCCTTCTTCTCCCTGGATATGAAGCACAGCTGGCCTTGCCCTCTTCTCCCTGCTCCCTGCATCTGAAGCACAGCTGCCATTGCCCCTCCATATGCCCAGCCCATCACTTGAAGCACAGCTGCCATTGCCCTCTTCTCCCTATATCTGAAGCACAGCTGCCATTGCCCCTCTTCTCCCTGTATTTGAAGCACAACTGGTATTGCCCTCTTCTCCCTGCATCTGAACCACAGCTGGCATTGCCTACTTCTCCCTGGATATGAAGCACAGCTGGCCTTGCCTTCTTCTCCTTGCAACTGAAGCACAGCTGGCATTGCTCTCTTATCCCTGCATCTGAAGCACAGCTGGCATTGCCCTCCATATGCCCAGCCCGTCACTTGAAGCACAGCTGGCATTGCCCTCTTCTCCCTGCATCTGAAGCACAGCTGGCATTGCCCCTCATCCATGCATCTGAAACACAGCTGGCATTGCCCTCTTCTCCCTGCATCTGAAGCACATCTGGCATTGCCCCTCCGTATGCCCAGTCCGTCACTTGAAGCACAGCTGGCATTGCCCTCTTCTACCTGCATCTGAAGCTCAGTTGACATTGCCCCCCGTCCATGCATCTGAAACACAGCTGGCATTGCCTTCTTCTCCCTGCATCTGAAGCACAGCTGGCATTGTCCCTCCGTATGCCCAGCCCGTCACTTGAAGCATAGCTGGCGTTGCCCTCTTCTCCCTGCATCTGAAGCTCAGCTGGCATTGCCCCTCATCCATGCATCTGAAACACAGCTGGCATTGCCCTCTTCTCCCTGCATCTGAACCACAGCTGGCATTGCCTTCTTCTCCCTGGATATGAAGCACAGCTGGCCTTGCCATCTTCTCCTTGCAACTGAAGCACAGGTGGCATTGCCCTCTTATCCCTGCTCCCTGCATCTGAAGCAAAGCTGGTATTGCCCTCTGTATGCCTAGCCCATCACATGAAGCACAGCTGGCACTACCCCTCTTCTTCCTGCATCTGAAGCACAGCTGGCCTTACCCCTCCATATGCCCAGCCCGTCACTTGAAGCACAGCTGGCATTGCCCTCTTCTCCCTGCATCTGAAGCTCAGCTGGCATAGCCCCTCATCCTTGCATCTGAAACACAGCTGGCATTGCCCTCTTCTCCCTGCATCTGAGGCTCAGCTGGCATTGCCCCTCATCCATGCATCTGAAACACAGCTGGCATTGCCTTCTTCTCCCTGCATCTGAAGCACAGCTGGCATTGCCCCTCCGTATGCCCAGCCCATCACGTGAAGCGCAGCTGCCATTGCCCCTCTTCTTCCTGCTTCCTGCATCT
The DNA here is from genome assembly GCA_963921515.1 of Calotriton arnoldi. Taxonomy (NCBI): domain Eukaryota; kingdom Metazoa; phylum Chordata; class Amphibia; order Caudata; family Salamandridae; genus Calotriton; species Calotriton arnoldi. The sequence goes on along the minus strand of CAWUFW010000210.1, from coordinate 3,258,015 downwards.
GAAGCACAGCTGGCATTGCCCCTCCATATGCCCAGCCCGTCACTTGAAGCACAGCTGGCATTGCCCTCTTCTCCCTGCATCTGAACCACAGCTGGCATTGCCCTCTTCTCCCTGCATCTGAACCACAGCTGGCATTGCCTTCTTCTCCCTGCTCCCTTTATATCTTGCTAGACACAGGGCGGATATGAAGCACAGCTGGCCTTGCCTTCTTCTCCTTGCAACTGAAGCACAGGTGGCATTGCCCTCTTATAACTGCTCCCTGCATCTGAAGCACAGCTGGCATTGCCCTCTGTATGCCTAGCCCATCACATGAAGCACAGCTGGCACTGCCCCTCTTCTTCCTGCATCTGAAGCACAGCTGGCCTTACCCCTCCATATGCCCAGCCCGTCACTTGAAGCACAGCTGGCATTGCCCTCTTCTCCCTGGATCTGAAGCTCAGCTGGCATAGCCCCTCATCCTTGCATCTGAAACACAGCTGGCATTGCCCTCTTCTCCCTGCATCTGAAGCACATCTGGCATTGCCCCTCCGTATGCCCAGCCCGTCACTTGAAGCACAGCTGGCATTGCCCTCTTCTCCCTGCATCTGAGGCTCAGCTGGCATTGCCCCTCATCCATGCATCTGAAACACAGCTGGCATTGCCTTCTTCTCCCTGCATCTGAAGCTCGGCTGCCATTGCCCTCTTCTCCCTGCTCCCTTTATATCTGGCTAGACACGGGGCGGTGACTCTGCGATCTGATGTGACAGACTATTACTGTCTCAAGACTCCCGCGCTAACCTCTTGTCAAAAGTTGGCCATCCTCCGTCTCCCCCCTCGTTTGCATCGCGGCTGACTGCTCGCCCATTAATTGTGTTCAAGCCCCAGCCCGCGCGCGCCCCCAGGGGAGCGCCGAGCCCCGCGAGGCGCATAGAATACACCACGCGATGCTGTTCGCCTTCATTGTTCAACCAATCCCCAGCCAGCGATCCGCGCGTCTTGGGTGTAATCAAGAGCCTGGAATACTTAAAATTCGTCCTCAGAAACGCGCCCGCGCCCATCAGCTTGTCGCATCCCCGTTTCAAGTGCAGACGGTCGTGTCAGAAATCATCTCCAATTCCAGATGCCGGGGAGCCCGCGCGCTCCCGACTTAAAAGGAATGACATGCCATCCTGCGCGAGAGATGTCAGCGTCAAGTTGATTCCCTGAAACATGCCTCATTTTTTTCAGGTTATAAGTTTGTGTTCCGGAGTAAATTGAATAGAAAATCTCATTATTTTTGTACCTCAAAAGCGGTGGTTGCGTTTGCATCACTGCATCTGGAGTCAGAGAGTGAGGCGGCCGCGTCGGGGATTCCTCGTCAGAGCTTTCATGGGGTCTGATTTTGAAATCGTCGAATGTCTTCCTAGATGTCACAGATCACCCGTTTTGGCTGTCAAGTGTTGTAAAGAATGAACAGAACAGCAATGGAACATCAACAACACGTGTGGATGAAGATACTGAAGGGTCAAGACGCAGACCCACGTGCATGGTGTCCGCTTTCATCCATTGTTTAGGATTTTATGCCTTAAGTCGTGACTCGTGGGTTTCCTTGTGACAGGCACGACCACAATCTGCACATTCCATCACTCAAAGTGGAACTGATCCGTTTCAGCATCTTTCAAAGGTTTGGTAACCTGTAATCTCCTGGACGGAGCCATTTCTAGAAATGATTTGAAAATATTGCGACATTCGCAAACTTTTGTCTAGAGCACATATCTGGGTAGGCCATAGCCTGGAAGATTTGTTTCAGAGGTAGGCTTGCTACCTTTCCCAAAGAAAAAGCTAGCTGTTCATGTAATAACATTCTGCTGAGGCCCGGACATGATTCATAAGTAGAAATTTACATGAAATTGTCTGTATTCGTTTTTAGGACTCAGCTGAGATAGTAGGTGCACTTTTGTGTACATAAAAAGGGGTTGAAGCCCATCTGCTGCTTACCATGTGTTGGCTTCATTGTCACTCTTATTTGCTGGCTTCTGATTGGTCAGTGCTTGCCGGTTTCACTTTCTCTTGTTTGTTTCTCCCTTCTGTGGAGCATGGACCAAGCCCTGATTGCTTTTTTTTCATTAGTGTCCTTCCACTGCTTGTGCTGGGATTGATGTACTTTTTTGCTTTCTTCTTCCCCTTTGTCCTTGTTTCCTGTTCCGCATCCACGCTCTTATGTCAGTCCTACAACCACCAATCGACCACCTCCCTACCCACTACCCTATCACCATCACCATCAATGAATCACAGCCTACCAACAACTCCCTACTGCAACCACCCTACCATCACCACACAACCCTACCACTACCATAGCACCCTTCCAGCACCACCACCCTAACACCACCACACCACCCTACCACCACCATGCTACCACCACCACTTTACCCTACCACCACACCACCCTTTCACCACTCTACCCTACCACCACCATACACCACCCAACCACAACCATCACCATAACACCACCTTACCACCATCACAACTCTACTACCATACTCCATCATCCCACCACCACCACCCTTCCACCCCACCACCACCACCCTACTACCATCAATACCACCACCCTAACCCTACTACTCCACCCTAACCACCACTCTACCCTAACCATTACTACCACTCTACTAACTAGCACCCTCCCTAACCACCACCATCCTAAACACCATCCCACTTTAACCACCACCACTCTACCCACCACCATCACCTTAACCACCAGCATCCTACCCTAATTACCTCTACCCTAGCCACCACCCTAACCACCACTACACTCACCACCACCACCCTCACCATCCTACCACCACCCTAACCATCACAAGCACCATAAGCATCTCCACCATCATAACCACCACCACCCTAAGTACCACCACACTACCTACCACCAACCTAACCACCACCATCCTAATTAGTCTACCATCATCTTACCACCACCACCTTACCACCGCCCTACCCCATACCACCGCCACCCTGCTGCCACCATTAATCTACTACCACCAAAACCACCACCAATACCCTACCCTAACTACCACCACCACCCTATCCTAACTACCACCACCATCCTACCCTAACCACCACCCTACCCTAGCCACTACCACCGCTCTAACCAGCATCACCGTAACCACCACCCTCACCACCACCACCAACACTGCCACCAACAGCACCACCACTCTGACCACTACCACCCTCATCATCCTCACCACCTCCCTATCCTAACCACCACCCTACCCTAACCACCACCACCCTACTAACCATCACCCTACCCTAACCAAAACCAACACCTAACCACAGCCACATCATCATCACCATTTCCCCTAACCAACACCACTCTAAACACCACCACCCCACCATAACCAACAGCATTCTTACCACCACCCTAACTACCACCATCACCAAAACGCCCACCCTAGTAATCACCCTCACTATCACTACCACCATAACCACATCACCACTACACTAGCTTTACTTCAGTGTATGCCCCCCCAGTAATGACATGAAGGGACTGGCATGGCCCATGTGCACAGGTTTGTGGGTACCAGAATATCACTACCAAAACATCATTTGTTAAAAGTATATTGTTCTAAATATTGTTTACAAACTGCATCATTGCAGTTAACAAGCATTGGCAAAACCAATAGGTCTAGTGCTGGCTCCCAGCCTTTAGGCTTTGTCAGTTCCTGTTTTGTCACTGTTTTTGATGAGGAAGGCACCATGTCCTCACCGATATATATCTATAAAAAAAGCATTGGCTAACAGCAAAACAATTGTTTTGGTCTCAAAAGGCACACATTGACATGGTAGTCCCTGCACTGAAGAGAACTATTTTATGTGCATATGTGCTACTTGTGAAACAGCAGAAAGCCTCCACTCACAGTGACGTCAGCCAATGCAGAGCTGGGCTGTCCCTTTGCCCCATGATGTACGCTGTGGAGGGCGGACAAAAAATGTGACTAACACAACAACAGAGAAATGGATGGAGTGGGCTGACTAGAAGTCCATAGAATTATAATGTATAGAAAATGTATAGAAAATCTACATGCAATAGAGCTTTCTTTTTGTAAAATATATTTAGACAAATATTTAAATCAGGGAACATTTTCCATATTGATATTCTAAAATGTAACTGCAGCGAGATCTATCTTCTTATAGTTTTTAATCAAATTCTGCAATACACAGTGAAAGTTCCAAGGCCTCAATACATTTTCCTTTGCATTGTTAGATGTTATTACTATCCTTCTCCCCCAAGACTCTTTGAGTAAACTTTTTAACAAATGATGTACCTCAGAATTTACCTCCATGTTCATATTTGAGGAAAACTAGTGTCACTCGTGAAAGCTGAATGGGATTGATAACGTTTCAAGTAGGAGTTTGAGGTTCCCCTGGGAAAACTCTGTGGGTTTCAGCATTAATTGTGTAGAAACCTTGCTTGAGCTTAATACACATAATATTTGTAAATGGTACACATCAGTGAAAGTTTCCTGGCTCCAAAAACATGATCACTAGTACCTGCACAACTCCACAAAGACCAACCACTTCCCTTCATCACCCAGTCCACAACATCAGTGGTGATACCATTTACAAGACAGCACCAAAATCTAACGAAAAGGTGTTAAATGTCACACAACATGACAACAGCTGCATAGGTGTCCTTTCAGCTCATTATTAATCAAATATTTGCACAAATATATGTGATGCCTGGAGCGTAATGGGTATAAGTAATTGAACTGTGCCTTGATGAAATGCAAATTGTGCTGGCATAATCACGTAATTTTGGAAAATTAGCATTATGCTTGTTATGTGAAAGCCTGGACTTGAGTTCTGAACATGAGTTCTCCCCGCGCTATCTCTACCTTATGCATGGCTCTACTGTCTAGTGACCTGGCGGACATAGGTAAGGCGCTGAACCGATGGAATGAAGTTCTCCCCGAACCACTGACAGATAAAACCTGGACAAGAGTTCTCCAAAACGTGAAAGAGGTGTCTCGGAATCCCAGATTCTGATTTACACAATTTAATTACACACATTAGGCATATCTCTCTCCCCAACGCATCAAGCGCATATTCCCAACCTCCACGACAGGACGCCCAAGATGCAAACTTACGGAGGCCGGGTCCTACCACATGGTCTGGGACTGTCCCCGTCTGCAATGGACATGGGTGGAAATTCCGACCACTACAGCAGACCTATCGGGCCATGCATTGACTCCCAACCCTGAGTCTTGCCTCCTTGGCCTTCGCCCCAAAGCCATCGGGGATAAACACCTTCACCGATTCATCGACCTGGCAATGGTCCTCTTTAAGTGGCAGGTTGCACTGCAATGGAAAGCACCTAGGGCCCCGGATACTGGCAAGTGGCTGACCACACTATTACAATGGGCACGCATGGAATCGAATGTGCTATACTCCCTACATGCCAGAGGAACAACGAGGGTGCGAGGTGGAAATTGGGACATGTACATCATGAACATTGAGGCCAAGAATGATGCACGCTCACCATGAGGATGCCTTCTAGGGCCCATAGAATAGCCACTGTCAGGGGATGACACAATTGACCTATGAGCCCACCACTCTGCTGTAACTCAACAGGGGTGGGACACTTGTAGCCCGCTCCAGATCACTCACTTCACGATCACTAATGTTAATTTTTTGTACTTACGACTTGGTTTTACTTACTATACTCTGAACTTCTTATGTTGCTCAATGGGGAACCCACCCTCCCCCCCCCGCCTCCCCACAGAAGAACCACAGTAACGGAAACATAATTTGTCATGTTTTTATGTTGAAAATTGTACCATGTTTGTGGTCATTGTGATACTTACGTACAATACTTTTATGACCATATGATGTACATTACCTACCTGGCTTCACTCGTTGTTGTTATTCCAAAATAATAAAAATAGATTAAAAAAAAAATTCTGTTATGTGAAATCCCCAAATTTATGCCATTGTGCCACTCTGAGAAATTACCCATGATTCGCTGTAAAAGTTTAGAGTAACTTGCTCCATTTGGGATAAAAATGTACAGCGAAAGAACGGGAACTACAGAACGTAACCAGCTGTTCTTCACATTGCTTTGTTTAAAAACACATTTTGCACTAAAATATAGCACAAAATGACAATTTTGTATTTTCCCTGAATGATGCATAATGTCACATAATTTTGCCAAAATTTCATATAATTCCACGAAAGCAAATTACTCTGGAAATATTCTTTATTGTTTAAGTTAATTAAAACCATAACAATTTCGATAAAATTAAACAATCCGTAGAGGAAAATATAATATACATATTAAAATCATTAATTGCCATTAATAAGGTTTACAGCTTTTGATAAAACCATATCAAGACGGTATTATCACCAATGTTGTATACATGTTAGATTTACTGATGGTCCGCCAGAGAACCAATTACAAGTAGATAAGACAATATTAAACAGTGCATCAAGGATTTTCCTCTCTTTGGTAAAATACCATTTAAAATACCAATTCAAGTTAATTTCATATAAAAGTAAATTGCTCAAATCTCATAAGCCCCTAAACTGAATTTAGATAACAGGCTGTGTATCCTAATGCAGCTAAGTAACTACTTGCTTCAAAAAGTACTCATTGTCTACTTGCCTTCAAATGATTTATGAAATCAAATTAACTTTTGCTATTCAAAAAAGGTGAATCTGTATTTATAAACTAATTTAATCTCCTCCAATAGGTGTTGAGCAGACATTCAACTGTGGCAGTAAAATAGAAAGTTTTTGTACACCCACAAATATCTGCGCAATCCATTCTCAACCTCAAAATGCATGGAGGGTACAATCTGGGGTTTGTTAAGCGCAACAACTCATCCGAAAGGGTCTCAAGGTGCTGGGGGAGCGCGCGCAGCTCCTGTGGTTCGTCGAAGAGCCAGGTCTTCAGATCCCTCAGGAACTTGGAGATTGTTGGTGTCTGACGGAGATGGAGAGGGAGGGTGTTCCATGCCTTGGCTGCGAGGAAGGAGAAGGAGCGGTCTCCTGTTCTGGTCTTGTTGATGCGAGGCACCGTCACAAGAGAGAGCAGGGCTGAGCAGAGGGATCTTTGGGGTGCGTGGATCGACAGGCGGTGGTTCATGTAGGCGGGACCGGTGTGGTGGAGGGCTTTGTGAGCGTGGGTGAGAAGCTTGAAGGTGATTCTCTTCTTGACGGGGAGCCAGTGTAGTGCCCACAGGTGTTGGGTGATGTGGCAGTGGTGCGGTAGGTTGAGGACAAGTCTGGTGGAGGTGTTCTGGATGTTCTGGAGTTTGCGGGTGAGGTACAGTATTGGATCTGTGTCCAGTCAGGGAATAAAAATGGTAGAGAATGTAAGAAAATACATTTCTCAGTGGGGGGAACATATTGTCCCGGTAGAGGCAAAAATGTAAAATCCAGCTGAAGCAAATCACTTTTTCTCATTCACTGTTGTACACTGTGTACAATTGTGTAGGTTGAAATGTAGAAAAGGTTTCCTTCAGTATTGTTAGATGTCATTGTGAGTCCCGGAAATATGAAAATCTTTAGTCAAGCGTAGGTTTTAACTCACCAGTACATTTCTGAAATTTTGAGACTCGAGCCCTCCGTGATTGGTGGAAGGTCCAGCAAACATTGTGTGTCATGTGTTATTATAAAATGAAGCAGCTGAATTGCAGTACTACCTATGTAAAGTGTAAAGTGTAAAGTGTAAAGTGTAAAGTGTAAAGTGTAAAGTGTAAAGTGTAAAGTGTAAAGTGTAAAGTGTAAAGTGCTCCAATACCTTTGGATCGAGTTTGTGTTATATAAAAAAAATGCAAATAAATAAATTATTAAAATTATTGATTGCATCTCATAAAGCGCTCGGCTACCCCTCCAGGTTTCCCGGTGCTAGACCCAGGTAGAGTAAGTGCAGCCCCTACTTTAAAACAAGTCCTCAATCCCTTGCAAAGCATTGTGAGAGAAGAACAGTTTCATAGAGATTCCGGGAGGTCGTTCCAAAGCTTTGGACTAAGGTACGAAAAAGAGCAGCCCCCCATGCATGCTCGACAAATTCTCGACACTTTACAGAGGGACTGGTTAGATGACCGAAGCATGCGTGCGGGCTGATAAGCCACCACCAGCTCTTGAATGTAGTGTCCTAAGACTTCACCATTCTGACGAATATGGAGTATGAACCTCACGTGCCAAAGGCTAGCAGCACACTCTGCACTTGGGCATTCACTCTACCATAGCAACTACTGCTAGGACTTGGGGTGACTGGAGCGGGCTTGCTATCCGTTTACCCTCGAAACCTGAACCATCTCCAAGACCCGGTGCATGATCTGCAACCCCACCAGAAACAAAACCCCTAGTGTACCTCGCAGAGAAGCTAGCCATCTTGAGAGACAATGCCACACTACGAGCAAAGGTGTTGCCAAACGGGAAAAAGGGAAATGCAGGAGAAGAGACAAGAAAAGAACTCACCCATGTGGAACAGCGTACCCGTTAGCATCCTAACTGTATATGTGTTCTCAGAACCTCCATTAGTTACTCACCCTTGCAATTCAGGAAGAAAGTGAAGACTCATCTCTTCATAGGACACTATCTCCTCTCAGTTAGTTGCCCTCATTCTCTGTGCCTCGCTGTCAATCTTTTCAACTATGTGTCTTGTCTGTTGCCCTTCTGTTCAGAGCTCCATAGTTTCCCAGCTGTCTGAACTCTGTATATAGCCACACATGCATACAATGTAATAACAGGCAATCATTTCAAAGAGACAAATAGTGAATGGGCATGAAGTTTACATATTCCATCAGCCAGTCAGCTAGTGGAAAGAATTTCTTTAAGAAGAGGCCAATGATTGATGGGGCATTGACATACATTTGTCCTGTAACTTAAAATTAGATTTTGACATCAAGGAGTCTAAGGCTTAATTTGACCTTAACCTGTATCCAGATATCCGTCCATACTTTTTCGGTCAGTTCATTCCTTTGACACTCTGAATGCCTACTTGTGTACTGAGTGACTTTATCTATGTTGTGTAGGACAGTGTATGTGTGCTTGAATGTTTGTTGGCTGCATCTTAGCTTCAGTGTGTTGGTTAATAGATATGGGTACTTGTCTTGTCTTGGTATCTTTATAGCAGTCTACCATTCCTAAGCATCTGTGGGACACTGATTTATGCCTCCAACCCTCTCTTTCCCCTCTTTCCTCCCCCTTTAGCCTGTTTTCCTTTCCTGCACCTTTCCTCTTGGGGAAGCACACCTAATGCTGTTTATCAACTGCTGCTTGCTTTCATATCGTCAAAGACCAGTCCATCCATTAGGCTCCTCCCTCTTTCCCTCACTCCTCTTCATTCCACTCTCCTGTCACATCGAGCACTTGTAAATGACCTCCCCACAGCATAAAGTGCTATTCAAGCCATCAACACAGCACATCATGTGGTCTGCGTGTATGGGTGAATGCACACTGGGTGTTTTATGTGTATGGGTGCCAGTAGGTCTGTATGCATGGGTGCACTTTTATCTGCTGATCTATCTGCATGGATGTCTTTAGATGTGTTCATATGTTTGCATGTTTGCATGCATGCATCTTTTATTTCAATGAATATGTCAATATGTTGTTGTGTTCATGCACCATATAAACCTCAAACACCTTGGCTTTGTCAGTGCTTGTGCTGCAGCCAATACTGCAGTTTCCAATTCAAAATGCTGTGACTGTCTGATGTTACTATTACCCAGTCTAATGCTACTCACATTATTATTCCCAGAAGGATGAATGGCTGAATTTGCCCTGTGAGGGATTCAAGAGAGAGGGAAATTCAGTCATGAGACAGGATGCAATAGGGGGAGGTCTGCTGAAATATAGCACAAATGATTAAAACATTCTGGTATACAGTGTTTCCCTTTATATAGGCTATCGGCGATTAATTTAAACCTTTGCACCTGCAACAGGGCACCCTCCAAATTGCTAAAGTCAAATGAGTGTAAAGCACATGCATTGCCTCGTCGTTGAGTACTGCGAGTTGTGACACCCGTTCATTTTCAATTCAGCTTCAGCACCACAAGCTGACATCACTGCTGAGGCTCTCTCTGTGGCATGCAATCTACCAGACAAGCACTTCTAAGTGCAACCAGGTCATAAAGATCATCCTTAAAGGCTCTTAAAGTCTTGCCATAATAAATGGAAAATAGTAATAGCAGATCATGGCCAAACACATAGTACAGATCATAAACAGGACAGACATACAGACAGACAAATAGACAGACAGATCTAGAAACTGATGAAGCGAATCTTTCCAGGTGCTATTAGACATCACAACAAGCTGCTGTATCCTTAGCAGGGCATGAAAAGAGAAGGAAGAGCAAAGTGCAGAAAGTGCACTGAGGCTGGACATTGCCCAGACAACAAAGATTTCGCAGAAAAGAATCAAGAGCAGGGGTTAGTGCTCTCGTATTCCTCCTTCTTTCTTCTGTAATGTACAAATTACGCCTTTTTCCTCGTAGTCTGCAGGTTGCCCCACTGCGCGGGTATCTTTTGGTTGAGGGCGTTATGGGGTAAAGGACATCCCCCTGTGGTGACCCCTGTTTGGCCTTGTTAGGACCAAGAACAGCCTTTAGCCAGAAGCTCTGATTCGCCAGTGATAAACTACACCTCACCCTGAAAGGAACCTAAGAGCCGCCACTTTAAAGACTGAAGGAACCAATCCACATCTGATCCCTAAAAGGAGTTAGTATCATACAATAACCTTTGACAATATTCCGCCATGTGCTGTATTTATTACATTTGCTTTTTCTGTCTTTCTTCCATGTTCTCTCTCGTTTTATTTGCTTATTTATTCTCTTTTCCTTCCTTTTCTTCTACTTCTCTTTTTCTTTCCCTTCCTTTTTCCTCCCTTTTCCACTCCTGTCGAGCTCCTTTTTTCTTGTGTACTCTCTCTCTTACTCACTCCCACATTCCCTTTCTTTTCCTCTCTCGAAGTAGATGACTCCTTCCTCTAGTGTTGTCTTTGACTTCCTTTCTCTCTCTCTTCTGGCCTCACCCCTTCCACCCTTTTCCTTCCTCCACCCATTCGGTCGTCTTCGATGGGGGCGTCTAACTTAGGGATGGAAGGTTGGGTCCACCTTCCTGTGGTGACTTCCATGGTTGGATCTGTTGGGGACGGGTCGAGCCTGGGGCCCCTGCCCCAGTCTCCTCCTCTCTTCTTACCCTTCCAGACCTCTCCATTTAATCCTGTGCAAATAACATACATAATTGCTTTGATGGTTTCAATGTGCTGCTCCTATGTCACTCCTAGGAAGACTCCATATGTTAGTCTGTTTGTTTTTGTCTCGGTTTCACTTCCTTATGCTTTAACGATGCTTCGAGTGGGTTGTTTTTCTGTTGCTTTCCTGGTGCTCCTGGGTCAATATAATACTCCTTGATGGATTAAATGTGCCTCCAGTGAGTTGTTCTCTTGTTGCTCCTGTATAGATCCCATATAAAACCCCTGATGTTTCAACAGTGTCTCCACCAGTTTGATTTCTATTAAGTCGGGTAGACTGCATGTTATACTTCCTGATGTTTGAAGACCACCTACAATTGGTTGCTCCTCCAGCACTCCTGGGAGGTCTCCATAAAATGCTCCTGGTTGGTGGAACACTGCCTCAAACGGTTTGACTCTTTTGATGCTGCTGAGTGAATGAATATATGGCGTTACATCGCAAACAATTACAACGCGGTTTTTACATTGCAACTACCATTACATTGCATAATTTTACAACGCATGCCATTACAACGCATTTTTAAAAACTACCATTACAACGCATACCATTACAAGGCATAATACATTTAGGGCAACAGTAGGGTAAGCGTTGGATAGTGTAGGGGTAAAATTACTATTCCCACTCCAGTGAGTGCAACAGTAGGATAAGTGTCGGATAGTGTAGGGGTTAAAATTACTATTTCCACTCCAGTGAGTGCAACAGTAGGGAAAGTGTTGGATAGCGGAGGGGTTACAATTACTATTCCCATCTACCCCAAAACCCATACCACCCTAAAACCAAAAAATCTCCATTACTCACCTTATAATGCGTTGTAATGGCATGCGTTGTAATGGTATGTGTTGTAATGGCATGCGCTGTAGTGACATGCGTTGTAATGGCATGCATTGTAATGGCATGCGATGTAAAGGCAGTTGTGTTGTAACAGTTGTGTTGTAAAAGCAGTGCAATGTAATGACTGCGTTGTAATGGATGTTTCCCGAGTGAACTCCATACACCAAACCCAACTGATGCACCTATGCTCATGCGCAGCACCGCTCCATGCACTGTGCACACACCCACCACATCATCAAACTTCACACACGTCATCAACATGTCCCACATACATCAAACCCGTCTACGCCCATCCGCGCCTGTAGCGTGCCCAGCGCCAGGACCCCTGGCTCTTCCACCCACTAAGGTAGACCACCTCTGACCTTTGAGCCCTGGACCCAGGATGCACCAACAACCCTGATGAACCTCCACGCAGCAGCAGCAAACAGCCCCAGCGCCTCGAGGCCCTCACGGGTGATGTGCCGCGCTTTACAAATGTTTGATTGATTGATTGAATGAATAACAAACACCCCCTTTCAAACATTCACTCTACACGGTGACCAGGAACTTGATGCAAATCGGAGCACTTGATGAGGCGCTATGTAAATCATTAACTAGACCATCTGTAAAAGCGCTTTTCTCTTCATAAGGGGTATGGAAAGAGCTATATAAATAATGAAAACAGTCCCTTGGTCTTAAAGAAATGTCACTAACAACTCATCCTGGGCATTTCTGTGCATCATATAGTTGTGATACTAAAAATAATATTGTACTGCCATCTTGCATATTGCATTAATGTAAGGTTGGATGGAGTCAGGGACAGAGCTGAATATATGCATGACTGCAAATTAATAGGGACAGCTGAGCTCGAGCCAAACCAAGGGTCTGATTTTTCCCTATTTTGACTAAGTGGTTAAGCATTAGCTGAGCCATCAGAATACTTGGTATGTAAATTGCATAACATATGTATAAAAATATGAGCAAGGCATAAAACGTCCCAAAAAGTATGTTTCTTCAACATTTAGAAGTGTTTTAATTCAGCAACTAGATGACATCATTGCATTAAGTGACATTTATTAAAAGTGAAGTTTCTAAATATAAGCTTAGGGACATTCATGTAGCCCTTTCTATATCCACCATCTCTCACCACTGTACGCTGATGTCATGACGAAGCTAAGAGACAAGACAGTTGTTACTTGATCCCCTATGTGTGGCCTATCTTGTTATTATAGATGAGCGACATTATAGTGATAAAAGTCACATCCCATACTGAATAACTTCAAGGTGCTCTCAAATGTGATGATCAAGGAAAATGAGAAACAGTGAAGTAAAGTGATTTGCCTAAGATGACACAACTTGGTCAAAGCAAGAAGCTGGTATTCGGACCCCAGGTTTCCTGGTTACACAATATGCAATTTAGTTCCTGGATTTAACACCAAAGGACAGAGATTTTCTTTAGCTCTACCAAGAGCTAAATAGTGCATAAATAAATACCCTGATTGGTAAATTAAATTCATCAGAATCAAGATGTCTTTCTTACTAAAAATTATAAAGTTATGAGAAGTCAGGAAGGGATACCAGCCTCATTGCACAGGTGATGTTGGCAGTACGAAGGGGCCTGTGATTGGTACATACTAGGGACATATGCAGCAGATGTGAGCCTCAGCTGGGCGTCTTAGAAGTAGCAGCACCGACATGACCACCCTGCATTGTGACACTGCCAGTCAGGCAGGAAGCTGGGATTTAATTTTAAACTAACAGGTTTCCTAGTTATATATAACACACTTAACATGTGTATTTGTAAAGCACACATTCACTGCGAAGGGTATATTGGCACTGAATAACAGATGTTTATTGTTACCCAACTCAATGGTACTCATTATATCAACCTCAGAAGGAAGAAAGGAGGAGTAGACCTTCCGGGAATTAAACCTGTGACTAAGAGGTCAAACACAGGCCCCTACAGTGGACGCATTAGTCCACTAAGCCACCAGACCCAGTCAACGTTCTGCAATATAGCCACTGGGCTGCTTTTGCATTTTACATTTTACAATCATCACCAAGGGATGGTACTTCTTGTTTGGATCTCTCAGGGGCTAACAAATACAAAAATCATATAATAAATTAATCCAATACAAGACATATTTCTTTAGAAAAAAAAAGCATGTACAAAGTTAAAGAGGGGAATTAAAGAGACAATACCAGCCTCATTCTGCTTATGCTGGTGATGATGGCACAAGTGGAAAGAAGCTTGAAGGCAGGCAATCACAGGAGCTGCTGATCAGACCATCATAAGGGGTCCAGCTGATGAGAAGCAGCACACCAGCATGCCACTCTACGCATGACGCTGCTGGGTCCAAGCAGCAATGCAAGTTATTGTCCTGCACAGCATTAGGCTCAATGCTCAAGGACGATCAGAGGCCACAGCAGCTTGTCTGATGATTTAGCGACAAGCAAAGAGCGCAGACCAGTGCTTAATTTGTAAAAGAAATAAGTGCCAGGGCTCTGGTCAGGACGCCACTGCAGCGTGCACCACACATTGCCTCTGCTATGCTGCCAATGATAGTAACAACACAAGTACTAACCATCACACTCCTACAAGTGTGACAAGTTGGACTATTTCAGGCCCGCAAAGCTTTAAGAATAGCATGGGTGGCAGGTAATAGTCGTTTTTAATGCATATTGAATTAATAATTAACTGTTGGTGTGGTCCTCTTTAAATTGGCCAGACAGTGCCACCTTGTGGCAGACTGTCACAAGCATTAGTGTTGACAATTAAGTGCCGGTGCCGAGTTCAAATTAAGCTTTGACGCAGAGCGCTTGTCGCACAAGCGGCCCTTACTTTCATGTTCTATTTGCGAGCAGAGCTTGGAAATGTGTGGACAATCAGCCCTCCCCACCAGAGCTCTTGACCCACTCATGACATGCTCTGGTAGGCCTGATCATACAGGCTGCCTGCTAGCGGCGTAACATTAGCCCCCACAGCCCATGTGGTGTGGGGGTCCCCGAGCTCCATGGAGCCCCCTTTGGCAGGTCCCTGGCCTGAGAGCTACTGACTGGGAGAGGGGGGTGCCCACCATGTACCTTTCAGGGCGAGGGGGGATTCAACTTTCATTATGCCACTTCTGCTTGCAGACTGTGCAAGGGCGGTTGTGGCGGCTCTTTAATTGTAGAACACAAGACTTGAAAATTTTAGGTGGGCCATGAAAAAAGCTCCTGAAGCTAAAAAAAAAAGAGAGAGAATTTGTGAGTCCATGGGATTTGTAACATCACAGATCCTTAATACTTACACACTTGGGGGCTTATTTACAATCCCCTTGCGCCACTGGTACATCACTTTTTCCCATATTAAAAGTGACGCACCTGCGGCGCAAGGGGCTTGTAAATAAGCCCCTTGAAACACAAAATCTCAACAAGGGCAATTGAGCAGAGCCATGTTTTAAAATCTAGGGGCCTTCTTAGGAACTGCCCATAATTTAATGTGGGAACTATGCACCCAGTAAATGACTAGATGGCAGAGTGTGGTATTTACCTGCTGCACAAGTTGTACACCATTGGGAGCTCTGAACCATGGAATGCGAGTTAATGTGCTAATAGTGCATGCTTTCTCCAGCTGTATGTCCGGAAACTCAGATTGTGTGCAGTCCCCAGGCAATTTGTGGCATGTCTTACTTGGTGAAGATCATGTGAGAAAAGACCTGAAGCAAAAGCAATTAGCACCTAAGTTTTAACACTGATTCATGCTCAGCCTCTGCAGGAGGTTTGTAATAAAAGTCTTGGTTGACTCTCTCACACACATGAATATTGGCTAGCTCACATCTGGCTAAATGTTAAACCCAAGATTGAAAAATGACAGCTTATTTTCTCCCCTCCAATCATCTATGTTCATTCTCCTGTTATCAAGACTCAAGTCAACAATCAGACAATACTTTTTCTATAGACTCTGGATTTGGAAAAATAATATTGGTACTAAGAACTGAAATATATGGTAACCAACACACTGTCACATGAAAACGTATTGCAGATTCTGAACATTGTAAAGGGACTGCAGTAATTTACAGAAATACCAGGCTTAAACATCCATACCAGTCAACAATACCAGGCCAACACTACCTGTAATAACCGTGTTGACCATGTTGTTGATGAGATACGGAAGCAACTGGTAAATGCCCTGCAGCAGACCCCTCTGATATAAAAATCACAGACTCACAGCCCAGTAAAGAAGACGCTGCCACTCAATTACAGATGAACAGCATAATATTCAGTTGAAGTCATTGCTTCTGGATCCTAATGAAAGATGCACATTAGTAGGAATTAGGTTGGGTATATGGGTAAATTCAAGACTCTTGGGGTTTGGTGGGTAGCCCCAGGGATTGTAAGAAATGGGTATTTTTGCTGCACTTCTACTAAAAGCTTTATGGGTGTTCTTTTATTGTGATCAGAATTACCTCACCTAAGCTTAGTGGTAAGAAACTCCAAACTTGCCCATAGGGCAAATACCGATTCCATGTGGTTTGATAAATAACATGTGTTAAATAAAACTGAGTCATTATGGTCTCCATTACTAGTATGGTGGTAAAAAACACCAAACTTGCACTTAGGATAAATACTGATTCCATGGAGTTCGGCAAATAACATGTGTTAAATAACACTGACTAAGAGTTTTTATTGTGTACCATAGAACCATTATTTAGCACATGAGTTAAATACTGAATGTGTGTTATTTAACGCAAGTGGTAAATACAGCATGGATAAATAGCACATGCACAAAACAACAGGAAGTACCCATTTTCAGGCACAGGAAGTTCCTGGAGTGAGGACATTAATCCCTAGAGCAGAAATAAAATAGCCAGATCAACACACATAAGGCCCTTAGGACACCCTGAAAGTACACCAACTCCTTCCTGTGTGGGAGTGTGCTGGCATACATTTTGTGTGGAGAAAGCACCTTGAAACAAGACAAACAATACACTGCCATCCTCTGATGTCACCCACCTTTTCTGTACTGAGAATTATTTATGTTCAATGAAATGTAATGAGAGCTACTAATATTATTAGTGTTGTATAATCTCAATGTTTTTATATGTATATCAATTCAACCAAGCAAAACCTTTCTTATTTAATAAGCTGGTCTGCACACAGCTGAGCTACTCAGAGGTAGCTGGAGAGCTACAGTAGCTCACAAGCGACTGGTTGGAGACCCATTTGTGACGTGATAGTTCTGGTGATAGTTCTCCACCACAGCTTAACCTCAAGCCATGGGAAGAAAAAATTATGACTATCCTCAACATGTCTTGAGTGGAGGCATGAAAGAATGTCTCAAGGTTGAAGAAATCTAAGGTAAGTACCATATGGAATACCAAATGTAATGGAAGTATATGTGGTAGTTAAAAAGTTGATTTGGCTGAGAATCATCATCATTGTGAATATTGACCAATGTAATTTGTTCAGTGTATAAGCTACTTTCTAATGGTACTTCGGACATGTATTGAGATTGGACTATAATCATAATGCCTTGCAATCTTGACGACAAAGTGTTGATTTGTCTGCCCAGTACCTTAAGAGTGATGAGTTATCACAGTGTGACTAATGCTGCTTCTCATCAGGATCATGACACTGTTGTATCATCCACAGGACCTAACATCTGTTCAGTGTACACAGATCCACATCACACAACATTTGCACATAAATGGTGTGCTTGATTCTACGGTTTGAGCACACTTGTTCCTTTCCACATGAGACCACTAGGTGTCCTTGAGTGTAGTCAAATGGCCCTACGATGTCAGGAAACCCTGCTCTAGCATAGATATTTGCTTTGCTGGCATTAGCCCTGTTTGTGTCCAGGGGAAATTGCAGATGCTGCTCATTCGCTCCCTGCAAAGCATCGGTCATTTAGCAGAGTATTTTGCTAAAGGTTGACTGAGAAATGCCACACACCAATCCTGTAGTCTGCTGTGGGCGCCTGATGCAGAGAATTCTAGTGATGCTAGCATTTTCAGAAAGGGATGGTGGCAGTGGTTCCCTATTTTGCGATTAAGGATATCCATAATGATGAAAATATGTTTTGTATGGAACCTGTGTATCTCCTGGATCTCCAACGGACTCATGTTTATGGGTTCCAGCCTTACTCTGGCAATCCTGGCTCCTATCCTGCATTGATGTTCCATTTGTGGTCATTGATTAGTGGCCTGGTTCCATCCTCATGCTGCACGGTTATTGTACCAGAACATGGATCTGTACTAGCCTGATATAGCGGCCTGGCAGTTCTGCACCCATGGTGGTGGACTGCAGAATAGAAGTGTGAGCTAATGCAATCAACCTGAGAGAGCTTCACCTGTTCATGGCTGGGTATGTAAGTCTGGCCCTGTGTGCAGCCATGTGTGAGATTGTACGTTTTTTTGGCTCAAACTGTGTTTCAATAATGTACTATGGGGCATATTCTCAAGGAGCTATTGCCGAGTTCTCGGCACGTTATCGCAGCCAAATCCGCGATAAATTTATCTCCCCATTCCCAAGCTGGTGCTAACAGCCCATAACACCAGTTTACCTGCGATAGCAGTCGCAAAAAACATTGCCACAGATGCCCCCGGCAACTAACACTAATGATATGCAGAGTAGGCGTACCCGTGCAAAAAGCCGCGACAACACCAATCCACAACATTCCCAACGACCAGCCCGATCCGCGATA
This sequence comes from Calotriton arnoldi, assembly GCA_963921515.1. Classification (NCBI taxonomy): domain Eukaryota; kingdom Metazoa; phylum Chordata; class Amphibia; order Caudata; family Salamandridae; genus Calotriton; species Calotriton arnoldi. The sequence continues at coordinate 3,239,307 of CAWUFW010000210.1, read as the reverse complement.
AGATCACAAAACATGCGATAAGGCGCGTTAGCCGCAGGAAATTAACACCTGCTCTTACCTGGTGCAAAGTCGGACGACAACCTGCAACAGACAAGGGAGCACAGTCCATAGCCACACATGAAGAACAACAGATGCCATGGAGCCACCCACCATGCATCCCGGAGCACCGAGAGGGCAACAACACCCACCGCCACCACACCCAGGACCCCTCCCCCCCCCGGGGCCCCACTCCAGGCACCCCCCACCTACACCCGGACAAAGATATGTCACATCAACCTCATGAAATCATGAACAAAACAATGTGCCCGATGTTGCACAATAACAACACCTAACCTACATGTGTCGTCAGAAAAATGAGAATCATACATTCATCTTAGACTCTGCAAATAATTCGTTTCATACAGAATAAACACAAAATAACTATTTTGAAGAGCCATGGCGGGTCCACCCAGGACAATCTGGAAGTCACAGTCTGCAAAACAAATTTCCAGATAAGAAGGTGTGTCATGCGCTCATCAAAGGACAGAGAGAGTGAGCGAAAGTGAGAGAGAGAGAGAGAAAGAGAGAGTGAGAGAAAGAGAGGGAGAGGGAGTGAGAGAGAGAAATAGAGATATTGTACAAGGAGCGCAAGGCCAATCGGGCTCCTGGCTCATACATGCCAACTGTTGTGTGTGTATCGCTATTGGTGCACACTAAGTCAACGGCCTGGCATCAATAGCAACGCGAAGGCCACATCACATTTCAAAAATGCAAGCAGTAGTCAGACCAACATCAGGAATGAAAGCTCCATTGTCTCAATACACAAGGCTGAAGGACACCTGAACCCCCGACCTTGGTCCTGAATGCGGCTGGCACTCCCTGTGAGAGATACCAAACCAGATCGTGACGACTCCCACACCACGAACTGCGCGAATGAAAGACCAACGTGTCCACACCCCACACACACTTGTCCCTGCCTGAGGCACACCTGCTTGGGATGCCCCTGACACATAAGTAAGAAACAACCCATACGCCCAAACGTTGCACACAAACACGACTCACTGCTCTGAGCAGTGGCATCTCATCCACACAACTGCTGCATGTCAGAAGTGTGCCGGTGCTACGAGACCAACAAAGGCAATGGCTGGCAATCCTGGGCACATGCACAACCCCTGTCACGTGGAACTGTACCGTGCACGAATGCTGCATCTGTTGGGATCACTGCCACTGGCAGTGTTGCGCATCAGTTACCGTCTGAGTTTCCGTCTTGCGTACGTCACCTGCGTCCAGCCCTGGTTCCACTGTCGATCATGCACATTCGAGTGGCCCATGGATGTCTGCCTATCCAACACAACGGTAGCTGAACTGGATTATGACACGTGTGTGCGCCCCCTATTGGCCCACGAACAGGAGTGTAATCATGACACCCGTGCATGGGATGCCTTGACATTTGGCGTATGTGCAGGCAGTTGGGCATGGGAGATTGCACAACTCCTCGTGTGCAGTGACCACATCGAGGCGCTCCCCTATTGGGCTGTGTTGCGGATTGGTGAAACGGCATGGACGGAGCACAGCTGCCCAGACCAGGTAATGGATGGGCTCGCCCTCGCGTACCTTGACCTCGACAACGATGTACTCTTGGAACAGATTGCCCATGAAGCAGCGCTCGCATACATGGACGAGTAACTACGTTCCTGCAGCCACAATTGATTGTCACCCACAGCACAGGTCCCCACACCTTGTAGCATCTCGGAGGACTTTCCACATATCCCACCACAACAGTGGACATGTCTGCCTTCGCCTGGACTCAGAATGCATGTGCATGGACCTACGCGTGTGTACACACACCTGTGCAAAGTGATGCAGTCCCATGGGCGGAGCAGCACAGCGTCGCCTGGCAACGTGCCAAAAGCGGAGAAACTGCTGGGGGGGGAGAGTACACACATGGCAATGTAGCACGACATGTGACCTTGTAGGATCCCTTCACCTGCTCACTGTCAGCAGAGCATACAGTCAGCACAGTCCGGTGCTACAGCACTATGCAGATCCCATGGGCTGTGAGTCATGTCCCCTGACACGGGCCGATGAGCAGATGCTAAACATCACATGACTCGTCCAGCAAGGCAAGGTGGGCTGAGACCGTTGACATCCGTAATGAATTGTGTGCACTTTTGCCACCCCATTACTTGCACCTCGACATGTTCCTAAGCTGCCTGTAAGCGTCTTAGACATTGGTCTGCATGTTGTGGCCCTTGCCTTGCCCGTACTGACACGCACATGCTAATAAACTCTACGCAACGTCACCTGTGTACAAATGTGATGAGTGTTGATTGTAATGTCAGATCATGTGCCTACATGTGCATTGTCCGTACACAGGGAGGCATTGACTGACGCTTGTGAATTGGGGGTGAGTCCCTATTGCCAGCTCCACCTCTGTGAGCCAGACATTGTGGTTGGGATAGTTGGTGGCAGACCTGTGCTCCTACGTGTCCCCAGCAATGTGCGTATGGTGTCCAACTTCTCGCCATGTAGAACAAGGTCATTCATCAAAACAGACTGTGTCCACACAGATGTGTGTGAGTAGGCATGCGAAGAGACGTTCTGTTGTCACATGTGATGGGGGACACCACTTAAGGACTGCTACCGAATGTGACATTTCCTATTTGAAACATGGACGTGGTGCTACGTTTGGGGGCAACGGTATTGTTGTCACTGTGCAATGAGGCCACAGCTAGTTCACACCTTCACAGTCATCTAACTGGCCAAGTGGGTCAGGGTCAAACATGCGCATTGATGACATCTACCAGGGTGTACCTTTTAGTGCTATCGATGTCCCTACATTCATCCAAACATTTATTCGTGAGTGAACATAGACATGACACATCTGTGTGATTAGGAATGTTTTATTCACATTCTGGGGGGTGTCGGACCTGGAGCAGTACATGGCCACTTCAAGCCCACATAACATGGTTGCCCAGTGGTGAGCCAACCAGAGTTCCTGTGGCAAGGCAAAGTTGATCTGAAGAGGAAGGGTGCAGTCCGCCGCCGGGTTGCTGTGTCATTGGTACCAGAGCAGATATGGCAGTCCATGTCGGGGTCCATGTGAAGGTCGCAAAGTGTTTCGGGGGACAGTGGGAGGTGTTGTTCCAGGGCATGATGCAGAGAGCACGACCAGGCAGGGACAGGCCATATGGCGGGGACGGATGCTACTACCTCCTTCCTCACACAGTCATTACCCTCCACATCTTACTCCTCTGAGACGTCTTCTGTGTCCGGTGTGTCAGGTGTGTGTGGTGGGGTTATGGCTGCGTCACTGTGTGCCACTGACACATCAGGGTGCTAAGGTGATTGGGCTGCATCACTGTGTGCCACTGACACATCAGAGGGAGGATATGTGTGTGTCGAGGTTCCTGCAGCAGTGACCTGGAACAGGCTCAGTGGCAGCAATGGCAAGATGAGGATCTGCAAGGCATGGAAGATCGCAGCTACATCTCGCTGGTGTTCAGCAGTGGCAGCCATACTTCCAGCCTGCATCGGCTCCATGGTCTCCATTGTCCTCCGCATCTGTGCCAACTCTGTGCTGTCATCGCTTGGGCCGGTCTGCCTAGACAGTTCTTGTAACCGAGTAATGGAACCAGCGATGTCAGCCAAGGATTGTTGGTGAGCATGGTGCGGACAGTGGGTATTCATTAGGGACTGTAGGTGCTCCCTGATGGGACTCAGGCACCCACGTATGGCATCGAGTTTGTCTGCCATGAGCTCAAAACCCAGCCGCAGCTGATCTGCCATCTTCTCCTGGCACCCTAACACACGGAGTTTGAAATCCGTGTTTTGGTCGTGGGGGTCCTGGGAGGCAGCCGTGGTAGTGTGTGCTTCCTGCGGTGTGGTCTGTTCAGGGTGTGGGCTCACCGCGATGCAGCTAGGCTGCCCTGCTCCTGGAGGTGGGGTGAGGAGGCTGTCCACGAGCCGTTGGAGGGTGTCTGTGCAAATGTGCAGGGTGTCCTCTTCATCATCACTGAAGAGATGTGTGGTCTGCTCTGCAGGAGGTGTTGATTGTCCCTCTGCAATGTGAAGGGGAGATGCAGGTTAACAGTGTGTTCCATGTATGTTGACGCATTGTAGATGTTTACATTCAGACTGCATGACGATGTACATTGTGACTGTTTTGGTGAAGCTGGCTATTTGATGGGAGACAGTGGACCTTTCGACTACATGACGGATGTGTGGTTGTACTCGTACCTTATCAGCTCACAGTGTCATGCATTGCCAGTTGTGATTGGCCAGTTTCTACGCACGAGCGGCACCAGTTGTGTCCTCTGTCCTGTGGTGTAGGGGTTGCACTCTGTCCCACATTGTCGTCAATGTTGATGTACTGTGATTGCTATGTGTGTGTGCTGCATTGTTGGCGATTCGCCCCTGCAGCTCTGCATTGGCGGACCGTTATTCCTTTGAGTCGGTGTGCATTTGACTTGTGTGCTTTTCGTGTGCTGGGATGTTTGCGACTTGGGTCATTTGTGCTACTGGAGATATTTGGTACTCTTGTGCATTGTTTGTCTGCAGATGTGTTTTTTACGTCATGGTTCGTAGGTGCACGTGGATGTGTCAGAGTGTGACCTGCTCCTTTACGGATGTGGTCCACACTCAGCCACCTCAGTGTCGTCTCGTGCACCATGTCATGTACTGTGACTTCAGCCATGCTATCTGTCATGCAGTGTCACTTGCATTGTCTGTGTGGCTCACAGAGCCGCTGCTTTTTGGATTCAGCACATGTGCATGGGTAGGTTGTGGCATTGGTGATATGGAGGAGGGCCCATTTGTGCAGATTGGGGACGGGGGACTACTTGGTGTTTCTATGTGTGCTGCAGTGTGCCAAGGGTATCAGGGACATGTTCCACAGTCATTATGGGTGTGCAGTGTGCCTCACATGATTGTGAATGTGTGGCATTGTGCCCATCTGGCCTCGTCCCCCCAGTCCCTCGTCGTTACTTACCCTGTTGCTGTTGGGTCAGGTCATATCGGGCTGTGTCCAGACCCCCGGCTCCTTGCACCGTCTCCACGCTGATGACTGTGGCCACCATTTTCTCCAGCTCATCCAGCTCATCCAGCTCCTCCTGTGGCGCAGGACTCCCACCTCCAGTCGCCTTTGCTGCCTTCATGTTGGCAGCGAGTTTCTGTTTGGTTTGGCCGTGCACTTCATGCCAGCGCCTCTTGACCTCCTCCATTGACCTCCTCGACACTCCGACTGCATTCACGTTGGTGACGATGGACTGCCATATTTCCGTTTGTGTTGCCAATGACGCAGTGGAGGTGACAAACAGTTGTTGGTAGTGTTCTATCACCTCCGTGACGATGATCCGGTCTTTCTGCGGACTGAACCCCGTCTTCCTCTTCTCCTTGCCCTTCCCCGAACACGGGGTTCCTGGCTGGTCCTCCGTGGGGCTTGTGGGGTTCGGGTTGTCCTCTGCACTCGGTCCGGGTGCATCCATGGTGCTACACAGTTTGTTTTGTTTTTGGTGTTTATTTTTTGGTTGCTCTTATAGTGCATTTTCACGCATGATGCGTGGGATTTGCGGGCCTGTGGCTGGTTGTCGCTGATTTTTGTATCGCGGTTTGGGACATCGCAGGTTTTTTTGCGTTCGTTTTTCGCATTGTTTCAGCGTTGCGTTGGTTTTTGGGCAGTCATTTGGCGTGTTATCCTGCTACTATCGCATGGTGCCGCAGGGTTGGGAATACCACGTTGACACGGTGTTATTTTCCCGCGATGGACTGCGATGTGAAGGGTTGCGTTAAGCAACTTTTGCGGTAGTTATCACACGTTCTTGAGAATATGCCCCTATGTGTTTTATTTTCACTATTGTGTTGTCCTTAGTTTTTTGTTGTATTGTTTACAGCTTTTCTTTCATTCCCTACCCTTTCAGAATTTCGTTTAACAGCATGCATGGACCACAGTCATGCGGTATTTAGCACATGTGCTAAATGTCACACGCATTTTTTTACTTGTGATCAGACGTTTCATTAAAGTCATGCTCTATTTACCCTGGCATGTAGTTATTACCACTAAGCCTAAGTCATAATCAGAACCTAAATATTTTAGAAGCTTTTTTTTAATTACAAACAAACGTATCCACTGTAGCTGCCATATGATAAAATGAGTTGCGACAGGAACGCAAATCTTCAATCATTGTTAATTTCGTTTTTATAACACTGAAAACATGACCTATTTCTCTATATTTGTTTATGCAAGCCAAAAATTATCTTAATTAAAATAAGATTTTTTAGTGCAGTTGCCTGATTTTTGTTTGACCTGAAGATACCAAGAAGAGATAGGTGGGCACAGATGTGACTATACTCAAGCTCAAAGCTTATCAAATGGTTATACGTTACTACATCGAAGTTCACTAACTAGACTTACCACTTGGGAGACGCTACTTCAAATACCACTGGTTGAAAAAGCTATATATATGATGTAATTTACCACTACTTTGGCTCCACTACAACAGCCTTAAATCTACATTGACTGGAGCACTATCCCTTACGCTGAAGCATATTTCATGATATTCAACTAAATTGTTGCCCTTAACCTATGTCTAATGCTAACCTTTATTTGATGGTGGAATTATCAGCAATGGTAATTGAGATGTGGCAGGTCTAAGACTTCTGTTAGCTCCATCAGATACACACAAGTGCCAACAACTCTGAAAAGAAATGGAAGTAAAATATGTTAACTCCCAGCGTGGTAGGCTGTTGTTAACTATGCAGTTTATTATAATGTATTCAAGGCACTAAGGATTTCTTGAACGTGCAGCTCTGTTGTTGCACCAACATAATAAAACCTCTGTACGGCACCCGTGGGGCACCTTAGGTGGAGACATCACATGATTTGGTACTGATTGGGAGAGGTGCGCGGTATCACAGAATATAACAGATTGAAAACATAATTCTCCAAGATCCAGAGAGATGTGTTTCAATAAGAAATAGTTTTTAATAAATTAAAAAATAGGACACGATGAAAGAACATAAATAGTAAGGAACAAAGTGAGCCAACTTATCATCTGAAAAGCAAAAAACAAAGGGGTATATTTACAAAGAAATGGCGCACTGCGGGCCTGCAAGCAATTTAGCTGTGCCACGCTGCATCATTTTAAAAAATGCAGCGTTGCACCATATTTACAAGAATATGATGCAACCCTGTGTTTTCCTTTGCGCTGGCGCTAATAAACTGCCTAGTGCTAACACAGACACCCTTGCGCCATGGTGGAAGGGTGCGTGCTTTGCAGGGAATCATCCCTGCAACGCAGGCACCCTTGCACTATGGTGGAAGGGTGCGTGCTTTGCAGGGAATCATCCCTGCAACGCAGGCACCCTTGCACTATGGTGCAAGGGTATGTATGTTGCAGGGATGATTGTTTATGTGCAGGAAGGGACTTCTTCCTGCACATAAACACTCTTCGAAGGCGGTTTGCTCCTTCTATGGGTACTACAGAATGCAGCACACATAGAAAAATCAAAAACTAGGGAAAATAAAAGTATTTCTCCTTGTTGCGCCAATCTAACACCTGCTATTCAGTGGCGTTAGTTTTCGGCGCTGCCTCAGATTTAAAGATCCTTGTAAATCTGGGGCAGCATCAAAAAGCAATGGGTGTTGCAGTGGAGCGACCACAGCAACACCCTTTGCACGCCCTTTTACCCAGATACTTGCGTAAAGAGTACAATATTTACAAGCATTAAGCCACGCAAAGTGGCTTCACACCGCTTTGTAAATATGAAGCAGGGCATTGTGCCACCTAAGTGTCCTAAAAAGTGACGCTCCGGTGACACAATGCCCGTGTAAATATACCCCAAAGATGGAAATGGTTATGTGGGTTGTATGTCATCCAGTTGTTAGAAATATCATCTAACACAAAGTTCTCCTAAATATAATTTACAGAACTTTTGTTCCATGGGTGTGTATTTTCTATTATTAATTCGAATGAGGAGATATTTTCACAAAGCGTTATGTATCTTGTCACAGTTGTATATCATAACAGCATTGTCAGGAATATCATCTGGCATAAATAGAGTGTTCTAAAAATGAATTATAAAAAATATCATCCCACTGGTTGCATATAATCTGTTATTGACTTTAATCGAGCAATGTTTTTTAATCATATTTAGACCTCGATATTAATGCTAGACGATATTCTGTCAATGATAGTTTGTTACCAGACTCCTCTCAGCAGCCATGGACCCACTGATGGTGGATGCTATGAAGAGCCAGTACCGTGGCTAGGTTCGATACTCATGCAGTTCTACTCATAGTACTGAATCAAAGTTAAGGAAAGGTTCTGGTGTATTCAGTACCTCGTGGTCCAGTTTGGATAAGAGAAGAGACCTCCTCCTTGCAGGGGCTAAACCAACAAAGAAGTTTAAGATTACTTGTTGTTCCAGCTGGTCGCCAATCAGAGGTAGGTGTGGACTAGTCAAGATTTCAGAATACCCTTCAGGATCAGACAACTTGGGCTTCTACCACTTACCATAGGATTCTCCATTACTGTTTGTCCTTAAGAGACTTGGGTCCAAATTTACTAAAGGATTGTGTTGCCCTTGCGTAACACCAGGTGATGAGAGGACCATGCCATCCTTGAGTCAGATTTATCAAGGCACTCAGAGCCACCATGCGCTGCCTAATGTGGCGTGGTAAATCCAGAGTAACGCAAGGCAATGTAAGTCGCTTCCTTGCGTTACTCTGCACTGGAAGGCATTACATGGGTGGAGAGTGGGCGTCCCCATGCATCCACCCATGCATGTTGCCACATTCCTAGATTTACTAAGAGTAGTAGACCTGCCAGTGTGTCAAAATTGTACGCCTTCCCGATGGTGGCATGAGGAGAAATACCTTTATTTCTCCTCGTTGTTTCCTCTTTCAATGTGTGCTGCATTCCACAGCACACTTAGATAGAGGAAATAGCCTCTAAGGATTGTTTTTGTGCATGAAGGGGTCCATTCCTGCACAAAAGCAGTCGTGCCTGCAGTGCAGGCACCCTTGCACCATGGTGCAAGGGTCCCTGCTTGCAGCTAGGCAGCACATATTGTGCCAGTGCAGTGAGAGAGCAGAAATGCATCATATCTCAGTAGATACAATGCATTCCTGCCCTCTCCATTTGAAGCAGCGCAGCAAGTTGTCTTGCTGTGATGGGCTGCATCAAACCTGGCCCTATAAGGAGCTGAGAACAGGCGGGTAGGCCAGAGCTTCGAAGCAATCCATGAGTGTATTTTAGCTCCTTGGGAAGTCATCTGGATATGATGCTCATGAGCAGTCATGATGTAACTGGATTAGTTCATAAGAATCAAGGGATGGCTGCCCTTGGGTAAGGAAACATAAAAAACAGGCCCAACATGGGCTGCTGGTAGCATCCTTGGACTTTTTAAATTACCTTCAATTGCCAATGGTTATATATCCAGATGTCATTCACAAAAGTAATACAAACAGCTGCAACTATGCTACATGACTCTGCAGCTTGACTCAGGCCGTTGGTCCTGAGCAGGTCCAGTTCCAACAGGTCTCCGAGCCTCTCGGAGACCCCAGGCCTTTTGGATCACATGATCTGTTTGAAGCCTTGCCTGGAGGCCTCCCCCATGCACAGGCTGAGAGGGGCATTCACTCCTCTGAAATCTCCTGTTGACCATGTGTTCACCCTCAGCTTCAAACCTGACTCAATTCCACCACTTTAAATTCTTAGTCTCAAGCTTTGGGCCATCTCACGTACTCTCAGGTAGCATCTTGTATACTCTCAGGATCCAGTCATGTAGCATGTCTTCCTAAATATCAACACTGTCTTTAAGACTTGTCAGGCTTTTTTGCCCCTTATGTGTCAGATACATTAATTGGATTGGCAAACAAGGAAAATTTGTCAAGGTTCAACCACCTTAGCATTGAAGCATGAGCCATTGGTCTTATCTCAGTAATGTGGGACACCGCCAGGGACGACATGGAGAAAGAAGTTAATATGATATGTAGGGACCATAGCCCACAGTTCAGAGACAGCAGCAGATGATACCCAGTGTGCATCAGGTAGTCCGAGACATGGCAAGGTAGGCTTTGAGCACTCTTTTCGAAGGACATCCTTCTTCAACGGACACCCTGTGGTTGCTCATGCACAAGAACCTCGACGAAGAGTCGACAGTACATGCTGGAGCTCAGAAGCAGACCCAGAATTCATATGATCAATATGCCTTGGCTTCTGACTCCCATATATGTACCTTGGTGATATATGCACCTTTTATGTACATAGTCGTGGAGTTAAGAATTGTAAATCTATACCCAGACCCAGCCCTCCCTGGACTTACCTCTGACCAGTCCTCCCACCTGTCTATGCCATTGCGGACCCAGCTCCTGAGCCTTGAGGCGCCGGTCTTGTCTCCCGCTCTCACACACTCTCTCACTTTCACTTTCTCTCTCGTGGCTCTGTGCCTTCTGCCTCATACTCTTTTCACCTCTTGGTGTTTTGTGCAATTTCTCTTTTTGCTTTATTGCTCTTTTCGTCTCCTGCAGTTTTTGCCCTTTTTGTGCGTGTACACTCTTTACTCTGTTTCTCTTTTTGCCTTTTTGTGCCTTTTCACTCTGTTTTTTTTGCCCCCGATCTTTTTGCCTTTTTTGTGTCTGTTCACTCTTTTCTCTTTTTGCCTTTTTGTACCTTTTCATTTTGCGCTCTTTTGCTCTTTTCACCTCTTGTTCTTTTTTGCCTTTTGTGTCTTTTCACTATGCTCTTTTTGCTCTTTTCACCTCTTGCTTCTTTGCCTTTTTGTGCCTTTTATCTCTGATTTCTTTTCCTCTCACCCTTTCCCCTCTTGCTCTGTCACTATTTGTGCTTTTTCCCTGACTTTTGCTTCTTTTTACGCGCTTCTTCTTTTGCTCTCTTTTCCTTTTTGGAATCTCTTTGGTACCTTCTTCTGATGCTCCTTTTCCGACTTCGCTCCCCCAGCTCCTTACCTGTTTCCTTCTGTGCCTCCTGTTCCTTCCTGTGCTCATGCTATGCCCCCTCAACCACCCCCTGCACTCCTCCTCCTTCCCAGGCAGGGCTTTAAGTGGGATGAAAAAACTGGGTGGTCTCTCAAAGGGGCGTGGCAGATGTTATTAAGGCGTGGCTTATAAACACGTAAGCTAAAAATCTGTGCTTAGCAAAGTGTGCAGCCCGACTTGTATTTTGCTGTTTCTGTCATTGCATCCAGATATATAATACAACAAGTAACATCATACCTACAACAAGTCAGGACTATTGGCTTTGTCAATGGTTGTTAGTTGCATGAGATAAATAAGCAGCAACTATGGCTTGTATATAATATTGAAAAAGCTTCCACTTAAAGCCCTGGTGACACCATGACAATGTTGCTGCTCCTGAGTTTCAAAAAGAGAAGGGAAATCCAGAGAGAAAATGGCTCTCTTTAAAGGATTTCCCTTCCCCTACAACGCTCACCTGGCATGACGTCATGCCGTAACTTCTCCACTAGTGAGAAGTGAGCAGTGTGAGCACGTGCACATCGATGTGCCTGCTGTCACTGCAGTCCGGAAAAAATGGACCACCTGTGCCAGGTCACATAACAGAGCCCGATAGAGACCCGTTTCGAGCCCCCCTTTAAAAAACTGCTGGTGCTCAGCACCGGTGAGACCCGGCCCACTTAAAGCCTTGCTCCCAGGACCTACTTAACGGCAGCTGCAGCACAGACCATCCATTAAGCAGGTCCCCAGGCCAGCCCTCCCTGGACTTACCTGCCCCATCTCCTGCTCTGACACGCTCTCTCACTCTTATGCCTCTGTGTCTTCTGTCTCACGCGCTTTCCGCCTCTTGCCAATTTGTCTTTTTGCACCTTTTCACTCTTTGCTCTATAACTCTACTCACCTCCTGCTATTTTTGACTTTTTGTGCCTCTTTACTCTTTGCTCTTTTTCTCTTTTTGCCTTTTGTGCATTTTCACTCTGTGCTCTTGTGCACTAATTGCCTCATGCTCTTTTTTGCCTTTTATGCCTTATTCATTCTATGCTCGTTTTGCCTCTTGCTCCTTTGCCTTTTGTGCCTTTTATCTCTGAATTTTGCAATTTTTCTTCTCTCCCTTTCTCCTCTTGCTCTCTCTCCATTTGTTCCTTTTCTCTGACTTTTTTCTCTTTTTGCTCACATCCCTTTTTCCCTCTTTGCCATATCTTTGGTGCCTCCTCCCCGTGCTCCTTTTACCACCTCCTGCGACCACTCTCTCCTCTCCCGTGCCTTACCTGTTTCATTCCTGCACCTCCCGCCTCTTTCTGCGCTTCCGCTAAGCTCTGTCCCATAAGTCAGCTTATAATTATTTCATATTCAAAATATCAAAAATCGGTTTAACATGTTCTCAAATGATCATGATATTATTTGTGACTAAAAGATGTTAATTTGTGCATTATAGTCAATATTTGATTGCGATATAGTATATCATATTATGGTAGGCTCGAAGATGTCATTAGTACACGCGTTTCGGCGCAATGCCATCAGGAAGCCTTCACAATAATATCTGGACTGTAAGTAGCCCGATCAAAATGATCATTTGAGAACAAGTTAAACTGACTGTATCGACATCAAATTATCCTACTGTATGTTTGATATGTAACCTTGTTTGATCCATTTTACTAGATGATTTCTGAACAGTAGTATGAATACATTTTATATATATTTTAGCTTATTTACCAATTGTTCAACAAATAAAACATTTTTGATATTTTGAATATAAAATAATTATGAGCTGACTTATGTTTAAGTTTGTATCAAGCCTTTCACCTAAGACTTAGGTACACATATATGCCCGTCACTTATATGTATTAGTTCTTGCTTAAGACATTTTTTCAAGCTCTATTGCTTTTTCCCTGCTCTTGGCAAGCCATCCTCATGCAGGGGGCCCACTTTTTCTAATTAGCTGCAGCGTGGACATACAACAGACGCACCAAAGGCAAGCCCGTCTGGGCCTGTCCGCATCTGGACAGCATCTGGACAGCACCTGTTCTATTCTCTCCTCAACGGTACTCAACAATGTCCCTCCGGTCACTCAACCAGGGATGCCTATCCCCCTGCTGTACCACAATGCACAACACTCAAAAGCCTTAGCTTGCACCCGTTGTTGTTTCATGTGCAGCAACCCACCCACCACACTAGCACTACCCACACACACCCAACCTACACACAGTACACCTTCCACTCCTGCTAGCAAACATACACCCCAAGGCAAACTATCATGCATGCTCCTCAACACCAACGTCTCAAGAAACTTTCCACTGAAATCTGGTACTTTCTGTACAGTGACTCCTCAAAACTCCTTTACCTTATGGAATTGTAACTGACCGCCGAGTCGGCACCTAACATTGCTATGCGATCCCAGCAGAGTACAAGATTACACGACACGACCACCAACACAGACTACGAGCAGAATCGCAATAATTATCAAAGAAACCATCAGTTCAACAACAGCCAGAGAGAAAATCAGTTTAACATGTTCCCATTCATTAAGTATCTACACTTCAAACTGCAAATCTCAGCAACCTTCTCCCTGAACGGAACCCTCATTTCCTATCTGCTGGACCACGAGCAAGTTTCACCGACAACATCACAGATTTTGGCACACCTCTCACCATCGACTCCAAAGCCTGCATCCTGTTAGGAGACCTCAATTTCCACCTGTTAGACCAGAGCAACTCCAGCTCAACCATACTCCTTGAAAGCCTAGGAAACCTCGGACTGACACAACACATCGCTGGACCCAAAATTCAACTCCGGACATACCCTTGACCCAGTCTTTACCACCTTTGACAGCATCAAAATTGCAGCAATCATGCCCCTCACCTGGATGGACCACGTCTTCATTATCTTTCACATTAACAGCTCTTGCCAAGCAAATCCCACCACCACCAGCCTGGCCAGCGACAACTGGCACAGCATCTCAAAAAAGAACTGGTCCCACACCCTGTGCATGAACCAACCCAACCTCACCGGCAAATTAAACAGTGACATCAAACAACTCAACAAATGGATCAGAGACTGCACCAATTCCCTGGCACCCCACAAACACAACAACCAAAAGAGAACCAGGAAGCAGGCAAGTTGGTACTCCATTCAAACAAACAATATGGCAAACAATTGGAAAGAAGATGGAGAACGAATCACAAAGAAACATCAGGAACCAGGCAAGGTCACCTTCAAAGCAACACTGAGATGCTACCACCAACAGATCAGAAAAATCAAGAAGAAGGTCCAACCCAAGCACATAAACAGCATCTCCAATAGCTGCAAAGAGATCTTAGTGATCGTCAAAGACTTCACATTTCCAACACCAACAGCGTCACCCATTCCCAAAACCTATGCGACAACCTATCAGAATTTTTCAGCAACAACATCAAAACTATCTATATTAGCCTTGCCTCCAGCCTTCCCACAAAAAATCCTTTGAAACACCCTGACTACATATTAAACAATCACCACGGAAGGGACAGCCTACATCATGCAAACCATTCACCCCGGGGCCTTGATGGACTCTTGCCCCTGCCACATCTACAACATGGGCACCTCCCAGATCAGCAAAGTACTCACCTGCATCCTGGACACCACATTCAACACCACAACATAGCCAGATGCCAGAAAACACACTGCGGTTAATGCACTACTAAAGAAACCTTCAGCAGAGCGTACCCAGCTAGTAAACTACTGCCCAATCTCCCTACTACTTTACCCACCTAAGGATATGGAGAAAACCATCAATAAAAAACTTACCCACCACCACGACTTACACCAACTTTTGGACACCACTCAATCAGGCTTCAGACCCAGTCACAGAACTGAGATGGCCCTCATTACAGCAACCAACAACATCAGGCTGATTATCGACAGAGGAGAAACTGCGGCCTTCATCCTTCTCGACCTCTGAAGGCCTTCAACATGGTCTACCACTCCACCATGATCAGAAGACTATATGAAACAGGCATTCAAGGACCTGCCCTCGACTGGATCTGCTCCTTCCTCATGGGAAGAACACAAAAAGTCGGCATGCCAGAATACATGTCGGAAGCCAGGAAACTCATCTGTGGGGCCCCCAAGGATCATCTCTCAACCTGAATTTATTTATCATCTACATGACCCCACTCGCCGACATCATCACATCATACAGCATCAACATTCTTTCCTACAAGGGTGGCATTCAATGGATACTCTCCCTGATGGACAAGACTTCCAGACAAAAAACAACTTCTCCATCTGCATGACCCAGGTAGCAACTGCCTCAAGCTCAACATACCGAAATTGTAATTTTCAGAAGGAAGACAACTGCTTGGGATTCCACCAGCTGTCCAGCAGTCCTGAATTCCACACTAACTCCCACCACCCGCCAGAAACCTAGGACACATCCTAGGCGACAAGCTTGGCATGATGGCCCACATAAGCGTGATGACCTCCACCTGTTTTCACGTCCCGAGGATGCTGTGAAAAATCTTCAAGTGGCTACCAGGGAATACTAGGAAACAGTCAACCAGACTCTGATAACAATCAGACTTGACAATGGCAACACACTCAATGCAAGAATCCCTAAGAAGCTCCTGAACGGGTACCAAACCATCCAAACCATAGGAGCGAGACTCATCCTCAACTTACCTTGCCTCAATCACATCACCCCACACCTCAGGGAACTTCACTGGCTCCCCATACACAAACACACTCAGTTTAAACTCCTTAAACACACATACAAAGCACTACACAACATAGGCCCCACATATCTCAATAACCGCATATTATTATTATTATTATTATTTCACTTATAGAGAGCACAGCTACCCGACAGGGTCTCCCGGCGCGAGACATGTGGA
This sequence comes from Calotriton arnoldi, assembly GCA_963921515.1. Lineage (NCBI taxonomy): Eukaryota > Metazoa > Chordata > Amphibia > Caudata > Salamandridae > Calotriton > Calotriton arnoldi. The sequence continues at coordinate 3,223,485 of CAWUFW010000210.1, read as the reverse complement.
GGCCGACACAGATAAACAAAGACAGAGGGCAAAATCACAAAAAGTAGAATCAGACCAAATCACTGAACAGCAACGTCTTCAAGCCTTTACGGAAGGCAAGCAGGGAATGACAGCTCCTAAGGTCAATCGGAAGGGCATTCCAGAATATGGGGCCAAGACAAGAGAAGGAGCGGCCCCTCATACAGACGAGCCGGAACCTGGGAACGGAAAATAATGAAAGGCTTGAAGAACGCAGCTGTCAAGCCGGAACATAAGGTGTGAGCAGGTTTTGAATATAAGAAGGAGCAAGGCCCCATTTGGCACGGAACGTATAGCAGAGAGCCTTGAACTCAATACGCTTATTGATTTTAAGCCAATGAAGTTAGTGGAGCAGAGGAGACGCCGAAGCAGATCTTGGCAGGTGGAAAAGAAGACAAGCAGCAGCGTTCTGAATGACCTGTAATCGATGTAAAGAGGCTTTATCTGCACCCAAATACAGGACGTTGCCATAGTCCAACCTGGATACCACCAGAGCCTGCACAACCGTTCTCTGTGCTGCCAGCGGAATTAACCAGAGGATTTTTTTAATCCATCTGAGAGCAGCAAAGCAGGATGACGCCACCCTGGAGACCTGCGGTTTGAGAGAAAGCTGTTTATCGATAATAAAGCCCAGATTTTTAACTTTGGGGACCGGAACAGGCACATGGCCCAAATCATCAGGCCAGTGTTTAATACCCCAGAGCTCAGGGTTATTGCCCAGAAGAAGCACCTCAGTTTTAGAACTGTTAAGCTTCAGGGCATTACTGATCAGCCAAGAAGAAACGTTCCTCAGGCCAAGCTGCAATGAGGAGGGATCCTGGTGCTGAGCTGCAGAAAGGGAGAAGACGATCTAAGTATCATAGGCATAGGAGAAGATGGTCAGACCCAACTTCTCCTCAATGTCGGCCAAGGGACGAACATATATATTAAAAAGTAAGGGGCTCAAAATGGAGCCCTGAGGAACTCCAGAGGTTAACTCTAACGTGTGCGATCTGACTTCGTTAGAGACAGCCTGAAAGGTACGGTCAGTAAGGAAAGACTACAGCCACTTTAGAGCCAGGCCAACAATACCAATGGCTTCGAGACGGTCCAACAGAATGGAATGAGACACCGTATCGAACGCAGGATGAGCGCAGAGGTGCCCCCGGAATCAATTTGAAGTCTGAGGTGCTCAGTGACCCCAAGAAGAGCAGACTCAGTACTATGGCCATGTCTGAATCCAGACTGAGACGGCTGCAGCAGGTTGGAAGTTGCAACAAAAGAGGAAAGCAAGGTGTTAATATGCCGTTCCAGAATTTTAGAAAACACAGAGAGAAGAGAAATAGGATGAAAATTGGACCAACAAAGTGGGTCAAGACCTTCCTTTTTTAGTAAAGGAAGGGCAAGGGCATGCTTCCACCCCTTCGGTACCAAACCTGAACTTAAAGAATTGTTAAGTAAATTAAGGATCACAGGAAGGACTGAATCATCCAAAAGACTGAGTTTAGATGGGGGGGGAGGATCAGCAGGAGAGTCAGACTTGATAGAGCTCAGTGACAGCTTCAAAGAAGGTAAGTCCAAAGGAGGCCAAGAACTAATATGTTCAGAGAACTCCGGCACAGAGGTCTGGGAAGGAAATTCAGGAAAACCTGCCAAGAAACCAACAGGAAGCGTTATATTCCCTTGTTGAATAGCATCCACAGCAAGTTGGGCGTGGATGGTCTTGACTTTATTGTAAAAGAACAATGCTAACTCATTGCATTGAGATTGGGAGAGCGAAGGAAGAGGCAAATAAGCACTGGCGGCAGAGAGTTTATTAACCACCCTAAACAGAGTTTTCTGGCAGTGCTGAGAGCTAGAAATCTTATCAATGAAAAAGGCAGCGCGCGCCGATCTACATAGGGCGTGGTATTTCTTTAGTGCTCCCAAGTACTCCAGTTTGGCAACAGGCAGATATTGTTTCCTCCAGTGCCTTTCTAATGCTTTACAGCGCTTTTTCTCCTGTTTAAGAGAGTCGGTAAACCAAGGAGCAGGGCGATGTGTCCTAAACTGAGGTTTTGAAACAAAAGGTAAAACAGCGTCAGTGGCAGCAGAGAGCCAATAGTGCACACTTGGTTGAGCTTGGTCAGGAGAAGAATCGAGAACAGGAATATTGTCCAGAAGCGCTTTGTTTAGAGAAGGCATATTAAGTTTGGACCAATTCCGAATTTTGGGCTGTAAAGTTGATCTAATGGAAGAGGTACCAGAAAGCTTAATAGAAAAGGGCACAGCTGGACCAGAGGTGAAACAGACATATTAGAAAGATTAGTGAAAATAGGGTCGAGAAGATGACCGGCAATATGAGTAGGGAGTGGATTTAGCAATAAAAGTTTGAGAATATTCATATCCCCAATAAAAGTAGCATACCCTTTCACCAACCTCCCAGGCACCTCCGGTCAGCCGGACTCTCACTAACACATGCACCTTGCAGACACAAAATCAGAGCAGGAAGTATGGCCTTCTTCTACATTTGATCCAAAGCATCGAATGACCTCCCACAGCACATCTGAGCCTCCTCACTGCCTCTTGAGCTCCACAAGAAGCTAAAGACCTGGCTTTTCAAATAATTTATCCTTGGGGGACCACACCCTACCCACCTGTGAAGAAGCTGGATCTCATAATCAGTGATTGGCACACAATACAAATAGGCATAATATATAACATATCATAACAGAACATAACATGATGTGTAAGTAGTCAATATTTTGGATCTGATATTTTTGTAGTGTGATATTTATGCCAATGATATTCTGACATTGAAGTCTGAAAGTTAATGTGGGTCCAGAGTGTTGTGACACTGGACCCTGTGCTATAAGGTTGACGCGGGGTCCTTGGCTAGAGGGATAATACAAGATCCTGTGCACTAGAATGAATTCAGGATCCTGGCTGTAGTAAAATCCAAAGTGTGGGGTTAATGTAGGATCCATACAGTATGCTTCATACAGGATCCAGACTGTAGGGATAGAAAGAATGCAGGCTGTGTGGTTAGTATAGGTTGTGGAAGTATTGAATGGATGGAGTTAATGCCGAAACCAGAGTATCGGGTTAACATGATCCAAAATGAAGGGTTAATACTGGATCTAGACTGGGAGTTAGTTAATGCTAGATCCAGACTAGGATTAAGGGAGGGTCCAGGCCGTAGAGTCAACACAGGATGTATACTATAGGGTTCAATCCGCATACAGACTGTAGGGCATGTAATGCAGGCTCAGGAATGTTGTGTTAAATTAATGCCGACTGTGTAAGTATTTAGATAGTAGGGTTAATGCAGAATCCTGAGTGTACAGTTAATGCATAGCCAGACTGTAGGATTGGGTAATACAGGGTATAGAATGAGGAATTATTGCAGGATCAAGACTGTAAAGTTAGTGCAAGTTCCAGGGTTTATGGTTAACACAGGATCTAGACTGTAGCTTTTGTAAATGCAGGACCCAGACTGTAGGACTAGTTAGTGTAGGATTTTAATGCAGAATGCGATTTATTGATTTTTTTTAAAATTATTTATTGAAATTTGTAGTCATGGTATGGTAACAGCGACCGGTATAATTATAAGCATAACAATGTATCCCAGTGTGTAAGGTTAATATGACATTACAGCCGTCGTCACACAACAGTATTGTGAATCAGCGTGATAAACACATAAACAATTATTTGAAACTTATTGAAACCGTGGAGTCTGCTCTGTAGTCATGTGGCTCACGGGGGAAGCGCATAATCTTTGGCTTCAGCATGAAGCAAGAAGGTTTCCCAGCATTCTCCCCCTGTTCGTGTGTCCTATCCCCCCCTCCATCCCCTCTGCGTCCATGTCAGTAGTGTGGACAGCCAGCACTGGAGATTGCGAGGAGCAGATGCCTTCCATGCCATTGCTGTCTGTTTTTTAACTAGGACAAAGGAGAGGTCAATGAACTTGTGAAGGTAGGTCTCTGTCACCCTTCACATGGGTGTATAGGCCCAGTAAACAGGATTCAGGAGTGGGATCAAGAGTGTGTTCTGCCAATTCAGTCACCATGGCAGTAACCGCTTGCCATACTGGTTGTAGTGACGGGCAATCCCACACCATGTGGTATAATCCAGCGTCCAATAATTTACATCATGGGCATTCAGGGGTGATGGCCGGGTAAATGCGTTTAATGCGCTATGGGGAGAGGTAGGTGTGGTGCACATAATTGAAATGTGTGAAGTGAAATTTGAGGTTACGGGATACGTCCTTCACCAATTTTAGGACACAAGAGATAGGAGCTGTGGTAATACGACGTCCCATCTGGCACTCGCCTCTGTGGCATACACTGGCAGGGTTGAGTGGAGGGACGTGTAGAGGGTGGTAACCGTGCAGCGCAAGCTACCCGAGGTCAGGAGCATGTGCAGCATGGTGGACTTGGGAGGTTCCATGTCGCCACCACCCCATGTTGTATCATGTGAACTGTTATGAGCTGGCCAGTTCCTATTCCATAAGTGTACATGACGTCCTGAAAGGACATGATGGAGCCCTCATTATTGAGTTCACCCAGTTGATTAACTCCCGCTTCTCTCCAGGGAGCTGCATCATACTGCTGTGTCAGGTCGCGAAGTCGGGGCAAGTCCCAGATCACAATGGATGTGAGTATGGGAGATGAGTTCCCTTGGTATGCACAACACTGCCCCAGCAAGTGCGGGCAAAAGTCATCTGATGTGTCTCCTGACGGGGGCGGGTCTTAGAGTCTGATAGCCACGTGTAGATGCTCTGGTTGCCTAGGATCGCATGGATGAATACCAGTTCAGGACATGGGGGTATGCGTAACCAGGCAAGCGGCCATTGAAGTTCGCTACCACATAATAGAGCTCAGAGTTGGGCGTGCCTTGACCACCTTCAGTTAGTGGGCACTGTAGGGTGGCAAGCGCAAATTCATGGCGCCCCTCGCTCCACATCAATTCAAGAAAGAAACTATTGGGAGTGCAGCAAAAAAATAAAGTAGGCGGAGGAGCACCAGCATTTTGGATATCGCTATGCAGACCAGCGGGGACAGCGGCAACGATTGCCTAAAAAGGCAAGGACTGATGGATAGAGCCCACTGCCTTTTCTAGGTTGCCCTACTTGATGTCTTTCTCTGAATTATAGATCTGAATTCCCAGGTATTTAAAAGTGTCTTAACACCACTGGAGATTGGCCCACAGGGGGTCGTGTGAATGGGAAGCGGGGCAGGGCGCAGCAATAGAGGAACAAGCATGATTTGGGCAAGTTCCTGCAGAGTTCTGACATGTCCCCAAAGCTGTCAAGAAGGTGGAAAAAGCCTGGGAGAGAGCTCTCTACATCTCGCAAATAGACCAGGGCATAATCCGTGTAAAGTGAAATGATATGATGCACACACAGCTCTGGGATACCTCAAACCTGCACCCACTGGTGAAGATGATGAGCCAACAGTTCCATGGTGAGTGTGAAGATGAGCGGGGAGAGTGGACAACCATGCATGGTGCTTCTTTGAATAACACAGCTGTCAGAGATCAGCTGGCCAATCTTGCCCGTGCTGATGGGCTATCATATAGCGTGCAGATCCATCCTAAGAAACCCAGACCGAACTCCATGAATTCAAGGGTGAGAAGGAGAAAGTCACAACTCAGGGTGTTGAACGCCTTCTCGATGTCCAATGACACTGCCACCCACCCAAAGGCTTTGGCGGGAGTGTCATGTATGACGAATGTTGGTAAAAGTGCTTCACCCCAGTATGAATCCTGACTGGTCGACATGGAGAAAAGCATTAATTATTGGTAGGAGGCAGTTCGCTAGCACCCTGCCCAGGATCTTACGGTCGAGATTCAGAAATGAGAGAGGACGATAAGAAAGAAGTGGGTCTCAGACGGTTTAGGAAAGACCACGATCAGGGCCTCTTGGAGCGAGAACAGGAGGCATCCCAGTGTTTTGGCATAGGAAAACATGTCCAACAGGTGTTGAGTGGTTTAAGTGGGAAAGGTTGCATAATATTCGATCAGCAGCCCGTTGGTGCCCGGAGTCTTGTTGCAGGCGATTTGTGAGAGAGCAGCATGTATTTCTTCCAGTTGCAGGGGTTCATCCAGTTCAGCATGTTGCAACGGGTTCAACCTGATCATCGGTAGGCTGCAGATAAAGCTGTGTGCACGCTCCAGAGCTGGAGGATCTGTCGCTGCATACAACCTCCAGTGATATTCATAAAAGGTAGCATTGACGGCCGACTGAGAGCTAATTATTGTGCCATCATCAAGGCGGAGCTCTACAATTGGATCGATCTCCCTCAGCATGTAGCAGGGCAGAGCGGCGTTTGTAGTCATGTTTACCCAGGAGAGCTTTAGCTTTGGCTCACTGATTGTGCAGCTGCTGGACTTGCTCAGCCGTCTCGGTGCGAGTGGGTACCCTTACTGTAGGAAGCTGGCTCTGTATATACTATACCAAAGTAAGGTATAGTGTGCACAAAGTCTAATGGATCCCCAGAGGCTTTACAGAGGCTAAAGTAGATAATACTAAAGCTCTCTTTTGTGGTAGTGTGGTAGAGCAGTTCGGCTTATCAGAGGGCAGTGCTAAGCATTTGCTGTATACACGCAGGCAAGAAATGATTACACACACCCAATGACTAAATCCGAGACCAATTGTTTGCAAAAATATTACTTTTTGTATATTTATTTCTTAGAACCAAAGATACTTTGTTGCAGTAAAATACGTTTTGAAATATCACTGTTTTTCAATATCAAAAGTTGGTACTGCATTTTACAATCAATACAATTTTATCCTATAGAAGAAAACACAATCAGCAATTTTGCAGGTAAGTAGCGATTTGCTGTTTTGAACTTTTGGAACAAATATCAGTACCAGGCAAGCTTCAGGTAAGTGACCTCAGTGCACCACCAGTGGCACAGGGGCGGGCGGGTGCAGAGGTCAAATGCAGTGTCTGGTGCCAATGTTATCCAATGGAGAAAGGAGGCAATCAAAGTGGTACCACTTGCGGGTAAGCCGTACGGTTTTGTAACCCAGTCTGGGGGGCCACAAGGCAGCACCAAACTTACACCCTCAGCGGCACAAGAGCGGCTGGGTGCAGAGTGTCAACAAAGCGTTCAGCGCCCAATGCAAATCAATGGGGAATCTCGAACTTGGAAAAGGCTGCAGGCTCAAGCCAGGAGGCTGGACGAAAGAAACCTACATCTGCACAGTTAAGCTGGGATGTGCTGGGGCATTGTGATGCTGTAGATAGATCTCCCCAAGGCCCAGTGGCTCCGAGTGCAGGGGTGTCCTTTGGCATCAGGAATCTGCTTACCAATGCAGGTCACAGCTGGGGGGGTCATCGTGCAGAGGCTGCAGGTGTCGACGTGTAGTCCGGCACGGGTCAACCAATGAGGGACTCTTGCTCAGAATCACTGGGGAACCTTTTCTGGATCGGTGGGCCTCCTGGAATCGGGCCGTGGCATTGGGTGCAGAGGTAGTCGACTTCGTGGTTCCACAGGTTGAGCACTTGGGGGCTTATTTACAAGCCCCTTGCGCTGCTGGTGCATCACTTTTTTCCATATTAAAAGGGGCGCACCAGTGGCGCAAGGGGCTTGTATATAAGCCCTTTGGTCTTTTTCAAGATGATTCTCTTCTGCACAGGTCCACTGTCCATGGGAGATTCTGAATCTTTTTAGAAGGCAGGCAGTCCTCCCAGGGTTCTGGAGTTCACTGGCTGCGGAACGAGTCACTCTTCTGTAGCAGGGTTTTTGAGGGCTGCAGACAGGCCGGTAGGGCTGGGGCCAAGTCAGTTGGTGTCTTCAGTCTTCGCTGCTGCATGGCTCTTCTTTATCCTCTTCTTGTAGGTCCTCTGAAATCTGAGGATTAAGGTTCAGGGGTGCCCCTAAATACTCAATTTAGGGGTGTTACAGGGGTGAAGAAGTAATAATCAATGGGCTACTTACCTTTAGGATGCCTACACCTTTTGTATGTCCACTCCCTCTGGGGAAGAGGCATACCCCTAACCCTATTGGCTGAAATCCTCCAAAACAATATGGAGGATTTTCAAAGGAAGTGGTCACTTCAGCTCAGGGCACCTTAGGGTTGGTCCTGGCTGAGAGGGGACACACCTCTCTTGTTCACTAATTTTCACACCAAACTTGCCGCCAAAGGAGGGGCTTGGTCGGGGAGCGAGGGCATTTCCACTAGCTGTAGAGGCCCTGGTCAGCATAACAAAGGATGGGAAGCCTTTGAGGCTCACCGCCTTTCTATGCTCTTCCTGCTTGGGGGTAGGTGTGAAGCACCTCCACCCAGAGCAGGCTATGTTTCTGACCCACGAGAGCAAAATTCTCCCACCTCAGGGAGGTCAGAAACATGTCTAAAGGTGGCAGGCTGGTGCAGATCAGTCAGGCACACACTAGTGGGTTGGTAGGTTTTCAAGGGGCACCTCTCAGGTGCCCTCTGAGTGCATCTATTAATGAATCTAGCACTGGTATAAGTGCGGGCTCATTAATCCAGAGATGTTTTTTATCAAGCATCTTGGAATTCGGTGAAGCCATCTTGGAGCAGTGGAACTCGTATTGACAAGCTCCCAGCCCATGTACTAAGTATGTCTTCACCGTGCACTTATAATGTCTAAGAATGGACTTAGACACTATAAGGGCATATCTGCTCATGCAGTTATGCCCTCACAGGAGGTATAGTGCACCCTGGCTTAGGGCTGTAAGGCCAAGTTTAAGGGTGACTTACCTATGCTTCTTGCAGTGCTGGTAGGCCTGGCACCCAGTGATGGGTGCCAGGTCGACTCTTCATTTTTATCTGCATGAAAACACGCAGGCAGCAGTGGCAATGTGCATGTGTTTGGTGAGGAGTCTCTTAGGGTGCACAATACATGCTGCAGTCCTGAGAGACCCTCTCTGGTCATGGGCCCCTTCGTACCATTGGTACCTTTTACAAAGCACTTATATGTGGGCCAGCGGTGTAGACCAAAAGTCTAACTTAGACCAAATGTCTAACTTTACTACAAAGTTAGACTTTTGGTCCATGTTAGACTTTTGGTCTAAACTTAGACCAAAAGTTTAAGTTTACTAGTAGGAAAGTTAGACTTTGCGTCTTGCCTTAGACTTCAGGTCTAAACTTAGACTTTTGGTCTAAGTTTACCTTTGTGAATTTGGCCCAAAGTATTGTGTGACGCACTGCGCCAGATCCTCGTGGAATGGGGAGTCAAAGAGGGCCTCTGTTTGCACCCACCATGTGGGTATGGTGGGGCGTTGTCTGCCCCAACAGAGGGTGACCATTAATGGGCAGGGATCCGAAAGTGTATGCACCAAGTACTCTGCACAGGTGATCAGGGGGCAGTCGCGGACGGTATGACTCGCGGGTGGGGATAATTTAAAAATAAACTTACCTCCCCGGGTCCCGCATCGTATCTGCTCCTGACCTGCTCTCCTGCTGTCCTGCCTCTAGCAGGAACAGGAAGCAGGCAGCCACCCTCCCTTCCCCTAAGCCAATCACAACGCTGCAATGGCAGCATTGTGATTGGTCAGGACGGCGCCCAGCCAGGCTCCTATGGGGAGGCCATTTTCTCCATGTAGGCTGCATTGCAGCCTACATGGAGAAAGGGCAGAGTGCGCATGACTGGTTGTGCGGCCCCAGAGGGCCGACCAAACAGTCAGCGCCCTCAGCAATGGGCAAGCCACTCCTCCCCTGCCCTAGAGCAGCCCCGCCCACCCGCCCACCCCAACCCAAACCCCTCTGCTTTCTCGCAGTGCGAGAAGCAGAAACATAAAATGGTAGTCATCACCATTTTATGTTTCTGCTTCTCGCGCAGTGAGAAAGCAGTGGGGTGACGCTCCTCCGCCCTAGTGGAAGAGCCACTCCTGTCAGGGGGCCCAATTGTTTCTCCTGCCCTGCCCTAGAGCAGCCCCGCCCACCCGCCCACCCCAACCCAAACCCCTCTGCTTTCTCGCAGTGCGAGAAGCAGAAACATAAAATGGTAGTCATCACCATTTTATGTTTCTGCTTCTCGCGCAGTGAGAAAGCAGTGGGGTGACGCTCCTCCGCCCTAGTGGAAGAGCCACTCCTGTCAGGGGGCCCAATTGTTCTGTACAAAGGAAAAGGTTGATCCTAGTGTGCACACTAGGAACCGGAGAATAAAACGAGCATTCCTGGTATGTCTGGTGCCCGAGCCGCAAGGCATTGTGTAAGCCTCATGTGTAATCCATGTGCGAAAATGTTGTGTGGTGAGGACACATGTAGCAGCATGCAGGGCAAAGGAAGAACATCAAGACCAAGGTCCAACCCGCAACTGAAGTCACCTCCCCAGAGTCCCAGGTTTAGGGGTCATGAAAAATCACCGGAGTTAGTGTGTCTAGGAAACCATACTGATTAGTGTTGGGGGCATATACTGCCACCAATGCGAGGGGAGCCCCATTGAGTTGGCCTTCCAGATCACAAAGCGTTCATCTCTGTCCACTATATGCATATTCAGAACAAACGGGACCCCAGGGGCTATCCAGATGAGCACTCCCCTAGCATAAGCTGACATGGATGTGCTGTTTACTTGCCCTTTCCATTTAATGCTGACCTTTTGTAGTTCCGCTAGTGGAAGATGGGTTTCTTGTAGCATGGCGATGTGCGTATGCCGACGTTTAAGGTATGCATAGATGTGGTAGCATTTAGCAAGGGTGGCCATGCCATGCATGTTCCACTTGAGAATGTGGTATTGTGGGGTGTCAGTATCAATTGTGGGCCCTCTCCTGTGTGTTGTTAATGGGATATGCAGTGAAGGATGTGGTGCCACTGCCTGTTCCACGCCGGTGTCGCCCCAACATTAGAGAGGCCATCCAGAGCCAGGGAAGGTGTCACCTGGGAACACCTGTGTAAATAGCAGACCCTTCAGCAGACACCAATAATAATATAATGCATACCTGAACAGCAGCGAGACATAACAGCTGCATCCACCCCCAGGACAGTGGTCTCATGTGTCCCTGTCCAAAAGTCCCCAACAGTAGAATAAAACCAAAAACAATAGCAACAAGCATTTGCAATGCAATAGGTCTCGCATTTGCGAGAGTTTGAGCTGTTGGCATTGTAAATGACAATGCCTTTTATTTACGTGTTGGTTTTTAAAACATAATGCATTTACAATGCCAATAGCTTAAACTCTCGCAAATGCGAGACCTATTGCATTGCAAATGCTTGTTTTAAAATGCAAAAATAATTACTCGTATGTTTTCTACGTGTTGTTTCCTCAATTCCTGCCAAGAGCAGACTACAGAGAGAACTAAAGTGAAACTCACAAAATACTATATGTACTGGTGGTAGTGTACGAAAACGGTGCAGCAAAAACTACGTGTCTGAAAAGACGAGATGATACCTCCCGTGTACTACTCTACCTTCACTGGCAGCACCTTGCAGGAAGAGTTACTTCAAAAACAATTGTATTGCCAGCTTAAATCGCACTCCACATATGGGGCAGAAATGCGCATTGTGCAATCACAACAGAATGTCCCGTCTTCAAGCAATGCTTACAAATTCCTGCAATATCCCTGTGGGTCAAAAGGTCCCCACTTAACTACTATGGCCTGAAACTCTTCCTATGAAAATGAGAGAATGAATGAACATGTCGAGTTCACTGGGGCTTTAAAGACATTTCTACCATTTAACTCAGCTGAGACGCCTACGGATGCCATCAGCTGGAAACGAAAGTGCTCTAGCAAATCCCCTTTAACATAAAGAATTATTTACCGACAAGACCGAAAAACGGGGTCAGAGGGGATAAAATGGAAAAAAAGACTCAGGGGCATATTAGCAAGACCCACGTTAAAATTATCGCCGTTTTAGCGGCAGGAAACTGCCGCTAAAACGGCGATAATGGGCTTGATAATATGCGTTATAGAATTCAATAGAAGCCCAGGTTAGATGTGCAGGACATCTAACCTGGGCTTCTATTGGAATTCTATAACGCATATTAGCAAGCCCATTATCGCCGTTTTAGCGGCAGTTTCCTGCCGCTAAAACGCGATAATTTTAACGTGGGTCTTGCTAATATGCCCCTCAGTCTAATACAGTACTAGCCAACAAAAAGTTACCAATCACAGGGGTCAAGCGGCATTTATCTCACTTGCTCAGTGTGTTCGTTTATCCACCCATCGCAGACTTAGATCTGACCTCGGTTGTAGTTTTAAAATATGTGCTAATGTAGAGTTGCAGAATTGAAACAATAAAACGGTGTACTTTGAAACACGAAGCACTATCCAGGGTATAGCGTGGAAAAGTAAGGCATTGTCATTTATGTATCGCTTTATGCACTCGACTTTTGTGGTAATATTGGCCTCATTTATACCCAAAGGAGTAATTTAAATGAACGATTGTCAAACCTCGGCTGAGAGTGCGGCAGGTTCATACCAGAAAGGCTAGAATGGGTTTTGTCACTGAGTCAAGCGACTGTTAAACGACTGGTATGCAGCGAGTATCAGTATCACCTCAAGAAAACCACGAGGGCTGCCGCAGAAGCGAATGCGTGTTCCTTATGTTGGCGAAAATAAGCTGAGTTTTAGAGAGTCCGTTACAATCTGGTCAGTGATTCTGAAAGAGTTACAGGTCTGAGGCAGCCAGTTACATTTTGGGGGGTTTGCAGAGGATGCCTATGTCTGATACAGCGCTACTGCACAATAAAGTAAGCATTAATCTTGGATTAACTCATTTGCCATGGTTTTGAAATAAATCCCTGGTCAATCATCGCTTTAAATTATGCAAAATGCAGTTCTGGCTAAAATGCGTTGAATTTGCCAAACTGCGTTTTAAGTAGCAGATTGTAACGCTTTCATTTTCTAAATGCCAGTCTCTTTCCGAAAACAGAGGACCACGGACTGGGGTGCCGATATGCTGCAAGGGTAATGCAGCTTTTCAAGCGTTAGGGCTAAAAATGGAACCATGGGAAGGAAGTATTTCCTACTGTAATATACAGCCGAAAATGCGAAATTCCATTTTAGGATTAACTACAACATGTAAATCGAGCAATAACAATCTTGGTGGACGTAACTCCGTACAGTACGATACGCCCCACAAAAAGCAATAATCTATATTAACCTGCAAGGGCCTTCGCTGGGGATGGTATCAGAGATATGTTTACGACTGAGAAACGCCGGGAGGAAAGGTCTACCAAAAGGCTTTTTACAAAACGGTTACGGAAGAAACGATACCTAGACCAAATGTGCCGGGTCATTAGTACTCATTAGCGTACTGGAGCGATGGGATACCGGGCCGGAAGTAATCCTCGGCCGGAAGAGCGTTCCCGCCTGGCGGTCCCGGGCAGAAGAGGCGAATGCAAGCGAGGAATACTGTCTACCGACGACGAGGCTCAATCTGAGCCAGCAGCGCCTCCTCTCATACAGCCAGGCTGGGGAAATCACTATACACTGTGGCCGTGGGACTAGTGTCAGACAAATACCCATAGCCTTTGTCATGGAAAGAATCCAATCGCCACCCTTCACACCTGAAAGTCGCGAATGTACGTAACACTAACATTCCTTTCATGCAGAAGAACAATGCCCAATACAGAATCAACAATGGTACTTGCTGCTGATATAAATGTTAATTTTAAGCATATATCATTAAAGTGAGTGTGTTGGGGAGACTCGGTTACATATGCAATTTTAATAAAAACTGTAATTGCTGCAACGCAGCGCAGATCCCGTGATGTAAAAGTCTGACTTAAGAATTGCAATATGTTTGGTCACTGAAAGTGCGTAACACTTGGACCAGGCACAATTATTCACGAAGTAGCTTCTCCTTGCACAGAAGCGGTAGTACTTACTGTTCCCTTAAAAGAACGTCGGTCCTGTACACAACTAGTACTCGCCACTAACGTACTAGAAACACCGCTGAAGACAATCAAGATGTCCAGGAACAGAACTTTAGTCCCGCTGAGAAGTTTGGATAATGTTACCCAAAATGTATAGCAGAGAAGTGCTGACACTAAATCCTTGCCAAAAACGGCAGCCCTGATTGATAAATGCAAGTACTGCCACGGTAAAATTTGAGAACTCATGCTAAGTAATGCAGGAGTACCCTATACAACGTGCAACAGTCTGAAAGAAGAGCTGGTGCTATCGCAGAAAAAATATAGAATTAAGCAAGTGGTGCGCGCACGCGCGCCACAGCTAAGCATGTGATTTCAATTATCACGCCCGTGTCTGGGCACGATAATTGAAACCACATGGTCTATTGCTGTCTATTACGCGCACCAGCGCGTAATAGACACCAATAGGCCATGGGCGGAGCAATGCGCCCGCCTTTGGCTAATTGCGTGCAGTCTTTTATAAAAAGACGCACGAAAAGGCCAATGGGGTAGCACAAAAGGAATCGCACACGCACGAGCGTGTGCGATTCCTAGGTCAGTGCTGAATCCCCGTTTTTCACCCACTAAATGTCTCGTGCTGCGCGAGCACTGCTGCGCAGTGCAACGCTAGGCGCGAGACCTAAAAAGCAACCAAACAAGTCATCATTGGAGCATGTGTGGGGCATGATGTGTCAACCAGAGCTGGTGTCCATTTTCTGGGCCAATTCCAAAGGTCACAACTGCCGGCCCGTCAGATCCAGCTTGAGCTCCCACACTGCAGGAGGGTAAGAGCGCACCATCCTCACATGGGGGTGAGGGGCCCAACTGCGAAGGGAAGGTCAGATTAGGTCGTCCGCCAAATGCGGTGTAAATTTATAGTCAGGCGTGCTACTCATGACAGAGGACACAGAGGCACCAGAGTCTGAGCCAGAGTCCAAGACCAGCTCGAATCGCAGAGCTGTGAAAGGATTTGAGATGGGCAGGGTCGCCGCCTCCACGGCGCGGGCCTGCTCCTTGGTTGCCTGGTCCTGGGTAGGCCTCATTCGAGTCACTCTATGCCTGCTGCGTTTGGGCTGAGGGGGTCACCCAGTCACCGTCCATGTGATCATTCTCTGCCGTGCCGGCAAAGCCTTTCACATGGAGCCATGTCCATTCATCCTCAATTGATGAGAAGATGTGGGAGGATTCGCCATCTATTACTTTAAGCCTTGCAGGGAACAGCAAAGCTTAGTGAAGTTTCAGCTCCCGCAGGCATTGTTTCACCTTCAGGTACAAGCCCTGGAGAGTTGTACCTCGATCATGAAATCCGGGTATGCTGAGATGTCTGTGTTCTTAAAGTGCCTGGGGCCCTTTGTGCAAAAACGCTGCAAGATCAGGTCTCAGTCCCAATAGTTAAGAAAATGGGCAATGAGTGGGTGAGGCAGGGCTCCGGGCGGGGATGGGTGGCCAGAAACATGGTGCGCCCACACCACTAAGAACAGCTTGGGGACCTTGTTCTTCAGAACATTGGTCATCAGCCAATCCTCTAGGAAGAGCTCAGCGATAAGGGGCTCGGCCCACTCAGGTAAACCCAGGAAGCAAATGTTGTTGCATCGTCAGTGCCCCTCTGTATCTTCTGTGTAGCAATGCAAGGAGGTCAGTTCTTCTTGCATGGTGAGCATCTTGGCCTGTAGCTCTTTCACAGTAGGGCCCATAGATGTCAATGTGGATTCCGTTTCATCCACCTGGTACAGCAGTTTACGATGATCCACTCTCAACAAGTTCACGTTCAGGAAGACAGCATCGATTTTCACCTCGAATGGAGTATTAGTGTCCATAATAGCATGAAGAACATTCTCGAACTGTGTTGAGTGCTTGTCCAGGGTAGATTCTAGATGGTGCAGGGTCTGGTCAGCGGAGGCCAAGATCCTAGGCTCGGGGGTAAGATTCTTAGCGGTCCTGCTTTTCCCCATTATGTGATAGCAAAGGTGGGAGGCAGTTGTCAGGTTGTATTAGTTGCATGAGGGCCAGGGCCGCTCTGACCCCACAATTCTCCAGTTGTGTGTGGTGAGCAGTAAAGAGGCAGGCCTGTTATTTTGGGTCCTTGGGGGGGCCTGGTGGGGAGGTAGCAGCCCTTGCACACAATTCGACCTTGGGGACTCTCAGCCTGGGTCTCCTGTGCCTCTCCCGAGGCGGTGCATCCCAGTTTGTGCGTCCCAGGGGACATTATCATCAGTGGTATGAATAGGAAGAAGGGCCCATCGGAGGCCCAGACGGCGGTGTGGGGAAGCCTCACAGCATAGGATGGCAAAGCGCTCAGTGAGACAGGGCACCCTAATAGCCTGGCAAGACAGGTCCAGGTTCCTACAGTTAACAAGGCCCCCACCAGTGGGAGGACTACCAGTGCTAATTCAAGAAGGGGGCCCAACTTGCCGCATACAGGCCAAGAATCTAGGTGGTGTGCCCTCGAGAGGTCAGCAGTCAATATGTGCCCCTGCATCGGGGAGGATGCAAGAGAGTGGGCTGCCACAGCCCACACCAAGGTTCAGTGTCTGGGCAATGTCCAGCCCTTGGGTAAGTTCAGGTCACCGGGCCACAAGGTCCTTTCGGAGGTGGGAAGGCACCTTCCCCCAGGTGTGCAAGTCCACAGTGCAGTCCATGTATGTGTGTGCGGCTCTCCAGGGCGTGGGGGTAGGTGGGGGTGTTAATAAATTTGTGTTCTGGGCCGTGGGGCCCAATTGTCCCTGCAAAGAGCGGCTGGTCGGATTCATTGGGTGCTACTGGCATGCAGGCAGTCCATGTGTTGCGGGCATGTAGAGCTGTTTTTAGGGGTCCAACTCACCACGGAGGCCTTCGCCATGCAGGAGCAGATCGGGGGGCACCCAGGGGTCACTGGCAGTCACAGGGCACTTGCAAAGGGGGGTGCATGTCCTCACTCCCCCTGGAAATACCTGGAGAGCTGCCATCAGTGCCAGTTTGTTAGGGGCCCAACGCCCCAGGCGGTGACTTCAATGTGGGCATGTAAGTCCCTTGCGGTCGCTCTTCTCACCACACACCACAGGCGCAGCTCCCACCTCACACATGATGGTGTTGCGCCCCAACCCCCTCGGCTCAGCGATGAACGCCGGGGCACACAGAAGGTGATTGCGGCCTCCCCTCCAGCGACACGGGTCAGCGGCAGAACTCAGGCTGACCCACAAGAGTGAAGGGGATGTGATCATTGTTGTAGTCGTTTTTCGGGCCCCCGGCAGGGCTCTCTGCAGTCAGGATGGTCCGCTGCTAAGTGTGGGGGAAAGCAGAGTCTGGGCAAGGCAGAGCACTCCGCAAGTGAGACTCTGGTGAGCTCTACAGCCCCTGAGAATGAATTGGACTCTGTGCAGGAGCACACATGGCTCTGGGCACCACAGGCTGCTCTCCGAGGCGTCACATCAGAAGGGTTTGGGGAGGTCCTCAGTCTTCAATTAGGGGTCTTGTAGCACGGTGACAGGGGCTCCAATCATCCCCCTGCAAGCGGGCTCAGTGGCGGGCGGGATGGGGCAGATTACAGAAGGATATAGTTTGGGCCCAGCACGGAGCTCTGTTAGAAAGCGTCCGGTGCCGCCGCCATTTTAGCCACCGAGTGAGGTTAGCTAATGCTAGATAGAGACTAGGATTACTGCAGGGTCCAGATTGCAGAGTTAACACAGGATGCATACCGTAGGGTTCAATCAGGATACAGACTCTAGGGGTAGTTAATGCAGGCTCTGGGCGGTTGTGTTGAATTAAAACCCGCTGTGTAAGTATTTAGATAGTAGGGTCAATGCGTAATCCCGGATGTACAGTTAATGCATATCCAGACTGTAGGGTTGGGTAGTACAGGGTCCAGAATGTGGAGTTAATGCAGGATCAAGTTTTTAAAGTTTTGCAAGTTCCAGGGTTTATGGTTAATACAGGATCTGGATTGTAAGGTTAACACAGGATCTAGACTGTAGCTTTTGTAAATGCAGGACCCAGACTGTAGGACTAGTTAATGCAGGGTCCAGAGTGTAGGATTGATGCAGAATGCAGACTTTAGGGTTAACGCATGATCCAGATTGTAGGGTTAGTTCGTTCATGCTAGATCCAGCTGAGGATACATAGAGGATCCAGACTGTAGAGTTAACACAGGATGCATACCGTAGGGTTACATCAGGGTACAGACTGTAGGGTTAACACAGGATGCATACCGTAGGGTTACATCAGGGTACAGACTGTAGAGTTAACACAGGATGCATACCGTAGGGTTCCATCAGGGTACAGACTGTAGGGTTAACACAGGATTCATACCATAGGGATACATCAGGGTACAGACTGTAGGGTTGATTAATGCAGCATCTAGGGCTTAATGGAGGATCCAGTCTGTTCTGTTAAGAAGGATTCAGGATTGAAGGGTTACTGTTGGACCTGGCCCTCTCTGCAGGGTCACCTCCAAACTTTTTGCCTTTATCCACCACTTTTTGCTGAAATTCTTTTTGCTGGCCTTAGGGCTCTGTGCACTTTACCACAATTAACCAGTGCTAAAGTGTTTGTGCTCTCTCCTCTAAACATGGTAGAACTGTCTTATACCCATTTGGAATATTTAATTTACTTGTAAGTACCTAGTAAATTGGCACTACATGTCCCCTGGGCCTGTAAATTAAATGCAACTGGTGGGCCTGCAGCGCTGATTGTGCCACTCACTTAAGTAGCCCTTTAAATGCCTCAGGCCTGCCATTGCAGCCTGTGTGTGCAGTTTTTAAACTGCCATTTCGACCTAGCAAGTTAACCTTTTGTCAGGCCCAAACCTTCCTTTTTGGTACATATAAGTCACCCCCACCTACACAGCCCATTGGGCATGGTGTAGTGCATTTAAAATGTGTGACATGTAATTTTAAATTTTAGATGCCCTGGTAGTGAAAAACTCTTGAGTTTGTTTTTGACTACTGCAAGGCCTACCTCTCCCATAGGATAGCATTGGAGTTACCTAATTACATTTAATAAGCTGCAATTTCCAAATTGGAACAGGTAACCAGTTCATGTTTGGAATCTTTGGAATTGTAATAAAAAAAATCCTCTCTTATGGTAAAGTCAGGTTTTAAATTACAATTTTGAAAATGACATTTTTAGAAAGTTTGACATTGCCTGCTTTAGTCATGTCCTACCTTCTACCTACACCGCACCCTGCCTATAGGGCTAGCTAGGGCCTACCTTACGGGTGACTGATATGTAGTAAAAGGGAGTCACAGACGTGGCAACCACTCTGTGTGCCATGTCACAATGGCAGTAAACTGCGCATGCAGGCCCTGCAGTGGCTGGGGCCTGAGACAGGTTTGAAAGGCTACTTTGGTGAGTAGCACAAGCATTGCTGTAGAGGAGGTTAATTCATGCTCAGGACTGTCAGATTAAAACTGACCGTGTAAGTATTTAGATAGTAGTGTCACAAGGCCCATGGGGACATTGTCGTCTTCTCTAAGTTAGCATGAGCACGCTGCAGATTGCCCGCTCCTTTGTGCACGTTACTACAAGACTTTATTTTTGCAACTGTCTCTACTGCCATTTTCACATGAGAACCCATCGCTGTGTTTACACTCTGCAGGTTCCTGGGATTTTTTCTGAACATTGTAAGTAAGGTCGAACAACAATGCCCCTTGTTATTTTGTTCTGGCCAGGCCTTAGCACCTAGACAAAACATACCGATGCAGCTGTTGTTTGGGACAACGTACTTTGGTCTTATTGGAATACATGAATAGGTAGCACACACTTGGAGATGGACCTTTCCAGAGAGAAGAGCAAGATAGCACCTATGATGTAGATCTACCATCTATAGGCTAAAGTATGGGGTCTGCAGACAAAGCCCAGAGATCTTCTAATATATAATAATACTGCTTCTATGCAAGGGGAGGGAGGTTAGGTTATACTTTCTTTTCATAATGACATCTGCTTTCATGATTTATGGACTATCTGCAATGCTGCCTGTATTTGTATTATGCATTTTCCTGCTTGTTGTGGCACATATACTGCATATTAGAGCATGTTAGTTAAAAGAAATATTTTAAACTTGTTTGTGTCTCCGTCAGATCTTATTGTGGACAAGTACAAGAGGGCAAGCAAAAGGGTGTGTCATGCAACCGCGATTCCTGAGAGATTCGCAGTGTTGTGTTGTGGGGTGTCTAATCATGTGTTTCTCTGTGAGTGAGTAGGAGAGCAAGTAAGACACTATAGCTAGTCGGTCCTGGGCTCATGGGTACTAAGGTGGTAGGATGACTCAGTCCCTATGCACTAAGGTCCCATAATCCTACGCATAGTTCTGTTTTTGGGCAGAATCCCTGCAACAGTAGGCTTAATGCAAATTCAAGATTTTATGCTAAAATCAGCATCACAAATGAAGAGACTATTGTTGCATAATATAGACTGTAGGATTAACACAGTATCCAGACTGTGGGATTAGTTATGGCAGGATGCTGATTGTAAAATGAATGCATGACCCATGCTGCAGAATGAAGACAGGACTAGTTAATGCATAATACCGAATGTACAGTTAACGCAGATCTAGACTGTAGGGATGGGTAATACATGGCTCAGAGTGTAGTGCTATTAAATGCATAATACACAGTGTAGAGTTAATGCAGGATCCAGATTCAGTGGTGTAGCTAGCCCTTTGTCCCCAGTGACGGTCCCTGCGTTTGCCGCCCCATGGCAGCCGCATTGAAGAGCAGGGAGGTGCTGGCGAGATTCTTCTGATCGGGGAGAGAATAGTTTCTGGCAACCTCAGAACATGACAACCCTGATCCCCCAGGATCGTGGAAAGAATATACTACTTTTTGCTCAGTCACTCGTGCTCACTTATTCGGTCTCAGAGAGTTACACAGAAGAAACAGTCGGGCGTGTTACAATAAGAATTTATTGCACAGTTGTTCTTCTAGTGTAAAATAGATGTGCTGCAACAACCGTTAGACAGTAGCAGATATATATGATTAGCAGTACAGTGAAAATAAAAGGATAGTACAGTTCTACCATCTTGCAATAATCATGAATACATACATGAATATAAAATGCCTAATAAAAATGTGCGTACTCATAGGATACCTATCTAGATGAACCTAAGTGTACCTAGCATGTGAGTAGGTGTGAAGCCAAGAATCCCTCTAGGATTTAGTCTAACCCCATTACCTGAAGTGAGAGAGTGTGGGACCCCGTCCTGGTCTCGAGTTGGACACCCCACGAGGGATGTGTTAGACTACTGTCAGCTGGAGCGTCTGCATGCAGGAGCCTCAGCGTCTCTGGTCAGTGTGTCGGCCTGGAAGTCTCGGTCTCCTCTCCCAACCCTAGCAAGATGTGCTGTATTTATACAAAAAGTATCTAGGGTTTCTTTGTCCCTTGTTTCTTGTATTAGCCATTGTTGGATTTGAGGATGACGTATGGGATGAACCTTGTACGTAGATATTATGCAGGTGGTGTGTAGCCCCTGCCTGGTTTCCAGGAACCCTCATGAATATTCATTCATACTGTATGAGGCTATTGATGGAGTTATAGGACGCTATTGTTCAGGGAAAACCCTCCTTCTATGCCCAGGACTAGAACTAGGTAAAGGTTCAATCCTAAAGGCTTGTTACTGTGTAGTATAAGGGAGATGATGTAGGTGAAGGTGTATGATATTACCCGGGCCTATATTAGGGTACCTGTATGAAACATAACAGTAGTGTTAGTTAATGCATAATAAACAGTGTATGGTTAATGCAGGATCCAGACTGTAGGGTTGGTTAATGTATTATATACAGTGTAGGGTCAATTCAGGATCCAGACTGTAGGGTTAATAGATGATCCAGACAGTATGGTTAGTTAATTCAGGATGTAAGCAGTGGGCATTAATTAATGCAAGATCCAGACTGTAGTGTTAGTAAATGCATAATAAACTGTGTAGGGTTAATGCAGGATCCAGACTATAGGGTTGGTTGATGCATAATAAACAGTGTAGGGTTAATGCACGATCCCAACTGTAGGGCTGATTAATGTATTATATACAGTGTAGGGTCAATTCGGGATCTAGACTGTAGTGTTAGTTAATGAATAATAAACAGTGTAGGGTTAATGCAGGATCCAGACTGTAGGGTTACTGTAAATACAGGGCAATGGGGTTAATGCAGCATCCAGCCCTTTAGAGTTCATGAAAGATACACTTGGTGTGAGGAGTGCAAGGTCCAGGCTGTAGGACTAAGGAAGGATTCTGGTCTGTAGCAATAATGTAGGTGTAGTGTGTAGTGTTAATGTGGGGTTCCAGTCTGCAGCATTCATTTAGGGCCTTGGTCTGTAGTGTTCATGCAGGATCCTGGCCTATGAAGTTAACACACAGTTCTTGTCTGTACCGTTAATGCAGGGCACTGGTCTGTAGGAAACCCTGGCCTATAACATTAACACAGGGTCTTCGTCTGTAGTGTAAATGCAGGGTCTGGGTTATGTTAATGCAGGATACTGGTCTGTAACGTTAATGAAGAATACTGGTCTGTGATGTATTCTGGTCGGTACCCTTAATGCAGGATCCTTGTCGAAGGCATTAAAGTATGGTTCTGGTCTCGAACGTCAATACAGGGTTCTGAACTGCAGAATTAATGCAGAGCCCTACTCCAGGCAAGACCCAGGACCCTGTCCCTATGGTTATCACAGGGCCCAGTCAATATGGTTATCACAGGGCCCAGTCCCTAGGCAGACCCCAGCCTCTATGGTTATCGCAGGACCCTGCCCCTATGGTTATCACAAGGCTCAGTCAATATGGTTATCACAGGGCCCAGTCCCTAGGCAGACCCCAGCCTCTATGGTTATCGCAGGACCCTGCCCCTATGGTTATCACAAGGCTCAGCCCCTATGGTTATCGCAGGGCCCAGCCCCTAGCGCAGGACCAGCCCCTATGATCGCAGGATCCAGTCCTTAGCACAGGGCCCTGATCCTAGGGTTATCACAGGCCTCAGTCTCTATGGCAGAAATCGGCCCCTAGGGTTCTCAGAGGGCCCAGCCCTTAAGGATATTGCAGGGCCCAGCTCCTAGGGTTCTCACAGGGGCCCAGTCCCTATTGTTATCACAGGGCCCAGCCCCTAGGGTTATCGCAGGTCCCTGTCCCTAGTGCAGGGCCCAGCTCATAGGGTTATCACAGGCCTCTGTTTCTATGGCAGAAATCGGCCCCTGGGGTTATCGCAGGGCCCAGTCCCTATAGCTGGGTCAGACTCCTAGGGTTCTCACGGGACCCAGTCCCTAGCACAATGCCCAGCCCCTAAAGATTTCGCAGAACCCAGTGCCTTGTCCCTAGGGCACTAGCAGGACCCGGCCGCTAGGGTTATCGCACGGCCAGTCCCTAGCGCAGCACACAACCCCTAAGGTTATTGCAGGGACGCTCATCTGAATAGGGGAGTGGTCGTGCACACGTCACTCCGCTCTGCGTTGGGCGTTTCATTGCTGGCAGAGACAACATCCACACACGGCCGGTGCACACAGAGCTGGCTCCCTTGGCATAGGGGACGAAACACTCATCTGCTCCCGCGCCTACCCCCTCCCGAGCCAGCCTGGCAAAGAACGAAGCCTGTGGAACGAGCGCGCTTCCGTCCCCGGGCGAGAGGCACCCGTAGCCCCCTAGCAAGGAGAGCGCTCTGGGCAGCCCTGGACCGACGGCTGGGGATGCTGGAAAGAGCTGCAGACTGTGGTGAGAGGCAGCCTCGGAGCAGCGTCCGGTCCCGCACCCTTGGGAAGAGGACGGGGTGGAGGGTAAAGGGCGAGTGAGGAGGAGACCGCCACTCCGCTCACTCATATGACCTGGTGCTCCCCTCTGAGGCTGTGAGGAGCAGACATGGGGTGCTGAAGAGACAGCGGCCGCGCCATCCACGGGAAGAGCCTCGCTGGACAACGTGGTGCTGAAGAGACAGCTGTCCGCATCATTCGGACAGAGAGAGCTTCAAAGAGCCGCCCAGTGTGGTGCTGAAGAGACAGCTGCCAGCATCACTCAGACAGAGAGCTTCACAGAGCCGCCCAGTGTAGTGCTGAAGAGACAGTTGCCAGCATCACTCAGACAGAGAGCTTCAAAGAGCCGCCCAGTGTGGTGCTGAAGAGACAGCTGCCAGCATCGCCCACAGAAAGAACCTCATGAGACACTGTCGGGTCAAATGCCTCATTGTACGTTTCAACTACTGTGAGACTGCAGGAATCGCCAAGTGGGACAGGCCTCTAAGTCCCCTCTTCTGGGAGCACCACTCACTCCTTTACCCTTGCAATTTTCAGAGAATGGGATAGGCGTCCCTGAAAGGGACAACTGCCTCCGCCCCACCCCTTTCTAAACAGAACCAGGCACTGCTGGAAGAGAGCGGCTCTCACAACAGATTGAGGGCACCCGGCAGTGACGGAGGTGCTGCTAGGAGGGACAGGATCCGCGGAACCCTTTGTAAGGGCACGTGACTGGAGCGGACCCCTTTCCTGAACCTGCCAGTATTAGGACCTGGAGTAGGTATTCTGAAAGAGACGGCTCGTCCTCTGGGACTACACTGCACACCAGATGCTAAGGGACAGCTTTCCCTCCCCTCTGAATGCCTCTGAAATACAGCGACTTGAAGCAGAAGCAGGAGATACACTAATCAGGCGCTGGAACATATGCTGTTGAAAGGAGGAGTCTCTTAGAACCACCAACAAAAGCATCTGTCGGCGCGGGATACTACACGTTGCAGTGCCACATGCAGGTCTCAGAAACAGAGCAGACTCTTTGTAGCACTGCGAGGATTGGGTATTCGTCTAGTGCTGCTGAAAGGAGGAGTCGAAAATCTTCCAGCACACCTATCAAGAGTACCCGTGGACATAGGTTCATAAAAGAACTGCTTCCCTTAGTCCCCGCATGCCTTTGAACTGGAGGGGCCTGAAAGGCGGGCCGAGGCTGCACAAATCAAATACTGGAATGTGTTCTGCTGAAAATATGTTCTAAGAAGGACCCGTGAGTCAAAAGTGCCTCCCAGAGCTGGGCACCGGGAGAAGTTTCTGGAAGGGATAACTCCTAATGCTGAACCAACCCGTCGCTCTTCTGAGACTGCAAGGATGGTGAATCAACTTGTCTCTTTTCTGAAACTGCAAGGACTGGGTACTGGAGCCAAAAAACTCCCGGTGCTGTAACAAGCCCTCCCCGTCTATAGTCCCCTCCCTCGGCCCATCCTCATTCTCCCTGGCCCCTCCTTCTAGGTTTGTGTCTGCCCAGATCAGATACTTAAAGGTCTACTGCTTAGAGTGATACCCAGGGTGTATCTCCGAAGCCAGACATCACAAATCACTCTGGTGCTAAAGAGATAGCCCCACTCCCCCAGCGCCGCCCACAGAGCGAGAGCATCACAGGGCGCAGTGGTGCTGAAGGGACAGCCCTCAGTGCCCCCCACAGTGAGGGCTTCAAGCCGCGCAGTGGTGTGAAAAGGGGCTCCAAGCGCCGCTCATATTTCAGGTGCAGCTCAAAATCTCTGATCGCCTAGTGCTGAAGGGGCGGCTCCAAGCGTCGCTCGAGATAAAGAGACTCGTGTTATTAAAGGGACAGCTTCGAGCGCTGATCAGAGAGAGATACGGAGAATTGTGGTGCTGAAGGGACAGCTCCAAGCGATGCTCAGATAGAGGGCTACAGGGATGCGTGGTGCTGAAGGGACAGCTCCAAACGCCGCTCAGATAGCTAGCCATAGGGCATTGTGGGGCAGAAGGGACAGCTCCAAGCACTGATCTGAGAGAGATACAGAGAATTGTGGTGCTGAAGGGACGGCTCCAAGCGCTGCTCGGCAGGGGGCTATAGGGGGGAGAGGTGCTGAAGGGACAGCTCCTAACGCTTCTCCGGGAGCTAGCAATTGGGCGATGCGGTGCTGAATGGACAGCTCCAGGGCTGCCCGGACAGAAGGCTATAAGCAGGCGTGTTGCTGAAAGGACAGCTCCGTAAGCCGCTCAGCGACAGGCCACAGGTCGTTGAGGTACTGAAAGGATTGCTCCACGTGCTGATCAGAGAGAACGAAAGAGAGATAGAGACAGGGAGTTCTGGTGCTGAAGGAACAGTTCCCATCCGTGTTAGACTGGGCACCGCAGAGCGTTGTGGTGCTGAAGGGAAAGTTCCAGGCTCCTATTGCACTTGCTGCAGAAAGGTGGGGGCCTGGAACAACAAACTGCCCCCTTGAGAAGCCGAGGATCACACGGCTCTTTCATGGCGGCACTGGGCGCCTCACTCTGAAAAATGGCCAGGTGAAAGTTGCGATATATATAAAAGACACTATTTACATGAACTGCCCTGGAATAATGTTTCCTTCACCACTCCTGTCCCCTTCTCACACCCTCAAGGATTTCAAATTTGATTTAGACGCCTGGAGAGGGTAGGAAGGGGCTCCGCTCTTCCCGTTGTCAGCAGAAAGAAGAGACTTTACAGTGCCACGGTAAACTGAACCAGCTTTAGGCGCCTTCTGCCTGAAAAGGGATGCTTGACTCGCACATCATCAACATGATGGAAGTAGCTGATGGCGTTGACTTGGAAATATCTCTGAGTCTGCTACCAATTGAGCACTGATGTACTGACTACTGAGAGAACAGCCTCTTCGATTTGCCGACCCCAGCCCCTCATTCACGGGTCAGGAAGCAGGGGGCCTGGTTTCATTGCCACTTTCCAACTGCAGGGCAGAAGAGGACAGACCCTGTCTCCTCGTCTATCCCCTCCCGGCCCCTAGAGAGAGGCAGGGACTGCGCTCCTGCAGGGAGTCGGAGACAGACGTTGCCACCATGTTCGCTCTCCATCTCCTTTTACAAAAGCAGGGCACGAAGCGGCTTTGTTCCGAGAACAAAAGCCCTTTTCGCTGGCTCCGCGCGCTGCCCCCTTTCTAAGAACAGAAGGTGGGAAGCCAGCTGGTGTGGTGACTGAGCGGTTCTTCCAGACGAAGAGGGGTAGCCCTCAAAGAATATCTGGCCCCTTAGCACCCTGTACTGAGCAAGCATCTCGAGAGCGCGGAAGGGACATTCCACAGCCCACCTCCACCCCCTGCAGGCCTGCGTGGTGCAGGCACCGGACAGTGAAGACGCCCCTCCTCGGCTCTTGACACCGCTACATGGAGCAGGCACTGGACATTTAAGAAGGGACAGTCCGCACTCATCCCCACCCCTTATAAGCCCTGCATGGAGCAGGCATTGAACATTTAGGAAGGGGCCGCTCGCACCTCAACCCCACTCCTTGGCAGCCCTGCATGGAGCAGGCACCGAACATTTAAGCATTTAAGAAAGGACAGACACTTCTCCAGCTCACTGATCCCACCCACGACTCGCCCCACCCCTGGGAAGCCCTGCTTTGAACAGGTACCGAACATTTAAGGAGGGACAATCCGCACTCATCCCCGCCCCTCGGACCCGCTGCGTGGAGCAGGGATTGAAAAGTGCGAGTGCCCGCAGTCCTGCCTCTTTGAATGAAGCCTGCAGTCAACCCCGAGAGGGGCACCTGCCCCCCATCTCTACCCCTGGTGGATACAATGATTGACTCTTGCATTGATTGACTAGCGCATTCGATTGTGATAACATCTCCCAAAAGGCACTGCTCCCGGAAATAATTACTCTCCACGAAAGAAAACAAATAAGAGGCCACGCCGTGCAAACACCCAGGGCTCCCTGCAGCTCTTCTTTTCTGGATGCCAGGGCTACTTACAACTGAACCGCTTCTTGCCGCTTTGGGGACAGGTTGCATCTCCCGTCGTAAGGGAACCTCTGCAGGATGAAAGGTTAAGTCAGCCATTTCTGGATTCGAATTAGAGAGTTTACACACAGATTTCTGCAGCTGTTGACCAACCCTCTGAGATATCTTACCTCGTAACGCCACCTGGACCCCTAACTCCTTTCAAAAGGTGTGCCACTTTTAAGGAAAAGGGGGCAGAGGATCGGACCAGGTACAGTGGTCGTGGTTCGATGTGGTCTCAGTTTCCACCTGTCGTTCCTTGCCAGCCCCGTCCCACCCTCCTCTGGCATTGGTCCTGGCAATACACACCTACCCCCTGAGGTCCCTGGCGCTTCCACCTGTGGCCCTTTGTCGGCCCCTGATCACCACACTCCATCCATAGTCCAGGGATCCCTTCTGCACCTTCTACCAGACCCTGACCTTTATCGCCCACCTACGGTCCCTGGAAGCTTCCACTGACAGTCCCCCACGAGCCCCTGGCGGCTACCCTTCACCTACGCCTTGGGAGTTTCCACCCGTGGCCGCCTCCAACTTCCATCTTCCAACATTGGTCTTGAGAGCCCGTCTGCCTGCTGTTGCCAGGTCTGGGCCTTCACCCCCACCTGAGGGCCTGGCAGCCTTCATCCTTCACTCGTGGTCCTGGAAGTCTCTCTTTGCACCCACCCTGTTGGCACCCCCTCGCCCCCTACTCCCCATCAGAAGTCCTGGGAGCCTTCACCGTGCACACGTGTTCCTGGAAGCCTCTCTTTGCACCCACCCTGTTGGCAGCCCATCACCCCAACCGAGGTCCGGGGAGCCGGTGTCGATGCTCCCGCGAGACGGCTGCTCCTTGACGCCCCATGCCCCCGGCTCCCATGGCGGTGGCCCGGAAGATCAAAACCTTGCTGACCGTGAACATCCTGGTCTTCGTGGGAATCATCCTGTTCTCGGTGTACTGCCGCATCCAGGACCGCTCCCAGGAGCTGGTGCAAATCGTCAGGAGTTCGGACCGCCGTGTGCGCAGCCGCAACGCCAAGGTGGGCCCGCTCATTGACCGAGAGTCCATCCTGCAACGGCTGGACCACCTGGAGGAGGTGGTCTACAACCAGCTCAACGGTGAGTGCCTTGCCCTTAACCCTACAAGTTACGTCAATGTCCAGTTCCTAATGCTTTCTTAGTGATTTTCAGCTTAGCCCCCCATGTTCCCAATTTTGGCTAGTAAGGGCAAATTTATTAAGTTGCACAAGATCACACATGGCCTTCATGTGGGGGCGCTGGTATTAACTTTATATCTACTGGTTCTGCAGCCAGCAGGTTCACAGCGAGGCCGCATCTTGCTGACCCTCTGAACTTGGTTGAAAGGTGAATGGGGTGAGGGGCTGGAGCCCATGTGTGCTCTGTGACTGGAGACTAGTGACGCAGTGGCCCAGTGGTTTGAAGATACAGAGTAATTAAGCTTTCAACCTCGAGGTCCCCTGTGCACGTCTAGTCACAATTTGTGATATTGATAGAAGGCAGTATTGTGACAAAAAGCTGTGACAGTTGTCACCATTGTTAAAGTGAGCGCATTTATTGAAAGTACCTGACACCTGCCATCCTTCACCATATCACAGCACAGCTTGTCCTGTTGCCACCCCCCCAAAAAAACTCAGCTGACACTGCGTGCCCAATGCTCTCAGAAGTTCTCATATGTGACTCGTAAGTGCGTTATAAGAACCTAGAATATAAAAGTAACATCTCTGTATAGCTATCAAAGTCGCAGTACAGAGGCCTAATTCTGAATGAGCAGGGAGACATGTCTACCTTCCTGCGCACACTTCTCAGTGGGATCATACCAACCGCAGGGCAGGGAGGAGAGTCTGCTCTACTGGAAAGGCTCACTCTCTGCCCAACTATCTCAGGAGCACTAGAAGGTGCAGAAGAAAATATCGCACACTCCGTGGCACCCGCTAGGGCTTTCAGAGAGTGGTAAAAATTCTCATTCGCTCCCGGAATCGTTTCATTGCATGTGTGGCTTTTTGCATGCGGTATTATTTACTAACTTGTTATGTACAGCATGAAAAGACACCTACACAAGATGTATGTATGTACATATGTATGTATGTATATAGGGTATTTCTAGCCAGAACCTAGCCGAAAGCAGTGGAGCACTGTACAGTGTAGAGTCAGTGAGTAGTAGGAGAGTACGCTGGTTTGTAGGAGGTTAATGCGCTGTGACGTAGTGTTTCTTAAAGAGGTGGGTTTTCAAGATCAGATCAGAGTCTGCTTTTCACAGAGCCCCACTGCCAGCAGAATCAGGGGCCAATGAGCTGGTTCGGAAGATTTATGGAATCAGATTTTACGTGATCTATGTCATCTTCTCATGTTGTCGAGTTTTACATCACATGATGTGATTTGTTGACTGTGACGAAACAACATTTCAGACAATTTGCGTATTGTGTTTAACTTCTATGAGGGAAGGGGTCATGTGTGTGGTATAATATATGGGATAAAGTACCCACTGCCATACGTTATCAGGATATTGCGAGTCACAGAGAGTGATATAGATGAATGAGGCCAAAGGCAGAGTTCCTCTACAAGGTCATGGAACTCCGAGGTGACTTGCAATGTCCTTTTAATATACAGCAGAGGGTACTTTATTCCTTATAATTCAGGGCAACACAATAACCATTCCCACAAAGTGCTTAAATCTTTGGTGTCTTGCTCTTTCAGAGGAAAGAGAGAGTATATTTGCAGACATGAACAATGAAAGCGCTAGCTTTATCGTGAAATTGAACACACCAAAAAGCATTAGTAATGTGTTGCATTAAAGATAGTGGACAGAGCTTAATATCGGACAAAAAGAATGCTGGTGCCCAGAACGAGTAGCAACATGTAGAGCTCCTATGTTTCCTATAATGACCTATCACTTGCAAAAAATAACCACATTGCCATAAATATCTCTTTTCTGCTGACTATTGTTCATAAAAAAAAAATGTTAAACAGATGGAAAATCCAATTCTCGTTTTTTGTTATTTAACCAGCAGCTGTAATGCTGTGTGACCTGCGTTTCACCTTGGATGCTGGTTCTGGCTGCAGCCAATATGACATCACAACTCAGCTGTAATAATCTATTACAGTTGAACAGCTATGTCATTTCGTTAGTACTGGTGGCGAGAGTCATTACAGCTCGCCTGTTACAAGGAAGTGAAAGAAAGGCTTTTATAAAGGGATTCTGGGCTACCATGCAATATGGATAACTAAAAGACATTGAATTCATAGTTTCCCAAGCCTCGTCCTAACGGTGCTGCAAACCTTGCTTTTCATCTGGCCGGACTCTCCAGAGGAGCCAGAGATTGCGAAGCATTCCTAGTTACCTACAAAGGTAGACCGGGTGGTTTCAGCACCTGCTGTGAAGAGATAGTAGTAACACACTGGTATTTACAACAGAACTGCAGTATAAAGTGCCATAAAAAAAACAACTATATAATTATCTGTGTTTGAATATTTGAAGGGTCTGCTCACTAAACCTCAGTTGGTAAAATGAGAGCTGTTGAGTTTGGTAACAATATGTTATGTTATGTTAGCCACATTTATAAAGCGCGCAGCTACCCCAGCAAAGAGGTGTCCCGGCGCTGCCAGCAGCAGAGAGTAGCAGAGTCGAAGAGAGACTGGTAGGCAACAGAGAAGAGGGTAGGCGGCCTAAGCTTGTGGAAAGAGAAAGGTTTTAATAGCTTTCCTGAAAGCTAGTAACTCATTTAGGCAGCGGATCTGAGGGGGCAGAGAATTCCATAGTTTAGCGGCCGTGTGGTGGAAAGAGCGACCACCGGCCCGTGCACGCTTCACCCGGGGGACAGTGACTAAGTGCTGCCCCGAGGAACGCAGTTCGCGCAAGGGTTTGTAGGGGGTTAGCATATTGGCAAGAAGGCAGGGTGAAGCAAGTTTCAGGATCTTAAAGGATAGGCAGAGTGCCTTAAATTGGATCCGTTTGGCCACCGGGAGCCAGTGAAGCCGCCGAACGGCATCAGTGGCGGAACAGTGACGTGAGAGCCCTAATAGGGCTCTAGCAGCCGCGTTCTGCACACGCTGTAGTCGCATTACCTCAGCCTGATTGGCTCCTAAGAGGAGCGAATTAGCGTAGTCCAGTCTGGATAAAATAGCCGATTGGACGATCAGCTGGCGGGTGAGCGGATTGAAAAACTTCAGCAGCGGCTTATGACCCCGCAAGAGACCAAAGCAGGTGCCAGCGACTTTTTTTGTGTGTTCTTGGAAGCTAAGGGAGGAATCCATCCAGACCCCTAAGTTCTTAACCACCAACTTAGGGGTGGGGGTGTCTCCAAGCATACTAGGCCACCACTGCTCATTCCAGAGGTTCCTGTCCTTCCCCACCAACAATATATAAGATGATGTCAGCACCAAAATAAACCTTTGTGGTGTGAGGCCTATTATTGATCAATGATATAGTCTTAAAATACAGATTATTGCATTTCATAGGATTACAGTCTTCGAGGGTATAACTGTGTGATAAATTGGACAGTAATTGATAATAGCCCGCTGTGCGACTCAGCCAATCGGGATTCTCAGAAGAACAGTAGCTCTCACTGGGTTTTGTGGTAGGGACATGAAGCAGACAGAGACATGGGGTCCGATTTCTTGCACGTGATGGATGAGACAAGGGGCTGCATGCTAATATCCTTTTGCTCCCAATCTGCAGCCATTAGTAGCCCTCACTACCTATGAAACTCTGCTCCTACCCATGATGGGGAAGTAGGAAAATAATAAGTTTCACTCAGCGGAATTCCACAGAGTTACATAAAAACTCTGCGAGATTTCGCACATTTCCACAAATGGACTGAATTAGGCACTTTGCGCTGCTCGTGCTGATTTTTAGCGCCAGGAACTCATTCTGTGCTGAAAAATCAGCGCAAATGGCACCACTTCAGAGGGCGCTGCTTCTCGAGTAAATTTTGCTGCCTCTTGAGTAGATTTTCTCCACGAGCAGCAGCTTTGTGACCGTGAATGGTCACGACCACCTTCAACTGCCCGCGTTAGGGAAATGTCGCCGGCGTCCCTCCTAGTGACCAAAAATCACAATAGGGGACGCCAAATCTTGCTCATGCTGCCGTGCGTAAGAAAAAAACCAGGCACGCGGCTGTTGGCAGAATTTGTCCGGAACGCCCCGTTACGCATGGCCAAAACCTTGCCAACTCCGCTGGCCAAGCAGAGTTTATCACCTACTCCTAGAAAGTAACGGCAGTTAAAGCTCTCTATTGAAATTGTCAGTGCCCTCTGCATTATAAATACTTATAATTGAAAAACTCTGGAACAAAAACTAAATTTTGAGAGAACAAGTGATTCCTTTCTGCCCGAGTGTCAAACTTCAGCCTTTAACTTCCAGAACCCAGTCATTAAACCAGGGAGGCAATCAGAACCAGAGCCTGTCACCAAATAAGACATACATTAAACTGAGGAGGCACTCGGTGCCAGAGCTGGTTATCGAATAGGCCATTCAGTAAACCTAGGAGGCGATCAGCACCAGAGCCAGTCTCTAGATTAGCCATTCGTTAAACCGTGGAGTCAGTGCCAGAGCCAGTCTCTAGATTAGCCATTCGTTAAACCGAGAGTCAGTGCCAGAGGCAGTCTCTAGATTAGCCATTCGTTAAACCGTGGAGTCAGTGCCAGAGCCAGTCTCTAGATTAGCCATTCGTTAAACCGTGGAGTCAGTGCCAGAGGCAGTCACCAAATATGCTCTCTCTACATTCAAGCATTTGACATATTGGACTTTCAGAGGTGGACTGACTCCACGCTGTCCCTCCTGGCCTTTTACAGGTACCAACTTGTAACCGAAACCGCTCCTGCCTCCACGGGTCAATCCTAAAGTTACCAGCTGACCCCAGGTCATTACAGACACCAGTCCCTGCCCTGGGTTTCCTTTTTATCGCCCTAATGCAACCTCTGAGTTCTACTATTGGTTCATTTCAAGTGAAGTGGAGGCTGCAGAGCAAAGGCCATGACAGGAAAGATGCAACAGCGAGAGTCAGGAGAGGTGTGCGTGCACAAGAGCGGTGCAGTGAAGAGGTGTAGGTGAGAGATGCATGCACGGGTGACCCTTTGGGTAGAGATGCAGCAGAGTGGTGGAGGGGGGAGGCGCAGGGTTGCAGGTCAGGTTTTGCCATAAGGGAGTGATGGGGAGAGATCCAAGAAGGGGAACGTGTGAGAGAAATGAGCCAGAGCTGGCAGTGAAAACGAGCACAGAGAGCAGGGGAGAAGTGCATGGGGAGCGTCTGTTGAGAGGGCCAAGACATATGGATGAGTGAGTGCTACACACAGGTGCAATCCTGATTTTCTCCTGCAAAGGATGCTACAAAGTGGCCAGACGTCATGTCTGACATATGCAGGCAGTCCTGGCTTCTCTTTAGTGAACAGCACATTGTATTCTGGGAATTGTAGTTTTGCCTCTAGCACTGTAAAGATGGGATGAAACATCCCAGTATGCAAAGTGAGGTGGCCAAAAGTCAGGACTGGTTGAAGGGGTGACGCAGGACAAGATGCCACTTGGCATCTATGTATAAATATGTGAAATAAGTTAGGTGGTTCTTATCTGGACACTTCAAAATGTGGTAGGCCTGTTTGTGCCCTATTACCCACCCCCCCTTCACAAAAGAGACACAGGTTGGAGGTTCCACGCTTCAGGCCTACCAGCACACGTTCACCCAAGTGCATTCTGGTCCTTGCTGTTCATAGTGGCTTAAGTGGTCACAGGTAGAAAGCTTTCACCATCAGCCTTAGTGCAGCCAGTGCTGGAAACCTCTGGACACGTATATCTTGGTCATTTCCAGTCAGCAGCAGAGAGTGGCCGTTTAGGTCTGAGTGCTTGAAACGCACGACCTATTGATCACAGACAGAAAATGAATAGGCTTGGCCTCGAGGGAGAGGTTAATTAATAATAATAAATGACTTATAAAGTGCCTGGTTACACCGCATGGTGTGTCCCTGCGCTGGGACCAGGAACCAACAGAGAGAGAACATTATCGATGAGTCAGACAGAGAAGAGGTAGAGGAAAGTCATTCGGAAGAGGGGAAAAGCCAGGTTTTCAGTTTGGTTCTGAAAGGTTTCTCAGAAGGTTCCACTTTCAAATTGAGGGGGAGAGAATTCCAGATTTTGGAAGCCTGAAAGGAGAAGAAGCCAGCTCCTAGTATGGCTTTGAATGCCCTAGGCACCCTGGCTAGTTTCACTGTAGAAGATC
Source organism: Calotriton arnoldi (assembly GCA_963921515.1). NCBI lineage: Eukaryota > Metazoa > Chordata > Amphibia > Caudata > Salamandridae > Calotriton > Calotriton arnoldi. The sequence continues at coordinate 3,188,809 of CAWUFW010000210.1, read as the reverse complement.
TGAGAGCGCGACAGGAGACATAAGGTTGAATTAAGAAGTGAAGATATTTAGGACCTTGGTAGTGAAGAATGCGACGACAGAAGCACATGGCTTTGAACTCGACTCTTTTAGCCACTGGGAGCCAGTGAAGTTGATTAAGGGCTGACAGGACGGAAGATCTTCTAGGAAGATTGAGTACTAGCCGAGCTGCTGCATTTTGTTCTCTCTGAAGCGTGTTCTGGCTGCCCTTAGTAGCCCCCAGATACAGGACATTAGAATAGTCCAGCTGAGAGGTTATAAGGGCATGGACAATGGTTTTTCGTGATTTCATCGGGATTAGATCCAAGATTTTCCTAAGGGCCTTCAAGGCACCAAAACATTTGCCCACAGTGCTCCTGATCTGATCGTCAAAGGTAAGTTTGGAGTCGAAGATCCACCCTCAGACAGTTTTCAAAAGCCATGTCCTCCCAGGTTGAGTATGCTTCCTACAATGGTGGGAAAAACACACAGTGTTTTTAAATACCCCTCACACACCAAAAGGGCCCTTGGTGTCATGCTTCATCATAGGGGTCTTCCCGCCCCTCTACGGGACGGGGCGTGCTACAACGTACGGTTACGCGGGAGCACTGTTGTTGTGAGAAAACTGTGTCGTGTAGGAGTGTTAGTGGAAGGGTCAGGGGTGAATGGAAAAGTGAGGTTAAAAAATACCTGGCTCGGCGGTTAGAAAAAGTTTTAATATACCTTTGAGCTGGTATTGTTAAAAATGTGGGGACGGAGGTGTATTTGCCTCAATGAGCTATGCCTCCAAAGTTAGTCAACATGTTTCGAAGCACCCCTGGCTTCTTCTTCAGGACTTAGCAGATCCCTTCTACACTCACTCTATATGTGGTATGTTCATTCAACTAATCCTCTTCATGAAAATGTGTTCGTGAAAATAAATATACAGTGCATGTGGATTCTCAATGCACATATACAATATCTAAATAGGTATCTGTCATCGTTATTTGTTTTCAAAAGTAAAAACGTCCCATGAGCCTGTAACGGGTGGGAGGGGTGCCTATAGTTGCAACTGCTCCTGGGACACTGCCCCGCCGTGTCTGGCCTCCCCGCGGCTCCGCTGGATGTCCCGTAGAGGGGCGGGAAGACCCCTATGATGAAGCATGACACCAAGGGCCCTTTTGGTGTGTGAGGGGTATTTAAAAACACTGTGTTTTTCCCACCATTGTAGGAAGCATACTCAACCTGGGAGGACATGGCTTTTGAAACTGTCTGAGGGTGGATCTTTGTGGTTTAATGACTATAGACTGAAGGAGGACATATCCACCTCCACTGCTTGTGACAAGCAGTACCTCTTTGCTCCCCCTTTTTGTTTTTTCCAAGTTTGGAGTCGAACCATGCTCCTAGATTTTTGACTTTGTGTTTGGGTTCCGGGGGCTGGCCAAGGGGGTCAGGCCACCAGGCTGAGGTCCAGATCGAGGGAGCTCTGCCTACTATCAGGAGTTCAGTTTTATCAGGGTTCAGTTTCTGACAGCTGTCAGCCATCCAAGTGGTGACCTCTGCCAAGCAGGATTTGAATTGATTCGCTGAGGTACCTTCATATTCCGAGAGTGTGACAATTAGTTTGTTGTAGGGAAATGGGTGGATACTATCCGAAATTCGGCCACATCCAAGGGCAGGACCCAATCAGTGATTGGCACTTTCCCCTCAAAGGGCTACACCCATGAGCCCCTGGTTTAGAATGCTTGCTGGGGTTTTAGAGGAAGAAAGTTACGCTCATATTTGTAGTGTTCAAAAATGATGTCGTCCTATAGAACTTCATTCACCAGTACCGCAGAGACAGATACGGACGCATTTAAACTCGATACATGACCTCTGAAAAGATTTATTGCCTTGAAAAAGCCCTTGGCCAAATAGGCCCTGCGGACAAAACACGTGTCGGCTGTTTTTTCTTCTTTTTGTTTGTGCACTTGTGGACCTATGTCAAATAAATAAACTACAAACCAAAAGATGTATATTGGACAACATCATTTTTGAACACTACAAATATGAGCGTAACTTTCTTCCTCTAAAAAAAACCCCAGCTGACAATTAGTTGGGTGTCATCAGCACACTACACCAATTGAACCTTATGTCTGTCAATAATTTCTGCTAATGGGCGAATGCATCTATTAAACAGAGAAGGGCTCAGAATATTGCCCTGTGGGACTCCCTGAGGCAAAGTAAAAATCTCAGAAGCGCAGGGTTTTTGAATAAACCGGAAAGTCCATTCCTGGATAAAGGAATCAAACCATTTGAGCGCCTTGACACTGACCCCGCACTCCCATAGTCTCTGAATTAGGAGGCCATGGGAGACGGTGTAGAAAAGCTGTGCTCAGGTCCAGCAGTATTAGGGCAGACGTCTGATCTTTGTCAGCATTCTGTCTGAGAGTTTCCCCAGAGAGGAGTAGGGCCAACTAAGTAGAGTGATTTGCCCTAAAGCCGGATTGAGAGAAGTGAAGCACATCTTTAGATTCTATAAAAATAGACCGCAGGTTATTCACGTTTTCTAGAATTTTTGTGCAAAAAGGCAAAAGAGATACAGGTCTTAGATTCTCCAAGACGGAAGGATCTATCTAGCAAGAGTTTTTTATGAATAGGGAGCATCATAGCATGTTTCCATTTTTGGGGAACTGAGCCTGAGTTAATGGACATAGTAATCAGCTTCTTTAGATGAGGGAGGATGACTGCTGAGCCCAGGCGAAGAATTTAGGCGGGGCAGGATCAAGAGGAGAACCTGACTTGATAGACAGGAAGAGAGTATGGAGTTCTTCAAGAGAAGGGATGTCAAGACTGACCATTCCGCCGGGGTTGTCCATGACTGATGGAAAGCCTGCCTGCTGGGCCTCAAAAGAAAAGGTATCATAAATCTTGGCATCTTTAGAGGAGAAAAAAGAAGCTATTATATTGCAGTTTTCCATGGATGGGGTCGCAATAGTAGATACTTGTTCAAGAGAGGATAAGGATTGAAGTAGGGAGAAGAGTTCTTTGGAGGGTCTGACCGCTGAGTCGATTTTTTGGGCATAGAACTCTGCGCAAGCTTCTAATGAGGTTGTGGTATTGTTTCAGTGCTAGTTTGTGATGAAAGTGGCTAATCAGGCTGTAATCTTTCCGCCACGCTCGTTCGAGGTGTTTGCAATGTTTCTTAGCTGCCTCTAACTGTTCATTAAACCACGGTGCAGAAGGGAGCATTCTGGAATTGAGTCTGGAGGACAAGGGAGCTATACCATCAAGAGCCGCGGTTAGCCAAGAGTCAAGATTGTGGTCCGCAAGGTCGAAGTCAGTGTCTTCATTAATTTTGGGATTGGAAGCAGCCAAAGCAGTAGAAAAGCTCCCCGAGTTTACCTTGGCCCATTTTCTGGAGAGGAAGGTCTGGCCAATGTGAGCACTGGGTGCCGGTATTGTCAAAGGAAAAAAGAAGGGGATTGCGTAATGATCCGACCAAGGAAGACTGATGGGGGGGCCCACTAAGATAGATGGAAAATTGGAGAAAATAGGGTCTAACATATGCCCTTTGGCGTGCGTGGATTTGGATACTAGTTAGAGCAGGTGAAGGGTTTCGAGATCTCTAATTAAGAAGGTCTCTCCCGGGCAATCGATGGCTTCAAAATGAAGATTAAGATCACCAAGCACTAGCAGCTTGTTGTGGCGTAGAGCTAATTGAGTACTGGCATCAGCTGTGGTTGAAATGAATTTGGTTGCCGGCCCAGGAGGGCGATATATGAGAAGTCCAGTTAAGGTATTATTGCCTGAAAGAGTCAGTGAGAATTGAGCTGCCTCACAGTCAAGTTTTTCCAACACATTAAAGGTGCACTTGAGAGTTAGTTTGAAAATGATTTCGATGCCTCCTCCTCGCTGGGAGGGGTGAACGCGTCTGACTATTCCATAGCTGGTTAGCAGTGCATCTAGGATGTCAGGTGCCAAGGCATCTAAGAGCCATGTTTCCATAAGGAATAAAGCATTGGGAAGCCTGTCGCTCAACATATCAAAGATTTCTTGCTTGTGTTTAGGTAGCAAGCGACAGTTGATAGAGTGACCCTTAAAGTAACTATGGGGAGTCGCAGTGCACCTCTTGTGGCCTTTAAAGTTGGACTCTAGAGAGAAGATGCAGTGTTTACATTTCCAAAGGGGGTCGCCTATCTGCATGTACTTTGTACATTCGCTCTAAGGAAGAGTAGCTAGATTCTTGAGTTCACTGGTTGAGTAATGCGCTCGATGGAGGTTGAAACGGGCAGATGTTCTGGCCCTAGGCCCCGGACGGGTGCAGACGGGCTTGCCTTTGGCGCTCCTTCAGTGCGTCTGCGCGTCAGCTATAGTCAAGTAGGCCACCTCAGGAGAGGTGTGGGAGTTCACCAGCCAATCCGGAGAGAAAGGAGTGGGCAAACCAAATGGGTTAGGTGAAGCCCTCTTTGGGTCTTTCCGTTCCTCGGTCTTCAGAGGGTAGACGATAGGGCCATAATGTGTGGGGTCCACTTGCCATTGTATGAGAATGTGGAAATCATGTGCAAATAATAATACCCCTAATATACCCGCTAAATTAAATTTGAGAGGGGTACCCCAAAATGATAATAATATGTTCTCACTATGTTCCCAAATGTTCACTATTAGGAACATGGTGAGGATTTTACGGGCGATTGATGGCATTTCCTCCACGATAAGTAGGCAACAATGAGCATTCAAAGGTTGGCTTCTTTAGCACAATTAATATATGCAGTGTACAGCCTTTCAACACCGCTGAACACCTGCTGAGATGAAAGGGGAGCATGTTGAAAAAAAGTAAATAGAACTATGATGTGTGTTGTTTTTTTCTTACCGTGAGCCCAGAAGGTTGAAATATATGTGGAGCCAAAACGTTGATTGAATGAGGGAATATATTGTCTAAGGATTAGGTGAGTGAAGGGGTGCTTGCAGGTGTGTGGGTCAGTGACAGATTGCAGGTAGTGGGGGAAGGACTCGGGCCAGATGTACGATGGATTTTTGCATGCGCAAATGGGTTTTAGACCCGTTTGCGCATGCAAAAAACCTGTGGGCCATGCACTAACCCTATCTTGCGAGTCACAAATAATTTGCGACTCGCAAAATAGTGTTTAGCGACTCGCTATTAGGAAGGGGCGTTCCCTTCTTAATAGCGACCCCAAAGGCTATGTCAGAATGTTTTGCGACCGCAATTGCCGTCGCAAAACACTTGCAGTTTACCACCCTTCACAGAAGGGAGTAAAGCACATGCAAACGGGAAGGGGTCCCCAGGGGACCCGTTTGGGAATGCATGTGCAAACATTTTTTAAGGGCAGGCAGTGGTCCCAGGGACCACTGCCTGCCCTTAAAAAATGAAAATGAAAAGTTACTTTTTTTTTTTTTAAATGCAGCCCGTTTTTTTTGGAAAACGGGCTGCATTTAAAAAAAACAACTGCTTTATTTAAAAGCAGTCCTAGACATGGAGGTCTGCTGACCCCAGCAGGCCCCCATCCCTGGGAGTGCCAGCCATTCCCAATGGGGTCGCAAATTGCGACAGCCTCATTAATATTCATGAGGCATGCAACTTGCGACCCCATTGGGAATCGCAAACAGTGTCTCAGACACTGTTGTACATTGACTTTTGCGAGTCGCAAATTGCGAGTCGCAAAAGTCAATGGTCGTACATCTGGCCCTTTAATGCGTATGTGCTCCATTCGCAAATGTTCCTTCTGTCTTATTTGAATGCAAGGAAGGTTGTTGCTCAATATTTCAACGTCCCTGAAGATGCTGAAAGGTTTGACCTGACAGGCCCGAGTCAGACATGTTTCAAAGTGTGATTGGAATGTGTCTTTTTTCCCTTTCTCTTGTGAGTTCCTCCCCCCGCCTGGCCCACTGCTGCTAAACACAGACTGAGACAGGGAATGGAAGGGCACCTCTCCCGGCTGTGCCAAGCGCTGAGTCACTCGCTGGCCTAGACGAGGCGCTTCATCTCAGACGACCTAGTTGATCTTCGCGGCTGGTATTGAAATTCCAGCTATGGAATGTGCTCCGGGGACGTGCCCGGCGTAGGCTGGCTCTGTGCATCGATAAGTGCCTGAACAGGCTGGTAGAGGGGAGCTGAGACAGCATGTCACGCACTGGAGAGAGTGTATGAGAGAGGGCGGGAGGGAAGTGACGGAAGAAGGGAGCGGGTGGTGCGGTGAGCGAGGTAGAGAGAGGAGGGTCAAAGGGACCATAGAGGAAATGAATGAGGTAGTGAAGGGGGGAATAAAGTATTGAAGGAGGGCGGAATGGCCACTGAAGGAAACCGCAACGGAGTGAATTAGCTGATTAGAGAGGCAGGGACAACTTAAGGATTTTGGGGGCCCTGGGCCAAACGTATTTTGGGGGCCCCTGTTTTGAACAGTTCTGAATTTATGATCCAATTTCAGCTCTTTTATGCTGTCTTTGGCCAGGTCACTGACAGGCACACTCGTCCAAATTCTAAATGTGTTTTCATCTATTATTCAGGGATAGTGATGTGGGTTTTCAATATTGTAACACAGCAGCAGCAGCTCACCGATATTGCTGCAAATAGTCTCTGTGCCATCCTCCCATTTCTCATGTGTGAGGTCCTGTTTTGATCTAAAATAAACTTTTTTGTATGGATGTTGCATAAAACATAAACACATTTCACTGCAAAATGTCTGTAATATTCTCTCACATATCGCCCACAATCAAAATAGATTAAAGGGAAAACGGTATTTAAAACAATCTATTTAAGAATTATTTAAGATCAGACCAAGACTCTCTGCAAAACAGATCTGGCTCTATTAGGGGGGCCCCCTGCAATCTGGGGCCCTGGGCCAGAGCTCACTTTGCCCATGCCTTAAAACGTCTCTGTAGAGAGGAAGAAAAGGCCAACGGAGGGAATGAGCTAGTGAGGGAGGAGGGAATGGTGAATGGAGGGATGGGCTATGGAGCAAGGAAGGAAAGACCAGCCGAGGGAATAAGCTAGAGAGGAAGGAAGGGAAAGACTGATGGAGGGGAATAAACTAGTGAGGAAGGAAGGAAAGGTCAACAGAGGGAATGAGTTAGTGAGGGAAGAAGGAACGGTCAATGGAGGGAATGAGCTTGTAAGGAAGGAATGTAAGGCAACTGGTGGAATGAGCTAGTGAGGGAAGAAGGAACGATCAATTGAGAGAATCGGCTAGTGAGGGAGGAAGGAAAGGCCAATGGACGGAATGATCTATTGAGGGAGGAAGGAAAGATCAATGGAGGGAATGAGCTGTTGAGGGAGGAAGAAAAGGTCAATGGAGGGAATGATCAATGGAGGAAATGAGCTACTAAGGAAGGAATGTAAGGCAAGTGAGGGAATGAGCTAGTGAGGGAAGAAGGAACGGTCAATTGAAGGAATCAGCTATTGAGGGAGGAAGGAAAGGTCAATGGAGGGAATGATCAATGGAGGAAATGAGCTACTAAGGAAGGAATGTAAGGCAACTGAGGGAATGAGCTAGTGAGGGAAGAAGGAACGGTCAATTGAGAGAATCAGCTAGTGAGGAAGGAAAGGCCAATGGACGGAATGATCTATTGAGGGAGGAAGGAAAGATCAATGGAGGGAATGAGCTGTTGAGGGAGGAAGGAAAGGTCAATGGAGGAAATGAGCTGTTGAGGGAGGAAGGAGAGGTCAATGGAGCGAATGAGCTATTGAGGGAGGAGTGAAAGGCTAATGAAGGAAATCTGATGGTGAGAGAGTAAGGAAAGGGCAATGGAGGGAATGGGCTATTGAGGGAGGAGGGAAAGGCTATGTAAGGAAGAGGCTAATATGAGAAAATGTCAAAGAGTAATGGAGACAATGGGCTAATGAAAGAGGAATGGAAAGGTGATGGAAGGAATGAGCTGGTGATGGAGGAAGCGAAAGATAAATGGAGGGAATGAGCTATTGAGGGAGGAAGAAAAGGTCAATGGAGGGAATCAGCTATTGAGGGAGGAAGGAAAGGTCAATGGAGGGAAAGGGCTCATGAGGGAGGAAGGAAAAATCAATGTAAGGAATAGGCTAATATGACAAAATGTCAAAGAGTAATGGAGAGAATGGGCTAATGAAAAAGGAATGGAAAGATGATGGACAGAATGAGCTCGTGATGGAGGAAGCGAAAGAGAGATGGAGGGAATATACAAATGGAGAGGAAGGGAAGATCAATGGAGAAATGGGACAAAGAGGGAGGAATGGAACAATAATGGAGCAAATGAGTTGGTAAGGGAGGAAGAAAAGGTCAACAGAGAGAATGGGCTAGTGAAGGAGGAAGGAAAGGCCAGTGAAAGGAATGGGCTTGTAATGGAAGATGTAACAGAGTGGTGGAAAGAGGGAGCTAATGAGGGAAGAAGTAAAGGGCAATGGACGGACGGAGCTAGTGAGGAAGGAAGAAAAGGTCAACAGAGGGAATGGGCTAGTGAAGTAGGAAGAAAAGGCCAGTGAAAGGAATGGGCTTGTAATGGAAGGCGTAACTGATAGGTGGAGGGAGGGAGCTAATGAGGGAAGAAGTAAAGGGAAGTGGACGGACTGAGCTAGTGAGGGAGGAAGAAAAGGTAAATGGAGGGAATGAGGTAGTATAGGAAAAAGTAAAAAAGAGTGATGGAGATTGAACTAATGAGGAAGCATGGGAAATAATGATGAGGGAATAATCTCATGAAAGGAAAAATAATGTATTGATAGAAGGAAGAGGAAAAGGGTTGATGGAGGGAAAGTGCCAAGAATGAAGGAAGAGAGCAAGGAAAGAAAGAGTTACGATGAAGATGAAGTACCAGGATGAAGGTGCAAGGTGGGGACAAACAGGCTCTATGGAGAGGAGTGATAGTGAAGGAGACGTGAATAAGCCAAGCAAGCGATGTGCTAGTGGGAAGAGGTAAAAGTGCAATGGGGGAGTGCTTACTGGTAATCTCATGACTGCACAGTTTATCGCTTCCCTGTCCAGCCCTGGTTGCAGCCATTGTGTGAAGGCTTCCTAAAAACCCTTCCCGGAAGTAATGTGAAACTAAGTAGACCCACTCCTTCCTCATCACTTCCTTAACTCATCATTCAAGGAATCCACTCCAGGCAAAGCCTGTCACAAATTACCAGGATCGAGGAGCAATGACAGGGGCAAGGATGAAGTCGCTTGGTGAAATAACCATTACATGGAAGTAATCCTTACATTAAATTTCATATCACTTCTTTTAAGATGAGGCCCTATCAAGCAATGAGTACATACATTGTCTATGACACTACAATACTGATGACTCATCCATACATTTTAAGAAAACAGTACTTGGTCTGTAGCACAGCGTCCAACACAAGATGTCAGAAGTACAAAGTCAACTGTAGCTCTAGTGGAACTACACAATTGTAACCTGTAATGCAACATGAGAGTACAATGTGACGACCATGTGGCTACCTTGCAAAGATGGATGCAGACCTGAAATTGTCCTAAGATGCACTAATGTCTCTTGTTGACCTGCATTGAATAACCTGTGATAAGGGAATCTGGCCCACCTCATACACCAAGAAAACTGTTTGCCTGATCAGCCTGCTCAGAATTGATGAAGATGCTTTGGCCTTGATAAGGCCCGCCCCAAACACCACAAATGATGCATGCAGGAATCTGAAAGGAGTCTTTCTATTTTAACACAGGCCCACTGCTCCACCCACAGCTAATATCTTCAGGGGATGCTCGGTTCATGAGCAGACTGCAGCATTGGAAGGGCCACTTCTTGTCAATAAGGGAGGTCTGGAAGCCTTACCTCCTCTTGTGTATGACACGTAGAGAGGGTGAAAAGAACAGAACAAATGAAAATGAAATGAAGGGTCTAAACACGGACCTCTAAAGCTCATTCGACTGCCTTGCAGATTTAAAAGCAGCTAAGAATGACAATAAAATCTCAGGGTAGAAGTGGGTGCTTCTCATTGGCATCAAAACTCGAAGCAATGTCAGAGGGGATAATAGAACAAAGAGTCAAACGAATACCCTTGAAGAGACGGCTGCTTGTGGGTCAACCACCACCACCGCCACTACCATGTATTTCCACTCTAGTCATAGCAAGCCGAAACAGAGAATCTATCCAGTCTTTCCTTTGTGAGCTTTCAATTTGCCTTTTTTCAATGCACTCTTGCAGATATATGCTGAGAAATTCTCTGCATGTTTGCCTTTTCCAACATAACTTGTATCAAAAGTCACAGTGTTCATGTAACTGTGCGATAAAAGCAAAAACTTCGCAACTTTGTGAATATGAGCTGTTTTCCATAGAATTTTGCAAAGGTTGTGATAACAAAATTTCACACACAACCCTACCTGTGTGGTTCTGCAGAGGACTAGAAACACAGTGAAACCTAGTTCTAAAATCTTGGAATCAGGGTCAGACCGGCCTTGTGGGTAATCAGGCAGTGCCCGATGGGCTGAGCTGATGAGCCAGTGTGGGGGCCAGTTTCTTGACTATATGTGGGTCTGTTTTGTGGTCAGCTGGGCCAGTTTGTACTGCTAATTTCCCTGATATTAAAACATACACTGCCTGCAGCAAGCACAAATCCATTCAATCTCCTACACTTCGCAAATCACTTACACCACGTGCAATTAAAGGTTCAAACCTGCCCTAATTTGCAAACTTGAGCCACTTTTTTAGCTTTCTAACTCACTAATGGGGACACTTTTATTTTAGAGCTCGTGCATATTTTCTGTCCCAGTCCGACCCTGGCCGGAGTGTTACTGGCCCTGAAAGCAAAGCCCCGCAGCTGGCCAGACCAACATAAAAACTCTTCCTCGTACATCAGATCAAGGCAGGGACTTGGCGTCTTGTCTTCTTTCCTTGCTGAGCTGGTTTATTGATGCAGTCTGCTCGTGAGGACTGCTCCCTGCCTCTGCCAGCACTTGGAGGGCTCTCCAAGAAAAGGCTTTGTGCAGACACAATGCTTCAAACCTAAGGGAGTTTTAAGAATAACAACTATTCAAGATGGTTGTCCCATCGGCTTATCCACAGATGCCAACTGGCTCCATGTCTTTAAGGTCACCTTCAGCCAGCCTCACATCTTTTATTAAACAGCATACTGAAACGTATGCTAGTATGCCCACAGAAACTACAACCCCCAGAATCCTAAGCGCAGTCGACATAAGGAATCCCAATGGAGCATGAAGGCAGGTGGTAACTATGGTCGCATGCATTTGGCAAAAACGACTTAACTAAAATGTGTGCTCAAATAATATTGCATTGTCCCAAGAGATTCAGGATAGATATAGCGGTCTCCATTTTTTTTTTCTCTGCAAACTCTTAAGTTTTTCTTCAAATCTTTACAATTATTGAGAAGATTACAACATTTACATTATATGAAAAAAACAGCAAAATAAGAGTTTTAGGGAAAAAAAGCTCAGTCAAAACTCATTAGTGAGAATTCTCTAACAAAATAAGCGTTTGGTAAAAAAATCCTTCTGCAAGTGAAGGTTGCAAAACTGTGCACCCTTCAAGAAGCTTAAAGTTTGTCAACTACTCAAAACTTTCCAAGCGATATTTACATTTCTGGTTTTCTCACCCCCATTTTTCCTCCTATAGTTCAGCTAGTGCTTTCAAGTTCGCCCCTTAAACAAATGCAACCTCCGCTTATCAAACGCTGTGCCCCCTGTTGACTTTCGCGTCATTACTATGAGGCGTTGGGTCAGCACCAGAGCAAGATCTATGAATGTCCTACCCATCTTTGATTTTTGGTGCAGAGGCAAGCATTCCTAGAGACGTTGGACATATGTCTCAGGTTCAAGCTTGAGCCCGCCCCACTCAAGTTGTTATTCCTTTATTTATTTCTTAGTATTTGGAGAGCACTAACAATAATCCCCGAAGGAATATCACGGCGTGATGCTGCCAAATGTTATGGCCGACAGGGAAGCAGCTGGGGGCGAAACATACAAATGCATCAGTCAGGGAAGAGACATGAGTTCAGTTTTTTTCAAAACACCAGGTAATCGATCATTGGTGAGACAGAGACCCAAAGGGATCTTAGCTAGGGCAATTTTACTCACAATGGATAAAGGTAATATCTCTCGGCTTTCCCTGAACGTCATCACAGCAGCCCTTACATTGCCGTCTAATACTTCTCGGTGTAATACATTCCGACCCCCAGGTACCAAAAAACAGTAAGTTCCATTTCAAGATCATATATAAAATGCAGGGAGTGTGCACAACCTGTGCACATGGCCACGATGGGAAAAATCAGGATTTGGCAAATTTGCCTGTAAGCCAGATATGCGTCCACAAACTCACTCAGTGCTGCCTTTGTTGAGTCTGCCTCAGTGATGATGTCATTCAGTGACAGTAGAATATGATTGGTGTATAATGAGATAATGTTCATGTCTCCCCTCATATTAATAGTGCTCTGGGCCCTTTAACTCCTAAAGACACCGGCAAAGAGGTCATTGCCACTGAAAAGGGGCGTCCCTGTCATGTCCCGGTCCACATCTTGTATGAAGCAGATATAACATGATGGCTTTTGAGACTTGTTGTGAGCTCAGTGTGCAGCAGGGAGGCCATCTTTAAAACATCTGGTCACAAACACAAAGCTCTCAGCATGGCAATTAAAAAGAATGAGCTGAGAGCTTCACAGGCTTTTTCCAGATCCATTGCCAATGCGTTGGGTAAACTGAAGGTGAAACTTTCTGCATATATTAAAGAGATGCTGTGCCCTGATCTGAACCCCTTTTGATCCGGGTAAACCATCTGCAGGAGCAAGTGTTCGAGGAGTCCCAGTAATGTTTTACTCGTGTTTTTATAATGTTTCACTTTGATAGTGGGTGGTAAGCGGTCCTATAAATGTGTCTTTACAGGGCTTAGGAACCATAACAATCAGCAGCTAGCGACAAGTAAAAGGAGGCAAAGAGCCCCATTGGAGTGCTTCTGTGTACGCCTCCGCCAGCGTAGGGTGCAAAAGGTAAGCCTATGCAAGGCAGACTTTAACTGGGAGGCCATCAGACCCTGGAGTCCATACAAGAGCCATCGCTCTTGCATCTGTTTTGATTTCAGCCGTAGTTACTGGGCTCTCGGTGCTTCAGTTTGCCATTGTGTTGACATAGCTAACTGCAACCTACCTAAGTAATGCTCACTTTCCTCATCCATTATCCGCTCATGGTCTGCATATAAATCCTTAAAATAGTCGAAACAGCCTGCAAATACTAGATTGATCTAAAGTGTGCAATGTCCCCTCTCACTGTATGAATATTACTTATAGGGTACCCTCTCCTTACAGGTCTCATCAGACATGCCATTTGTCTCACAGTTTTGTCACTCACCATATGTGACCTAGTCGTCCATGTGGTCTAAGAATCTCTTTCTAGGAGTCAGGCTTGCTTCTCTTTCTCCTCTGTTGCTGTATCTTGGTCAACAGGAGTACAAGGTATGTTGCACTAAAGTTCCCTCAGTTTCTTTTCCATCCCATTTAGATTCCGTAGCAGCACCCGCTGTACCCTGACATTGTTTTGATGAAGGGGCCTCACTTCATTACTTTGAAGGCTTCCCATTCAATTATTACATCATAGGCTGTACCAATATTTTATTTGAAAAATGTAATTGTGTCCAATTGGAGTGAGTTCTTAAAGGCTGGGACCCCTAGTGGTCCAGGTTGCAGTTGTCATGTTGAAATGACAGCCAATGACCTTCCCCACCTAAGTGTCAATAGCAGAGGTTTGGGATCAGAGGTTGTCCTACACAAGTATCCGTCTCCAATCAACAAGTCTTGACTCTGGACCTGTATTGTGTATTATGAGACGAGTAAGATCTTACTGCTGTTAACAGAGAAGTTTTGCAGGTGTATTGCAGAATCAAGTCTTGGTCACTATAGTCTCGGAGCTGAGCCTAGGAGAGGCAGCCTTGCCCTTACCCTATCTGCATGTGTAACACTATAAAAGTTTGACAATATTTCTTTACCCTCCACCTGGCACATCCATTTCTCCATGATGTCTGCCATGTCAGGACCCTCAATCTTTTTAGGCACGCCTACTATTCTGATATTGTTTTTCCATTATCAGACTTCCAATTCTTAATCCCAGTACTCTAAGTACCGCACTGTCTCGGTCAGCTCTTCTATTTACTTTTTCAGTGATTAAGTAGTCAGTTGTAGCTTCTATAGTGACGATTCAGTAAGCCTTACTCATTCAGAGAGTGTCTTCAAATTCTCCCTCAAAATACCTGCTGAGTCTATTTTATGCTTGAGCGCCTTGTATTTTGACGGAATTTGTGTTCAATAGTTTATCCGGATTGTCTGGGTGTGAGTCTGCCTCCACCATGTTAGCATTTTGAGTGTCCTCAGGCAAAACTGTGTACAGGTCACTTTGGAGGGTTGGCTTGTAGTTTGTAAAGCTCTCCTCGTGTTTCGGTATTGCCACATACCTGGATTACCTTACTGCTACAAGTATCAATGAGCTGTTCAAATGCAGTTTGCCTTCTCCTTGTTGTGTTCTGTTGGTGATCTCTTTCTGGGTGTTCTTCAAGGCCAGGGAAAGGGGTATCTTTCCATAAGTCCCTTATATTTCACTCCCAGTAGCAGGTTATCCACCACTCAGTATGGTGCCTCATATGTTAGCTCTTCAGTGGCAGCAGTCCTATCAGTGCACCACTGATGATGGGTGTTACCTCCAGCCCAGACTTGATGCCAGATTGGAGGAAGAGGAGCCACTTGATACTGATGGCCCACTACTGCGGGTCTTCATTTGCCCTCTACTTTGCCCTGTATGCAGCCCGGCACTTTCTACAAGCTGTCTGCATCCTTCACCAAGTTCAGATGAAGGCCCCCAAAGTCCCTCCACTGCTTTCTGCTCCTCAGCTTCAATTGAAATAGGGCTTCAAATGCCTCAAGTAGTTGCTCACCTCTGCCAGAACATCTTCTCTCTATTCACCATCCAGTATTGCACCCCAGTTGCTCACCTCTTCGCCACACCACGCAGCTTCCTACACTTCAAAGCCCAGGTGAAACTGGGTGACAGAGTTGTCCACTAGCCCCATGGCATCATTGTCATCTTCAGGCTGGGCTGGATTATTTTATTTAACTTTGTTAATACCCTTAGTTTCCTAGGCCCTGGATTACAATACAATTAGCAAATCTTCAAGACTCTGAATACAAGGTGTAGGATGCTAAATGCTATATGTGCATATGAATTCTAGAAGGGTTGGGGCAATCCTCATAGTTCTGTAGATGTTTTTTTCAGGTCCTCCGTGTGTGGATAGAGCAGTCTTGTGTCCTATTTATCTCCACACTTCGCTTGTCCTGGCTATGGGTATTTTATGCTCGGCTGGAGATGGCTAGTTTGTCAACCAGATAGGCAGGGATGTAGTTCCTGATAGTTTTACAGATTACCCAACTGTCCTTGCGGGCAGTGGAGTTCCATCAGGGCATAGTGGTATGATGGAATTTCTTCAGGTCTTTGATAAGGGATGCTGCTGCGTGTATAATGCGTTTCCAGAGAGCCATGAAGCTAGGTGTTGTCTCCATTCAAGTGCAACAGTCCAAGGGCAGACCTGACTTCGCTTTCAGAATGTGGCCTAATGGCTAGGGCAGTCGACCACTGAGCTGGGGAACCAGGTTCGAGTCTCGGCAGGGACGCTCAACATTCTGTGATTCTGGGCAAATCACGTAATCTCCACGTGCCTTAAAAAATGAATGTGTCCATCTGTAACGTAACTGGTGCTCATGTAAAGTGCTCTGATACCTTCGGGTCTAGTTCGCGCTATATAAAACTCCACAAAAAAAAAAAAAAAAAGAAAGGAAAGGTTTGACATTTGTCAAGCGGAAGAGCTGAATCCATGCCACCCTGGTCTTCTTGCCCATGTGTTTCTTGGGCGACAGGTCAGAGGCAAAGGTAATGTTACATATATCTTTAGGGTGCATCCGTGCAGAGTTACGATGCATGTTGAAGATTAAGTATCTTTGAGGCATTTAAGTATGAAGTTAAGAATAGTAAATCTATACTCTGCTAGAAATGCTTACCTTCACAATATTGTAGCATTTATAACTCCACATATATGTACTTTAACAATATATATATCTAACTCCTAAAGGTACGTAGATGTGCAAAATTCACGTAATAGACTTTTCACATAGTTATGTGAAATTACGAATAATTATGCAAAATGCAAATCCTTCATTTTATGCTATATTTTAGGGTGGAATGCATCCTTGCATCAGTTTTTCACGCAAGGATACATTTCAACAAAAACACCGTAAACAACAGCCGTTCATATTCTGTTGTTTCCGGTCATTTGCAGCATGTGATTAGGCGAAGTGTCATAAAGGTGTACGCTCTGGAGATTTGCGTAACAAGCGTAATGCGAAATTCCTGAAATTACGCAAATTATGTCCGATTAATTTAAATTTCTCCCACACCTATTAAGAAAAAAAATGCATTTTCACTTGCATTTACTTAGCTTCACAATATTGTGGCATTGGGTTCCCTGGATACATTTTTGTTTGTAGGATGGTGTGTTTGTTGTTGATATTCTGACATACAAACCTCCTGGAAAGGTTCACCATAGTGACCTTAGTCAGGGCTTTACCCAAGATGAAAAAACTGGGGGTCTCTCAAAGGGGCGTGGCCGATATAATTAAGGGCGTGGCTTAAAACACTTAAATTAGAAATTGCTGCTTAGCATTAGGCCCCACCCGACTGGTATTATGCTGCTTCTTTCTGTCTATGTATCCAGATATATAATACAAGAAGTAACATAACACCTAAAGCAGACCAGGACTATTGGCTTTGTCGATGGTTGTTAGTTGCATAATATAAATAAACAACAACAATGGTATCTTTCCATAAAATAGTTTAAATGCTTTAGTTCTGAAATGATGAGACTGTGAAAGAACTGTAAGGAGTCCATTTAAAGATACATCAAAGGTAGTAAATGGTGGCACTGCTGCCAAGTTAGGACGTTTTTTTTCACTCAGAGGGTGAGGGAAATAATACAGAGCCAGAAAGGGAACCATCTCAGCACCTGCTTTTTAGAACTGGCAGTGCTGAGCACCGGCAGGACCCGGCCGGCATAAAGCCCTGACCATAGCAGTCAATGGCATATACGCGAGCCCTCGCGAGCCCCTCCTTCAGTAAGAAAGGAGGAAATGGCAGAGAAAAAAGGTGCGTAGCAGCCCTCCTGCGAGGGTTCAATCATGCAAATGATGTGAGTGAATGTAGCGTACTCCTCTGATGGGAACAGCAAGGGGGCGCAACTGAAGCCACTTCCGGCGGCGCCTCCCTGTTAATAGGAGGTGCTTTCTCAGGTTAAACTGCCTTTGAACGCCACACTCACTTGCTCGACTCCATTGCCCAGAACCTCCATTCCTCGCTGCCCCCTCACGTGGAGTTAAGCGCAATCAATGCAATGTTAGGGTGATTGACGCGGAGTTTTCATAAAAGGTCACTGTGGTTCTGGCAACCGAATGATTGAGCGCATCTGTTGGCGGACAAGAGCGTGCTGCGCGAAGCGCGGCGACGTAAGCACGGCGGCTTTAGGCGATCGATGCAGAGCACTGCTCTGCAGCCACTCGGGGGACATTTGTTTTCCGTGGTGAAAGCTTTTTTTATTTTCTGGCTTGTTCGCCACCGTCCCCGTCGCTCATTCTCGGAGATTTCCAAACGGGATGAAGATATGCTTAACCCTTCTCCGCAGGGTGGAAAAATGATGAATTCCAAGAAACTACAAATGCAATTCCTTAATTTCTTCGTAACAGATCTTGGTAATTCTTGTCCATTGCGAGGAAATGTGTTGCTGCTCTCGGATATCCTCTTGTGTACCTGCACGGGGAACGAGAGAGGGTGCAGTGCACGTATGCTGCCACCAGGTGTCACTGCGGCCCTGGGGCCCCTAGTGCATGTGGGCTGTACAGCCTCCACGAGGCCCTCCATGACCTTTGTGAGCCCGCGCGCGGGGGTGGACCTGGTGACCCTGATTGGTGACATTGGCGCGGGCCACTGGTCTCTCAGAGATGGATCTTGGCGTCTTCTGTGTATTCCTGTTTTGGCATGACTCAACCTTCCAATGGGTAGATCGGTTTAAAACAATGGCCCCGCGAACGGACAGCTCCGAGAACCTGTTGCAGACTTTGCCAGGCCAAGACAAACACGGAAGATATGGCCTAACGGCCAGAGCCGACGCCTTTGGGACTGGGGTGTTTTCTGTGTCACTTATGGCCACAGGATAAGAAGACATAGAGAGCGCTTTCCCTCTGTCTTGTGCTCTGGGATGCAGGCATAGCTGCCAAGGTTTCAGATTGCTATGTGTGACATTTTCAGAATGTGAATGTAATTATGAGTGACATTCAACGACTATGAGTGACACTTTCTCGCAAGCAAAAATCAAGCAACAGAGACGAGGGAAATATATACATTTCAGAAATTACACCCATTTGAATAACGATAAACTCTAAGATTATCTTAAAACTGCTGCAAAGTACCAGAAATGGAAGGGCAGTCCATTCCCCTCAACAGGTGCCAAAAGCAATACCACATCCTTCTTTGGCTTTCTCCCATGCACATACTCCTTCAACGCTCCTCCTACAAAACAGTCTCATACCCTAGCATAATCTCCTCGCAGCCTACACTTTACAACTCCTCGCACCACATTAGCGCAGATAATTGACATCGCTCTCTCAGTGTAAAATTGCCATTCAATGCTACTAAACCAGAGTGATCATTAAATCCAAACTTCTTCCTGTAGACTATTGCTGTAAATGGGCACCTGCACTACTTGAATTTAAAAAAGAGAGCATCTGCACTTCTCAGCAATGCTGTAATATTTAATGGGAGAACAGCGGCACTTTGGAGGAGGAAATAGGTACTGTGGAAAATAAGTACCAGCACTTTTTGTACAGTTTTCATTTAAAGTACTGCCTGCAGCATTTCATAGGTATATGTCACTCCTCCAACTGCAGACATCACTCTATGAGCACGGATTGAGAGCCCCTTCTGGACAGGCCACTAACCAACTTTCTCGACTACGGGGTTCTGCTAAATTGCCAATCGCCCAAACTGGTGTTGCTCTGATAGCAGCAGTCGCGGGGCCTCTCTTGACTTTAAGGGCTCAGTGCTGCATTAAAGAGTTGACAGTCTGAGGAATCCTCGTCCCCAGCTGCCAGTTCAGGTCATTGAGAAGTCACAGGCTCTGGTTTGCTGTGCCTTTTCATGATAGTACAGCACAGCGCTCGCCTGGACGGACACATGTACCCAGACCATTCCCGGAACACACATGAAGGCAGGGCCGGTGAAGAATGCCCAGACCACGAGAATCTCTGCCTGGGGGCCAGGGCTTGGGAGGCAGTGTGAGCGCGATCTCCTCCACAGCAAAGCAGCACAGAGAGGGCCCAAAATTATATTTAAATTCTAGGTAGTGCTTTAATAAATAAATCAAGAGTCAGCTGAATGCAGCCTACCTAGCCCGCTGCAGCACCACCCTGAGCCTGGAGAGCAGAGCTACTGGCTCAGTGTCTGTCAGGCTGTAAAGTTTTAAAACTATTAATACCTCATTGAGCCAGCAGCCTCTCCGTGACGACACTTTAAGGCTTTAATGCGACCTCTCCTTTCCGACCAGGTCCGGTCGCAGGGCAGTGGCATGATGAGGCACTGTGAGCAATTGAGCACAGGCAGCGCTGCGAGTAGTAGTGCAGCACTGTGACTGCACTGCATGATGCACTCTGCAGCAGTCTTGTTCTTCTTCTCCCCACAGACACTGCAGGCTGCTGACACACACTCGTCCCCCGCTTGGCCGCAGTAGTTTGCGCCGCCCGCGATCACTGATGCCTCTTGCGCGGCGGGCGGCCATGATGAGTTACTTGAGTGTCCTGTGTCGCCGGTGACAGTGAAATTAATTCACTCTGGGTCACTCTCGGCTCCCCGCCGGTCTGGGCTGGCAAGTTACTTGAACGCGGCACGCGGGGGGTAACTATTGCGGCGCTGCGCACCGCAGACGAAGACAGTCAGCACTGTGCACGGTGAGGACTCGACTGACTCAGATTGAGTCCCCCGCCGCTTCTGCCTCACTTCCTCTTCCTCCGGACATGACGGCACTTAGTACGGTCACATCCGGATTTAATCCCGGGCCCCCCAGGGTGTGCCACAGTGATTGACTAGCCAGTAGCATCATGCTGAGAGGGCAGGCCCCGCCCCCCTCCTCCCCCCGTCGGTAATTGGCAGCAGTGAGTGGGTGTCAAAGCCGCGCAGCGGCGCCGCAGGAATATATTGCAGCCTGGAGCCAGCACGTCTCTCGGAGCAGCAGAGCCGGTGCACAGGCGCAGCCGGTGGCGCGCGCTGGCGAGTGGCAAAATGCGTGACAATGCATTTCAGTGCGGTATTGCGGAACACCGCACTGAAATGCGTGAGCGTCACACCTGATGCGTGATACTTGGCAGGACTGTGCAGGGACAGGGGTGCGGCGGTTGTTCGGTGCTTTAATGGGATTTGATGTAGCTTTGGGAACACACTACGAAATATATGGGAAGAAAACTCCGGAATTTTCCCCCTTTGGAATAGGAGGCGACAAGAGAGAGAACTGAGGCAGGCCAAGTCTGCTAACCTACAATAGGCATCATCCCAAGTCCACAACACACATTACTTATCGAGGGTTGCCCCATTGCCTTCCTTCTAAGTGTGTGTGGGGGAGGTGAGTAGATGGTGAGGTGAAAATAGCTGCATGAAGAGGGACCAGAGGGTGTAAAGCTGTTCAAAGATGCTGGACTCTGGTGTTCATGTTCGTAGCTCCTTTATTAAGTAGTAAAGTGCAGATGATGATAAACATATGTCTTGAGGCCACACCAGATGCTGGGTAGCTTCCGGCTCAGTTTGCTCATAAACAGGTTTCAGCATTCACACACACGCAGGATGTGCCACACAGAACCAACATGTCAGGCTGGGCAGCATCAGGGCACAGAAGAGGCTGATCCTGGCACCCAGCTAGAGGGCTGGCCCCACTTTTAAGTTTCACATAGGGACAGACAGCAAGAAGGTTGCTGATGAAAGACCACAAACACATTCATTTTAGTGAGTGAACATGGTGATCCTGTGTGGGGAGGTTGCCACTTTATGTGTAAGAGTGAGCCCAACTGCCTCCTGTGAGATGTTATTCTAAACTGCAAGCTTATCCGAATATGGTCAAAAAGCTGAAAAAAAGGCTTGGAATATTAACTATCTGATTGGGCAGTGGGAGAAAGCGTTTCGTCCACCGGAGCTGAACTCAAGGTGCAGGCAGGGGTGGCTCCTCCACAATGGTGGACGAGCATCACCCCACTGGCTCAGAGCCAGCAGGTGAAAAATAAAACTGTTTTATTTTTTATTTGCTGGCACTGAGCCAGCGTGTGCAGGGAGGGGCGGGGGAAGGGGGGTGGTTGAGGAGTACTACGTGCACTCTGAAGTGCGCATGTGTGGTTGGCCGGCCAAAAACACATGCACACTTCGGTTTCTTCAACCGGGCTGGAGAAACAGCACAGACTCCCTGTCCTGAGCGGAGCGTCTTTTCATACCACTCAGGCCAATCCCTGTGCTGCTCTCATAGAATGAGAGCAGTGCGGGGCTGCACAGAGAGTCTGATGCTGCACCACTGCCTGCTGGAACCAGAATGACCGAGGCGCGACATCAGCTCAAGGTAAGTATTTTTTTTTTATTATTAACCCCTTCGCTGCTAGGCCTTTCCCCCCCCCCCCCCGTGCAAAGCTTTGTTTTGGCTATTTGGGGTAGTTTGCGCTTAGGCCCCTTTAACTTTTTGACCACATAAGGTATCCACACCAAATTTGCGTCCTTTTCTTCCAACATGCCGGGGATTCTAAAGGTACCCAGGGTTTGTGGATTTCCTTGGAGGGAACCCAGAAATTAGCCAAAATACACCTACATTTTTTTGGGGGGGGAAAATAGGAAAAAAGTGCTGCAAATGAAAGCGTCTGGTTTTTTCCTGAAAATGGTATCAACAAAGGGTTTCCTCACATTTCTGTGGTGGAAAGTTCTGGAATCTGCGTGGATCCACAAAATTCCACCCACCCCGCATTCACCAAAGTCTTCCGAGAAAAATGGAACCTCACTTGTGTGGGTAAGCCTAGTGCCCGCAACAGGAAACGGCCCAAAACGCAATGTGGACACACCGCATTTTCACAGTGAAAACTGACCCTTTTTTGCAAAGTGCCTAGCTGTAGATTTTGAACCCTAGCTCTTCCGGCACCCAGGGAAACCTAGCAAACCTATAATTTTTGAAAACTAGACACCAAGGGGAATACAGGACGGGGTGACTTGTCTGGCTCTCACCAGGTTCTGTTACCCAGAATCCCTTGCAAACCTCAAACTTTGTCATAAAAAAACACATTTTCCTCACATTTCTGTGGTGGAAAGTTCTGGAATCTGCGTGGATCCACAAAATTCCACCCACCCCGCATTCCCCAAAGTCTTCAGAGAAAAATGGAACCTCACTTGTGTGGGTAGGCCTAGTGCCCGCAACAGGAAACGGCCCAAAACGCAATGTGGACACACCGCATTTTCACAGTGAAAACTGACACTTTTTTTGCAAAGTGCCTAGCTGTAGATTTTGAAACCTAGCTCTTCCGGCACCCAGGGAAACCTAACAAACCTATACATTTTTGAAAACTAGACACCAAGGGGAATACAGGACGGGGTGACTTGTCTGGCTCTCACCAGGTTCTGTTACCCAGAATCCCTTGCAAACCTAAAAATTTGTCAAAAAAACACATTTTCGTCACATTTCTGTGGTGGAAAGTTCTGGAATCTGTGTGGATCCACAAAATTCCACCCACCCCGCATTCCCCAAAGTCTCCCACCCCTTCCTGTTTTGAAAAGGCTCCCTTGAGCCATTGCGCTGACGAGCTTGTGGAGATGCACCTATGCGCCTGTGAGAGGTACTGAGACCTGTAAGGATTGTGGCAGCCTGCTCAGCAACCCCATATAAAATTCATTTTTATCTCTACTGATGACGGATGAAATCCAGAAACACGTGTCTAGAGATGTACAGCACTAACCTGCACCAACTTTGGTGGAACACTCCAGTAAAATCTCAAGTAAGCATGTATTACGAACTGCATTTACCATAATGCTAAGGGGCGAACTGTGCTGGGAGGTGAAGCAGTGTGCTCCCACCCCTTCCTGTTGTGTTACCCAGAATCCCTTGCAAACCTCAAACTTAGTATAAAAAAAACAAATTTTCCTCACATTTCTGTGGTGGAAAGTTCTGGAATCTGTGTGGATCCCAAAAATTCCACCCACCCCGCATTCCCAAAAGTCTCCCAAGAAAAATGGTACCTCACTTGTGTGGGTAGGCCTAGTTCCCACGACAGGAAACGGCCCAAAACACAACGTGGACATCCCACTATTCACAGTGAAAACTGACCCTTTTTTTGCAAAGTGCCTAGCTGTAGATTTTGAACCCTAGCTCTGCCGGCACGTAGGAAAACCTAGCAAACCTATACATTTATGAAAACTAGACACTCAGGGAATCCAAGATGGGGTGACTTGTCTGGCTCTCACCAGGTTCTGTTACCCTGAATCCCTTGCAAACCTCAAACTTTGTAAAACAAAACACATTTTCCTCATATTTCTGGGGTGGAAAGTTCTGGAATCAGCGTGGATCCACAAAATTCCACCCACCCCGCATTCCTCAAAGTCTTCCGAGAAGAATGGTACCTCACTTGTGTGGGTAGTCCTAGTGCCCGTGACAGGACACGGCCCAAAACGCAACGTGGACACACCACATTTTCACAGTGAAAACTGACCCTTTTTTTGCAAAGAGCCTAGCTGTAGATTTTGAACCCTAGCTCTGCCGGCACCCAGGGAAACCTAGCAAACCTATACATTTTTGAAAACTAGACACCCAGGGGAATCCAGGATGGGGTGACTTGTCTGGCTCGCACCAGGTTATGTTACCCAGAATCCCTTGCAAACCTCAAACTTTGTCAAAACAAATCACGTTTTCGTCACATTTCTGTGGTGGGAAGTTCTGGAATCTGCGTGGATCCACAAATTTCCACCCACCATGCATTCCCCAAAGTCTTCAGAGAAAAATGGTACCTCACTCGCGTGGGTGGGTCAAGTACCCGCGACAGGCAAGGGCCCAAAACGTATTGAGGAGACATCAAAATTACCTATCACAAAACAACCTGGTTTTGCAAGGGGGTTACCTGGGTTTTTGGCTCCGGGCTCGGCAGCTATTTTGGGAAACCTACCAAACCCACACATTTCTGAAAACTAAATACCCAGGGGAGTCCAGCAAGGTATGGCTTGCATGGACCCCCCAACGTTTTCCTACCCAGAATCCCCTGCAAACCTCAAATTTAGCTGAAAAAATCAAGTTTTCCTCAAATTTCTGTGTGGGAAAGTTCTGGAATCTCCATGGATCCACACATTTCCTACCACCCAGCGTTTCCCCAGGTCTCCTGATAAAAATTGTACCTCACTCGCGTGGGCGGGTCAAGTACCTGCGACAGGCAAGGGCCCAAAACGTATTGAGGAGACATCAAAATTACCTATCACAAAACAACCTGGTTTTGCAAGGGAGGTCACCTGGGTTTTTGGCCCCGGGCTCGGCGGACACCTTGGAAAAAACTACCAAACCCACACATTTCTGAAAACTAGACACCCAGGGGAGTCCAGCGAGGTATGGCTTGCGTGGATCCCCCAACGTTTACCTACCCAGAATCTTCTGCAAACCTCAAATTTAGCTGAAAAAAGCACATTTTCGAGATATTTTTGTGTGGAATCACCGTGCCGGCACAATTGTCCTACCCCACAGCGTTCCCCTCAGTCTCCCGAGTAAAATGATACCTCATTTGTGTGGGTGGGGCAAGGGCCTGTGACTGGGAAGAGCCAAAAACATAGGGATTAATGGTATAGCACCAAGAATTCTAAGCGCTACATTTTAAAAAAAATAAGTTTTTAGCCAATTCTGTGTTGAACACCCACACAAGTGAGGTATCATTTGCATCCCATTCTGGGCAGCCCCCACCCCGGGCCTATAAAAAAAAGAATCCCTGGCATCTAGGGTGCTTTCTGCCCCCCCGGGAGGGCAGAAAGACTGGAATTCTGTGGGGGGAGGGGTGGGGGCATTGGCATGCCCATCTTGGGCTACCCCCACCCCTAAATTCATCGGGGGGAAAAAAACCTGGTGTCTAGTGGGCTTTCTGCCCCCCCGGGGGGACAGAAAGACTCTAATTTTGTGGGGGGGGCATTGGCATGCCCATATTGGGCAGCACCTACCCCTAATTTGCATTTTTTTTTTAAAAATCCCTGGTTTCTAGTGGGCTTTCTGCCCCCGGGGGGCAGAAAGACTACTTTTGCGGCAAGGGGGTGGGGGCATTGGCATGCCCATATTGGGAGTCCCCACCCCTAATTATAATTAAAAAAAAAAATCCCTGGTATCTAGTGGGCTTTCTGCGCCCCTGGGGGGCAGATTGGGGGCTACTGCCCCATCTGCCCCCCAGGGGGGGCAGAAAGACTGTCCTTTTGCGGTGGGGGTGTGGGAGCATTGGCATGCCCATATTGGGCAGCCCCCACCCCTAATTCCAAGTTTAAAAAAATCCCTGGTATCTAGTGTGCTTTTTGCCCCCCCTGGGGGGCAGATTGGGGGCTACTGCCCCCATCTGCCCCCTAGGGGGGGGGGGGGCAGAAAGACTGAATTTGCACCAAAAAAATGTG
The DNA here is from genome assembly GCA_963921515.1 of Calotriton arnoldi. Lineage (NCBI taxonomy): Eukaryota > Metazoa > Chordata > Amphibia > Caudata > Salamandridae > Calotriton > Calotriton arnoldi. Next base: position 3,163,193 of record CAWUFW010000210.1, on the reverse strand, counting down.
GGGGGAGCAAAGGCCCTTGCCCTGGTGCCTAGTCGGTGGATCCCTGCTTGGGGATGGCCCTCCTGGGGCGATCCCCAAGCAGGGATCCACTGGGGTACCATTGGAAAGGGGAGATTCTCCCCTTTCCAATGATACCTCTCCTGTCTTTCTACATGCTCTGGGGGCTGAGATATCCCCCTGAGCACATAGAAAGCGAAACTGAAATGAGCATCTTGGCTCATTTCAGTTTCGGTTTCACTGAAATGACGTCAGCGCTGATCGTCATTTCAGGGAAACAAAGCAGGCAGCCTTGGGAGATGGGGAAGCTCTTCCCCAGCTCCCGAGGCTGTTGGGGGGTAAAGGGAATCCCTCTGGTGCACGCACCAGAGGGATTCCCTGTGCCATGTGCGAGGACGGCCGGGGGCCGTCCGACGCTCATGAGCACAGGTGCGGACGGCCCCCGGCCATCCGACGCACCGAAGGGGTTAACCCCCCCATACTCCCCTACAACCCCTCTACCCGCCCTACCACCTCTTCATTGTGTCAGCCGCCACTGAGTGCAGGCGAGCTATTGCGCCCCACCCGGTGAACAGTTCCTGCCGGACTGTGTGCATCACTTGAGTTCTTTTTCTTCAGAAAGAAGCTCTATTCTGCTACGCCACCTGTGAGGCCATTTCTGTGACGACTGAAATCAAAATTGCAAAGATATTCAGCAGGATTCAACAAACTGGCGACACAATCAGGAGGAATTACTTGCACTCTCCTCTTCTGCGCCTGTCTTCTTCAGCCACATTCCTGTTGGGTGAACTTTTATGTGACCTTGAGTCTCATTTAGAGTTGATTTCCAACAAAAAAAACTCCAATTTCTCTAGGAAGCGCTGAAGAATTCTCTCTACTGCAGTAATAGTTGGGTCTTTTGGCTCAGTGGGTTAATGCAGCCTCTGCAGATCTGTGTCTGACCCCATGGTCACAGGTTCAAACTAAGGGTGGGCGGAGAATTCCGTGGAGTTGCCTAAAAACTCAGTGGAATTCCACGGAGCTCCGCTCCTCCCTGTGCAGCAGCAGAGTCCCAGACCTGGCTGGGCAGCGCACTGTGTGTTTGTCATGGAGGGTTCCTGACTGCCACCTACTTTCACCGGCATACCCCTGCCATGGCAGTAATCCGTGGTGTTTCTTCTCCAGTCCTGGGCTGTAACTAATTAATCTGCTTCGCTGCAGGACTTGCGAGGACTGTGAATGCGTGCGCATGGAGAGTGGAGACCTTAACACGGTCTCCACTCTCCATGTGCACGCATGCACAGTCCTCGCGAGTCCAGCAGCAAATGGATTTCATTAGTTACAGCCCAGGAGAAGAATCCTGCACCGACGAGGAGACAGCCCGGGAACGGAGAATGCCACTTCGAGATCCAGGTAAGGTCTCGGGCAGGAGCAGGGCTTGGTGGGTGGCAGGGGCAAACTCCGCCACACAGAGGAATCAAAGTTTTTTTGCCAAACTCCGTGCTCCCAGTGGAGTGCAGAGTTGAAAAAACTCTGCAAACTCTGCTGGCAGAGCGGAGTTCACCACCCATCCTTAGTTCAAACCCCATATGGACCCACTCAGCCTTACATCCTTCAAGAACAATGAAATGAGTGTCATTGAGTTGAGTCAAACTCTTGCATATGAAAAACATTTATAGCATGAACTTGATTCTGCGGCACAGCCTATACAACACTTATTACAGAGCACTAATCAGGGGACTTACTTGGAGGTCGTTAAGAGTCATATCCCCGTGACATAGCACAAGGACGCGAGGGTGTAAGTGAGAGGCTGGAATGGTTACTGTCAGCATGAACCAGTGTTGTGTAGTTCCTACTAATCTGTAGGATCTACGCATTGTTTGGACAACATAAACTGGGGGCTTGGTGTCAAGACGGAATCCGTACATCCCCGCAGGATATGTTGGCTTATAGACCAGCTAGCTCACAGTGCCACCGTAGCCCCCCCCAACTTACCAGGGAGTAAATGGTTTCTGGCAACCACTGAACATGACAACTCTGACCCCTCAGGGATCGTGGAAACAGTACAGAACCTTTCGCTCAGTCACTCGTGCTCACTTATTCTCAGAAAAGTATACAGAGAATAGACAGTGGAACGTTTTCAATATATGTATTGAACCAATGTTATTCTTTTATAGAACAAACACAAGGAGATGATGGACGGAGTGCTGAAACCTTTCAGACACTCACCCCCCAGTCACAGATCTGGGTTGAATCCATCATCGTTCTTTAGCTCACTTCGCCACCCCAGTTCAGATACAGCTAAATGCAAATCAGTCTTGAGCCTGTGCCTCATGGGAACAGTCCAGCCCGAACTGCCAAGCCATGTCTTCCCTGGACCGGAAACAAGCATCCTGGGACCGGTTTCGGGCTAACAGCCCTCATCAGCCAGGCTAACTTGAATCCAGTGGCAAAGTGAGCAAGGGACCCACGTCTGGGCATACCCTGCCAACTTAGGGCGAACAAATCAAACACAAGGAGATGATGGACGGAGCGCTGAAACTTTTCAGACACTAACCACCAGTCACAGATCTGGGTTGAATCCATCATCGTTCTTTAGCTCACATCGCCACCCCAGTTCAGACACAGCTTTATGCAAATCAGTCTTGACCCTTTGCCTCATGGGAGCAGTCCAGCTCGAACTGCCAAGCCATGTCTTCCCTGGACCGGAAACAAGCATCCTGGGACCGGTTTCGGGCTAACAGCCCTCATCAGCCAGGCTAGCTTGAATCCAGTGGCAAAGTGAGCAAGGGACCCACGTCTGGGCATACCCTGCCAACTTAGGGCGAACAAAGCAAACACAAGGAGTTGATGGACGGAGCGCTGGAACTTTTCAGACACTCACCCCAGTCACAGATCTGGGTTGAATCCATCATCATTCTTTAGCTCACTTAGCCACCCCAGTTCAGACACAGCTATATGCAAATCAGTCTTGACCCTGTGCCTCATGGGAACCGTCCAGCCCGAACTGCCAAGCCATGTCTTCCCTGGACCGGAAACAAACATCCTGGGACCGGTTTCGGGCTAACAGCCCTCATCAGCCAAGCTAGCTTGAATCCAGTGGCAAAGTGAGCAAGGGACCCACGTCTGGGCATACCCTGCCAACTTAGGGCGAACAAAGCAAACACAAGGAGATGATGGACGGAGCGCAGAAACTTTTCAGACACTCACCCCCAGTCACAGATCTGGGTTGAATCCATCATCGTTCTTTAGATCACTTCGCTTACCCCAGTTCAAACACAGCTATATGCAAATCAGTCTTCACCCTGTGCCTCATGGGAACAGTCCAGCCCGAACTGCCAAGCCATGTCTTCCCTGGACCGGAAACAAGCATCCTGGGACCGGTTTCCGGCTAACAGCCCTCATCAGCCAGGCTAGCTTGAATCCAGTGGCAAAGTGAGTATTTTATAGAATACATGTGCTGCAATGATTAAAACAGAAGCAGATAAAAGTGATTACGAGCACCAAAAATGTGAATAGTAGATAATTTCTACCATGGTGCTAAAACAATGTATATATGCTGGCATATAAAACAAAGCGATACCAAAGGGGATGATGGACGGAGCGTTAGAGCAAATCAAACACTCACCCCCAGTCAACTGATCTGGGTTTAATCCATCATCATTCTTTAGCTCACTCCACCACCCCAGTTCAGACATGGCCATATGCAAATCAGTCTGACCCTGTGCCTCATGGGAACAGTCCAGCCCGAACTGCCAAGCCATGTCTTCCCTGGACCGGAAACAAGCATCCTGGGACCGGTTTCGGGTTCAAAACCCTCATCAGCCAGGCTATCTCGAATCCAGTGGCAGAGTGAGCAAGGGACCCACGTCTGGGCATACCCTGCCAACTTAGGGCGAACAAAGCGATACCAAAGGGGATGATGGACGGAGCGTTAGAGCAAATCAAACACTCACCCCCAGTCAACTGATCTGGGTTTAATCCATCATCATTCTTTAGCTCACTCCACCACCCCAGTTCAGACATGGCCATATGCAAATCAGTCTGACCCTGTGCCTCATGGGAACAGTCCAGCCCGAACTGCCAAGCCATGTCTTCCCTGGACCGGAAACAAGCATCCTGGGACCGGTTTCGGGTTCAAAACCCTCATCAGCCAGGCTATCTTGAATCCAGTGGCAGAGTGAGCAAGGGACCCACGTCTGGGCATACCCTGCCAACTTAGGGCGAACAAAGCGATACCAAAGGGGATGATGGACGGAGCGTTAGAGCAAATCAAACACTCACCCCCAGTCAACTGATCTGGGTTTAATCCATCATCATTCTTTAGCTCACTCCACCACCCCAGTTCAGACATGGCCATATGCAAATCAGTCTGACCCTGTGCCTCATGGGAACAGTCCAGCCCGAACTGCCAAGCCATGTCTTCCCTCGACCGGAAACAAGCATCCTGGGACCGGTTTCGGGTTCAAAACCCTCATCAGCCAGGCTATCTTGAATCCAGTGGCAGAGTGAGCAAGGGACCCACGTCTGGGCATACCCTGCCAACTTAAGGCGAACAAAGCGATACCAAAGGGGATGATGGACGGAGCGTTAGAGCAAATCAAACACTCACCCCCAGTCAACTGATCTGGGTTTAATCCATCATCATTCTTTAGCTCACTCCACCACCCCAGTTCAGACATGGCCATATGCAAATCAGTCTGACCCTGTGCCTCATGAGAACAGTCCAGCCCGAACTGCCAAGCCATGTCTTCCCTCGACCGGAAACAAGCATCCTGGGACCGGTTTCGGGTTCAAAACCCTCATCAGCCAGGCTATCTCGAATCCAGTGGCAGAGTGAGCAAGGGACCCACGTCTGGGCATACCCTGCCAACTTAGGGCGAACAAAGCGATACCAAAGGGGATGATGGACGGAGCGTTAGAGCAAATCAAACACTCACCCCCAGTCAACTGATCTGGGTTTAATCCATCATCATTCTTTAGCTCACTCCACCACCCCAGTTCAGACATGGCCATATGCAAATCAGTCTGACCCTGTGCCTCATGGGAACAGTCCAGCCCGAACTGCCAAGCCATGTCTTCCCTGGACCGGAAACAAGCATCCTGGGACCGGTTTCGGGTTCAAAACCCTCATCAGCCAGGCTATCTTGAATCCAGTGGCAGAGTGAGCAAGGGACCCACGTCTGGGCATACCCTGCCAACTTAGGGCGAACAAAGCGATACCAAAGGGGATGATGGACGGAGCGTTAGAGCAAATCAAACACTCACCCCCAGTCAACTGATCTGGGTTTAATCCATCATCATTCTTTAGCTCACTCCACCACCCCAGTTCAGACATGGCCATATGCAAATCAGTCTGACCCTGTGCCTCATGGGAACAGTCCAGCCCGAACTGCCAAGCCATGTCTTCCCTGGACCGGAAACAAGCATCCTGGGACCGGTTTCGGGTTCAAAACCCTCATCAGCCAGGCTATCTTGAATCCAGTGGCAGAGTGAGCAAGGGACCCACGTCTGGGCATACCCTGCCAACTTAGGGCGAACAAAGCGATACCAAAGGGGATGATGGACGGAGCGTTAGAGCAAATCAAACACTCACCCCCAGTCAACTGATCTGGTTTTAATCCATCATCATTCTTTAGCTCACTCCACCACCCCAGTTCAGACATGGCCATATGCAAATCAGTCTGACCCTGTGCCTCATGGGAACAGTCCAGCCCGAACTGCCAAGCCATGTCTTCCCTGGACCGGAAACAAGCATCCTGGGACCGGTTTCGGGTTCAAAACCCTCATCAGCCAGGCTATCTTGAATCCAGTGGCAGAGTGAGCAAGGGACCCACGTCTGGGCATACCCTGCCAACTTAAGGCGAACAAAGCGATACCAAACGGGATGATGGACGGAGCGTTAGAGCAAATCAAACACTCACCCCCAGTCAACTGATCTGGGTTTAATCCATCATCATTCTTTAGCTCACTCCACCACCCCAGTTCAGACATGGCCATATGCAAATCAGTCTGACCCTGTGCCTCATGGGAACAGTCCAGCCCGAACTGCCAAGCCATGTCTTCCCTCGACCGGAAACAAGCATCCTGGGACCGGTTTCGGGTTCAAAACCCTCATCAGCCAGGCTATCTCGAATCCAGTGGCAGAGTGAGCAAGGGACCCACGTCTGGGCATACCCTGCCAACTTAAGGCGAACAAAGCGATACCAAAGGGGATGATGGACGGAGCGTTAGAGCAAATCAAACACTCACCCCCAGTCAACTGATCTGGGTTTAATCCATCATCATTCTTTAGCTCACTCCACCACCCCAGTTCAGACATGGCCATATGCAAATCAGTCTGACCCTGTGCCTCATGGGAACAGTCCAGCCCGAACTGCCAAGCCATGTCTTTCCTCGACCGGAAACAAGCATCCTGGGACCGGTTTCGGGTTCAAAACCCTCATCAGCCAGGCTATCTTGAATCCAGTGGCAGAGTGAGCAAGGGACCCACGTCTGGGCATACCCTGCCAACTTAAGGCGAACAAAGCGATACCAAAGGGGATGATGGACGGAGCGTTAGAGCAAATCAAACACTCACCCCCAGTCAACTGATCTGGGTTTAATCCATCATCATTCTTTAGCTCACTCCACCACCCCAGTTCAGACATGGCCATATGCAAATCAGTCTGACCCTGTGCCTCATGAGAACAGTCCAGCCCGAACTGCCAAGCCATGTCTTCCCTGGACCGGAAACAAGCATCCTGGGACCGGTTTCGGGTTCAAAACCCTCATCAGCCAGGCTATCTTGAATCCAGTGGCAGAGTGAGCAAGGGACCCACGTCTGGGCATACCCTGCCAACTTAAGGCGAACAAAGCGATACCAAAGGGGATGATGGACGGAGCGTTAGAGCAAATCAAACACTCACCCCCAGTCAACTGATCTGGGTTTAATCCATCATCATTCTTTAGCTCACTCCACCACCCCAGTTCAGACATGGCCATATGCAAATCAGTCTGACCCTGTGCCTCATGAGAACAGTCCAGCCCGAACTGCCAAGCCATGTCTTCCCTGGACCGGAAACAAGCATCCTGGGACCGGTTTCGGGTTCAAAACCCTCATCAGCCAGGCTATCTTGAATCCAGTGGCAGAGTGAGCAAGGGACCCACGTCTGGGCATACCCTGCCAACTTAGGGCGAACAAAGCGATACCAAAGGGGATGATGGACGGAGCGTTAGAGCAAATCAAACACTCACCCCCAGTCAACTGATCTGGGTTTAATCCATCATCATTCTTTAGCTCACTCCACCACCCCAGTTCAGACATGGCCATATGCAAATCAGTCTGACCCTGTGCCTCATGGGAACAGTCCAGCCCGAACTGCCAAGCCATGTCTTCCCTGGACCGGAAACAAGCATCCTGGGACCGGTTTCGGGTTCAAAACCCTCATCAGCCAGGCTATCTTGAATCCAGTGGCAGAGTGAGCAAGGGACCCACGTCTGGGCATACCCTGCCAACTTAGGGCGAACAAAGCGATACCAAAGGGGATGATGGACGGAGCGTTAGAGCAAATCAAACACTCACCCCCAGTCAACTGATCTGGGTTTAATCCATCATCATTCTTTAGCTCACTCCACCACCCCAGTTCAGACATGGCCATATGCAAATCAGTCTGACCCTGTGCCCCATGGGAACAGTCCAGCCCGAACTGCCAAGCCATGTCTTCCCTGGACCGGAAACAAGCATTCTGGGACCGGTTTCGGGTTCAAAACCCTCATCAGCCAGGCTATCTTGAATCCAGTGGCAGAGTGAGCAAGGGACCCACGTCTGGGCATACCCTGCCAACTTAGGGCGAACAAAGCGATACCAAAGGGGATGATGGACGGAGCGTTAGAGCAAATCAAACACTCACCCCCTGTCAACTGATCTGGGTTTAATCCATCATCATTCTTTAGCTCACTCCACCACCCCAGTTCAGACATGGCCATATGCAAATCAGTCTGACCCTGTGCCTCATGGGAACAGTCCAGCTTGAACTGCCAAGCCATGTCTTCCCTGGACCGGAAACAAGCATCCTGGGACCGGTTTCGGGTTCAAAACCCTCATCAGCCAGGCTATCTTGAATCCAGTGGCAGAGTGAGCAAGGGACCCACGTCTGGGCATACCCTGCCAACTTAGGGCGAACAAAGCGATACCAAAGGGGATGATGGACGGAGCGTTAGAGCAAATCAAACACTCACCCCCAGTCAACTGATCTGGGTTTAATCCATCATCATTCTTTAGCTCACTCCACCACCCCAGTTCAGACATGGCCATATGCAAATCAGTCTGACCCTGTGCCTCATGGGAACAGTCCAGCCCGAACTGCCAAGCCATGTCTTCCCTGGACCGGAAACAAGCATCCTGGGACCGGTTTCGGGTTCAAAACCCTCATCAGCCAGGCTATCTTGAATCCAGTGGCAGAGTGAGCAAGGGACCCACGTCTGGGCATACCCTGCCAACTTAGGGCGAACAAAGCGATACCAAAGGGGATGATGGACGGAGCGTTAGAGCAAATCAAACACTCACCCCCAGTCAACTGATCTGGTTTTAATCCATCATCATTCTTTAGCTCACTCCACCACCCCAGTTCAGACATGGCCATATGCAAATCAGTCTGACCCTGTGCCTCATGGGAACAGTCCAGCCCGAACTGCCAAGCCATGTCTTCCCTGGACCGGAAACAAGCATCCTGGGACCGGTTTCGGGTTCAAAACCCTCATCAGCCAGGCTATCTTGAATCCAGTGGCAGAGTGAGCAAGGGACCCACGTCTGGGCATACCCTGCCAACTTAAGGCGAACAAAGCGATACCAAACGGGATGATGGACGGAGCGTTAGAGCAAATCAAACACTCACCCCCAGTCAACTGATCTGGGTTTAATCCATCATCATTCTTTAGCTCACTCCACCACCCCAGTTCAGACATGGCCATATGCAAATCAGTCTGACCCTGTGCCTCATGGGAACAGTCCAGCCCGAACTGCCAAGCCATGTCTTCCCTCGACCGGAAACAAGCATCCTGGGACCGGTTTCGGGTTCAAAACCCTCATCAGCCAGGCTATCTCGAATCCAGTGGCAGAGTGAGCAAGGGACCCACGTCTGGGCATACCCTGCCAACTTAGGGCGAACAAAGCGATACCAAAGGGGATGATGGACGGAGCGTTAGAGCAAATCAAACTCTCACCCCCAGTCAACTGATCTGGGTTTAATCCATCATCATTCTTTAGCTCACTCCACCACCCCAGTTCAGACATGGCCATATGCAAATCAGTCTGACCCTGTGCCTCATGGGAACAGTCCAGCCCGAACTGCCAAGCCATGTCTTCCCTGGACCGGAAACAAGCATCCTGGGACCGGTTTCGGGTTCAAAACCCTCATCAGCCAGGCTATCTTGAATCCAGTGGCAGAGTGAGCAAGGGACCCACGTCTGGGCATACCCTGCCAACTTAGGGCGAACAAAGCGATACCAAAGGGGATGATGGACGGAGCGTTAGAGCAAATCAAACACTCACCCCCAGTCAACTGATCTGGGTTTAATCCATCATCATTCTTTAGCTCACTCCACCACCCCAGTTCAGACATGGCCATATGCAAATCAGTCTGACCCTGTGCCTCATGGGAACAGTCCAGCCCGAACTGCCAAGCCATGTCTTCCCTGGACCGGAAACAAGCATCCTGGGACCGGTTTCGGGTTCAAAACCCTCATCAGCCAGGCTATCTTGAATCCAGTGGCAGAGTGAGCAAGGGACCCACGTCTGGGCATACCCTGCCAACTTAGGGCGAACAAAGCGATACCAAAGGGGATGATGGACGGAGCGTTAGAGCAAATCAAACATTCACCCCCAGTCAACTGATCTGGGTTTAATCCATCATCATTCTTTAGCTCACTCCACCACCCCAGTTCAGACATGGCCATATGCAAATCAGTCTGACCCTGTGCCTCATGGGAACAGTCCAGCCCGAACTGCCAAGCCATGTCTTCCCTGGACCGGAAACAAGCATCCAGGGACCGGTTTCGGTTTCAAAACCCTCATCAGCCAGGCTATCTTGAATCCAGTGGCAGAGTGAGCAAGGGACCCACGTCTGGGCATACCCTGCCAACTTAGGGCGAACAAAGCGATACCAAAGGGGATGATGGACGGAGCGTTAGAGCAAATCAAACACTCACCCCCAGTCAACTGATCTGGGTTTAATCCATCATCATTCTTTAGCTCACTCCACCACCCCAGTTCAGACATGGCCATATGCAAATCAGTCTGACCCTGTGCCTCATGGGAACAGTCCAGCCCGAACTGCCAAGCCATGTCTTCCCTGGACCGGAAACAAGCATCCTGGGACCGGTTTCGGGTTCAAAACCCTCATCAGCCAGGCTATCTTGAATCCAGTGGCAGAGTGAGCAAGGGACCCACGTCTGGGCATACCCTGCATATAAAACAAGGCAGTAATCGGAAGTACTCGTAATATGCGAACCCTACTCTGTGTATACCTAGAGTATGTGTATGTGTAGAGCCAAGGGACGATCCGACCCATTACCTGGTGGGAGGGAATGAAGGACCCCATCTAGGTCACAAACATGGACACCACTCACGAGATGTCAGATGGCTGCATGGTGATTTCTCAGCATGTAAGGACCCTCGGTGTTAGCGGAAGAGCCTCCTCTGCTAATCTATTGGGATGATCATCTTTTATAATAGAAAACAGCCTTACGATGTGAGTATAGATTAGTGAGGTTATGGATATTTAGATAGCCCTGTCGCCCCGTGGATAAAGGTAGAGATGACGTTTGTACGTAGTGCGAAACGAGAACTTGTACATGATGTTCAGTGTGTTGTGATAATGTTGCGCGAAGCTAGATGTGTAAACAAGTTTAGTTTCAGGGAAACAAATCCAACATTGTCATGTACGCAAATATGTGCAAAAGGTCACAGCTGAAAATGTTATTTGTGAAGACAATGTAAGAAATAAGCTGCTTCGCTATATGGGCCTAACTTGGGAATATAACACCAGAGGGTGTGGTCCTGCACAGCTGAGGAGCTGGAGGGCCTGGTTCAGAGAGGACCTGACTTGGCAGTTCAGGCTGGACTGTTTCTATTGGAGCAGAGTCAAGTCTGATTTGCATATAGTTTAGTCCAAACTGAGGTGGCGTGCTATGCAGAATAGCAATGGATTGGGATGCAGCTTCAAGTGATAACCAGAAGCTGAGATTAATGCAAGCATTCTATCCATCACTGTTTTGTATACTTATTGTGTCACCCTAAGTGGGACGGATATGCCCAGACGTGGGCCCTGTGCACACTGTGTCACTGGAACCAAGCTGTACCTGGCAGAACGAGTCCATATCTAGGTGCAAAACCAGCCCTGGGCTCTTATGTTCTTGTTCATGGAAGATCTGACTTGGTAGTTTGGGCCGGACTGTTCCTATTGGAGCAGGGCCAAGACTGATTTGCATATTGCTGGGTCCTAACCGAGGTAGCATGGTGTGCAGAATAACAATGGATTGGGATGCAGCTTTGAGTGATTACCAGGGGCTGATATTAATTCAAGCATTCCATCCATTACTGTTTTGTATATGTGGGGTGGTTACTGTCAGCATGAACTAGAAGTGTTGTCTTGCACAGGTGAGAGGCTGGAGTGCTCACTGTCAGCATGAACAGTAGGCTGTGGTCCTGCACAGATGAGAGGCTAGAGTGGTTACTCTCAGCATGAACTGTGGTCCTGCAAAGGTGAGAGGCTGGAGTGGTTAATGTCAGCATGAACCAGAGGGTGTTGCCCTGCACATGTGAGAGGCTAGGGTGGTTAATGTCAGCAAGAACCAGAGTGTGTGGTCCTGTGCAGGTGAGAGGCTGGAGTGGTTAATGTCTGCATGAACTAGAGGGAGTTGTTCTGCACAGGTGAGAGGCTGGATTAGGTACTGTCAGAATGAACAGGAGGTTGTGGTCCTGCACAGATGAGAGGCGGAAGTGGTTTCTGTCAGTATGAACCAGGGGGTGCGGTCCTGCCCTGGTGAGAGGCTGGAGTGGTTAATGTCTGCATGAACCAGAGAGTGAAGTCCTGCACATATGAGAGGCTGAGGCGGAGTATGTCAGAATGAAATGAAAAATGGATGTGATAATATGGGGTGGTTTTGGTCACCATGAATCAGAGGTTGTGAGAGTCTGGGGTAGTTTTGGTGACCATGAACCAGAGATTGTGAGAGTCTTGGGTAGTTTCAGTGATCATGAACTAGAGGCTGTGAGAGTCTGGGGTAGTTTAGGTGACTATGAACCAGAAGTTGTGAGAGTCTGAGGTGGTTTCAGTCACCATGAACCAGAGGTTGTGAGATTCTGGGGTGGTTCCGGTCACCATGAACCAGAGGTTGTGAGAGTTTGGTGTGGTTCCGGTCACCATGAACAAGAGGTTGTGAGATTCTGGGGTGGTTTCGTCACCACGAACCAGAGCTTGTGAGAGTCTGGGGTGGTTCCAGTCACCATGAACCACAGGTTGTAAGAGTCTGGGGTGGTTCCGGTCACCATGAACACCAGAGGTTGTGAGAGTCTGGGGTGGTTCCTTTCACCATGAACCACAGGTTGTGAGAGTCTGGGGTGGTTCCGGTCCCCATGGACCAGAGGTTGGGAGAGTCTGGTGTGGTTCCTGTCACCATGAACCACAGGTTGTGAGAGTTTGGATGGTTCTGGTCACCATGAACAAGAGGTTGTGAGAGTCTGAGGTTGTACCGGTCACTATGAACCAGAGGTTGTGAGAGTCTGGAAAGGTTTCCGTGACCATGAACCACAGGTTGTAAGAGTCTGGGGTGGTTCCGGTCACCATGAACCAGAGGTTGTGAGAGTCTGGGGTGGTTCCGGTCACCATGAACCAGAGGTTGTGAGAGTCTGGGGTGGTTTCGTCACCACGAACCATAGGTTGTGAGAGTCTGGGGTGGTTCCGGTCCCCATGGACCAGAGGTTGGGAGAGTCTGGTGTGGTTCCGGTCTCCATGGACCAGAGGTTGGGAGAGTCTGGTGTGGTTCCTGTCACCATGAACCACAGGTTGTGAGAGTTTGGATGGTTCTGGTCACCATGAACAAGAGGTTGTGAGAGTCTGAGGTTGTACCGGTCACTATGAACCAGAGGTTGTGAGAGTCTGGAAAGGTTTCCGTGACCATGAACCACAGGTTGTAAGAGTCGGGGGTGGTTCCGGTCACCATGAACCAGAGGTTGTGAGAGTCTGGGGTGGTTCCGGTCACCATGAACCAGAGGTTGTGAGAGTCTGGGGTAGTTTCAGTGATCATGAACTAGAGGCTATGAGAGTCTGGGGTAGTTTAGGTGACCATGAACCAGAGGTTGTGAGAGTCTGGGGTGGTTTTGTCACCACGAACCAGAGCTTGTGAGAGTCTGGGGTGGTTCCAGTCACCACGAACCACAGGTTGTGAGAGTCTGGGTTGGTTCTGGTCCCCATGGACCAGAGGTTGGGAGAGTCTGGTGTGGTTACGGTCACCATGGACCAGAGGTTGGGAGAGTCTGGTGTGGTTCCTGTCACCATGAACCACAGGTTGTGAGAGTTTGGGTGGTTCTGGTCACAATGAACAAGAGGTTGTGAGAGTCTGAGGTTGTACCGGTCACTATGAACCAGAGGTTGTGAGAGTCTGGGATGGTTTCCGTGACCATGAACCACAGGTTGTGAGAGTCTGGGGTGGTTCCGGTCACCATGACCTAGAGGTTGTGAGAGTCCGAGGTGGTACCGGTCACTATGAACCACAGCAAGCTCTGAAACTCGCACAAGGACCAGCTCCTGGGACCTGCCTGTCTCCCCCAGACATGCTCCCACCCACCGAAGGCTGCAGATGTAACAATAAAGTTGTCATGGGAGCAAGGAGAGAAGGGGGAAGACAGTAATTTACCAATAGACTAATGATGCACCCAGAATACACATTTAAAAACAAATTGCAGCAGGCTATAATTGGCCTCATCAAGTCCTGCAGCTCGAATGTTGGTAATAACTTATCCCTGAAAGTGGAAATTTCTCCTTTCCTGCCACGCGCTCCGTGGGGGCCTGGCAGCTGCTTTACAGGAAATGCTTTCTCGTCCCTCCTACCATCCTCTTTCCAATAAAACACAACAATCAACAGACAAAAAGTGTGATTAACTTCAAATTGGAGCAATGAACAGGTTCCTTACGACCAGTCCCCTAGCTTTGCTGAGGGTGTCTGGGGACTTCTTGACGTCTTTTGGTCTGTCTGTCTGTCTTTCTCTCTCGCTCACGTGCTCTCTCTTTCTATCCATAGCTCTATTTCTCTGTTTTCTTCTTTGTCTCCCCTTCTCCCTTCCTCTTTCCCTCTCTCTTTCTCTCCCCTCCCTCCCTCCATCTCTCTCTCGATCTCTCTCTTCATTTCCTGCTCATTCCCTCTCTCTCTCTCTGGCTTTAATCTCTCTCTTTCTCTCTCTAGCTTTACTCTCTCTCTCTATTCCACTGTATATCCCTTCTGTCCCATTCCCTCCCACTCTTTCTCTCTCGCTATCTTTTCTGCTCTCTTTCTCTCTCAATCTTCCCTACCCACACTCTATTTTTTGTTTCTCCTTATCCCCTTCTCACATTTTCTTTCTTTTTCCCTTTTTATTGCTCGCTTCTTCTCTATCCGATTCCCCTTTCCCTCTCAATCTGTCTTTCTCTTCCTCCACCCCTCTATCTCGCCATATCTCCTATCCCCAATCCCTCGCCCCCTTGTTCTCCTGACCAAAAAGAGATGAAAAGGAAAGGTACAGCAAGGAAGGACCATCATCTTAGAGGGACCAATACTCTGGAACAAAGAGGGCATGCCTGGGGTCCTGACAATGCCATCACCAGTTCTGCAAGACACAAAACCCCCATTTATTCAAATTATCTCTGGACTGCTTGCCGTCGACAGGATGATATAGGCAGCCGAGAGCCCCTCCCATCAATGTCCTGATAAGGGATTTAGGACACATCCTCAGTCTTATAGACATGAAACTCCATTGGGTGTAAAGGGTACAGCGCCATCTTATAGGGTCCTCTTTCTACCTGCCCCTTTCTCTGCCCATGTAGAGTCAGGGTTAGTATAGTGGCATTCTATCCTGGCTCTGGAATGCAATGTTTCTGGCAATGGATGAATTTCATCCAGAAATTTGACTGGGGGTGAATGTTTTACAATGTACAGCATTCCGTCTATCACCTTTTTGTGTTGCTATAGTCGCCCTAAGTGGGTCGGCTAAGCCCACACGTGGGTCCCGTGCTCACTATGCCATTGGATTCAAGCTAGCCTCACTAATGAAGGTGATACCCCGAAACCAGTTTCAGGGTGCCTGTTTCTGGTCCAGGGAGGACTTGGCCTGGTTGTTCGGGCTGGACTGTTTCCATGGGGAGCAGGGCTAAGACTGATTTGCATATGGCTGGGTTTGAACTGGAGTTGCATATGATGGATTTAACCCAATCTGTGGTGGTGAATGTCTGACAATGTTCAGCATTCTGTCTATCATCTATTTGTGATGCCATTCTCAACACACCATAGGAGTTTTTCGTATTAGCCACCATCTTGAAATGCAAGATGGCAGTGTGGCATGCTGTGCAAGAAGGTTTGCCAGTGGTCTATCCCATTTGAGGCACTGCTTGCACAGCTTCGGATGGAACCTAACAAAGCTCTCTCTATCCCATGAAGCATCATTTTAGTCCATCAATAACATGCAGGGGTCTCGTTAACCCCTTAAAAGGCATGCTCTTACTGTCGTTAAATGGCGTGTTGTTACATCTAATTGTCATAGGACAACGGTTATGCAAATCAATTGGTAATTTCATCAGTTCATAAATATATATGGGCCATGTCTTCATCTATACATTCTAAATCGTGACTTTTTCACATTCCTCAGCGCACCTAGATGTCCTCCATATAAATGTCCGACACGGCCCTTATATACCTATACGTTGTGACATTTCAGGTAATGAATAACCACGATTTGCAAATACGGGCTGCATTGTACGATCGTTTTTTATTTATGAACTGATGAAATTACCAATTGATCTGCAGAATCGTTGTCCTATGGCAATTAGACTTAACAACAGGCCCTTTAACGACTGTAAGAGCCCAGCATCCCAACACACTAATATTTACCGGTCGCTCATCACTACACAGTTATATATGATAACTCTTCACACTGGTGATCCGGCTTACTTTCTTCCCGAATTTCCACCCTTCTCACGCTGATTTTCTCTGGTCGACTCTCACATATATATAGCACCCACATAACCTCATGTGCTCAATGGGACCGGTATTTCCCTATTTTTCCTTCTATCCCTCCAGTCTTACACCAGGATGAGCATTATGGGGCAGATTTACACGCCCCTGGCGACACTTTTGCGCTGTCGTTGCATCACCTTTGTGACGCAGCGTAAAATATGCGGCCAATTTACAACGTGACGCATCTAGGGAGATGCATCACGTTGTAAAGCCCTTCATCACATTATACCTGCGTCAGGTATAATGTATTCAGGGTGGGCGTTCCCACGCAGGAAAGCCTCATAAAAGTGACGCAGTGAAATCTACAAGATTTCACTGCGCTACTTCTAGGATGCCACTGCATCAAAACCTTACATCTGCTTGAAGCAGGCATAAGGAGTGACAGAGTGTAGTGAGAATAGGCCTCAACATGCATTGCTGGAGTTGCGTCGTGCTTGCGACACGACTCCAGCAATGCGTGACTTTTGCGCCAACAGATGCATCAGAATTTCTGACGCATCTGTCAATCCTTGCGCCATGGTGCCCCGTATTGTAAATACGGCGCATCCATGGTGGCGCAAGGGTTTTGCAGGCTGGCGCAGGGAAACTGACACATCTCTACAGATGCGTCAGTTTCTTGTAAATCTGCCCCTAAATATATTTTGGTCCAGGTTCAGACCTCTTACCCGTGCACGAGGTTTGTTTTGATTGCACAGCGGCACACACTTTAGAGAACAGTCAGTCACCATGACATCTTCATCATTATGGAACTGTTTCTTTCTATTCAATATATTGTATCTCCGTGCGCACCGTGATCCATGGACCTACATATGCGCAGTTATCATATTCACATGTTCTTCTTGCTTTAGACAATTGCATTTTTTTTATTTACTTACTTAATCATTTGTTTTCTATTTCTGCCATTCAATACTTGACAACATATGACATGATTGGGATGTTATCACTGTTACGGTTTTACATACGAACCTAATGTTTTCACTGTGTGTACAATTTTTAATATATTTATCGGGGTTTGCTCTTCACGTATCTATTGTGTTGTATTGACAATGATTGGCAACCTTCATGTCTTACTACACTATATTGGATGATGACATGTTTTTTCCGACAATGTGATTACTAACATCTTCTCTATATCAATGAATATATTTAACTACATATATGTGTCCAACACTCGTACCCTTACGATGAACATTATAATATTTTGGTATTTTTCGTTTTTCTGTTTCAATTTTGCCACAATGTTTTTTTTCGAATGAATGACTTATTTTTCTTTTTTCTTTCCCTTTTTCTGTGACTTGTACCTTACATTCTTATGTTCTATACACATTATGATTACACAATCCTTACCTTTTGTTGCTGTTTGTATTATCAGCCTGAAAAAGCCCCAAGCCTGTGCGCCACTAAGGGGGCGAAACACGTGTTGGTTGTTTTTTCGGATCCAGAGTTTCTGATGCATTAAGAATCACCCTAGAACTTTGATTTACCTTTTAAAATAAAGACTCTACCATTACATTACCTGCAGGACTATTTGTTACCAATTCGGATTGGAAGGAATATTTAACATATGCTCACCTGCTCTGGTACATACACATACTTGCGGAATCAATGGGTCAGGGGTTTCTCATTTACCAAGGACAAGTGGCAACATATATACCCTCATTAATAAAGGACGGGCACAACCAGGATCCATTACCCCTACATCTTTGGCCTTATGTTACCTTGGATTTATTAAACCATGCCGAGCCACGCAGGGTGGCTTTGCGTGGCTTAGTAAATCCCAATTAAAGGCCTGCGTTGTCTTACATCGCCTTCTGTGACGCAAGTACAACACAATCCCTTAGTAAATCTTCCCCAGTTTTTCAGGATATCCACTGACTTGCAAAGAATTCTATTAACCTCCTTTTTATATAAATTCATCTAATGTAGAAATCCGGAAATCCAAGCGTGAACATTTTTGGCCCTTAAGGAGAAGAATGCGTCATTCATTCTATAGCATTTAGACCCGTATTGTCACTTACTGGCATCTTCTTAAGTGAGATAAGAAACCGGAAGTGGAAGCCCTAGCATGACGCACTTCCGTTCACCAGCGTCCTGTTCATTTTAGAACTAGGTTCAATCAAAAGTAGATGTGAAATATCTTCTTTTTATTCTGCATTTGTTGCAGATCTGTTGTCCTGCAGCACCCTGCACCAGCCCTTCGGTAACCTGTGCTGTGTTTGTGTGTGGATTGTGCATCTTTGCTGCACCTTGCATGACTCCTGCTCAAGTCATTCATAATTAGGAGGTATCCATACATATCTCTAAGAGATTAGTGGAGCCTTGTGCGCCTCCTGAAGTTTCATCACCAGTAGGATGCAGCGTCACAGAGGACAACTCCAGGGAAATCTGGATTCTGATGAGGTTGTGATCTCATTTAATGGTCTAGCGTAGAGTTATAAAAAGAAGACACAGTCGATGCCTTTTCAAATGACATCCCTCCCTTCCTTCCGTTGATATTATAGAGTGATCGAGAGAGGGGCTCAGATTTATACTCTGTTCAGGATGAATGTCAGTCCTGCATCACTTCAGTTTTTCACCCTCCGCAAACCCATGTCGCCAGTAGGAATACTTACGACAGAGGAGCCCAGCGTAGATCTACGTGGGCGGGGCCTATGTCAGAGTTTTAGGATGTCCATTTAGGATAAATCTGCATCCAATTAATTTTAAAAACCGTAGGAAATGTAGTGATTTTCACAAAAAGCTGCAACAGTTGTCAGCATAGCGGACCATGAATGATGGACACCTCGGATTTATCGATAATAATATATTGCTTTCATATTCCGTTATAAGTCTAATGTCCTGGGCCAGGCCTCGTAATTTCAAAGAAACTACAAACAGCTCTTTAATTCCTGTGCCAGGCTTTCCTGTGTATTGTTGAGTTCCCCTTTCATGCTGAATTAAAAACAGTAATACTGTGTTTTCTGATGGAGCATACCATTGTGAGTGTTGCCAGTAAACTGGTTTTTCTCCTACCCAAATCATTGTTACTTTATTGACGTCATAGGAACATTGTGATCATAAGGATAAATGGCTGGCTTTGCCAGGAGTTGAACCCCTGTTCTGCACGTTGCAGTGAAGGTTTATTCCCCCAGAGTACTGTAGCTTCCAGGCACCGGCCTGCAACAACAGATGCTTTTCCAGACCAAACCTTCAATTATTTTGCTAAAGGGCGTGAGTGCACCATGCCATTCTGAAAGTACACCATGCCATACTAAAGCAGGTAAAGGAGAGATTATCTATCTCTTCATATGACTTTTTATAATATAACGCATGAGTGTACAGAGCGCACAGACCGAACATCATCTTCTAAGTCGATGACAGCCATCTCATTCTTTCACTGTCAGAAGACCCCTCCACCATCAGAGCCAACTTTCACAGTTGCATGATGGACCTTGCCTAGTGGATGAGGGACAACTGTCTCAAACTCAACACAAACAAAATGGAAGTACTCATCTTTGGGAACAACACCTCGTCATGGAATGACACATGGTGGCCTGCTGAACTCGGCCCCGCTCCCGTCCCAACAGACCACACCCACAACTTTGGCATCATCCTGGACAGCAAGCAATTCATGAAGAAACAGGTAAGCACAGTCTCATCTGCCTGATTCCACACCCTTTGCATGCTCTGAAAGATCTTTAGGTGGCTCCAAGTCAACACCAGAAGGACCGTCACGTGGGACCTAGTCACCAGCAAGCTGGATTACGGGAACACTCTCTACGTAGAGGCTACTGACATACAAAACTCAGCTGCAAGACCCATGCTCGACCTCCCCCAATGGACCCACATTACACCGCTCCTCAAGAAGCTACACTGGCTCCCAATCCAGAAAAGATGCCAGTGCAAGATGTTGACCCAAGCATACAAGGCCCTGCACAATGCGGGACCAGTGTACATCAACGAACGGATGACCTTCTACCAACCAACCAATCACCTACGATCCATCTCCCTCTTCCTCGTAGACACCCCCCCAAATCCGCCAAGCCAACAGTGGAGGATGCTCCTTCTCACACCTGGCAGCCAGAGCATCGAACAACCTTCCCCTGCAGCTTAGGACTGCCCCAACGTCCAGCAATTAAGGAAAGGACTCAAGACCTGTCTGTTCGAATGAACAGATCACCAAGAAGCAGCTAGCATTCCCAGCGCCTCTAAACCCTCAAGAGTGATTTGCTTTGCTTTACAAATCTTGATTGATTGATTCATTGAGAGCAGTGTCAAAACAGGGCCACCAGGGCTCCAGTCGCTATGGTAATAAACTTGCATGGACTCAACTGCTTATGCTGGGGGGTGGATGGACCGTCTCCCATCACCTGCATAAGTCTGAGTATTTGTTGTGATTATGTGCTGGCAGCAGGGATGTTCCCAAAGTGTGAGCTTCCAGGGGCATTGTGCATGAACTTGCAATAGCAGTATACAAGGTAGCATGATCGAATGTAAGCATGTCAGTTGCACTGGATGCCTAATGTAAGCAGTTGAGATGCACTACAGTTATATTGTAAGCAGGTAAACATGTCTGGTGCAGTAAACGCCCAGCAATGAATCTAAGCCCCACTAGATGCCTAACGTAAAGAAGGTCAACGCACAAATCGCTTAATGTAAGCATGTAACATCCACTCAACACCTTATGTAAGTAAGGCAGATGCAGTGGGAACCCTATGCATGCGTGTGCACTACACCGCTAATGTCAGAAGCACTCGTCATATCATCTTAGCATATAAATGTTGCCGGATGCACTTAAACACAATGTAAGCATGTCGGATGCATTTGACGCCTTCAATGCACTGTTCAGAATCACTATAGACATAATGTAAGCACTTAACGCCCACTGGAGCCTTAATAAGCGCAAGCTAGATGCAAGAGACACATAATCTAAATATGTTAGCATGTCATATGTGACAAACAGCTAATGTCAGACGGTCAAGTACACTAAAACCAAAAGGATATTTCTAATACAAATGTTTATTAGCTGCAAAATAATACAAGGCATTCATGGGACATTCAGCCATATTGCCCTCTATGTTTGGTGTTCCTCTCAGATTACTGTGAGATGTTTTACATGATAAATGCGATGCCGCACCAGTTGTTCCATCAATAGGAGAATCCATAGAATATATTGAGTATTACAACCTTTTGATCTGGTCGGAGTGAAGGGTTTTCTACATGTTGGTACAGGTCACCTCTGGCTCAAACCTCCTTATAATACAAACATACTGTTAATGTAAAACTCCCTTAACTTATGCCATTCACTATTACTAGTTAAATTAAAATATGGAATTTCTGTCTAAGTACTTATCTTGCGCATGAGCAGAAACGAAGAAGATTATAGCGTGGATTGGAATGTTGTTGGGATTCCTATTCTATGTCCTAAATGTAAAGTTCCAGTTGCTGCTGTCTGATTGGCAATAAAGAGGTGATGTATAATATTGGCCTCTGTGCCTTGCCATAAAATCCATAGAATATATTGTGTATTACAACCTTTTGATATGGCCGGAGTGTAGGGTTTTCTACAGGTCATGTCTGACCACTCTCTGGGTCTAGGCTACCCTATGTGTGCAATTTCATAAAGATATAATGCCGATAGTTTGTCCTTCCATCTGATATGACAAAATAAGCTCCTTTTTTACAGCTCTCTGTCCAAAAACACTGCATCGATCTGCTACAAGGATGCTGCAATCCAAATTTGATTCAAAACTGTGAAAAGAATTATTGTACCTAACTTTAGCATATTTTTTTGAACTTCATTGTGCCCAACACCCTCCACTATTCATCCCTCAATACTCTTGTCCTTTTTAAATGACGTGTGATCTTACTCTCTACTTAAATAGTTTGTGTAATTTTAATTCTAAATATTCTGTCCCTCCATAGAGGACAGTAAAAAGACCTCCAATGAATGACGTCACTAGAGCTCTCGAAATTCAACCAGACATCAAAGAATAAAAGGACACTCTGGAATCAAAAATTCAAACGCACACCACCACATAAAGGAACATTCTGGAATTGACTCTCAACCAGACATCATCAAACAAAGGAATATTTTGGAATACAAAGCCCGGCTGGAAGGAATCGGTCAAGGAACCCTCTTGAATTCAGATATAAACCACATGTCATCAGACAAAGGACCCTCTGGAATTTGAATCCAACCAGATGTCATGAGACAAAGGACCCTCTGGAATTAGAATTCAAACCAGATGTCATCAGACAAAGGACCCTCTGGGATTCAGATAGAAACCAGATGTCACCAAAGAACCCTCTTGAATTCAGATACAAGCCAGATGTCATCAGACAAAGGACCCTCTGGAATTCGAATTCAACCAGATGTCATCAGACAAAGGACCCTCTGGAATTCAGATGGAAACCAGATGTCACCCGACAAAGTACCCTCTGAGATTCAGATATAAACCAGATGTCACCAGACAAAGAACCCTCTGAGATTCAGATACAAACCAGATGTCACCAGAGAAAGAACCCTCTTGAATTGAGACACAAACCAGATGTCTCCAGATAAAGGACCCTCTGGAACTCAGATGCAAACCAGATGTCACCAGACAAAGGGCCCCACTGGGATTCAGATACATACCAGATATCACCAGACAAAGGACCCTCTGGGATTCAGATATAAGTCAGATGTTACTAGACAAAGGACTCTCTGAGATTCAGATATAAACCACATGTCATCAGACAAAGGACCCTCTGGAATTCGAATTCAACCAGATGTCATCAGACAAAGGACCCTCTGGAATTCAGATAGAAACCAGATGTCACCCGACAAAGTACCCTCTGAGATTCAGATACAAACCAGATGTCACCAGAGAAAGAACCCTCTTGAATTCAGAATCAAACCAAATGTCATCAGACAAAAGACCCTCTGGAATTCGAATTCAAACCAGATGTCACCAGACAAAGTACCCTCTGAGATTCAGAAACAAACCAGATGTCACCAGAGAAAGAACCCTCTTGAATTCAGATACAAACCAAATGTCATCAGACAAAAGACCCTCTGGAATTCGAATTCAAACCAGATGTCACCAGACAAAGGACCCTCTGGGATTCAGATACAAACCAAATGTCAATAGACAAATGAACTGCTGGTATTCAGATACAAATCAAATGTAATCAAATATTGGAACATTTTTGAATCCACATTCCAACCAGACATCTAAAATATACACATTGCACACTCTTGAGTGTGTGAAATTAGAATTTAGTTTTCCATCAAAGAAAAGTTCAAACTTTGATGACCAGCCTTTAACTGCTACTGGTCCTTCCTAAAGAGCATCATTAGGTCACGATGTAAACTAGACTGAATCTCATGAACAGAAAATGTCAAAAGACTAAACAATAGAAGTTATGAAGCTGTGGGTTTAGCTGTGGGATTCGTGACATCACAAACCATGTGTTCAAGCACACCTCTGATTGTGATGTCATCAGAACACTAGTGACGGAATCAAAAGGTGCATCCAAGTCACATAAGGACAAAGGGCAGTGGTTGTTCAGACGGAGGTCTGGGTTCATTGCTGCACCATGTACAGGAGGATGATGTGACTAAAAAAGTATGACAGAAGCTAGGGGGCGCAGTCTGAGGCGTGAATATAAAGAAGCGGGCATGTGGTGGGCTGGTCATTCTGGCTTGATAAAGGTCGTTCAGAGCAAATCATGCTGAAGCGTAATGTTGTCTCATAGCATTGTGCCAATGTACTAGGTAACGCAATGAGTGTATGAAGTGGCACCGGGCAGATATACTGGTCAGTGGTGCCCAAACCAGGATTTTCTCATGCAAAATTGGGGTCACATCCACAGATTGCATGTAAAAAAAATCCACCTGCTATATTGCTTTTGCATGAAAAATTGACCTTGAATTAAACTTATCCTTGCCTTTTCCTTCATTATTTATTTTAAATGCACTTCATATTCCCTTCTACTTTCGGCATGCTTCTTCTGTATCAAAACAACTCTAAGGGCCTGATTAGGAGCACAGCAGTCCTTAGGACCGCCGTACTTGCGGTGATGGTCCGAACACCACCACACTGCGGGCCCGCCCGCAGTATTGCAAGTGTGGTAGTTGGACCGCCACAGGACCGCTGCATCCGCCGGGGATCCAGGATCCAGCAGAGGTCATGCAGTGGTCAGGGATCTGTAATATGCTGGTGGTGCCGCTGAGGTACCGCCGAGCATATTACAAGTTGGCTTTCCAATGCCCCGTTCATGGCGGTGAGCCCTCCATGAAGAGGGTGGCGGAGAGGCAACAAAGGGCTCCCTATTAGGGACCCCTGCTGCTAGTGGGCCTGGGGTGCATGCGGGGAGAGCAAATGTAGTGCCCCCCTAGATCTGCATGGTGTGGCATGTATGTCACACCGTGCAGGAAGGTGCAGTTGACGCTCTGACGGTGGCAGTCTGCATGTTAGGCTCACCTATGAGCCTAGCAGCAGCCACCATCAGACCGCTGCAGCACTGCCCGCCAGACCAGTATTGAACTCCTAATCTGGTGGGCCGGCACACAATGGTTTGGTGGTCCTACAGCAGACGGCGCATTGGCGGCACTGCTGTAGGACCACCAAAGTCATAATACGGCCCCTAATCTCATGTCTGTCTGTCTTAGGCTCCTTTTCTGAAACGATAACAACATCGATTCCAGCAAGTATTTGCTTCTGACATAGGCCCCTTTATTGATCACACCCAAGGCACTAATGTACCACAAGGGAAATACATGGAATGGTTTCCTTTTAGCATGTAAGACTAAACCCAATAACCAATGGACTGACCAGTAACTATTGGCTGTAGGGGAAGTGTGCTACTCGCCGTAAAGCGCATCAACATCTCGTCATGGGTAGTAAGTGCTATACAAATTCAATTAAAATTTTTATTTCAATTGGAAACAAAGAAACTGCTCTGAGCTTGGAGAGGTGACCTCTTCCCACCTGGTTCAAGCCATGACCTCTTCAGAATAACGCATTGTCTGCACAACCACTTTTAACAATGGTGCAATCGAATGCTACCCCTTATCTTGCTGTCTTTTATGGGGATTCCCTGAAACGCAAATACGGAGCGCCCATTTTCAATAATCACATGAAGGCCTTTTGAATGATAAGTAAACTGATGAATGCTTTGCAGTAAATGTGCCGCTACATGTGGGTTCTTTTCTAGTTTGTACAGCACCCCTTTGTGGTTTACCCCACAGTTATGTGTGTGTTTTGGATTGTTCAGACAATATTCGCTGATTGTTTCCGCACACGGGCTTCAATCACGCTGAAGAGCGAGCCCTGTGCAGACAAAATCAATTAAAACTGGCTGAGATTTATGGAGAAGGAAAATGATTGCATCAAAATTTATGCCCTGCAATCTGCATACTGAAGAGCCCCCACTCATGCAAAGAGAGTGCAGCCTTTGTTTAGCAACCAGTATTTCGTTCATCATTGTCCGAGCACATCTGTGCCGGGTTCTTCGTCAATCCTTCCAAAACAACAACACTGGCCGAAACATGTAGACCCACTCACCTCGTGTAGAGTCCTTCACTGAAGAGCAGAGATGTCCAGTGTAGGTCAGGAGAGCCAGGTCTATCTGGGATTTTCAGGATATACACAAAAAGAGACATCTGAGCGTAGTCAATGAGTTTCCTAAAAATATGGCATATATCTGCCCTCTGAGCATTTGATGGAGGTCGCTTCTCAGTAGCAAAGTGCCCAGTAGCCTGGCGACCAGGTCCCCCTTATTCTTACAAGAGCTCTCTGTGTCTGCCTAGCCCATTTTAGGGAGTGTTGAGTGTTGTATTTGGATTGAAGCCATATTTTTGATATTATGATATTCTTCATTATAGGTTCTTCATTATTGTTAACCTAATGCAGAATGATTTAGAGTTTGGTGGATGGGTTACTCTATTACAAACATGACGGATATCCCATCTGCCGTATTATGATCCCTTTATAGCCTATGGGTATCGTAATACAGCAGACAGGATATCTGTCACGCTTGTGACGGAGTAATCTGTCCGCCAAACTCTAAGTCAGGCCCTAAGTAGTGGCTTTCTTAACTATCTGGTAGTTCATCCTCCCAAGACATATGCACTGATGATTGGAGGAGAGTCGTCTAAACCTGAGTGGCACAAAGACAGAAACACTTATCATTGTGGGGCCTTTCAAATGCACACCACTGTACCATCTGGAAATACCTCTGTACCGTGACTGTGAAAAGCCTTAGGATGTGGATTCACACAACCCTCTCCTTTCCACACCAGATCAAATTGGTCTTAAAACACTGTTAATACAAACTTTACAGAACTTCCCTCCTTGTACTGTAGACAAACCACTGTATAAGGCTTCAGACAAAAAAAAGATGGAAGGAATGCTTGAATTAATCTCAACCACTGGTGATCGCCCAGACAGCATGCCAGTCCCTTGATTTTTTCCCACTATGCCAGTCTAGATAGAGGCCAGCTAGTCAGAAACCAGCCATATGCAAATCAGTCTTAGTCCAACTTGCAGTGTTGGCCAGGTTCCATCCACCCATCACACCTAGGGCATCTTCTGCACCAGGCAACATGGAATAAATGCTGTCATTAGTCTTAGCCCTTGGTGATTGCCTGGGTCGCATTCAATAGCATCATTTAGCCCACGTGATAGTCAGTGGCTGAGACCAATACAAATATTGCTCCCATCCATCACATTTGTGCTTCCCTCAGTGCAAATACCTATGCCCAGATGTGGCATAAGTGGGCCAAAACTGGCTTGGGACTGCTTGTGTTCCTGTTCACAGGGGACCTGACCTGGTAGTTTGGGAAGGGTTGTTCCTATTGGATCAGGAACAAGTCTGATTTTCATATCATTGGTCTTTCTCTGAAGTGACAGAGTGTATGAAAAACGATAGACTGGAATGTGGCCTGAATGATTGGCAGTGGCTTTGACTTTTTCAAGCATTTCTTAAATCACCTTTGTCTTCTCCTCATTGTATCAAACTTATCAGGACCTTGAACAGTTTCTAACTCAATTAGTGCAATATAATCCATGTCCAGACCCCTAAAAATAAAGACCAGACGTTGGAAAGGTTCTGAAATCAAGCAGCAAAACTCTTGTTTGAACCCAAATATTTCAGCCCTACTCACCCAAGCCCGGAAGGCACTTTGCTGACTTTTAGTGTCTCAGAGATCATTATAAAATTTAAAACATTTACCACTAGCACAGTTTTTTGTCTCGAGCGGCTCGCCAACGGTAAGTTGCCGAGCGCTTGCGAGAAATAATCCCATGCTAGACCTCCTCTCGGCAAGGTTTCTCAATGCGGGTGGTTGCGGCAGGTTGCGACCACTCACATTGAGAAATCTGCCGCTCGCATTGAGGAAGCTTGCACTCGAGTAGAATGTCTACTCAAGCGGCAGAAAGCAGCAGCACCTTCTGGTGTGACACATAGTGCAGTTCTCACTGATTTTATAGCACAGGACAAACTCCCGGAGCTAAAAATCAGTGCGAGCAGCAGGACTTAACAGACACCGCCGCTGGCAGAACTCCGCGGAGTGCAGCAGAGTTTTTTCAGCACTTTGCAGAGTACCGCAGAGTAGAACTCCACAAACTGAGCCCAGGCCTAGCGAGCATTGGTGGGCTTGGCTTATTTTCTCCAGTCAGAGCCCCTCTCCTCATCTCATCCTCTTCTCCTCCATTTGCTCTTTTTGTTAGTGGGACAGTGCTTGAGTCAGGGAGCAGTGCGTAGTTGGAGCTTGTTGGGTTGATGCAACCGATGCTCATTCTTTTGTATGGTATGCATGTATGTAGGTGTGTGGTACTTCTAGCGGGAAACTAGCCAGAAGGCAGCACAGCACTGTACAAGGTCAAATTCAGGCATAAAGTCAATAAGCGATAGGAGAGGTGACTGCTTTGTTGATGGTAATTCATAGTGAAGTAGTGTTCCTAAAAGAGGCATGTCTTCAACTCTTTCCTAAATTGGAGCAGCTTAGAAGTGATCCTGATGGATATGGGACGTTGTTCCAGTTCCTGGGTTCAAGGATGGAAAAACCTGCTCCCTTGTTTTTTTCCTTTTTTACACTATTTAGTTTACAGTCTAATAGTATCCTGGCTACGAGTGTGTCATGAACCACCAGAGATGGCGAGTGTGTCTGCAAAATAATCGGGAGACTGGTCATAATAGCTTTAGAAATGATGCAGTTGGTTTTGAATATTCTGTGGGCCAGCAAGAGGAGCCAATGGAGTTCCATCAGAATGGGGGTGATGTGGTCATATTTCTTCAGGCTCTGGATGAGACATGCTGTGGCATGTAGGATGCCTTTAAGGGGCTTGTAGTCTGGAGGCCATGGAGCAGAGCGTGGCCACCATCCAAATGTGACGGTATGAGGGCTTGAAAAGCAGTTCTGAAGTTACTTTCTGGAAGCAATAGTTTCTTTTCCTTTGCAAGGAGGTACCAGGTTGTCTATGTTTTCTGGCAATGTGTTCCTTGAGGGTGAGGCCGGTGTCCAGGGTGAATCCAAGTGGCTTAGCTTTTGGTGAAAGTTGGGGTTCAAAACCATCAAGGTTCATGTCATTGAGCCAAGTTTGTACTGTTTTTTGTTTGTTGTTCCTGAAGCTAACAGGAAGTCTGTCCTGGTTGGGTGGAGCTTCAGCTGAACATCCAGGTCTGCCTGATGTGCATCCAGTGCTTAAGGCATGGATATCTGAACCAGAGGAGACAGTCAAGTAAAGCTGTTCATCATTGGCTCGTTGTTGAATCTTGATGATGTTGTCTGTGAGTAGAGCACCATGTGGCTCCATGTAGGGAATGAAGATGACAGAGGACAGTATGGAGCACTGGGGAATTCCACAGATTATAAGGATCTTTTATGATCTGGTGGTGCACATATGGAAAAAACGCTGTTGGTTGGAGGAGAAACAGTGAACAATGTTGCAGGTGAATCCCATTTGACATTCCATGGTGTGTCTGAGGGTGAGATGGTCAATTGCACTAAAAGCAGCTGAGTGGTCCATCAATATTATTTTGGAGTTGAACATAGAGTGCTTCTTCATTGCTCTTACCAATGACTGGTAGATGAGTCTGGGGCTGGTAGTTGGTGACGTCATTAGGGCCCGTTTAGGTTTCTTTGGGAGTGGGAGGATCTGGCCTACCCTGAGAGCTTATGGGAAGATTCCTTGGGTGAGGGAGGCATTGGCAGTGGAGAGTAGGGGTGAGAGAGCTGTAGAAATGAAAGCTTCTTAAATCAATGTTCTTCAAAGTAAGTGGTTTATTTCATTGAAAGCCCCTGACAGCCAACCTGCCTAGGATCGCTCTTCTACCAACTGTGCACATCAACTGACATGTTCACAAAGATACACATGGGACTCACACTAATGAATCTGGACGCCTTTTACAAAAGTAACCACAGCACGGGACACAAACACACAAGGATTGGCACAAGTCCACAATTAACAACAGAGGCTTCACGCGACCCAGATAATACTGGGATGCTCAGGGTGGGAATAAAGACAACAATTGGTGACACATGAGACAGAGGAACATCAAATAAAAACAACCAGGGCATTTATTTATTTATTTATTTAAAACCAAGTGCACATTACAACAAGAGCATTCTCTGTGAGAGCTTTGAGGACGGACGAGGGTACAATATCATTTTCATAAGAAGGGGCTTTGAGGAAGTTGAGGTTGTCAGCGAGATCAGGGAGAGGAAGGCCTGTGAAGGATGACTATTGTAGGATTTCTACAGGAAGGGATGGGTGTAAGAGATGAAGCAGGCTTGGTGATGTTGATTTGCTGTCAGCTCTTTTGTATGTTTTCACTGCGGGAGAGGTTGATGGCATTGCCCTTTTCTGCAGAGTGGGGAATAAGTGGGTCTGGCAAGGGGTTGATGCACTCGAAAAGCGTTCTGCTTCTGCTGATGGCTTCATTGATGGTGTAGCGCTTTGCTTTGGCTGATGTGATGAGCTGTGTGTGTGTTACACGGAGAGATCCCAGTATTATGATGCCCTCAGGAGTTCTGTTTTTCTTTAAATATCTTTCCTGTCTGCAGATGGATCATTGATTGTCAACAAGGTCTTTTTGAGGTTGCCGAAGGCTTTGGCATGTACTTGTCTGTTTTATGATAAGGACAGAAGATTCAATTTGATGTAAACCAATATAGTCCCCGGTGTCCCTTTTCGTTAATGATCCTTGACATCTTGCCAGATTCCCTGGTCAAAAACAGGGGCACCACTTATAAAACCTCAGGAAAGTTTGAGTAACCCACCAATATTTTTCTACAAGCCGCTAAATTCCAGTAAAGAAAAAAAGATTTAATTGGCCACCCACCTCAGCACAAGCAATAGACAGTGCTTACATGGACCAGAGAAAACCTCAAGGCACCTTTCTCTGGTATTTAGAATGAAGGCATGAGATCTTCACTGTAGTGACCCCACAGGTACACGTGAGGTTTGGGGGGTGAGGCGGTTGGCACTCACACTACCCTCCTCAGGAGAAGTATTAGTACTTCTCCAAGGTTTGATATTGCTCTCCCAGAGGCCTCCAGGTTTTGTCAAATAGGAGACCAGAAGCTTGAAGAAATGTGGATTAGCCTAGAGTCACACAATTTGGTCACATGCTGCGAAAAGAGCTCAGTGAAAATATAATAACAGAAACAAAACAGATGTGTTTCCTTCTCTGGGAAGTAGTGGGTAAAAGTGCAAAATGTGCAAACCAAATACGATACACTGGATCAAGTAACGATATAGTCAATGAACACAGAAAATGATGCATGGAAGGATGGGGAAGAGGGGAGAGTATATATTAAAAAGTATATGTATTTCTAATCTAAAACTTTGAACTTGTTTCAAGATTATTAAAATATGGATTAAAAAATGTATTATTCTCAGATCCTGCTGGTTGCCTACTCATTGGTGGTGAACTGATAATTCATGAAAAAGGAAAAAAGAGCCACAGTTGTTTTCCCATTCATGAATCTCCATATTTTAGCTCTATTGTGCAGTTAAGCCCGAGTGAAATGTTCCCTTCGATGATGGTTTCTCATGTAATTTTTTGCATTACACGTTACACTTGATGTGGAATTTTCCCAATTGTTTCAATTACACCATGTCACATAATATCAAAGCCGTTTTGCTAAAAATTAGGGGTGGGCATAACTTGTGTAATTTGCTGTAGCTTAATTGTGCAAAATTATGCGAGAGTATACAGAATTACGCGAGGAGTGTAACCCAGCATGTATCATTGTTTTCTTGTGCAAAATGCACCCTCGCATCCAAAATGGACAAGAGGAAGCATTTTGTGCTTAGAAAATAGACATAAATGCAACAGAACATGAACAGCTGATCCCAGCTGCCACTCGCGCTCCTAACTCTATTATTCCTGTGATCCTGGGGAGGGATTTTTGTGCAAAACCACTCACAATCATGCAAATGGCTGTAATCGCATAATTTTCAGTCATTTTGCATCAAAAAGAGTAATGCTAAATTACAAAAATTACTCTGATTATTCTGGTGTCATCTTCATTTTGCTCAGGCCTAGTAAAAATCTGATTGCAGGAACATGGGAGCAATGTGAATGAATAGAATGTGAGAGGCTGTTGCTCACCACACATTTGTTTTTTGCACTTTTTTTTTTAGTTCAAAAATGTGTTCTCAAGTTCGAAATGGATGTTAGGATGCATTTCAAGCTAACATATAATGCTAAATGCCTTATTTGAATTTTCCATAGTTTCGAATAATTTTGTGTACTTTTTCCCAACTGTTTCACAGTTGCGCCATCGGAAATGATGCTAATTTAGGACACCCCTTGTGCTGTCAAACATGTTTGTCAGTTTTTTTCTAATGCTGCTTGGTTAGTGGTACCATTGTGTCGCTGGTAGCTCATGCATGCAGCTTCCGCAGAGTTTCTAATGGTTCGAGCATGCTTTGCTTGTGTTTTTCAATATTCAATCTCTCTACTAATTGGACATCAGATCAATAAGAAAGGGCTGCCAATATTCCCAACACTGGCTTGCACGTTTCCTCAATATTTTGAGGCTTATTTATAAGCAGGGCCGGACTGGCCGTAGCGGGCACCGGGCATTTCCCCGGTGAGCCAGAGAGATGGGGCCGGTTTTGTGCCCACGGGGGCCACTTTTCTTGCTGGGGGCCGGTTTTGCAGCAGTCCTGCAATATCGGCCCCCTTGTGAGAAAAGCGGGAGAGGTGCTTTTTGCTAGCACCCCCTCACTCCTCCCCCCCCCCCGCTCCCAAGGCCGGTCGAGCATAAACCTGCCAGGGCTGATTGCTGTTCCCAGTCCGGCCCTGTTTACAAGCCTCTGGCTCCGTTGGTGCTCGCTTTTAACATGGGAAAAAGTGACGTACCGGCGTCGTAAGGGTCTTGTAAATACGCCCCTTTGTTTTTCCATCCTTTTGTTTACAGGTGGTTCACAATTTAGAATGCACTTGCTAGTCCTCGAGCGCTATTACATACCCAAATTTCAATTCTCTCATATGTAACCACCTTTTTTCAAGGCGCTAGCTCACATGGCCGGAGGTAATAAGTCTGGGTTCCTCTGCCTTGAGCGT
Source organism: Calotriton arnoldi (assembly GCA_963921515.1). NCBI lineage: Eukaryota > Metazoa > Chordata > Amphibia > Caudata > Salamandridae > Calotriton > Calotriton arnoldi. Next base: position 3,130,427 of record CAWUFW010000210.1, on the reverse strand, counting down.
GCTCTGATCTGCCAGTGATGTTCAGACCTCTCAGCCAGGAGTTAAAGCACTTATCCCTCAAGTCTGCTCAGTAACTGCTTCCCTTTGTACAGTCTGTTCTTTGCAGGACTGACTCCTAATCGCCTCTCGTTGGGCTTTTCAAGCACTTCCCTCTCTGCAGCTTCTATTCAGTGGTTAAAAACAGCCAGCACATGGCGGCCTCCTTTATACACTTTCTCCAGTATAAAAACAAAAAAACTGAAATCGATGTTTTGATGATCAGTCCACTGCCTTAATTATTTGTATAAATAGTTTTTATATGAGGATGGCTCTATAGAAGTGGTGCCTGACCCCAAATGTTCTATAGGGGGGAACTCAGAGTCATCGAAAATGGGAATAAAAAAGTAAAGAGTAATACATTTGTCATTATTTGAGAATATCTGAATGAAGCAGGCGCCGTTGTAAGTTTAGAAATTCCCAATTTAAAACAAAAAAACTGTTGTGATTTCTAATTTTAAAAAAGTAAATCAAGTACAGACTATTGTTAGGTAAAGGCAGTGGTAGCTCGCACGGGTGAAAGGTGTCACTACTGCATATGGCCAAAGCTTATGGCCAAAGGCGATGCACAGCACAGAAGGGGTACACCGTCCAACGAAGGAAACAGCTCTTATACCTGGATGTTTTAAGATAGGAAAATGAGTAGCCAAGGATTTTATACACTTAACAGCGCTAATATAAGTCAATTAATTATCCCCTATCCGATGATTCTGATAGCGTTTTTACTCTCGTTGGCTATTGAGAATGGACCAGATGTACGACCCTACTAAATTGCGACTCGAAATTTGCACTCGTTTGCGAGTCGCAAATTGCTAGTCGCAATTTTGTATGTACAAAGGTGTCAGAGACACTGATTGCGATTCCCAATGGGAACGCAAAATGCGAGGCTCATTAATATTAATGAGGCACTTGCATTTTGCGACCCCATTGGGAATGGCGTGCCCTCCCAGGCATGGTGGCCTGCTGGGCTAAGCAGACCACCATGTTTGGGACTGCTTTTAAATAAAGCAGCTTTTTTTTTATAAATGCAACCTGTTTTCCTTAAAGGAAAATGGAATGCATTTAAAAAAATAAAAATGAAACGTTTTCGTTTCAAAATATTTTTGCATGCATTTGTAAAGGGGAAGGGGACCCCTTCCCATTTGCGAATGCATTACCACCTACTTGAAGTAGGTGATAATTGCGAGTGTTTTGCGACCGCAATTGCGGTTGCAAAACATTAGTACGTGGGTTAGAGGGTCGCTATTTGGAGGAGAACGCCCCTTCCAAATAGCGAGTCTCTAAACACTTTTTTGCGAGTCGCAATTCATTTGCGACTCGCAAAATTGTGTTAGTACATGGCCATACCAATAATAGCATGCGCAAACGGGTCGTTAACCCGTTTGCGCATGCTAAAATTGGTCGTACATCTGGCCCTTATACCTAGCTGGGTGTCTGGTGTTCTGTGTTTTGTATATTTAATCTGTTTATGTCCTGAGATCATTTTGTATGAATTTTAGTCATCTAATTTTAAATATGAATGTTTTATTAAGATCTTGTAAATTTTATCTATATGACTCTTTTATGGATATTTTTATCCAATTAAAGATTTATTGATGATGGGTACACAGCAGGTGAATGCAGTATATCATTAAAATTAACCCAGAAATTCACAGAAAGAATCACAGTTGAGAATTTGTTGTGGTTCTGCAAACCAAAAAAGCTCTGAAAATTGCTTGGTATGGTATTGTACAGGCCCGGCGTAGTTGCTCTACGTGGAGCTCCATTGAGTTGGGCAAAAACTCTGTGGAGCTCCGCTCCGCTCCACTCCACGCCTCCACCCCCCCCCCCAATAAATATTTCAAAAATAAAAATAAAAATTAAGGTAAAAATTAAACACACTTACCTTTATCGCGGCATCTCCGGGCTGCCCTCCTCCTCCTCGCCGTGGTCTCTTCTGCAAACTGAAACCCCTACATCAGACGTACATCGTGGGTAGGACTGCGTGCGCATGCGCAGTCCAACCATGACGTACGTCTGACATAGGGGATTCTGCAGGAGAGACCACGCGAGGAGGAGGAGGGCAGCCCGGAGACGCCGCGATAAAGGTAAGTGTGCTTTTTACCTTAATTTTTATTTTTCGTTTAAAAATATTTATTGAGGGGGGTGGAGGTGGGGAAGGTCCGGGGCTGAACTCCGCTCCGCTGCGGAGTCGGAGTTTTGCATAAACTTCGCGTTCTCAGCGGAACGAGGAGCATGCAAAAATACGCAAGCTCCGCCAGCAGAGCGGAGTTCTCTGCCCACGCCTAGTATTGTACTGTACCATTTCTAAAATGCTTTCTTATTTTTCGCTCCCCAGAGCGCGTATGTAAGAAACACAGAATGCTCTCCATAGCTCCAGCATACCACTTTGCCAATGGTTCGTGATGAACAGCGGGTGGCTACGTTATGGTGTACATTCTACTTTTTTTTACCATGACTGGTAAATATTGGGCTTGTGTTCACTGATCCATAACTCACCTTTGTGGTGTTTTCAGTGACTATATATATATCTGTCTCAAGTGGGTCATTATGCCCCTAGCATCCCTCAGTAATAAACACAATAGTTTAAATCCATGAATTAAGGGAAAATTGCACTGAATAGGCCCCTTGACCACTAGTTATGGTATAGTATTTTATGCAGATTTGTAGAGTGCACTATCACCCGGGAGGGTATCATGGCTCTGAGCAGGTGCGAGTCTAGTCCAGCCTAGTGCCTAGTGGGACTACTCGAAAAGCCAGGTCTATAGCTATTTGCGTAATTCAAGAAGTGAGGAGGAGGCTCTTATGTGCAGTGACAGGTTGTTCCAAGCTTCAGGAGGGAGGTAGGGGAAGGCTCGACCGCTGTATCTGGTTTTCTGTATGAGTAGGATGAGTGCAAGTAGCAGTCCGGACGAGCGGAGGTGTCAGGGAGGGTATTGGAAGCAGCTGAGATTGTTGAGGTATGCAGGGCGTTGAAAGTGTGGATGAGGAGATTGAATTGTGCTTCTTTGTGTTTGGGGAGCCATCATCATCATCATCATATGTTTATTTTGTGGAAAATACTGCATAAAACACACAAAAACAAATTATAGTCAAAATATAAAATTCATCATGCAATTATTATAATAATTAAAAATGCAATAACATTACATATAACATTAAAATTCTAAACTACTCTGAAACCTCATTTTGCTAATAACATAGTCGCAACATTGGCCAGCTCCATCTTATTAAGACACATACGAATCTCCAATCATTGACAAACAATATCAACATTAATTCATCATAAGGTTGCCGACATATGATATAGCAATAAAATTAATGATCCTATAAGGGCTGACCTAGCCATTTTCTAGTGAGCCGCACTATTTGCTTACAGCAAACACAATTAGCTGGGAAGTGTTAGTGTGTAAACTCCTGAAAGTCGCCTTGCAGTAGCCTTAGCAATTATAGAGGCACATGGGACGAATCCAGTTGCTACTAAATATACTGTACAAAAGTATAATAGATATTATATGTTCTCAGTAGCCTGACAATTGTACAGTGGAGCAAACACGCTGGAGGGTTGCAAAGTGGACCTGCTTGCTGTAAAACTATTTATACGAAGTATGCATACCGAAATTTCATATACAGTGTCTTTGCTTGAGGGGGGTAGCACTCATCCTAAAATGTTTCAAAGAAAGGTGATTGTTTATGTTACAAGTATTTGGAAGTGAGACGCCCTTCTGAAGCATCCCGCTGTGCCTTTCCCAAAACGTGAGCCCAGTATCATTTTTTAACAAGAGCTTTGGCTGGAGTGGATAAAGATGTAAGATCCTTCCACCAGCTTTCTACTCCCAAGATTTCCAGCCAAGATTTGCATAGCACAACCAAGGTATGCAAGAATTCATCCACGGCGTAGCCTTTTATTCACAACTTCACATTAGACTTGGTCTTAAAAGCATAAAGGTCCATCAAGATCTTTTTATCATACGATCAATCATCAAGAACACATTGTCATGAAATCTGCTATGCTCATTGTGCCAGAAGGCCCCAAATTGCACCATCCTCTCAAGTTCCACCCAGGTGATACATGCACAATTGATAGAAGGCATTTGACAAGCAAGCATTGGTAGCAAAAATCCCCACCCCTCCATCCCAGATGGGAACTACCAATCCAGGGCACCGCATAATGCATCTGCCCCGCTGGGGTACCTGAACACATGCGCAGCCCCAAAGTTCCAAAACCAGGCAACTTGGGTAGGGCAAGAGACTACAGGACCACTGGCAGGTCAGTCCCCCCCCCCCCGCCAGCCCGTTGCCCAAACGAATGCCACCCCACCCAGGGGACAGTCCAGTCAAATTATCCCCCACTCTTTTGCTGCCAGGGACACCACCAGTCAAGAGATAGGTGGGTGGTTAACGATTGCCGCCGGCCTGAACCATTCTGGGCACACTGGAGGGAACAAAGTGGATGAACCAGGGATCTGACATCCTTAAATGGCAATGGAGTGTTCAGCGCACCTCCTTGATGACGTCATCGCCCGGCTCCTCAACATTTGCACTTCCAGTTCAAGGTGGGGCTCCCGCCTGTGGCGCAACTGAGGGTGCCCCGCCTCGATATGCAGGTGGAGCCTGCTCAAGAGACAGATGAAATGAATGAAATGAAAAAAACATTTATATAGCGCATGGCTACCCGGGGGCATCCCAGCGCTGGGCGAGGCAAGGGACCAGTAGCAGAGAAACTTAGGGAAACAGTAGTGTCTTCAGCTGCTTTCGGAAGGCAAGATGGCTAGATTCCCTGCGGAGATACAGTGGCAGTGCGTTCCAGAGTTTGGCTGCATTATGAGAAAAAAGTTGGCCGCCACTTCTGGCCCTTTTAATCCTTGGGACTTCAACCAAGTGAAGTTCATCCGAGCGCAGTTTCCTGTTGGCCTTGTAGAGGCGGATCATGGTCGAGTTAATCGGAGGCTTGTTCCACTGCAGGGACTTATGGACAACACAGAGGGCCTTAAAGCTAATTCTTTTTTTCACTGGTAGCCAATGAAGGGAGCGAATGGCAGGTTTTGCCGAGAGGCGATTGGACATTCCCGACAACAGTCTGGCTGCGCAGTTTTGAACAGTTTGAAGTTTCGTAATTACTGCGATTGGGGCCCCCAAGTATAGTGCATTTCCATAATCTATCCTCAAGAGTATCAGTGATTGGACTAATATTTTTTTGGCCTGGGAAGGAAGAAGAGGAAGCACTTTGCGAGCCATTCTGAGCAGGCCATAACAGGTGGCCACCGTCTTCCTTGCTTGCACCCTAAATGTCAAGTTCTGGTCTAACCAGATGCCCAGACTCTTTATCTCGGTCTTAGGGACCGGGACTGGGCCCATACATGCTGGCCACATAGTGCTCAATGTAAAGCTTGAGGGATTGCCCAGCATCATGATCTCAGTCTTTTCACCATTGAGCTTAAGGTGGGACGACCCCATCCATTTAGAAACTTCCTCGAGACATGAGTAAAGGCCATTTGACAACTGCTTTGCTTGATTCAACGCAACAACCAATTGGGTATCGTCGGCGTAGGTCACCATATGGATTCCAAAAGGTGCCACGATAGCCGCCAGCGGGGCCATATACACATTAAAAAGAGTCGGGCTTAGCGATGAGCCCTGAGGGACACCACACAGCAAAGGCAGGGGTTTAGAAACTGTCTCTCCTTCAAATATCTGGAAAAATCTTCCCTCCAGAAAAGAGCACAACCATTGCAATGCAGTGCCAGTTACTCCTATATTTCTGAGACGGTGAATCAGGATACGGTGATTCACCGTATCAAATGCTGCACTCAGGTCAAGGAGTATAATATCTGATGACCCTCCTGAGTCCAGGATCTTTCTACTTTCTTCTACCACTGCTAACAGAGCGGTTTCCGTACTTTGACGTGGGCGGAATACTGTTTGGGAGGGGTGAAGCAAATTATGGGATTCTAGAAAATTTGAAAGGGTATGGTTAACATATTTCTCAGCGATCTTGGCAATCCAAGGAAGAAGGGAAATGGGGCGGTAGTTACCCAGGTCCGCTGGGTCTAGATTGGGTTTTTTCAATAGCGTCTTTACCATGGCCCCTTTCCAATTGGGGGGGACTATTCCTGTAGCAAGTGAGGCATTAATCACGTCTGTGATGATAGGGGCAATTATGGGTGCTACCCTTTTCAGGACGTTCAGTGGTGCGGGATCCCTGGGCGAGCCACTTTTCACCGAGGACAGTAGGGTCAAAAGTGTTTCCTGCGGGAGAAAAGGAATAGCCTCCAACAAGTGTCCAGTTATAAGTGGACCCCGACCTACATGCGCATTTAAGGTGTTGCATCCGTCATCAATTTGGGGCAGAAGTTTAAGAATATTCTGTATTTTGGTAGTAAAGAACTCTGCCTGTTTATTACATCGTTGACCCGAAATGTCGGGGGCAACTGGCAGGGGTTTTGAGGAGTTTTTTTATGATAAGGAAGGTTTCTCTGAGGGAGTTGGCGGTTGACAGGATTTTTTTCTCATAATAGGAGGCCTGGGCCTTTTTAATTTCTGCTCTATAAGTGCCGATGGCACTTCTATATACCAGCTTCTTGCTTGGTGAAAAATCTTTCCTCTAGTTTCTTTCCAATACCTTGCAACGCTGTTTTAAAATGCGTAATTCAGAGGAGTACCAGGGAGATTTAAGGGGACCACCGGTCTTTTTTATCAATATTTTTGGAAGGACCACATTCAGCGAGTCTTCTATCCAGCTGCAGAAGTCATCATTGGCTACCACTGGACTGGGATCGGACTTAGGTCTGGTCCTTTCCAGTTCGTAGGCCCACTTGTCCAGGGAGAGCTTGGACCAGGGCCGGTTCAGGGTCCGTGAGGACTGGAGATAAGAAGTGGTGACCCGAGGGCACCAGGAAAGGGGAATGAGGAAGTGGTCAGACCATGGGATAGGGATGGGGTCATTCCCTTTAAGGTTCTCCAAATTAGAAAACACGGGATCAAGGCAATGTCCTTTGACATGGGTAGCTCGCGAAACCTTTTGAAGCAGCTGAAAGGCCGCAAGATCTCGCGCTAATTCAAGTGCTGTTGCTGCTCCCAAATCGTCAAAGTGCAGGTTCAGATCTCCAAGGAGGGTAAAATTCGCTGCAGTACTGGCTAGGTTGATTACTGCTTCTAACAGAGCTTTACAGAAAGTACCTGTCGCTCCTGGGGGCCGATAAATAAGGATGCCTGTGAGGGTAAGGAGTGGAGTGAATTCTATCGGAAAATGAACATTCTCACAGTCTGGGAGGGGGTTCCCAAGCAGACGACAGGTGAGGTGGTCTTTATATATGATAGCAATCCCGCCGCCCTTGCCTGTCGTTCTGTCCACCCTCTGTATCGGGTACCCCTGGGGGAGTGCTTGAACAATATCAGGCTCTGAGTTAGAATTGAGCCAGGTTTCTGTAAGGAACAAGACCTCTGGGTCGTATTCTTGTAAAAGCATTGAGACCTCTGTAGTATGCTTAGGCAGAGATCTACAGTTCAATAGAAGGAGTTTATAGGAGCCAGTAGATAAGGTGGGCGTAATAGTCTGGGAGGAGAGTTTAAACGAGCAGTATGGGCAAATTTCCGGGGAGTTTTCACATGAGATATGATGATAACATGTTGTTCCCAGGGCGCTATTTAACTGATGGAGCTGTGAACTGGAGTAACAGTAGCGGTCAGGCGGAAATGATGCAGGGGTGCTGGCCCCTGGGCCCGTTCAGGCGCGGACGGGCGCAGGCGGTCGCGTCATCAGGCGTCTTTATGCGACTTATCCGGCGCCGGGAACAGCAACTAGACCGCTGACCCGGTGTCTAAAGTGCAAAGATGCAGAAGTGAGCGCGAAACCCTCCTATCCCCGGAGCATTGAACACAGCTCTTTCCCAGGACAGAAGGGCGCATAAAATGAATATAAACTGGTAAAAACAGTGATCAATGGCAGCCGAAACCCTCCTACCCCCAGAGCATTGAACACAGCTCTTTCCCAGGACAGAGGGGTGCATAAAATGAATAAAAACAGGTAAAAACAGTGATCAATAGCAGCCGTGTAAATTTTAAAAATAAAGCGACCGGTAGAACCACTCTGAGTTCACGAGTGTTCTGCTCGGGTCTCAAGTCAGCCTGAACGCGGTCGCGTCATCAGGCGTCTTTATGCGACTTATCCGGCACCGGGAACAGCAACTAGACCGCTGACCCGGCGTCTAAAGTGCAAAGATGCTGAAGTGAGTGCGAAACCCTCCTACCCCCAGAGCATTGAACACAGCTCTTTCCCAGGACAGAGGGGCGCATAAAATGAATAAAAACAGGTAAAAACAGTGATCAATAGCAGCCAAAACCCTCCTACCCCCAGAGCATTGAACACAGCTCTTTCCCAGGACAGAGGGGCGCATAAAATGAATAAAAACAGGTAAAAACAGTGATCAATAGCAGCTGTGTAAATTTTAAAAATAAAGCGACCGGTAGAACCACTCTGAGTTCACGAGTGTTCTGCTCGGGTCTCAAGTCAGACTGAACGCGGTCGTGTTATCAGGCGTCTTTATTCGACTTATCCGGCACCGGGAACAGCAACTAGACCGCTGACCCGGCGTCTAAAGTGCAAAGATGCGAAAGTGAGCGCGAAACCCACCTACCCCCAGAGCATTGAACACAGCTCTATGCAGCTCTATGCAGAACTAAAGTGTCAGTGGTCCATATTCGTAACCAGTATAAGAGGGGTCTCAAAGCAGCCAAATTCTCAATTCTGTCAAACTAAAATGGAATTAAAGGAGTACATTGCAGGAGTCAGTGGAGCTCCTTGAGGTGCGGTGTGATATGAGCGCAGCGTGGGTGATTGAAAATGATTCGGGCCGATATGTTCTGAATGGTCTCTAACTTTCTGGTGAGTTTTAAGGTAATTCTGGCATAGAGGGTGTTCCTGTTGTCCAGCTTGCCTGTGACAAAGGTGTGCATGAAAGTTTTCCGGGTGCTGATTGGGAGCCATTTGAAAATCTTCCTCAGCATCTTCAGGGTATGGAAGCATGCGGCGGTGTTGTCGTTGACTTGGGCAGCCAAGTTGAGTTTGCTGGTGGTGATGATCCCAAGGTTCTTAGCATGGGTGGTGAGTGCGTGTTTGGGTCCCAGGTCTGTTTGCCACCAGGTGGAGTCCTATGGTGAAGTGCTTTTCCTGAAGATAACAATTTCAGTCTTGTCGGTGTTCAGCTTTAGACAGTTGGACTTCATCCAGTGGGCGTTTTCTAATCATATAGCCATTGACCTTGTTCCGGGAGCTGGGCATCTTGTCCATGAGGGAGAGAATGAGTTGCGTGCCATCAGCATAGGAGAGGACGTTGATGTTGTGGAAGTGGATGATGCTGGCTAGAGGGATCATGTGTGCATTGAATAGAGTCGGACTTGCAGAGTTGTTTTGGCACATCAGTGTAACATCATTCGCTGATGCAGTAAGTAAGCTGTGTTCTCTCACGTCAGTTACATTGTACTCTGGTAATAAACGTGTCAATGTGCGTTTCCTAGAATACTTTTTCTATCTTTCTATTGCTAGAGATGGCAACACACTGGCATCAAAGAGGGATACAACCTTGAAACAATGAGCAAAAATACATATCATATGTTAACACAAAACCACAGACTACTACAAACAAAATATAAAACTACGTTGGCAGCAATCAACTCCTAGAAAAATAAAACAGATACATTCAGAAAAAAAACAACAGGATTCAGGAGATCTTAGGTTATCATTCCAAACAACTGTCTGACACAACTGTTTTTTTTAGCCCACAAAAATATCTGTGTTGGACACTTTATAATCAAATGATATTCTCTCACGTCTGGTATGTTGCGCTCTGTTAAAATATGTGTAAATGTGCGTCTGCTACTACATTTGATCAATATTTCTACTGCAAGGTAGGATAACAGACTCAGACTGGAGTCAAAAGGGCGCGCAAATCACAATGAGCATAAATGCAAAATGCATATCTGATGATGTTAGTACAAAAGGACAAACAAGTACAAACAACATGTAAAATCACATATCAGTTATCAGTGCCCAGAAAAAAAGGAAAGAAATACATTTTGAAAGAAAAAACATCAACAGGCCTAAGGAGGCCCTCGGTGGTCCCTGCAAGCAGCTGACTGATAAATGGCGTTATTAGCCCGCACATTAGGCGGTGCCATAAAAAGCCGGTGTCGGACACGTTTTATGATATGATAAATGAACTGTCCAGCCGTGTGCTCCAAGTGATCTTTCCAGCGGCCGCTCATCTGCCCGACACCGGCTCCATAAATATGGATGTAAGTCCTAAACAAGTATTCTGCTCTGAGATTTATCAAGCGGTATATTAGTCTGCGCGGGAACATATATTACTGTTCGGCTGCTTCCGGGAAGAGAGTCAGGGCCCGGCGGCGCGCGAGGACGGGCCGCGCGCTTTGGTGGCAGGACCAGTTATGATCCGTGCTTTAAATGGGCCGGTACTCACCGGTACTGAGTACCGGCACTTCCGAATTTTCTTGCCGTCAGTACCGGCACTTGTCTTTAGCCAGAGAGAGTACCGGTACCCTCATCAGCGGCACGGCAGGCGCAGGTTAGGCATCTCCTCCAGCTAAGGGCAGTCGCTGCTGAAGACTCCAGCAGCGCCCACTTTAAAGTCCAAAGACTGCAGGGTGTTGAGAGGGCTTACATCACGCTGTGATTAACAGTGCAGGGTCTAGACAGACCCTGCACTGTTGATCATATGCGCAAAGACAATTCGGCTGAAAGTGATTTCACCCCCACCCCCCCCACTCTCCATTAGGTGAGTGAAATGAGCTGGGACTGCCAGACAGTCATCCAGTCCCATTTAGTGTATTGCACTGGCCCTACTAAAGCATGTGGCAGCGCACTACAATACTCGACCTTCATCTAAGACGTTTTTCTTTTCCTCTTTGTTTAGCACATGAGCTGCTTCCCTTTGTGTGCCCTGCAAACACTAATTGCTGCATTTACAAGATAACAGGGACTGACTAGGGTACTGGGACAGTGGGTGTGAATTTAGCCCTGCCCATAGGGCAATGTACAGCAGGGAATGTTGGAACACTCTAGGAATTAGCTCCCATGACAACTGTTGATGCATTTGGTTGGGGGAAAGAGGAGACGAACATAGAAGGACGAGGGAGGGAGGAATGTAAAGTGAGGTGACCGGTGAAGTTAGGATTTACCGCTTTTTCAGATAAAAATGCCAGATATTTTTTGGGGAGAGTTTTATATAGTGCAAACTTATTTGCTGAGTTCTGAAATCATTAATGGACTTAAGTGTGAGTGTTTGCTTATGTCTGTGTGCTTGCCTGCTTGTCTGTGCCTGTTTTTGAGTAAGAAAGAGGGAGAGTATCAGGACACTCTCAGGAGATATATTAGAGGGAATGTGAATGCTTTTGTGTACATGTCTGCTTGTTTCTTTCTGTGTGCGAGCTTGAGAATATATAGTATTATGCCAAACAACAATAAATAACAGTAGGGCATTAAGAAACAGCAAATATTACAAAACAATGATATGTTAACATCTCCTGTTTGGCTTTCATTTTGTGTAATGAGTTAACCTGTTTTGTTTACATAAACGCATTTCATGTGTTTTGATATGTGCTGCAACTGGTACAGAAGCCATTATGTACCATCATATATTGCCTTTAGCCCCGCCCCTAGCTCCGCCCACTTGCCACACCTCTAGCTTATTTTAATGAGTACCTGCACTTATTTTTTCCCATTTAAAGCACTGGTTATGATGAGGTCTTTCCCCCGGAGAAGGGGCTCCATCTGAGATTAAATTAGCTTCTGCGATTTCAAAGTGTGGCTCGAGCTAAGGAGTCAGGTCTCAGGTGCGGGGGAGACCAGGAAGGCTGGGCCTGCTAAAGGGCTTAGGGCTCGGGAAAAATTGCATATGTGTGCAAATGTTTTGGGTGACTAACAAACTTGCTATAATATGCAAATATCGTTGGAGGTCTGATCTTTGAAGAAAGAACGTCTTCTGACCCAGCGTGTTCGTATAATTGACCAATTATTGGGTCTCGTCCGTTTCGACGAAGAGTCCACATTTATGCCCCGATTTCTGATTGGCTGACAGATGCCTTCCCTTAGGTCATGCATTCTTCTAATGGTTCCTTGAGGGAAGCTTTGAGCCAGATGTTGATTACAAACTATAAATATGCATGTAATATGCAAATAATCCCCTAACATTCAGGCGCAATATTTGTACATTTATCCCATGAATATTTATCATGGAAATCTTGAGTGCATGATTTGATTCGTCCTCTGGCCATCAGCAATAACAATGTCCTAGCGCCTAGAGGCTGCTTTACTGAAGTCACAAATGTACTCGTTTTATTTGATGCGAGGGTGAGTCAGAGAGGATTGTGTGCGTGAGTGTGCGTGTGTGATCGCACGTGTGGTGGTATCTTTCTGTGGATAGAAAGATACAGGGGGATATTCACAAGAACATGCGCTAAACATCCCCAAAAAATGTTAACGCAACTTTACACATCGCAGTCTATCGCGGGAAAATAACCCTGTGTTAACGTGGAATTCACAACACGGCGGTACCATGCGATAGCCTCCCGAAACCGCGGCCAAAGTCCGCGACACAACCACTGCGACGGCGATAAAAACACAAACCCCAACGCGTAAAAAGACGCGATGGGCCCAAACGCGATAAGAAAACAGTGATAAGCAGCGAGAGGCCAGCAATACCCACGCGTAATGCGGGAAAAAGCACAAGAACAGCACATGGAAAATGCCACTAAAAAGGAAATCAACTGCGGAGTACCACGGATGCACCCTGACCGACTGCAGAGGACAACATGAACCCCACAATCCCCACGGAGGAACACCCAGGAATCCAGGGCTCGTGGAAGGGTAATGAGAAGAGGAAGAGGAAGACGGGGTACAGTCTGCAGGAAAACACAATTATCGCCACGGATGAGATAGAACACCACCACCAACTGTACGTCACCTCCAACGTGTCATTGACAACAAAGAAGCAAAGATGGCACACCATCTCGGACCATGTGAATGCCGTCGCAGCGCCGAGGAGGACAATGGAAGAGGACAAGAGGCGCTGGACTGATGTGAATGGCAAAACCAAGCAGAAACTCTCTGCCAACACGAAAGCAGCAACGCACTTCGGAGGAGGGGGGCCAGCAGAACACCAGGAGCTGAATGACATGGAGAAGATGGTTGCCACAGTCTCCAGTCGGGAGACGGTGACAGGAGTTGGGGATCCGGACACTGCCCAACATGACCCGACACTACAACAACAGGTTGCGTACTGACCAGGGAGTGGGGGGCGGGGGAGATGGGCACAATGGCACACATGCACAATTAAGCAGAGCACACTGCACACCCACAATGACTCAGGATCATGTCCCTGATCCCACGTGAACACTTCAGCACACACACCAAGTAGTCCCACGTACACCATGTGCCCAAAGGGGCACCCACCCAACACATCAACAATCACACAACCAACACATGCACACGTGCGAAACACAGCAAACATGCATATACGTCAGCCACACTGACAATGCAAGAGACACCACATGACGAGTAGCATGGCTGCAGTCCAATCATCATGACAATGTACACGGCACGACACTGAGGTGGCTGAGTGCGGACCACAACCGGAAAGGAGCAGGTCACACTCGGACACAACCACCTTCCCAAACAACCCCTGACGTCAACGACACATCTGCGGACAAACCATGCCCAAGAGTCACAACTCGACAAAGAGCACAAGTTACCCAAGTCTGCAACATCTTAGCACTGTGGAACACAGAACTGAAAGGCACACCGCATGAAAGGGATAAGTGGCAGCCAAATCAGAGCCGCAGGAACGACTCACCCACCGTGCAGCATACGCACATAAGAATAAGTGCACCTCGACATTGACAACATCCTGGTACAAACAGCAACACCTCCACAACAGAACACAGGACACAACTGGTGCCGCATATGTGCACAACATGGCCAATCACATCTGGCACAGCAGGAAACTGTGACATGACAATGTACAAGTACAACCTGTAACCTGCAAATATTTTTTATTCACACATTCTGTGCTTGTGGACATTTTGTACTGTCCCATGATTGCCAGGGACGGCCACAATGTGACGTGCTCATGAGAAGAAATTGGCAATGAGGGTGTTCCTACAGGCCATTCCTGCCGCAGCTGCAGTGGGATGTGGGCCACCTGCTCCATCGTCCTCATCATCGTCCGGTACTTCTGGAACTTGGATCCATGGGGCATTGGTGCGTACACAGATGTTGTGCAACACACAACATGCAACGATCATCTTGCACACGATGTCTGGGCTGTACAGGAGCTTTCCACCTGTGCCGTCCAGGCACCTGAAACGTGACTTCAACACGCCAAATGTGCGTTCCACGATGCCCCTGGTGCGTATGTGGGCCGCATTGTACTGCCTCTGGGCGGGTGTGTTCGGGTCTCGGAGGGGTGTCATCATCCAAGGACAGAGTGCATATCCTTGATCACCTGTGACAGTGCAGAGAGAAAAGAGTCAATACTTGGTTCGGCATGATGTGTTGGCAGGCCCACTAGTCCAGTGACGCCTGTGCTGGCTGTGTGTGGGGTGAGTGTAAGCCAGCCCTCAGGGAGTAGCTGGTGCTGGCAACAACTTCAACAGTCATCAGGCACTCAGGGATGCAATGTTCGAACAGCAAGGGAGCATGACTTGAGTTGCACAGAGGTAGTGGCCCCGGATGCACAGCGGCCGACACAGGCCTACCGCCATGGGACGCTGACTTGCGGGAGACTGGGGTAGGGTCATGAGGGCAGAGCAGGGTCTCGTATGTATCAAAGGTGGTTTTCGCGGAGTGTCTCGGGGGAGAGTGGGAGGTGTACCCCCAGGACATGAAGCAGAGGGCACATACCAGCTGTGTCCGGCAACATGGCGGATATGAATGCCACAGACTCATGCCAAACACCAAGTCCGTACATGCCCGTTGCTGATGACAACCCCCAGGCCACAGGCTCAGACACCAACAATGTTCTGCCGGAGGCTAACGGTGACTCACGGCTCACAGGGTTAGTGGCACCAGGTCAGTCCTTGCTACTGGTTGACATCCTCCGTAACGGTGATCCGTGTTTCCACCGGACAGAAACGCATCTTTCACTCACTGCTCACCCTGCGTTCACTGGCATGGACTCTGCCATTGATTAATGAAGACTCAGTTCTAGATGTGGGACATACTGGACTGCAGTGTAGGCCGGCTGCAGCGGTGGAGTATGTCAACGAATGAGGACTCCTGGGGGCCTGTGTCACGGAGGACAGCGATAGTCTGAGGAGGCTTCCAAGGTCGCGGACATGGGTCTTGGAGCTAGCACCGGCACGTGGTGGGCCCTCTTTGACACACAACGGTGTCGGCAGGTGAGCAGTGCGGCCTTGGAGCGCTGGGGCGGGCAAGCCTGGTCTGGGTATCAGCGGCCTGGGGTGCAGCAGGCGCACAGGCTCGCAGGCCCCGCTGCTCATGGTGTCGGCCTCATGGCGGGCTGAGAGGCGCCGCCCTGGCAGTGACGTTGGCCATTCCGGGAGAGCACCACGCTCTGCGCCACGGGGATTTTGTCCACACCCCTGCGCAGGCCTGGCGTAAGCCGGGCCAACCCACTACGCTCACGCACACAGGGGGGACGCAGCGAGCGACATTTCTACGATCTGACCCACAGCCTGGGGTGACATGGTTGTGTCCACTGTTCACTACTCTCCAGACACCAGCAGTTAATGTCTGCATGGACATATCTGTGGTTTGCATACCCAGGTCTGTCCAGCACATTCACGCCACACTTGTCGTCGTGTACATTCCCATTCATGGGTCACTTGCATCCTTCGCACGTGCCTGCTTTCGGCCTCTCCACACGTTCAGCTGTTGTGTGGCTGTGATGCCATGATATAGCTGGATTGTGTACATGGGAAGCCCAGGATCCCAATGGAGTTGTGTTGTCGTGTCTGGTAGGTGGGCATGTTGATTGACATGCTGTATGTGGTTTGGTCACGTGTGCATTCCCACAGTTGTACGTTGTGTGATGGTGGCTTTGAGGTGTGTGGTGTGTAGATTTGGTACTTACCAACGAGCATTCCAGTTCCATATGTGCCATCCTGGAAGCGCTGGTCGATGATGGACTGTTGGAAGATGTAGGAATCGTGCACACTGCCTGGGTAGTTTGCGACGACAATGGTGAACATTCCCCGGTGGTCCACTATTGCCTGCACATTGATGGAATGCGTGTGCTTTCTGTTGCGGTAGATGTGTGCAGTGTCCGCAGGGGGCACAAGTGGGACATGTGTGCAGTCAATGGCCCCCAACACGTGTGGGAATCTAGCAATGGCGTAGAAGCCTTGCTTGGTCTCCAGCTGTTCCTGCGCAGTGTGGGGGAATTGAAGGTACTGGGGTATGAAGCTGATGATGGCATCCAGGACAGGTGTGAGGAACTTTGATAGGGCTAGCTGTGAGACACCTCCGACAGTTGTTGGTTGGAAGGTACCAGAGGCCAACAGGTGCAGCACAGCCAGCAGCTTTGTCTGCGGAGGGATGTTGGTGGTCCGCTGTGTTGGGACCGTCAGCCTGTGGCCGATGTGGGTCATGATGCGGAGGATGGTTGTCCTTTTGAGCCTGTAGTGGGCAATGACTTCCTCAGGCGTTAGGTCTGTGAGTCTGGTGCGTTTTCGGTAGGTCCGCTGTCTTACTCTGCGCTGCCTCTGTGGTGGTCCGGGGGGGTGTGCAGGTCCGGGTCCTGGGGGTGGTGGCGGTGGGTGTTGTGGCCCTGTTGGGGCTCCGAGCTGCATGATGAGCAGCTCCATGGCATCGGTTGTTCTTCTGGTGTGGCTGTGTGTGGGGCTCCGTTGCCTACTGCAGCTAGTCGTCCTGCTTTACACCAGCAAGAGGCAGGTGTTAAATACCTGCTGCTACCGCGGCTTATCGCGTGGTTTTGACTCGCATCGCAGATCTGGCAGTTCGTTGTGAAAGTGGGGTAGTGGTGTTTTCGTGTGTTTTTGCACGGGAATGCCTACTCTGCATCTCATTAGGGTTTGTTGGTGGTGTCACCCGTGGAGATAAATTTTGGGGCAGTTATCGCGGGAATACTGGCGATGTCTGCAGTTTGCACACGCTTGTGAATGGGGCGTTAAATCTATCTCCACTTTTGATGCGTTAAGGTGGCGATAACTCGGTGATAAGCCCTTGTGAATATGCCCCACAGTCCTTAGTACCCTGTGTATGGATACATCAAGGGAGGGAGGGGCAAGCACTAGCATTATGAGGAATCTATTTTCAGGATGGTGAAAAGATTGCCCTGGTGGGGCAGAAAGACAAGATCCTTGCACGTGTGGGTGTAAGGGGTGGGTCTTAGCATATGACGAGCAGAAAGGCCAGTGAAATGCAACGCAGTGTCCTATGGCCAAGCACCAGCGACCAAATATGGGCTATGATAAGGGCCGGCCTTGGGCATGGGTGAGCTGGACCCAGGCCTGGGCCGCCAATATTGCGAGGGGCGGAGCAGGGAGCTGTCTGACAATGTCATGCAAACATCAGCTCGCCCGTCCCGCTTGGTCACAATCGGGTCCCGTTAAAGACTTTGTAATCAGCCCTTAATGTACCTCAGTGTAATTGTTGGCATGTCATCAACCCCCTGCCCTCCTCATGTCTTCCTCACACCTCCTGCCATCATGTCGCAATGACCCCCCACCCCCACAGCAAATACCAAATTTTCTTTCCACCCAGGGCACTGTCCGGGTCCATCCGATTTAAGGCTGGCCCTGGCTGCGGGGTTAAGCAGATTGTGTACGATCCTATCTGGTGTTCATGTCGTGACATGGTACCCCCCATTCTGTCACAACAAGCGCTAATGACCATGAACACGCTGCATAAATAGCTCTTGGAAAGAGTCGTTGGACATTATGGGTCCCTTCAAATCTCTGGTTTGCTTCACCAGTAGGTTAAAGATATGACTGGTCACTGCCCGATGTATCATTGCAGGGGCACATATATTGCTGCCGCCTTGAAGGCGCAGGGGTTCAATTAACTGCATAATAGAGAGGAAATAGTGAGAAGCAGAGACATTGAACCTGGGACCTTAGCCGTTCATACTAGTGAGATAGCTCAGCGAGATAAACACATACATTATATAATATTGAATTATTTAACATTAACACCTGTTATTTCATAGGCTATACAGTGGTTCTTAACTTGTGGTCCGGGTCCGCAAATCTTACTCGGGCGTCCAGGGCTGCTTGGACAATGAAATAATATTAGTGGATTAATGATGTGTATATAAATAAAGAAACAAAATGTAATATTGAAAACTTTAAAACGTTCTGTATGTGTGAAGGAAATTGAAATTGGAAGCTAACATTAAGTTGGTATCCTCAGAGTGGGGGCAGTGTAAGTGCATCAAGCAGAATACAGTATGGACAGTGTGTGGCCACAAACGAATTTAGAAAAGCTCCAACCATACCATTAAAATTAAAATGTTGATTTTTTTATATTTGTGTTTGAACTAAATAAAATAGTTATTTATGTTTGTATTTGTTTGATGAATGTTTTTGTCTGTATTTTTGTGCATTGTTTTGCTTTTCAAATCAGAAATTGCTAAACCAGGGATCCAGGCTTCCAGTAATTACTCATTTGGACCCCCTGCTTCCAATAATGATTCAGTGGGGGTCCCCAGGTTCCAGTATGAATTAAGTGGGGGTCTACAGAACTCAAAGTCACTGGACTATGAAAAATCAGATTTATTGATTAAAGTGCTGTTTACAGCATGTTATAATTTTGTTCTCCCAAAATGAATGCTCAAAAAACATAGAAGAAATATTTGAAGATGGTTGAATGTGTCTTCACAGCGTGCATGGTAGCAAACGTTCTACCTCCTGCGGCGTCTATGTAGTTATTACTCATAGAGCACATGCAGAATTAGGATCGAGTTGTGAAAAATTACCTACTCCACCTTCGTGAACGTTATTTTTCCTTTGCAAAGTGTGTCTTTGTTGAAATCAGATTGTTTTGTGAAGGAAGTGACACCTTCCTTCACAAAAACAACCCTTACGCCACCCCTGGGAAGGCGCAAGGTTTTGACGCATTCCCAGATTTACGTTTTTATGAAAATCTGGCAACGTGTCAAAAACCATGGGCGTTGAGTGCGAACACCCACTGCAGCGCTGAGGGCATGCCTCCTCGGGGCAGTGTGAGGCAATGCAGCGACCTGCGGTACTTTGCCTTACACCATATTTACAAGGCCATGAAAATCCTCGCAGGGTGGCTTTCCGTGGCCTCGTAGATATGTGCAAGCCCAGTGCACCGCTGGAACGTCAAAAAACGTGCCGTCCGGGCGGCGCACTCGGCTTGTAAATAAGCCCCTGGGTCTAGAACAGAACGCTGCATACACGGCGGTGCCATTTTTGAGTAATCTGATCCAGGATGTGTTTAACCAAGTAACTGAGAGCTGCTTGAAAATAAATGTCTTTTGTTAGAGAGCATCTAATAATGAGGGGTAAGGCGATTTACAGACCCTATATTCAGGAGTATATTCCTGAATCCAATATACCAACACCTAACTTACCTTATGGGCAAGTACAGTTGGTTTTAAATACCCTCAATTCAGCTCTTCTACCAAAAAGTCATGACCCGAGGAAGGCTGCTCCACAAATTATCCACTGCAGCCAAAATATAAACATTAAAAAAAACTACAGTAGCCTAAATACAAATAACTACTGCATGTTAGTAGAGTTGCAGCATGTACGGCCTCTTGACATTAAGGGTCCATGAATTTACTGTGTTTTGTGGCATTGTGTTCATTTAGGATTTAGAGATGCGTCATAGTGCGCATTGCCCCAACCCGTGCCAGTAATTACACAATTAATTACCACTTGTGGCTTTTGGGAAGTCAGCTACAGATACTGTTCCATGTTTTTGGTGTTTTCAACATGAATTCATGTATCTGCTGCAAATCTGCCTTGCCAATATTTGTGTAAGTATAAGATGGTGAAATGTTGAAATAATAGCCTTGTTCAATAATAATATTTAATTAACTATTGTCTGTAAAGATAACTAGAACACAAACAGACCACTGACCCTTCTCATTTGGAAGCTGATGATGGCATGATAATGTCACAATCCCATACTCTGTGAGTGTGGGAGCCTTTACTTCAAAGCAGATGTTTAAAAGGGTACAACATTTTGGCTGATGAAAGGATGCTCTAAAACTAAGCTTTCTTGGTACCAAGCCGCACTTCCTAACACTAAACCAATGATCTTCAAACTTTTTGAAGCTGCACCTCTCCTTGAGAAAAAAAAAACCATTAGAGCCCCAGAAATACAAAAAAATTCACAGTTATTCGATCAAATTGATAGCTTTAAAAATATTTAATATTTCAAACATTCTGCTTATGCTTAGTTATCCATTTTGAATATGTAATCATGCCAACATCCTCAGGGAAGCCAGGTTGTCCTAAAGTGTGAACGTATCCACAGAGGGATCCTTTATTAGAAAGCGGCCAAGCACTTTGAGGGTTGTTTGGAGGCCCCCACCACCTCTCCGTCCCCCACCATTGAAGTCTACTTCTAGTTAGGATATGGGTGACAAAAGATGATTGCCCGTTATAGAGTGACTCGCTGACTCTATTTTTTTTTTTATTATTTTATTTACTTAAGCTACAGCACTATTTTAAGTGAATGCTTTTCTTGGCCATATCCTGCCTTTAACCCCCCCCCTTCGACCAATTCAGAGCGCCCCCAGATGGGCATGTCCCTCAGTTTGACGACCTCTGCAGGATGTAGCCTTATGGCTAGAGCGGTCAACCTCGAAGCTGGGGAACCGGGTTCGAGTCTCGGCAATGACGCTCAACATCCTGTCATTCGGGGCAAATCACTTAATCTCCCCGTGCCTAACAAAAATGAATGTGTCCATCTGTAACGAAACTGGTACTTATGTAAAGCGCTCTGATACCCGATGTCTCGGGTCTAGTTCACGCTATATAAAACTCTAAAAGAAAAAAAAGACTCCGCCTTTTAGCTCTAGACCACGCCCCCTATCACTAAACCATAACACATTAGGCCACACCTCCTCTCACTAGGGCACCTCTTAACACCAGGCAATACCTCCTCTGGATGTGCCATGTCTCTCACTACTAAGGCACAAGACCTTTCACTAGATCGTGCTGCTTCACACTTGGCAATCTCACCTTTCACCAGACAATGACTCTTGACGACACTGGGCGATGCCTTCTCTCACTAGAGCATGCCTCTGGACCCTAGACCCAGTGATAGAAGTGGGCGGGATCGGAAGGGCACGGCGTGCCCCTACTTTTTTAATTTAACACAGTCCGTTCCCCTACTTCTTTACTTTAGACATGCGTCCCAGGACGGCAGGAATAGTCCGAATTTAAAAAATATTGCGTGATCGTCCAGCCCTGTGTGTTGCACATTAAGGAAGGCGCCTGCAGTTGCCACGACCTCCTCCCCCTTCCCCTCTGTATCTGGGGGCAGGGGCCTACAAAGCAACACTGTAGGAGCAATCAATCAGCAGCGAAAACGGCTACCTTTGGTGGCCGTGCTGCTAGAGTGTGATTTACACCTCATTTAGTGAGGAGGCCCCCTGCCTGCCCCCACTGTGACCAATACAATGGTCACATCAGGATGCATTTTAGGCACCACCCTTGACCTCATCTGCCCTTTATTTTCGGGCTCACCCAGACTGACGACGCCACAAGGAAAGGAAGAGCACTCCAGTGTAGAATTCCTGGCAGACTGTACCCAAACCTTGGCGCTTTAAAAAACAAGCATTTACAATGCAATAGGTCTTGTATTTTCAAAACTTTGACCTATTGGTATTGTAAATGACAATATCTTTTTTTACTGCAGGTTTTTTAAACATAAATAAAAGGCATTGTCATTTACAATGGCAATAGTTCAAAATCTCGCAAATGCGAGACCTATTACATTGCGAATGCTTGTTGAAGTTGGTCATGGTGCAGAATAGAAATGCAGTGCCAGTGATACTGCTGACATTTCTACCAGTCAAAACTGATGCGTTCTGGGATGGAAACCTGAGACCATTTGGAAAGTCGTCTGTGGGCCACCAAAGCTCTACAATGCCATATCAGTGACAGATAGCATAGGCAGCCACAGTGTTACCGGTTACATCTATATTTGCACTGTGCCCCCACATGCCACACTTGGAATATATGCCCAAGTTACTGCCCTCGTTGGAAGGTATGTTCAGGTCTCTCTTATAAGGTGTGTTCCCAGGAATTTCCTGTAGCATGTAGATGCTTGTAACATTGCCCAAATAAGGTGTGCCAGTGTGTGTCTCTCCCATCGCATGTTATGCTTTGTCTTGTGTTTCCCCCAAACCACTATTTTGGCCTTCCAGCCTGCTTGAGCCCCTTTTGTGGAGTTCTCGCCTTGCCAACCTGTGGGTAGTCATCCCTCAAACTTCATTCTTCAGGCTTGAGAACTCACCTACTGACGACTGATAACTTGGGAATACCTCTCTTCCCTCTCACCAAACTGGGCATCAGCAGGCGCAACCTGTAAATATGTCATTTACTCTAACGGTATGTTTCCCATGTTCACCTCTCACTCACCACATATATAATGTCTTTGTATTCGTGCAACTAACTGATACATTTAGTAAAAACACATTTCGGCACTCGGGCCTGCATTGCCCCAGGGAACCAACAAATATGAATCAAAATACAGAGCAAAGTGATAGGAGCTGGCATTATATGCACAAGTACATCGAGGTATAACATTTGAGGTGTGTTTAACAATTCAAAAACAATAGCTTTGTCAGTTTAAAATCACATGAATAAGCTGCCGGTCAACTCGAGAGGGCCATCAGAATAGTCATAGTTTATGAAAGGTTTAAGGAGGCGTTGGGAGACTGATATTACGTGAGGGCGTGCAAATGGGTCACACACTGAAATTCTTTGAGGACATTTTGGGTTGATTGCTCTTTATTCAAAGGTTCATATGCATAGTATTCCACGGATCTCATTAAGGTTGTAGTCCATGATTTTCCTGCTTGACCCACAACCGTCATGTGATCTGCTCACTTGCAGCTGTTAGGATCTGGGCCTAGATCGCAGCTACTTTGTGTCCATAGATTGTTGGGCCCCGACTTGGGTTGTGTGGAGTAAAATTCCCTTTAACCCGGGTGTTTATCTGCTAATTACAAACCAGGTACAAATTTAGAGATCTGTATATGGGGCTGTGTGCATTCACTGTGGGATATAGACAGGACCACTGGAATTATGCGGCACTGATGGACCAAATTATGCAACTGGGTTGACTAACTTATGCAGCAAGAAAAGGCACGTTACGTTATGCGGCAGTATTACTACATTATTATGTCTTTTTGTGCATGTTAATACTTGGAAAAGGTTCCACCTCCTTCCTAACAGTGTAGCACTCAAATACTGAAATAGACAATTAAAAGGTGACCAGTCAACTTTTGCGAAGCCCCCCACGTACGCCAACACGTCGCCGTGTTTTTTTAGTAAATTTTGATGCGTTCCCAATAGAAACGGAGTTTTGTTTTGATGAAATCTGCAAGTTATGGATTATGTGGCTAATCCATAATTATGCGGAAAAAACACACCCGCAGAATTGCATAGTTCAACCTGCCCGGGATATAAAGTCGAGGTCAACTACATTACTACTCAATCCAGTTCAGGTTTGCTGGCTACTGGAAGTGTGTGATTTTGCTGGTGTGGAGATTTCCCTCATAATTAAGAATATGCTGCACTTGCATAATAATTGACCATCTCCTGCATAATATACAGCTGTGACCCAAACAATTTTGTTTCTAGCTCGAGCGGATGTGAGATTCGTAAGAGAAAGCGTCCAATGTGGTGTCGCAAAGTGTTAGACATATTGGAAAGCTTAACCAATCAACTTTAGTTACTGATTGCAGCATTCGGATTATATTACACTGGTACTAACTTGGTGAAATTTACACCCTGGCAGAATTCATTAGTGTTAAAATAACAGCATGGGAAACTAATAATGTCACATAATTTATAATTTTAATTTAGACAAGTATGCTTTATAACCCGTAACTCCTTCGCCCTTCTACGCTGCTGTATCACCATAAGTCAGATGAGTGACATCTTCTGCTGTCCTTCTGGGACACGCACTGCTTTCCTAATGCATCTTGGCCGCGGTTTGCGACACTCTTAGTCACCCTCACTTGCTTAGGGAGACCAGCAATAGCCTGTAATCAAATATATTTAAAAGGTGGGCCCGCCGGGGAATAATGGTAACTAGTCCAGCTGCATTAGTATACACAATAAATGCATTCTGGGATCTGTAGTGCTAACATTAGCACTGCAAATTGGGTCTGCTTATAAGTCCGTAGTGCATTGTGTCTGAGCTTAAATATGGTTGGTGGAATTTCGGTGCCGTTTTACCTGAAATTCACTATTATTTATCATCATAAAATGTTATTGGTCAAATCAATGTTATCTTCCCCAGCCCAGCTTTGAAACAGGAATACATCGAAGCCAAGAAACCTTGCACGGAGTGCAATTTGCAAAACGTGCAGATAGAGTATTGCGTCACATTGTAGCATTTATATTGCGCTTTTATCACTCTGTGTGTGTGGGGGTGCTGCAGCACTTGCCTGCAGGCACGCCTGGCAGGCTGTGTGGCTGATAGAGTGTGATCTCTGTTTTGATCCCACGTGGGAAGTGCTTCCTTGTCATGCGTGATGACCTCGGAGGTGCGGTTACCCAGTTATGGGACGCAGGATTTAGCAGTGTGTCTAATGGATGAACAGTGAGAGAAAAGTAGCTTAGCCAGTGCCGGTTTTTATTCTGATGTTAAGAGTTTTGTTGTCTTGAGTCAAATTCCTGCACGTACACCAAACTAAGGGGCATATTTACGAGGACCTTGCATCATGTTTGCACCATGGAACGTGGTAAATGCACGACGCAAATCTCCAAGTCATATTTATGAAGCCACTCATAGCCACTCATAGCCACTCGTAGCCACTCGTAGCCACTCGTAGCCACTCATAGCCACTCATAGCCACTCATAGCCACTCATAGCCACTCATAGCCACTCATAGCCACTCATAGACGCTCATAGCCACTCATAGCCACTCATAGCCACTCATAGCCACTCATAGCCACTCATAGCCACTCATAGCCACTCATAGCCACTTTGCATGGCTTTGACTGGTTTCATAAATATGGAGTAATGCGACACAGCGCAAATCGCCACTTTGCCTTCCTCTGCACAAAGGACGCGTTGCGGTGGGTGTTCCCATGCAACCCCCATGGTTTTGGATGCATTCCTAGATTTACAAGGACTTGTAAACCTGGGAATGTATCAAAATCTTACGCCTCCCCAAGGGGGGCACAACAAGGAGAAATATCTTTATTTCTCCCAGTTGTTTTCTCTTTCTGTGTGCAGCACACATAGAAAGAGGAAAAAGCCTCTCAGGATTGTTTTTGTGCAGGAAGGTGACCCTTCCTGCACATGAACAATCCTGCATGCCACCGGGTGCCTGTATTGGCGCTGGGCTGACGGAACGGCACCAGCACAGGGGGAAAAGACAGAAATGGACCGTATTGGATAAATACGGTGCATTCCTGCCCTTTCCCTGTGACGCAGGGCAGCATAGCAAAATAACTTGCTGCGCAGCCCTGTGCCACCATTCCTGTATATATACCTCTAAGTTTGTAAACTTCACAGTCTCTCTGCTTCATGCACAAGCACTTTTAACATGTGCTGCCTGCTTTGGGGCCACTGCAATTATGCAGCAATGTAGGACAAAATTATGTTGCAGTGTTGGCTAAATTATGCAGCAAAGAAAAGCTGCTGCGTAATGTGTGGTACATTTTCTGATACTTTATTATTTTGACTTTTTTACACATACTAACAGTCTCTGCAAAACTTTTGCCTCATTAACACCAGTTTAACATACAAGTGCAGCAATGAGAACGGTGACCAGTCAACCTTTGTAAAGGGCCTTCTACTTCACATCAACACAAGTCGCGTGTTTTGATCCGTTTGTTGTTGGGGAGAGGAGTTGACCTAACGGCTAGGGCGGTCGACCTTGAATCTGGGGAACCGAGTTCGAGTCTCAGCAATGACGCTGAACATCCTGTGATTCTGGGCAAATCACTTAATCTCCCTGTGCCTAACAAAAATGAATGTGTCCTCATGTAATGCAACTGGTGCAAAGTAAAGCGCTCTGATACCCGATTCGGGTCAAGTTTGCGCTATATAAAGCTCTGTAAAAAAAAAAAAAATGTTTTAGTTAAAACCATCAGATTATGCTGCCGATGATGTATTATGTGCAAAATATGACAGAGCTATTATTATGTGGAAAACATTTGCAAACTAGGATATTTTGCCATTCATGTTTGAACTTCCTCATGCAGTCTCTGTTGGGTGGTATTTCTAGACACCTACAGTGCTTGTGGAGAGACAAGGATGAAGGTGTCTAATAGTGATTGCAGAGGATAGTAGTCTGAAGGGGAGAAAATAACTGATTGAGATAATCCGAGGACCACTACCTATTTCTGACTCTACCACTGTTTGAGTCCCATAATTTCAGAATTGATGCATTTGCAATTCTCATTGCTAACTAACTTGAGTAGTAATTACACAAACTACTAATATAATAATTGTATCTCATTCATCTGATATTGCTAAAAGCATCTGCAAAATCAACAGGCCTGGGTTGTTTTAGGTGTATATATTCATTTTTGAGTGCTATCTCTAGCTACAATAACAGGAAACCAGGAGGCATCTAATGCTGGCTTCATGACATGTTGCGTGAAGCACATAAAAAACGTAGGACTACAATTTTGCATTGACCGAGGAGCACAGATTGATCTACTCAACAGTGCTCCCCAACATGTGGGGCCTCCTGTCATAGAATTTAAACCCAAATTTTATTTTCAGACATGGTTAGAAAAAGGGAGGAGAAGTGCTGATGAAAGAACCCGCATGGCTCGGAGACAAATGGCACCTGGTTCCACTTATAAGCGTATTTGGGACATTCTGCGATTGAAAACGTATCCCACATTGTAAATGTATTTTAATTTCATTAACTAATATATTAAACCTCAAATAAACGTGTATCCATTAGTTGTATTAAATAACGTTATAAGCTGTAACTGGTCAGTGAAATTCTAAACATACTAAAAATTGGTATGTTTTGCTCTTTTTAGCCACACCTCTGACTCCGCCCACTGACCCAATCCTCTGGTTATTCCCGCCTCCTGATGCTCGACCCATAGTTCCCCTACTTTTTTTTCCCCACTTCGACCACTGCCTAGACCACTCATCTCATCTCACCAAACCAAACTTCTTGGCACTACGATACACCTCCGTGCACTACAGCATGACACTTAGAACTATACCACCTGACCCCCTTTGACACGACTTAGATAATGTCTCCTGGCACTACGTAACACCTCCTCTCTCAAGATCACACTTCTTGGCACTACACAACAACAGCTGCAGTAATAGATTCAAGAAGTTCCTTAACTGTCATAACCATTAATGCAGTGCTCTTCAAACTTTTAATCCCCCCCACCCAGTGTAAACAAAAAAATCTTCGGAGCCCCCTCAGACTTTTTCACAAATATTCCTTTAAATTGTCAATGTTTTAATATGTCTAGATTTAATTAAACATTGCAGTTAAGTTTTGTTGCCCTTTTAAAAATACAATCAAATACATGATTGCCAAACATACTATTTTGGTTAGCCAGGCCTAACGTGTAAAAGTATCCATAGTGGGATTATCAGACATGGGGTGGGGGTTTTGAAGAATATTTGGAGTCCCTTCCCTTTTGCCGCATACTCCCATATAAATGGCAAAGCATGTTAGTGATGGCTCATTACAGAGAGGCTTACTGCCGCTCATTTTTTCCCACTTAAAACAAAGCACTATTATCAGCATAATGCTTCCTTTGGCTAGAGCCTGGTACCCCCCCTTGGATAACTAAAGGCCCCCCCCCCTTACGGGGGTCTGCCCCCCTGTTTGAAGACCTCTGCATTAATGCAATGAACATCTATTGGTTTAAAATGGAAGCACAGGGAACAAGATGTCAGAAACTGTCAAATGGCAAATCTTTCTGGCTGCACCCAGATAACTGCCTACTACCAAATCTAGCTCAATTACCCTGTGTTTGTACTTTTCTCAAAGCAAGAAAACAAATTAAAATTAATTCAAAATATAAGATCTATAAATGCAAAGCAAATTATGTTTTCGGAATTGTTGATTATAACTCTAGGTAGAGTTTTAAATTCTAAAGTACATGAATTAATCATTTTTCAATTATTTCATGCCTTTTGAGTTGAATAATTGCCTGTTTGAGGAGAGTGGAACCTGAATAGAGGATACAATTTGTGTTTAATGCATGATTTTGTCAGGATGATTTGTTTTCCACATTTATAATTAATAGGGAAGCGCTCTTAATGAATTGCTCTTGGCTCCTGAATAGGTTATATTTTGTTTCATTTAAACTGTGCCAAAGATCTCTTGTGTTTGTGGCTGCCTTCAACAGACTGCTTCATGGAAATGTTGTACCATTTAACTGCTAAATAACAAAACGGGAAGGTGGGTGTGTTTAAATGCACACATAGATGTAAAAATAGACATACGTGAATATGTATTTTTTGTCTGGAGAGAGAACTCTAGAATTTGTAAGGTGTGGGCAAGGAACCATGACTTAATAAAATATTTTAACTGCATTAGTGACATCCTAACTGGCAGCGGGATACTGATCTCTATATATATATATATATATATATATTTGTAAAATAAAATGAATGTCGCACTCCACAGCTATTAATTTCAGGGTTCTATTCACCAACACTACCACCAACGCGTTTCACCACAAGGGTTTGTCCCAAACAGAGTTGCACTCGCAGAAGGGTTAAAGATGTGGTTTATTCTAAAAATGCAGCAAACTCGGTAAGTTTCACAGGGCCTAACGCGTTTCGGGCTTCCCGTCCTCGATCACAGGCCAGCATGACCCTTGAGCACAGAAGCAGAGCAATCAAAGGCCTCATTTATATACCAATATCCCTCAGGTGAACCTCCAGGGAGGTAAAGTGCATCATGGTAATTGCAGTCCTGCACAATAAATGTTTCCCCTCAGTGGGTGTGCTCCATCACTTTTCCAAATTGTATCGCCCCAGTGGACATTCAAACATCATTTCACCCAGCTTACCGCATACAATTATGTCCACACCCTGCTGCTCCGTATGGCCTGTGCAGCCGTGGAGATTGCACCGCTGCGAGACCCGAGGCAGATCTGAGTGACTGTGATTTCCACTCACATACGGAGCAGGAGGGTGTGGACATAATTGTATGTGGTAAGCTGTGTGAAATAATAAAAAGGGAGATATAGGAAAATACATTCCCCATTAAAAAAATGAAAATGGGAAATCTGGGAATATATTGTTCGAAAACAAAATGTTAAAACTGGGAAAGTATGAGGAAATAATTTTCTCAATTCAAAAAAGAGGGACAAATCCAACTGGAGACAGCTAATGGATGTGCGTAGTAGGAGATGGCTGCCCACATTGGCAACCAGAGGCGCTTGGAGGCCTGTAGCTGGTTGAGTGCAGGGCCTGGTCTCAGGCCAGGCACGGTGGCCCACTCCCCACTGTGCATGGTGGAAGTCCAAGTGCAGCAGGGGTTTCCGATCTGCATGGGGTTGGGTGCAGGGCCTGGTCTCAGGCCAGGCACGGTGGCCCACTCCCCACTGTGCATGTTGAAAGTCCAAGTGCAGCAGGGGTTTCCGATCTGCATGGGGTTGGGTGCAGGGCCTAGTCTCAGGTCAGGCACGGTGGCCCAATCCCCACTGTGCATGGTGGAAGTCCAAGTGCAGCAGGGGTTTCCGATCTGCATGGGGTTGGGTGCAGGGCCTGGTCTCAGGCCAGGCACGGTGGCCCAATCCCCTCTGTGCATGGTGGAAGTCCAAGTGCAGCAGGGGTTTCCGATCTGCATGGGGTTGGGTGCAGGGCCTGGTCTCAGGCCAGGCACGGTAGCCCAATCCCCACTGTGCATGGTGAAAGTCCAAGTGCAGCAGGGGTTTCCGATCTGCATGGGGTTGGGTGCAGGGCCTGGTCTCAGGCCAGACACGGTGGCCCAATCCCCTCTGTGCATGGTGGAAGTCCAAGTGCAGCAGGGGTTTCCGATCTGCATGGGGTTGGGTGCAGGGCCTGGTCTCCGGCCAGGCACGGTGGCCCAATCCCCACTGTGCATGTTGAAAGTCCAAGTGCAGCAGGGGTTTCCGATCTGCATGGGGTTGGGTGCAGGGCCTGGTCTCAGGCCAGGCACGGTGGCCCAATCCCCACTGTGCATGTTGAAAGTCCAAGTGCAGTAGGGTTTCCGATCTGCATGGGTTTGGGTGCAGGGCCTGGTCTCAGGCACAGTGGCCCAATCCCCACTGTGCATGGTGGAAGTCCAAGTGCAGTAGGGTTTCCGATCTGCATGGGGTTGGGTGCAGGGCCTAGTCTCAGGTCAGGCACGGTGGCCCAATCCCCTCTGTGCATGGTGGAAGTCCAAGTGCAGCAGGGGTTTCCGATCTGCATGGGGTTGGGTGCAGGGCCTGGTCTCA
Organism: Calotriton arnoldi; assembly: GCA_963921515.1. Taxonomy (NCBI): domain Eukaryota; kingdom Metazoa; phylum Chordata; class Amphibia; order Caudata; family Salamandridae; genus Calotriton; species Calotriton arnoldi. The sequence continues at coordinate 3,099,764 of CAWUFW010000210.1, read as the reverse complement.
GGCCAAGCACGGTGGCCCAATCCCCACTGTGCATGGTGAAAGTCCAAGTGCAGCAGGGGTTTCCGATCTGCATGGGGTTGGGTGCAGGGCCTGGTCTCAGGCCAGGCACGGTGGCCCAATCCCCACTGTGCATGGTGGAAGTCCAAGTGCAGTAGGGTTTCCGATCTGCATGGGGTTGGGTGCACGGCCTGTTCTCAGGCCAGGTACGGTGGCCCAATCCCCACTGTGCATGGTGAAAGTCCAAGTGCAGCAGGGGTTTCCGATCTGCATGGGGTTGGGTGCAGGGCCTTGTCTCAGGCCAGGCACAGTGGCCCATTCCCCACTGTGCATGGTGGAAGTCCAAGTGCAGTAGGGTTTCCGATCTGCATGGGGTTGGGGGCAGGGCCTGGTCGCAGGCTAGGTCCTGAGATCAAACTCCTCTTTGTACAGCCAAAGTCAGATCCCCACAGTGGGGATAGGCCACCACCTGTGAGGAATTAGACATATTCCCAGACTGGAAGACAGGCCTGTGGCCAACCGGCTGCTTGGTCACAGCTGTAAACCATGCGCCAAGTGGGGGTCGGCACCTGCAGCAGGTTGGGTGAAGGGCTTGGCCTGCAGGTAACCTGAGCTGGACATGGCTGAAGGCCACGCACAGCAGGGGTTGAAAATTAAGTATATATAAATAAATCATTAAATTCACTGAAACACTGCACTTAAAAAAGTTATGGTTCTGTCTCAAACAACCAAAACCACTGAAAAGCAAAGTGATGACATATGTTGGGTGCATTGCTAACTATGGGGCATATTATCAAGGAATAGCGATATTTATCGCTAACCGCGCTTAGCGCGAATTTGTTTAACGCCGCCTATCGCTGGAAAATATCGCTGAGATAACACCCTATTAACAAGGTTTATCTCCATAGCGATAAAATTTCCAGCGATAGCGGCAAAATGTGAGAATATCGCTGGAAAAGCAGCGATATTCTCGCATTATCGCTAAGGTGGATTCAGCATTAGAATCCACCTCCTATACTTTAAACAGGTAAGTCATCCTCACTAGCAGGTGATAAAATCTAGCGATAAACGCGCTTAGCGCGAATTATTTTATCGCTTCGCCTGCCTTGCTAATAGGGGGTAGTGGTGTTAGCGACTGTTTTCAGTCGCTTTAAGTAGGGAACGCCTTCCTTGCATGTCATTAGCGATAATTATCGCTGACATGCAAGGCGATGGAAAACGCGGCCTCTAACGCCTGAAAGCTGTCGCTAACGCCTGTTAGCGACAGCTTGCTAATAGGGCGATAAAATTATCGCCGCTTTAGCGGTAAAAAGTGCCGCTAAAGCGGCGATAAAGCCCTTGATAATATGCCCCGTAAACTGTAATGTGGTCCAATATTGCTATTGAGGGGTTCTGGTGGCATCATAAGCAACAAGCTCGAAGGATGAGTGTTTTTCAAATGTCACCTTAACGTTGACGTGGCAATGTAGTACCATATTACACATTACCCATTATGTCATTTTAATAATACATAAAAAAGCTGTTTTCTTCACAGTGCAGGTAACAATGGGCTCTGATTGAAATTCAAATGTTTATGTTTTGTTCACCTCTCTTGAATACAATTCTTGATAAAACAATGGACAATTGTGAGGGCCAGTGGATTACTGCATTATTACTAATTTACCACATTTTCAGCATCATTTGCAAAAAATTGTTTCTAGCTGAAAAGGATCAAGTGGTACTGCTGGATAATGGGCCACTTGCTTTGCTTTTTTGCTGCATAATTTAGATACCCTTGCCACATAATTTGGTCCTCCATGCTGCATTATCCCAGTATCCCAAACAATGGTAAACAATGGTAAAGCTCTGCAGAGCAGTTTGGATGTTGATGAAATCCGCATTTCACACCGTGAAATATTTTCTATATCGTAATAATGACTAATTATAAGGGAAATAGGTTGGAAGAACTTGAAAGGGCTGGTGTTAGATGTTGAAAGCTGGAATAGTTACTGAGTTGGAAGAGATTCCTTCAGATACTCCGAAACACACTACCCTCATTACATTTGTGCACAGTGGGGCTTATTTACAAGTTCCTTGCGCCGCCGGTACGTCACTTTTTCCCATATTAAAAGTGATGCACCGGCATCTCAAGGGGCTTGTAAATAAGCCCCAGTGTTTCTAGAACAAGCCATAGTGTCTTTTAACGCCATTTATTTAGAGATAATAATGATGACAGTGACTGGTCTGTGTCTTCATTTCTTTTCCTTCATGTTAGACATGGGATTTCTGGTTGGCTCGGGCAAGCGCCTAAGCCAGGCAGAAACCACCACTCTAGTCAGGGCGAGGGAGTTACACACCGAAGATAACCCCTGCTCACCCCCTTGGTAGCTTGGCACGAGCAGTCAGGCTTAGCCCAGAGGCAATGTGTAAAGCGTTTGCGCAACACCCACACACAGCAGCGACACACTAGGCACACCACAAAAGAAACTCCACACAAGGTTATATAAAAATAGCCTTTGTATTACTCATAAACACATTAGATCATAATCACAAATATACACGGTGCCAACTGGCACTTGGTTATACTTCACAGGGGATTATATACAGGACAGGGCCAATCGGGCCGCTGTCATCGCCATTAGAACAAGTAAGTAATAAAACCACCAGTAACTACTGGTACAGACACTTTGCATAAATCACATTAGGCATAAGCATTAGGCATCAGCATTAGGCATAAACACATTATGCATCATCACATTTAGAAGTGTACCACAGAAACACTCCCCAGGTGCATACATCACCTTAGGGCCTTGCGCCCTACCAGCACACCAGGTGCTCACCGGCCAACTGGTCTTCCTCGGGGGGCGGTCTGGGACTCCCCACAATGTTTATCAAAAAGGGGGGGACAGAGGGCTTAATCAAGAGGTCCAGCGTACTTGCCCTATCAGAGTGAACGCAAAAAAGAGGTACGCAGTTCCTCAGTATGCAGGTAGTGTCCCAGGCACCCAAAAAGGAGGGGAATTCCTCCTTTTGGAACTGAGAGCCCTCACACACCCAGCAAGCTAGGTGTCATGCTTCATCATATGGGTCTGCTCCTCGTCGGGTCGGGCGCTGCAATACCCGACGGGCACCCATAGAGGGGCTCTTTGCCGGAGATCTTTTGTTCCTGCCGTAAGGGTGCCGTGGGTGTAAGGGACCTAGTGTGAGTGTAGATGTGCTGGAAGTGAATATAAAACAAGAGGGGATTCCTATGAGAGCAAATTTTATTCTAAATGGATCCCTACTTGATTAAAAATAGTGAGGAGAGGCGACTAACAAGCTACCAGGGTTCAAGAGGCGCTCTACTCCTTGATGGTCGACATGTTTCACGCCTGTGGCGTTTCTTCAGGACCGTGAGAAATGACTATCTACAGTGAAATGGGGTGTGCAACATGCCCCATAGCTAAAAATAAAACTTGTAATAGTGTGAGGATATTGCCTACTACTATAAGGATAAACAGGGTACTACCTGTTAGTACTGGGACAAACCTGCATTTAAGGATAATGGAAAACAACACTTGGTTATAAATCTAAAGGTAGATTGCCCAACAAGGTGCAAACCGCATTGTGAAACAAGGAAAACAGGGGGAGGGGGAGGGAGGTGCCCCCTGTAATTGTTCAGTAAAAGGCACAATGTGAGCGGTAACAAGAATGATAATTCATAAACCGCGAGTTCAAATTACTTGAGTAGCAACATACAGATGAAAATAAATTAAGACAGCAATGAACAATTATCCAGGTAATGAAGTGATATCTGGTGTATATCGTAATTGGTGCTTAAGTGGGGAGTGGTGAAGTAAACAATCTCCAACTCACCTAATAAGTATCAGAATGACGCCCCATCTGTTACAGCACTAAATACAGACATCTGTAGTAGGATGTCTAGTCATGGTGTAAAAACACAACAAAAACAGAAACAGAAGGAAGGGGTTAAACCTCAAGGAAGGTTTATATATATCTAAAAATGTATTGACCAAACACACTTAGTCAGCCCATCTCGTTGCAACAGTAGCGGGAAAGGCTAGCGAGCTGGCAGTACGTAGGGATGGTCACAGAACATGCCACTGGCCAGTTTCCCAAGATCCGACACAAGGTGCGGGGAATGATGCGGGCAAAAGTCCCACCGAGAAAACCGAAGTAAGTGCTGCGGTGCTGTCCCTGATCTCGTGTGTGACAGACAACCGCACACATCCACGCCCCATGCGGGGCCCACAAAGATAAGAGTCCATAACGGGTCCAAGAGGGGCAGGCACAGTAACCATGCATCCACAAACCCCACTGTCAACAATCCAGTCGCTTACCTGTACTCAGTCGCTGTAGAGTGCAGGCAACTTGTAGAGTTTAGATAATACTCACCCGCTTCCACTAGAAGCCGCGCTAAACACCTACCCCTTCGTGCTGCAACCGGGATGGTGCTGAACGGTCAGAAGAGCTCCCTTCTTATGCTCCAAATGGAGCCTCATTAAGGACTGGCGGGAAGCTAATCGGCCCCAGCTGCTGCCATGGCATGTCATGTGACTTACTCAAAAGTGAGTTGAGCATCCTGTTAGAGTGTCGGCCATCTTGGAACAGTTACATGTAAAGGTGTGGGAGGAATCTCCCAAGTTAACTACTGGGATCTAAACATGTAAAAATAGCCTAGTGGAACAGGAAACCACGCGAAGGATAACCGGTGAGCTTATTCATGCACAGACCCCGCGTGTGGTTATAATTATATCATAACGTGTACCTTTCCAGAATAGTGAAGGCAGTAAATGCATGTCGGCCATCTTAGAGTGGCTAATGGTACATAGTAAACTAATAGATCCAATCTATTCCAATATCGACTTGGAGAGCAGGTATGCTTGGTATATCATTTCCATTGACATATTGCTGAATGAGCTGATGTTATAATTATAATGATGTGGCTAATTCAGTTTATTGTTGAATATTACGTTAAAACAAAGAACTCCAAGGTATGTCATCGTTTAACCCCAGATGGTCTAGCCCTAGTCGATGCACCCATCGTTGCTCTATCTTGAATAGAGCTGCCTGCGTGATGCGCGGGTGTGCCTCCAGAATTAGCCAGTGTAAACTCTCCGGGGTATGATTTTGTTCCTTGAAATGTGTGTAGAGTTTTGTAGTGGTTTTCAGGCAACGAATGTTGCTTTTATGTTCAGAAATCCTGTTTTTTACAGGCCGCATGGTCATACCCACATATTTTTTATCGCAAGGGCAAGTCAGTAAATAAATGCATTGAGATGTGTTGCAGTTAGTGTGGGTGTATATCTTCCAAGTGAAGGTATCTGTTAACGTTATCTCTTTGGTATGTTTAGTTTGAGGACATGCTGCACAAGAGCCACAGGGATAGTGGCCCTGAACCGGTGGGAGGTTCCATAAGGTTCTTTGCTTGCTTCTGTTGGATGACTTGGGTCGTGTATGTACCAGCATATCTTTTAAGTTGCTTGTGCGTTTAAAAGCGAACCTTGGTTTAGAGATCTCAAGAGATCCTGTGTTCAGGATATTCCAGTGTTTGTTTATAATTTTCTTTAGTCGGTTAGAACCTGGTGTGAATGAAGTCACACATGTTAAGATGTCACTGGGTTCTTTTTGTATTACTTCTAGCAAGGCCTCTCTGTTGTTATTCCTTGCTTTCTTTAAGGATTTCTCAATTTTACGTGGAGGGTAATGTCTCTCAATCAGGTTATTCCTCAGTGAATCCGCCTCAATCTTGTAATCTTTGACATCACTGCAATTTCGCCTGATACGGAGAAATTGCCCAAATGGCAAGTTGTCCTTCAATGCTCGTGGGTGATGGCTATTATAAGATAGCAAGCTGTTCCTATCTGTAGGTTTTTTATACAGGGAAGTTTGAAGGTGACCCTCTAGGATGCTAATCTTAAGGTCAAGGAACGGTATGCTAGTGGCTGAAATAGACGTAGTAAACCTTAGGTATTCATTCTTCGTATTCCTTTTTTGGGTGCCTGGGACACTACCTGCATACTGAGGAACTGCGTACCTCTTTTTTGCGTTCACTCCCCACAATGCCCTAGGTCCACAAAAGTCAGGGCGCTGAATGGGGAAAGGGTGCAACTCACCCTTGTTTCCCTGAAGCCAAAGAAGAAATGCCCCCGTCGTTGCAGCTGCCCGCAACCTCGCGGTACAGCTGTGTGCACAATACTAGGCACCAACAGTGCCTCTCAAGCCCCACTCACCGGGACTTCTATTGAGGGCCAAAAAAAAAAAAGGAATGCCCCCATCATTGAAGCTGCCCGCACTCTGGCGGTGCAGCTGTAGAAATGAGCACCGGCACCAACAGTGCCTAAGGAGCCCCTCCTTCCCGGGGCTCCTCTTGGTGCAACTACTGCCTCCAATAGGCACCCGCAGTGCCCAGCACAGGCCCCACTCACTGGGGCCTTCCCAGACTCTGTCCGGTCTTCCTGCAATCGCCGGTGGGGCATCCAGACCAGCGGACTCCCATCTGCAGCGTGATCCTCAGGTCGCGTCTGCTTCTCTCGGGGATGGCCTCACGGGCCCCGCCCACCGTCAGGCTTTGCTCCTGCCTGACTTCCTTCGGCCGGCCCCCAATCAGGCCGCAATCACCTGACTTCCTCTTTTGGGGGCCCGGGACACACAAGAACGCGGGGTAGGCTCCTGCCCACTCCGAGGCACAGCTCCGACCTGGCTTCTTCTCTGTTGGGGAGACTCCGCCCCCGGTCAGGCAGACTTGCCTGACTTCCGGTTTCTCTGGGTCCCGCTTGCGACAGGGAGAGGATCTCAGGAGGGTGAGAGAGAAGGGGAGCACTTCTGGCCTCAGCTCCCCTCTCTTTGCAGACACCCACCTGGTACGAGCAGCGCTACATGCGCTATCTCCAAGGCTTCCCCCTTCTTTCCGGGGCTCCACCCACAACCAGGCAACGGCCACCTGGCTTCCTGATCACGGCTCTCCTCATGGACAAAGGAGAAGTCATTTTTGAACAGCACGATCACGGGCTTTAGGCAACTGGCACAGCGCAGAGGGGCACAACAACCCTGGCAAAGGTGCTCCTCACGCTCCAGGCTTCAAGCCACACAGGGCAGGGCTGGGCACAGGTAGGCCAGCACGTAGGGACCCCCAGGAGACAGCAGCTGGGTCCCACGGCGGTTCCTCCTGTCGCCCAGCAGTCCTTCAGCAAGCCAGCTCCAAACAGGTACCAAAAACATGGGGTCACAGCCCCAATACTTATACCAGCCAGGTCTTTGTTCTGCCCTGGCACAGGGCTCGGGCATCCAGTCTCAACTGGTTCTGGGGGGTACTCAAGCATTTCTTTTACAGTGCTCACACCCTCCTTTGTCAGGTTAGGCTCTGGCCCCAGACACACCACAGGGGGGCAGAGCCAGCATTGTACCAACCAGGCGCAGACCTATTCAGGGTCAGGGGCTACTCCTCCCACTACTCCGAATGTAGATCTGCCTATTCAGCCTAGTGCTGACTCACCCTGCCCCTCTGGAGCCACAGCACCTCCCCAGCCCCTGTCACTCCAGAGCCAGACGTGCAATACACATCAGGCAGGCACAAAGACACATAGCACACAGAAATGCCAACTTCTAAAAGTGCCATTTCTAAAATAGTGATAATAAATCTGCGAACACCATTACGCAGCATTTATTATTACTATTCCAAACATACCAAACTTGACCACGCTGCTCCTCTCATATCAGGAATTACCACTGAAACACTTATCAGGGAATCCCCAATGCATTCCTATGAGAGGGCAGCCTCACAGCAGTGAGAAACCAAAATGGCTGTTTGTCACTACCAGGACATGTCACACAATTAAGGTACATGTCCTACCTTTTTCCTACAATGCACCCTGCCCATAGGGCTAGCTAGGGCCTACCTTAGGGGTGACTGACATGTAGTAAAAGGGGAGTCACATCCGTGGCACCCATTTTATGTGCCACGTCACAGCGGCAGTAAACTGCGCACGCAGGCCCTGCAATGGCAGAGGCCTGAGACAGGTTTGAAAGGCTATTTTGGTGGGTGGCGCAAGCAGCGCTGCAAGCCCACCAGTAGCATTTAATTTACTGGCCCTGGGTATCTGAGATACCACTTTACAAGGGACTGATAGGTAAATTAAATACGCCAAACAGGTGTAGACCAATCTTACCATGTTTACCACAGAGAGCATACGCACTTTACACTGGACAGCAGTGATAAAGTGCCCAGAGTCCTAAAACCACCAACACCAGGTCAGAATAAATACTAGGAGGAAGGCAAAAAGTTCACTGATGGCCCTGCAAAAAGGGCCAAGTCCAACACTTCAAATATCTCATCAGCATCTCTGAACTCATAAAACTACCCTACCCCTGATTGCACACACAGAATAAGTTGTTTTGTTAGTTAATGTGTGCACCACCGCAGCATCATGAGTAGAAGCCAAGATTCACAGCCACATTTAGAGGCTGGTAGTCCAGCAAACCGGATTAGCCGCTGCCCTCACGTCCGCCCCACCAGAGGACTGCCCATCATGCTTAGAAATTCCTGCCTATCTGGCAGAGGTGGCTAGTAACATTACAAAGTGGGGAGGGGGGCGTGATGGCAAAAAATGTACTGAGATGCTGCTGCACTGGTCCTCCGTGTCTCTTCTCTCCCAGCAATAAGCAGGCAGGTAGAAACAGGGATAGAAGCAGTACTGACAAGCAGGAAAGGGAAGTGGTTGACTTCCTGCCAAGTGCCACATCCTACCAATCCTGGAGCTGCTCTCATGCTGTTGAGAGCAGCTCCAGGATTGTTTGGAGCAGGCTCACCCAGTGCTCATTTTGAGGCTGGGGCCTGTGCCAGCAGTCTTACAGTGCTGGGATTGCTGGCTCCAAAGTGCGCATATCAGATTGGCCGGCTGTAGACAGCCATCCAATCTGACATGTACACTGAGCACCTGCAGATGTATCCTGCCTGCAATCCGCAGGAATTTGCCCCGCCCCTACTCTCACACGCGGAATACAGAGTAACAAAATGGTAAATGGCCCTTTTAATTATTTATCTGTATTCACCTGCTGCGCTCGCAGCAGGCGGCGCAACGCTCCTCCACTCATTAAGAGGAAACCGCCCCTGCTATTTGGCATGGATTAGTTTCTCAAAAGTACACCTGCTGGTAGGGCGTATGCACTTTTGACACAGCTGAATACAGAGTGGGTTGCTCCCTTAAAAAGACCTGCTCAGCATTCTTTTATCAGTCTCATCAACAAAGTAAAGATGTTTGCTAAAAAAGAAACCTCGGTGTTCCTGACACACAGGGAGTTTTTCTCCATGGGCAACAGGGGCATTTTTTACCTATCTGCCTACCCTATTGTAGCATAAAGATCCCTGGTAGGAAAAATGAATAGTGACCACTCTGAGTCAGAGTCCTTGTGGTGGACGGGCTACCAGGTCAAGGGTTTTTGATGGTGAGGCATCATTGATGGAAAATGACAGTTCCTCTATCTCAAAATGAGGTGGGAAAACTGCGGGTTTGGTGGGTTGGAAGCCCTGCCGATTTAATGATGTACCACTGCACTATCAAACCATCAATGGCCCTCTTATTATCCTTCCTTCCATGCTTAATTTGTAAAAAAAAAAATAAGTGCCAGGGCCCTTCTTGGAAGGCCACTGCAGCTGCACCACCCAGTGCCCCTGCCAGTGCTGCCAATGACAGTATCAACATAACACCCAACCATCGCACTCCTGCAAGTGTGACAATTCAGACTATTTTAGGCCACACAAAGGCATAATAATGGCATGAGAGGCTGGTATTATTCATTTTCAATGTATATTGACTTGATGAACATGGTTGTGCTCATCTCAAAATTAAAAAGACAGCGCCACCATGAGGTGGACTGTCACTAGAGCCGGTGCTGACAATTAAATGCCAGTGCCGAGCACCGGAAACCACCCGCTCAAATTAAGCACTGCCTTCCTCGCAACATCCCCGTCACCATCCTCCACTCCCAATCTTCACTGCTACCAGAGTGTGTGTCTACTACCTCACTTCAAGTTCTCAGGTACCTGCCTCTGAGGTCAAGGTGCTGCATTTTTTGCCCTTTTCTGACCACTCAAATAAACAGAAACAAAAACAATCCAGCCACTTGCTATGACCTCTGATCCCAAATACCTCTAGTGAGAATTGCTGAAAAAAAGATAGAATTGATTGTGCTGGACACTACCTAGGTCTTTTGTTTAGTTCACCTGTAATCGTTAAAGCATCAAATAGCTCCTTGGCAGCAGCTCCCTTTACCTTTCATCACTGCTCCCTGTTTTTTTCACCATCACGTGTCACTAGATTCTACATTGAAGCCCTCATTATGACTTGCATCTTATTTCGGATTAGTCCAGTCAAACCAGCCTCATCTTAATTATAAGATCTACAGGATCACCAAGGATCTGTTTATTTTCACACAGAGATTTCAGCTGCTGAAAGCAATCAGCATTTAGATGTGAAAAAACAGGAAAAAAAGAGGAATTACATGTGCAGTCTGACCAGGAATCATCAATTTCCCAAGTAATCCCTCATTTCTATCGGGACCCTCAGAGTCTCACATGTAACTCTGGACCTCCAGACTTTTCAGTACCCCCCCGTATCGGTAACTCTGGGGGTACGAAGTTGCCGTCAGGATTACTAGGTCATTCATAATGAGGGACCGACACTTGTTAATTCAAATTTTTGAACAAAAAATAGCATCAGTTATTTTTCTAAGATTTCTAATTGCATCACTTTGAAACCAAAGTGTTTTATATTAAGGACAGTGTTACAGTGAAAAGCAGCACTTCCAATGTTTTGGTTCGTTAGTCTAAAAATAACTGTAAGGCTCATTATCACGCCATAAATTAAATAATCCCATCTGTGACACCAAATGGGATCATTGAGGTTTAAATTATAATTCGTGAAATTTACTACAGACTTTTGATGCTCTCACAGTATGATTGATGCCGACGCTTGTTTCTCATGCTGCCAGACTGCTCCAGGCAGCCCTGGGCCAAGGCGTTCAGTATTAATAAGCAGATCCTAAATAAAGGATGCGTCTCCTGGTGCGCTGCTTTCTAAGGACATAATACAGGGGTTCTACTAGTTGATCTTGCAAACTTCTCTCATTATTTCACCTTCTTTCATCAAATACATGCATGCAAATCAATGTGCTGTATTTAAAAAAAAATACTTTATTTCATGCAATTTTTCTTTTAGTTCATGCCTATGATCTGTTGCATTACTACAAGGCCTTAATGCATTTTGGATATGTCCTTCGTCCGTGGAAAATTTACTCCTGAAAAGTCATATCCCTAGAAAACAAGTCGAAAAGACCAAAACTCAGCTCACACTCCTACATCACTGAACGTTTGAACAAACCAAATCAAATCTGGTATCCCAATAATGTCATGCCACTATCTTACTACTGTAATGGATAGTAGGTGATATTATCACTGAAACATGGATATGCATTCTTAGTGAAACATTAGTAACTGACAGTACTAGTGACTCAGTTGATACTGGACAAATATGGGATATTCTGTGGAGAATATGGCAATACCGAATAATTAGGATACCCAAGATCTTATAGGGCATGCATGAGTATTGCCTCTATCAGAGCCACAATCAATAGATGGTAAACACATGATAAAACACGGGGCAGGCAGTAACCCATGGTTAATACAGCGCTGGAAAAAAGATGGTATGTAATTTTACTACTTACTGCCTTAACGCTTAACCTTTTACCCTTTTAACCTTTGATCACTTAATGACTAACACATTCAACTTCAACACCGAACCCTATATTGTTATCTCTCTTAGGGGTGGGCAGAACTCGCAGAGTTTCACTCCACGGAATTCCGCTGAGTTACCTAAAAACTAGATAAGATTCCGCAGAGTTTCGCGTGGAGCGGACTTCGGTATATCGTACTCAGGGCCGGCTTTAGTGCTGGTGGCGCCCTGTGCGACAATGTCTGTTGGCGCCCCCCCAATGACCACCTCTGCCACAGATTCCCTCACTAGCACCCTTTAACAGTGCCCCTCAATTCTCCATAACCACTGTCTCTCAGATTCATTTAGTTTTATAGCGCCACTCATACCAGTGTAAGGTGTCACAGCACTTTACATCACACACACATTGCACAGAGAAAATCATACATGTGTAAAGCAGTGTATAGGAAATGTTAAATCAGACAGGACTACAAGGTGTAGTGTAGGAGTGACATGTCATCTATACTGGAAGGCAATATAGTTTGAGGCCTAATTCTGGAAAACCACAAATTCAGAATTTAAAACGTAATATCATTGTTAGGGGTTCTCTTTAATAAGAAGAATTGTTTTCTACCCAAATGAACCCTTTTCACAAGATTAAGATGATAAAAGACTGGGCAAAAAAACATGTAGCTCTAATATATACCTTGCAGTTTGCATGCAGCTCTTTGATGACAATTAATAACTCAATGTTCTATATTAGGATTTTGACTTAAAAATGACAAGTCACAAAAGGAGCTCTCTTACAGAAGCAGTAACACACTGATCAATTTACATTATATGCGCTTTGTTATCTGCATAATACACGTTCTTAGCAGCAGGCATTCTAACCCTCTGCGCTACCTTAGTATTAGTCAAAACTTCCCCAAGACAAACCGCTTTCCAGAAAGATGATTAATCACCAGAGTAATCTTGACATTTTAATTGATGTCTGAAAATTGCTGAAGGCCAGGAACGCGGCAGCAGATGCTTCTAAAATGATAATATACATTTTCAAAAATGACGCCCCCACCCCAAGTCAACACCCGGTGCGGTGGCACCGATTGCACTGCCCTAGAGCCGGCCCTTATCGTACTGCTCGCACTGATTTTTTGCGTCGGGTGCTTGCCCCACGCTGTAAAATCAGTGCAAACTGCACTATGCAGTGCGCCAGAGGGCTCTGCTTATTTCTGCTGCACGAGTAGATTTTCTATTCGAGCCTCAGCTTTCTCAACTGGATGGGCAGCTTTCTCAATGTTATCAGTAGAGACCTGCAGCGACCGCCCGTGTTTTACAAATCTGGCTGGGAGGTGGACTAGCAATCGATTTTAACATTCACGCTCACCAATTTACCATTGGCAAGCTGCGCATGAAAAAAAACCTCTGCAATGTGGCGGTTGGCAGAGTTTTTCCAGTACTCTGTGTGAAAACTCCACGAACTCTGCTGAAGGAGCGGAGTTTACAGCCCACCGCTAATCTCCATACCTCAAACCCTTCAGTTTATACACCAAAACCTTACCCTTATAACCTAAACTCTTAACTGGAAACCCTTAGCCTTAACCCATAAATCCTATGCAGCATATAGCTGTAATCCCAAACCCTTAGCCCTTTTCACACTTGTCCTTACTTCAACATATTTTGGGAACAAACACTTGGGGAAGTGTTCCTTTCGTAAAGCACTTATTTTTAAACCTAATAGTTAGGGCTGCCGGTTTTAAGGTATAAGTTATTTTGACATTTCCATCTTTATCTATCCTCACTTACATTTTCTCATTTTATACTTATTTATCCATATTTATTTTATGATTGGTGTAAAAAATTAAGCTGCAATGGGCATGCTTCCATATTCATTTAACTGACAAATGTCTATTCATGTTTGACTGTCCAATGGATTTTAGCCATTTACAGTACAATACAATCATTTGAAACCATTTGCATTACAGAACCACTCAAACTGTACTGCTGCAGTTATTTAATTTTCATTAAGAAATCTTTAAAAAATAAATTTTACTCCCCTACATGTCAACCTGCACACCTATTGACCTAGCATGCATGATTAATAGTAGTGAGAATCATCCAAAAGAAAACCTATCTTCTATATTTATATTTAAAAACAAATACAGACAGGAAAAAAGATGGTTTTCTGGCTGTATTTATCTGTAAAAATCAGTAAAAAAAGGAACACTGTGAGCCTTACTAGTAATAACCGAGAAATGCTATTTTTTCCTTTGATTTTTTGAGGCAATAAGTAATGAGGGTCTTAGTCTCAGAACTCTCTGTTTTGTGCTTGAACTTGTTTTGTCAGAAGGCATAGCAACATTTTACTGTTCACACAACCACAGCAATTAAAACAGACTTCATAAGATTCCCGATTCTATGATTAAATAGATCAACTCTTGGTCTTCGCTTGGCATTCTGGTATTTGTAGTTCTGAAACCCACCAGTACGTGCTTGGTAAAATGAGTGTCATCGTGTTAGTTGATAATGACATCTCTAGTCCTCATGCCAGGGGAACATTCAGTTTGTGGTGTGGAATATATAAATGGTCGCTATCATTGTTTGTTGGCAAAAAACAGGGAAAATCTCTGATCAGAGTGCCGTGCCGCGATACTTTTAGGCAGTGTTGGTCGTGCGTTTTTAAATGGCCTAATCGATCAATCAATCAATCTCTAGTAAAACGTTGCATTTCAGAATAGAAAGTCACAAATATGCACAGTGCCTTGACACCTTAAAAGGCAAGGCTTGCACTTAACAAACTTCATGAACAATAAATGAAATAAAAGTAAAGATCAGCGCTAGGTTATATAAATTATTCAAAGCCAACAGTGTATCCAACCCAAAAAACGAGAAAATAATACGGTGGTGGCCTAATTTTCTATACAAGATACAATGGTTGTGCTACTACCATTAATGGGAGCACCACCTCTTTGTTAATTCCCCTCACACACTCTAATAGTGTCATGCTTCATCATAGGGGCACCCTGGCTCCTAAAGGCCAGGGTGGGCTCAACCGTTTTTCAGGGAGCTGTTGCAAGAAAAAGGCAGGGGGTTTTAAAGATTAAACAACCGCTATCACCTCCAGGTATCCCTTTAATATGGAGAGATAGTGGTTATTAAAAACAAGAAAAAGGGTGTCTGTAGGATTCAATGGTCCTATGACCCTATGCATACCAACATGTTTCAGCCACTATACGGCCCTAAGGGTCCATGGCTTTCATCAAGGCATAGGTGAATTTGATATCCCTCCCTACAATATAAAATCAGAAAGATAATATGAACAATATTCAATATATCAAGAGAACATCTCCTGGATATACTTATCCTACTTTGAACGTTCTCAGAACAAGGTGTCCAACCTAAAATAAGAGAAAAAATACACTGTATCTTACTCATTATTTTACTCATTAAATCAAAATTAGTGCCACTGTATAATAATTTTTAGAACAGAGCGCCAGTGTTAAGTAATCACAATGCGCAATGCATATTAATAACAACGGAATCACTATCCGAAATATGCAACATCACTGTAGTGCATCATATAGTTCATCTCAACCTCTCATGTGAATCTAACCCCCTTTCTGGGTTACATGTGGAATAAAACAACGATGTCTCCATATAAGTGTGTATGTATCCGTAATGCTGCAATGGCGCTCACATCAGGAAACACACGTTAAAAACACACAGACCCGGAATCACGAGGACCTCATTAGTCCACACGCTCATGTTGAAAGTGCCAGAAAGTGCGCTTATAAATGGTTTTTTAAGTGCAACCCCCGTGTTTCAGCATATTGTTGTTGCCAAGGTGCTAGATCTTACCAGAACACGGAGGACTGCACGCCTCTCACGGGGACAGGGAAGATGGGGCCGATCTTGTAGTCAAACACTACAAGACAAACATAAAAAAAATGAGCACCGACATATAGGTGTATAAGCAAAGAGTGGAGTTACAGAGGTCAGGGAGTACTCCAAAATCACTCACAAGATAGTGCAAAAGACCGGCATTCGCAAACTTATGTCATCAAAGATCCGGTCCCGCTCGGCTACCTAGTTGGTTCCGTCGCCCCGGCGTGAGTGCCGAGGTACGGATATCGAGCGGAATATAAAGGAGTTAGAGATTCAGTAACTCATGTCAGGTGTGTGCCGACCGCTATGGCCAGCGCACAAGAATGTCGTCATAGCCTCAATAGGAGGAACAGAACGCGATGATTCCACATACTGGGAATCGTAGTTCACATCTCGTCAGAGTCCGGAAGTGGTCTACTCAGGCCGGCCTACGTACATGCCGTCACGGCCGTTCGGAGACCGAAGGACTACAAAAAAGTACCACAAGCCCTGGGAAATGTAGTTCCTACTGCTCTCTGAAGTGTGAATGTTAATTGTTCACATCCCGAAGCTGCTCGGGTCTATGGAGCGCATTCAATGACCCTAATATTGAATGTTTCAAACTTTATTCGTACTGGCGACACTTCCATATGTTTAGCTAAGTAATGTTGGGGCTCCAAACTTAACATGTGATGGGATCACTTACAGCAGTGGATTCTTTAAAAAAAAAACTGAACCCTTCTTACAGTTTTGAAGTGTATAACTCGTCTAATGACAGATGTTATGATGCTTTGAATCTAAATATTGTTGTGTCAGATTTATTCTTATCTCTAACTGCATAGTAAGTTCTATGGGTCAGATGTTCCTCACTACATCTATTACTACTACCAGGTTTAATCCCAAATCTATGCCGCTCTGTCATGTAGGTGGACCACAATCATTGATTGAACAGTGCAATATGGAATGCTGGCAATTGTAGTATTCCTATTAGCTGCGAGGACCCTGTCAGAAGGATTCATATGGTATCCTCGTCTCAGAAACGATGTCTCCGGGGAGAATGGTACTGTCCCCTCTTATTTATAACCAAGATTTGCAAATGCATGAGAAACTCCCAATATAGGAAGTGTCCTCTGGCAGAGAGGTCTCGGGACACTATTACAACCTTCCCAACAGGCCCCATAGAATGGAATCGTTTAGGCCATTTTCATATGTTTTGAGGGAATATATCCATCTCTGTTCTTTCATCAAGAGTCTTTTAGAAAGGTTAGAGCCTCCCTTCATCCTTTCAATGACTGTCCATTGCAGATCATTGTCCGTATGCTGATGTTCGAGATAATGTGCTGTCAGTCTTGTCACATTGGTTTTTCTGCGAATCGTACTCCGGTGTTCTCCAATCCGAATTTTGACCTTTCTTGTGGTCATGCCAATGTATTTCTCTCCACAGGGACAGGTGATCATATATATACAGTTCTCTGTATTACAATTCGAATGATCACACTGTTCCCAAAGTCGTTGGAGACCCAGATCGATGTGGGATGTGTGGGATGTAAATTTACAGGCCGTACACATTCCACACGGGAAATGACCTTTAACGCGAGGTGCGTTCCATAACGTCATATGATTCTCTGATTTCTGTTGGTGCATCTCAGTGTGTACCAGAAAATTCCTGAGGTTCTTGTTCTTTTTGAAGGAAAACATAGGCTTTGTAAAGGCCAATTTATTTGATGTTAAAATGTTCCACTTTTGATTTATGATTCTCTTGATTTGGTTGGAAGAGGAATTATAAGTGGTAATGCAAATCAGGGCCTCTATCTCTGATGATCTTCCAGTAA
The DNA here is from genome assembly GCA_963921515.1 of Calotriton arnoldi. Taxonomy (NCBI): domain Eukaryota; kingdom Metazoa; phylum Chordata; class Amphibia; order Caudata; family Salamandridae; genus Calotriton; species Calotriton arnoldi. Next base: position 3,082,387 of record CAWUFW010000210.1, on the reverse strand, counting down.
GGCGGCCCTTGGTGTGTTTCGAGATCTTTTTTGGGCCCGTTCAATTATCCTTCTGGGTTAGTGTCTTTCTTCTAGTTTTTGAGATAAAATTGCAGCCTCAGTTTTGTAGGTATCTAAGTCCGAACAGTTCCTACGGATCCCTAGGAACTGCCCGACTGGGAGGTTTTCCCTAAGGGCACGTGGATGGGCACTTTCAAAACTTAAAAGGCTGTTCCTATCTGTAGGTTTCTTATACAAGGAACTTTCCAATTTTCCATCCTTTGCAAAAATGTTTACATCCAAAAAGGACACTCTCTGGCTGTCAGTAGTCATTGTAAAGCGGAGATACAGGTTTAGTTGGTTTATCCAATCCCCAAATTCATTAATGCTCTCCAAATCGCCATGCCACACCACTAGGATATCATCGATGTACCGGAGCCAGGTACGGATGTTTTCAGAATATTGATGTCTGGCCCAGATGTTTTCTTCCTCCCAGTGGCTCATGTAGAGGCATGTGATACTGGGGGCAAAAGTACTGCCCATCGAGGTCCCATGTTTCTGCAGGTACAGCTGGTCTTCATACCGGAAGAAATTTTCTGTTAATGCCAGCTTCATAAAAGTCATGATCCACTCAATTGGTGCCTCCCAGGTCCAGTCTTGGGCCCGTAGGATGTTCTCGATGACAAGTAGGCTCTCAACCTGGGGGATGCTGGTGTACAACGCTTCCACGTCAAAGCACACCAGTCTTTCTTGTGAGGGATCATATTCCAACTCTGCGAGAATGTTAAGCAGATGTTTAGTGTCTTTCACATAGGACTTTATATCAGTAACCAAAGGGCGTAAAAAACTGTCGGTGTACTGAGACAATGGCTCTAATACAGAGCCTATCCCCGACACTATCGGTCTTCCTGGTGGGGGGGTTCCACCCTTTGTGTATTTTGGGTAGTGTATAGAATAATGGAGTCCTAGGTTCCGTAGTCCGTAGGAACTCCATTTCTTTTTTTGTAATCCATAAATTATTCTTCAGATAATTATAATTTCATCATCATGTCTAAAGTTCGTTGTATAATTGTTTTGCAATAGGAGTGATAAATTTAAAAGTAAAGTTGGCAAGCAGAAAATGATTTTTTTATGAAACAGACACACGACACGTGCCCTCCCTCCCTCCGCCACCGACACAGACTGGGACCGCGCACACATGCTGGAGGTAGTGCATCGCCGATAGCAGTGATATAACGAAACTTGAAGGGGTTCCTCTGCAAAGAACATGGAGGCCCTGCCTCCCCCTCCCAGCCCACCACCTACCACTTTGGTCTGAGACCTATTGTACTGTGCTGAGGGCGCCCCTGGAGCTCACCCCTGCCCCATCGTGGGGGTTGCAAAAGTTAATGTTACGCCACCGCCTAATAGATGGATCGGTGGTTTCAAACTGTCACTCCATCTTCCACTGCCGGCGACCCAGCTTTTGCTTCACCGTGGGACTCCAGAAAGAGGGGGCGGCCCATGACTTCACCGTTGGAAGGGACCCCTTTGGTGGGGTTGCTAGTAAAGCCTGGGCCACTTCCACAACATTGCAATGTTTCTGTCCCTCGTGAGTCCCTCTTTACCCATGTGCCCACATCTCTAGTATAGTTTGGTCAGCCAGCAAGGCCAATGCCTCATTTGCCTGTGTCTACGCACCCCCTACACCCCATTAACAATGCCTTTATGAGAAAAAGGGGCATGCACAAAGGAACAGTACAAGCATCTGCAGCCCCTTCTGTAATACAAGAAATGCAAAAACGGGCCCCACTGCACCCCCCCCCCGTACCCCCCCTCTGTGGCATTTCTGGAGTCTGACCATTGACTCACGCGAACAGACTCTCAAACACCGGGAAGTGGCTCGAAGATAACCTCTCGGTGCTTTGCAAAATTTATGAACACATAGATAAATACTTTAATTATGTGTGTATGTTTTAATACCAATAAACAGAGTTCAGCATCAAACTGCGGATGTTTCCTCCTCAGACAGAAAGGCTTCTGGAACGGATGGAGTGAGCGCGCGATGCGGCGTGTACACCGTGGTGGTATTAGAGGTTACAATCAAAGAGCTTTTGAAGAACATTAAATGGCTGCTTCATCCCAGGAGTGCCATATAATTCTAGATAAACCGAGTGTAAGGCAAGGTAGTGCGCGAGCCTCGCTTTCAATTATGGTTCTGTAAATTGATTTTTTTAGTAGAGCTCGGCTAACAGAGCCTGCGGGTGAATCGTGCCCCTCTGGTGGAGGAAGCGAAATGCCATGGGGGGGCGGGGAGGTGGGCTTTTTGTCCTTTTCCCGCCTGTTGTTTGTGTGCAGGCAGTGCTTAATTTGTAAAATATAAGTGCTGGGGCTCTCCTCAAAAGGCCATTGCAGCTTGCACCACACATTGCTCCAGCCAGCGCTGCCCCTGACAGTACCAAAACAACTATTAACCATCACACTCCTAAAAGTTTGACTATTCAGACTATTCCAGGCCCTCAGCGCTATAAGTATAGCTTGAGCTCTGGTAAAAGTCATTTTTAATATATCTTGAATTAATAAACATCTGTTGTTGTGCTCATCTCTGAATTAGAAAGTCAGTGCCACCATGGTGCAGACTGTCATAAGTACCGGTGTTGACAATTAAGTGCCGGTGCTGAGCACTGGAAACCACCGGCTCAAATTAAGCACTGGGCATATAGTTTAGTCTGGCTTTGTATTCTATAAGCAATTACGAAAGACTGGGGAAAAGAGCAAGGTTCAACTCTTAATGCCGTGCCGTTAGCATGCAGCTCCTTGATGTTGGTTCATAACTCGCTGAGCTACATTAGAAGTTTTGTAACTGGTGACAAGCAGGCAACAGAAGGAACTCTGCAGCAATAGCAGTAACCCCCTGAACTGTCTAACATGCAGGTCACAGGTTTGTGTTTCATGTAGAGGTTGTGCTTTGCAACGACAGATGAATCTTCTATGGTATTTTATTATGAGCCAACCTGCCTAGTCTGCAAACAATCTCTCCAGTAAGCACTTTAACCGCCAGAGATATCTTACTACTATTATACAAGCAGTATGGAAGATGGGTTCACAAAGAGCTCTGCAGCTGGTGCCTTAACCCCACGTTTTAAAAGGCAACCTGTCTATGACCATTTAAGTAAGCCTTTACCCTCAATTTATGTGATCACGGAGTACATTTTATTCCATTTTCACCACTGCCTACTAATCAAATATTATCTCCAAAATCTGAAAATAATGTCTTGATGATGTTAATTCCTATTGAACTTTGTCTGTATAGGTTTAATACTTCCAGGTTTAGCATCTGTTGAAATACAACTTTCCCCTTGTTTCCTCCTGTGAAGTACCCCAACCCCCTGTGTCTGGTACACTCTATATAAAACTGCAAATAAATCAATCAATAGTCCACCTACCATCAAGCACCGAAAGGCTGCTCTATACATGTCTGATAAAAGATAATCACATCAAGGATGGTAAGATGGAAGGACAGGAAAAGACCAATGCTTGAGATGTGGAGGGGAATAAATGATGCACTCCACCAGCACTCATTCACCCCCAGAACAGAGTGGTACACCCCGTCTTATTTCGCCGCAAAAGTTAAGTCAGCAGCAGTGGAGGAAGAGATGCTGATGCAGCCGTGACCCCCACACACTATAAAATGTTATTTAGCATAATCAGCAATTTGAATACTTTATAGACAAATTTAACACTGAACACTGGCACACAGCTGATTACAGAAAAACAAGACTACCTGAACGTGCCACTCGAAGCAATTTTTCGACGAGTGGCATGTTCAAATAGTCTTGTTTTTCTGCCATCAGCTGTGTACTAGTGTTCAGTGTTAAATTTGTCTACAATTCATATTGATTATTATGCTAAATAACATTTATCGTGGGGCCCATGGCTGCAGTTCTTCGCCACTGCTGCTAACTTTAACTTTAGAAAAAGATTTTGCTCCTAAAGTTTAAAGCCAGCAGCAGTGGAGGAAGAGCTGCAGCCACGGCCCCCACACTATAAAAGGTTATTTAGCATAATCATACATTTCTATGTTAAAATTGTAGACAAATATAACGCTGGTGAAAGGCATTACTCACTGGCACTGCGGGTCACCCTTTTTAGTTTTAATTAATCTGCGAGGGAGGAGGCCTGCTACACCACACGCTGATTGCTTGTGTCGTCGGATAATGATTAACGCCGCAGCTGCGCAGTATGCTGGGAGGGCCGCGGGTGAAACACTACTCATTGGTCCGATTCGGGGCACAAACTTCATGATTCGCCAAGGAGGGACGGGCCAGGATAATAATATATTTTGCAATTGTTTATTGGTAGTGCATTACGCAAGCGCGCTATCAATGAATGACTGCAAAATAGAAACTGAAACTGCCTGGGCTGGGTCCCTGCTTCAGCGTAGATCACCAACACCGTCACACACCCCATTTCCGACGGTAATTTGATGTGTGTGGCTCACATTTAGGCGGGCGGCAGAGCCACTGCATTAAATTTGAAATATTTTACGCACGCATGCATTCATGTGCGATATCAGCTCTTCACAGGAATGGGAAGAGACTGGAACGGTGGCACCTACTCTCAGAATGTGCATCCAATTATTACTTATACTGCATGTGGACTTGATTAGAGTGTAGACCCGGCCCTGAGAAATAAGTGCCGGTGCTAAGCACCGGAAAGCACCAGCACAAATTAAGCACTGGGAAAGAGGTCTCTTTTTAATTCTAGTGGTTTGATTTGCCAGCAGGGTTTACATTTTGACTTTCTTATCAGATGGCTGCTGGTCTGTTGCTAAGAGCAGAGCCATTCACAACTCAGATAGCTTAATATGCCACTGACGCTTCCCCAGCCCACGCACGATGCACAGGTTTGTTCAGAATCACACACTTTCACAATAGGTCTGCTTACCTCTTGGTTTCTCTTCATTGCGAGTTTCCTTTCTGGTTTTGAGTGTCAGTGGGTAGTCGCTAAGAGGTAATCAGTTCTCCCGAAAGCCCCCAAGAACGTCTGGTGCATGTGCTTATGATTGTATGTTATGGTACAAATAGCATATCTGCTCCACTTATAATAACTTTAATTAGTGTTCTATTATTCAGAGATAGCAGTTTATGTCCTTAACAAGACCTCAAAGCGCTTCGATTTGCATTGGGTCTGCATTGGGTCCCTTGCGGTACAGCAAACGGACATTACTAGATGGAAATGGACAGGTTTGGTTTTCTTTACAGAACTCAACATACTAAGCAGGGCTGGGCTTACCCAGTGGCGTAGCTAGACCATTTGCCACCCGTGGCAATCCCTGTCTGTGCTGCACCGCGAAGGCTGCAGGTAAGAGTGGGGATGCTGTCGATTCCTGCATTTGCTGCCCCACAACAGCTGCAAGTAAGAGCGGGGGAGGCGCTGCCTCCAAAACTCGTGCCGCCCGGGGCAGATGTATTCTCAGCCCCTCCATCCTTGGAAGGAGGGTAAGTGAACCGCACCACTTTGCTTCCACAAGGTTTCATATTTTTAGGTTGAGCCTACCGGACAGCGCAAGATGTCTGCTTGTAAAAGACCTATTGTGGGCTCACCAAGAAGTTGCAGGGCCCTACAGCCCACCCATTGCTTATCAATGGTTGCCTTGATTGTCACTCTTGTTTCCTATTTGATGGCGGTCCTTGTCTGGGCTTGTCCATCTTGTGTTTGCCCTTCCCCTAAGCACGGACTCTTTACCACCTTTCTGGCTGGCTGGCATCTATCCTTCCATGGCTCACTTTTATGGAACATTTTTTAGGTCTCGCCTACGCAGCGCGCATGCGTTGCTTAGGAAAGAGACCTTTAGGAATCGGCACAGCTTTGCGGGCAAAAACGTGCACGCGTTGCATTGCTTCCAATGGCAACGCATGCACGTCTGGCGATTCCCTTGCGGGAGCGAGCTTTTTCGCCATGTGTTCTCAATTATCGCTCCTGGCGCCGCTCGCTCCCGCAAGGGAAACGCTTTCACTTTTGCCAACAGTTTTTTTTTTTTACTTGAGGCGCGCACGCTTGTTCTGTGTTGGTGGGTGGCTGACGATGATGCTGTGCTGTGTGCTGTGCGCAGCTTTGGGAGCTTTCTTCAGTTGCTACGCTAATGCGAAGTGAGTTAGTATACCCAGCTCAATAATTGTACATTGTAGCGCCGCTTTTGCCGTACTCGAGACCATTCCTCCGTTTTTCATGTGTTCATCTGTAGAACTTCTTTGTAAGCTATGTTTGAATGCAGGGCTAGGATTTTCTTGCTTTACAATAGTTCTCTTTCTCCTCCGCTGAAGTTAATGCTGCTATCGTGTTGTTTCCGTTCCTTCCAGTTTCTTCCCATTAATCATTTCTTGCTTGAATTCGAAATCTCTGAAAAACATTACAGGAAACATTTTGATATACATTCTGGATTTCTTGTTTTCTTTATCATATGCGGACCAATGCAACGAATGGTGCCTTTGTAGGTACCACATTAAACCTTAATCCCCTTTTATTATGATTTCAGCGTGCGTTCTTGGTTTCTTTGCATGAATGAATGACCTGAGCATTCTCACTTTAGATGCACGGGGTCTTTTCATGTTGAAGGGCTTCACCAAACACAAGCCACTGTTTTTTTTTCTGCATCGCATGTTATGAAAAGTCCACCACAAGATTTAAACACACTGCTTACATGATGGCATTGTGGCAAAGGAAATGAATGTTTTACTTAGGCTTGATTTAATTGAAAACATTCCTGATATCACAAGTTCCCTTTTTTGTATTTCAAAGTTACTGTCATTGTGTCTGGGACTAAGGATAGGTATAGATTCCATTCTTCACCTCTTCCTGAGATACAGCACAGTGATGCATAGATAACTGCAGCCCTGTTTGTAGCTTAACTCCAACTATTCTTCAGTTCCTTTCTGAGCTGGTTCTTGCAAAGAATTTAGAAGCAACTTAGACAAGTTTGTTTTCTTTTTCCGACACCTGGTCTCTTGACATTTGGGTGTGAGTGGACAATGCGACACGTTGAATTAGTGTTAAGTTGTGATGACAAACCACCAAAAAATGATTAGGCCTCTTGATTGCATCCTACGAATGCTAGGACCTACCTCTCATCAATTGAGGGACCAGCACCCACCCCTCCCTACTTGCAGACAGTTCTGTATGGGAAGTGGAAGTTATTCTACCTGCCACTTAAGAGACCAGGCTTGTTACCAACATCGTGGAGGATCAAAGGCCATCAAAAAACATGATTGAAAGTATTAACACGGAGCAATCTGGTATTTCCCTTATAATCTGGGTATTGATTTCTAGTATAATACTCATTGCGTATGGCACTCAGAATACTGAAAGGCCCGTTATGTATAGACAAGTCATACTGCATCCGATACATTAGATCAGGGGCCCCTCCACCCTTTTCTGTATTAAGAGCTACTTATCTTCAATGAAAGTCATCCAGAGCTTCTAACATTATTAGCATTGTGTTGGACCTGGCCTCTTCTGCAGGGTCATGCCCAAACCTTTTGCCTTCCTCCTCCTACTGTTTGCTGAATTCATTTTTGTTGGCCTTAGGACTCTGTGCACTTCACCAGTGCTAAATTGCTTGTGCTCTCAACTCTAAACATGGTGGAATTAGCTTATACTCAATTGCCATATTTAATTTACTTGTAAGTCCGTAGTAAAGTGGTACCCATGGGCCGGTAAAGGTAATGCTACTAGTGGGTATGCAACACTGATTGTGCCACCGACTTGAATAGCCCTTTAAACATATCTCAGGCCTGCCATTGCAGAGCCTGTGTGTGAAGTTTTAAACTGCCATTCCTACCTGGCAAAATAAACCTTTTGCAAGGCCCAAACCTTCCTTTTTACTACATATAAGTCAACACTAAGGTAGAACCTAGACAGCCCCAAGGGCAGGGTGCAGTGTATCTAAAAGGTTGGACATGTCCTTTTAAGTTTTACATGTGCCGGCAACCCTTAAATTTGTTTTTCACTACTGCAAGGCCTGTCTCTACTATAGGATAACATTGGAGTTGCCTTATTACATCTTATGATTCAAATCTGTTTTATTTTGTTTTGTTATGCAAATGTGAAATAATACAGAAATACCGTACGTAGCCAGCTCCAAGCTTAAGAATGCTGCGTGAAAGAAAGAGTTACAAGACAACCAAAAGATTACCCCAACATTTCCCCTCTCTTACCCCTTCTCCCTGTACTCACTCCGACATAGTGCCTTTATACGTCAATGGACCCTCCCGAGCTCTGCTCCTGTTTGTCTTCCCGCCCCAGTAGCGCCTTGTCAAGGCAATCAATAGCAGCAAGTGAAGGTATCAAGGGCAGAGTGGCCGGAGTGGGATGTGTGGAGACCTTGTCCCGCGAGAGAGGCTAGCACACTTCAGTACACTTCTGGACCTGTGGATACTCTGCCAGGAAGGACTGCTGTGCTGGCGAAAGGACTCCCACTCTGCTGGAATGCGGCTCTGAAGGAACTGCTGACCTGCTGCCTTCTTGCCTGGGTGAGGACTGGACCTGCATATCTTGACTCCAGAACCCAGAGTGACTCCAAGGGCTAGCTGGCTGGCCTCCTGATCTGAAGCCTCAGGCACATAAAAGGCTTCCAACAACCTTGCGTCTGCACCTGAACTCTGCCATCTGTATGTCTACCCTGATAAGTAATGCCATCCCAGCCCTGGACCATTGGAAGTGGGCTTAAGGTGCTCTGCCAGCCTCTGTGGATCCAGCGGAATCAACACATCATCTCTGCGGCACGGTGCGACCCTCGAGCAGAACCGACGCATCTCCGCTGCTGCTTGGATTTGACCTGTCGCAAAGACTTGCATCGCCTCCGCAGCCTGCATCGCTTTTGGAACTGCCACAGCGTGACGCCTCTTGTTGACAGCAGCCTTGATGACAATGATGGACTCTGCACCGCAACCTCGCAGCTCTTCAGAACTGATGCATCACACACTTACCCTGACTAGGATTGTGGTTGTAACCCAAATTCTAACACCTAATAGTGAACACATCAGACACTATTACATTAGTGGTCACCATATGCAAGTTTACCATCAATCATTACCTCAGTGCATCAGGCAGGGTTGCCAGCAGTAATGTAAAAAGTCTTTATATGGGTAATACCTCTACATGAATGATACTGAACAGCCATGGCTACCATGCCCCTTGCTCCAAGGTAATAATGAGTTGTATGTCTCCCCAACACCACACAATTAATTTATTTATTTATTTATTTATTAATGCATATTCATATAGTGCGGACATTACCCAATGGTGCTAGAGCGCTTTACAGGAGAAATATTTTGTTACATGAAAGTTACAGATGGTTTAAGATAGGCAATACAGCTATAAGTAATTACACAGGTTGAAAGTACAGCAAGGTAGATCATTACATAACACAGAATGTATTTTTTTATTCCACCATTGTTCTCCAAACATCAGGGTAAGAGTTCTAAAAATGCACACGTTTTCGTCTCGAAAACACTCTTTTTAATTTTGGTATATGTATGTTAATTAATTCAAACAGCAAAAACTTCCAATTTAGTAGGCTGTGCTAAACACAAGAGAGCTACTTAAAGGTAGCTAGAGAGCTACCAGTAGCTCACGAGCTATTTGTTGGAGAAACCTGCATTAGATGATGCAATGATATGTTTTAAAAAATACAATGGAAGTTGAAGAATGCACAATTTAGTAAAAATGGGAGCAATTAATGACCTTTGATATAATTGGCTATTGAATTCAGGACTATGAACAACCCCATAACTAACACCAGTCCAAAGCGCATGTATAGTTTGATGTTAAGCTTCAGGTCTTTAACAGCATTGGAACGTAAATGTCCCCTGTATGGTAGACAGGGATTTACCCCTGCCCTATTTGACCTGACTGCATTTGAAAATGGTATTCTGATTTTTGTTGCCCAGCCAGCACTTCAATCTAGAATGTGCACTGAGGTCTAGGCCTGCCCACAGTGATTCAAAGGTCCAGAACAGTACCACTTGCTGGACTCTGCTCACTGCAATCTGGGGCACAGGTAGGCTGCAACTCACAAGATGGAGGAGAATGATTTGGGGTGCACCCAGCAAAGCCTTAAGGGACCTGGGCAGGTGTGAGGGGAGGGCTCAGAGTTGCCTGGGAGCTGAATAGCCAATCCCCAGTCCTAGGCCTGCTGGCCTGGGGGTGGGGGTGGGGAGCAGCTTCTCCTGTCCAGAATCTCCTAGGAGACAGACAGGCTCAATCCACACTTTGGATTTCTGCAGGTAAAGGCCTCACAAACTTGAAATCTAACAATACTGTTTGAATACAACTTTACTCCCTCTCCTGGCCAAAAAACGAAGTGCACAGTCCCTATTAAACACAGTTTAAACAGCTCACAGAAGCACCCTCTGATGTAGAAAATCCCTGTTGCTGGAGGGGAGGCAGGGGGGGCTGGTTTCACTGGCTTGATAACACAAAATGGTGGCTGGGGGTGCACTGTTTAACATACAGGTCTTAGCACAGAGCAAAGGAGAAATTTGGAGGGAAAACTCAATAGTCACCAGGAATGAGAGCGACAAACTACAGAGTTTGGACTGCAAATCCCACAATTCAACACGTTAAATGGAAGCAATCATGGGCAGGAAAACCACAAGTTTAACACACAAAACAGGTGATAAAATATACAATCACAGGCAGGTTAAAACTACATTTTTAAACTGTAACAACCACAGAGCAAAGACAGTAATCACAGAAAGGGAAAATCGTTTTTTTTAAACTTTTTGGAGGAGGGAAGAGACAGCACTAGTCTGCCTCCTTACCACTTGCTGGACTCTGCTCACTGCAATCTGGGGCACAGGTAGGCTGCAACTCACAAGATGGAGGAGAATGATTTGGGGTGCACCCAGCAAAGCCTTAAGGGACCTGGGCAGGTGTGAGGGAGGGCTCAGAGTTGCCTGGGAGCTGAATAGCCAATCCCCAGTCCTAGGCCTGCTGGCCTGGGGGTGGGGGGCTGCTTCTCCTGTCCAGAATCTCCTGGGAGACAGACAGGCTCAATCCACACTTTGGATTTCTGCAGGTAAAGGCCCCACAAACTTGAAATCTAACAATACTGTTTGAATACAACTTTACTCCCTCTCCTGGCCAAAAAACGAAGTGCACAGTCCCTAGTAAACACAGTTTAAACAGCTCACAGAAGCACCCTCTGATGTAGAAAATCCCTGTTGGTGGTGGGGGTGGCTGGGGGGGGCTCGTTTCACTGGCTTGATAACACAAAATGGTGGCTGGGGGTGCACTGTTTAACATACAGGTCTTAGCACAGAGCAAAGGAGAAATTTGGAGGGAAAACTCAATAGTCACCAGGAATGAGAGCGACAAACTACAGAGTTTGGACTGCAAATCCCACAATTCAACACGTTAAATGGAAGCAATCATGGGCAGGAAAACCACAAGTTTAACACACAAAACAGGTGATAAAATATACAATCACAGGCAGGTTAAAACTACATTTTTAAACTGTAACAACCACAGGCAAAGACAGTAATCACAGAAAGGGAAAATCGTTTTTTTAAAACTTTTTGGAGGAGGGAAGAGACAGCACTAGTCTGCCTCCTTACCACTTGCTGGACTCTGCTCACTGCAATCTGGGGCACAGGTAGGGTGCAACTCACAAGATGGAGGAGAATGATTTGGGGTGCACCCAGCAAAGCCTTAAGGGACCTGGGCAGGTGTGAGGGGAGGGCTCAGAGTTGCCTGGGAGCTGAATAGCCAATCCCCAGTCCTAGGCCTGCTGGCCTGGGGTGGGGGTGGGGGGCTGCTTCTCCTGTCCAGAATCTCCTAGGAGACAGACAGGCTCAATCCACACTTTGGATTTCTGCAGGTAAAGGCCTCACAAACTTGAAATCTAACAATACTGTTTGAATACAACTTTACTCCTCTCCTGGCCAAAAACGAAGTGCACAGTCCCTATTAAACACAGTTTAAACAGCTCACAGAAGCACCCTCTGATGTAGAAAATCCCTGTTGTTGGAGGGGAGGCAGGGGGGCTGGTTTCACTGGCTTGATAACACAAAATGGTGGCTGGGGGTGCACTGTTTAACATACAGGTCTTAGCACAGAGCAAAGGAGAAATTTGGAGGGAAAACTCAATAGTAACCAGGAATGAGAGCGACAAACTACAGAGTTTGGACTGCAAATCCCACAATTCAACACGTTAAATGGAAGCAATCATGGGCAGGAAAACCACAAGTTTAACACACAAAACAGGTGATAAAATATACAATCACAGGCAGGTTAAAACTACATTTTTAAACTGTAACAACCACAGGCAAAGACAGTAATCACAGAAAGGGAAAATCGTTTTTTTAAAAACTTTTGGAGGAGGGAAGAGACAGCACTAGTCTGCCTCCTTACCACTTGCTGGACTCTGCTCACTGCAATCTGGGGCACAGGTAGGCTGCAACTCACAAGATGGAGGAGAATGATTTGGGGTGCACCCAGCAAAGCCTTAAGGGACCTGGGCAGGTGTGAGGGGAGGGCTCAGATTTGCCTGGGAGCTGAATAGCCAATCCCCAGTCCTAGGCCTGCTGGCCTGGGGGTGGGGGTGGGGGCTGCTTCTCCTGTCCAGAATCTCCTAGGAGACAGACAGGCTCAATCCACACTTTGGATTTCTGCAGGTAAAGGCCTCACAAACTTGAAATCTAACAATACTGTTTGAATACAACTTTACTCCCTCTCCTGGCCAAAAACGAAGTGCACAGTCCCTATTAAACACAGTTTAAACAGCTCACAGAAGCACCCTCTGATGTAGAAAATCCCTGTTGCTGGAGGGGAGGCAGGGGGGCTGGTTTCACTGGCTTGATAACACAAAATGGTGGTTGGGGGTGCACTGTTTAACATACAGGTCTTAGCACAGAGCAAAGGAGAAATTTGGAGGGAAAACTCAATAGTCACCAGGAATGAGAGCGACAAACTACAGAGTTTGGACTGCAAATCCCACAATTCAACACGTTAAATGGAAGCAATCATGGGCAGGAAAACCACAAGTTTAACACACAAAACAGGTGATAAAATATACAATCACAGGCAGGTTAAAACTACATTTTTAAACTGTAACAACCACAGGCAAAGACAGTAATCACAGAAAGGGAAAATCGTTTTTTAAAAACTTTTTGGAGGAGGGAAGAGACAGCACTAGTCTGCCTCCTTACCACTTGCTGGACTCTGCTCACTGCAATCTGGGGCACAGGTAGGCTGCAACTCACAAGATGGAGGAGAATGATTTGGGGTGCACCCAGCAAAGCCTTAAGGGACCTGGGCAGGTGTGAGGGAGGGCTCAGAGTTGCCTGGGAGCTGAATAGCCAATCCCCAGTCCTAGGCCTGCTGGCCTGGGGGTGGGGGTGGGGGCTGCTTCTCCTGTCCAGAATCTCCTAGGAGACAGACAGGCTCAATCCACACTTTGGATTTCTGCAGGTAAAGGCCTCACAAACTTGAAATCTAACAATACTGTTTGAATACAACTTTACTCCCTCTCCTGGCCAAAAAACGAAGTGCACAGTCCCTATTAAACACAGTTTAAACAGCTCACAGAAGCACCCTCTGATGTAGAAAATCCCTGTTGCTGGAGGGGGAGGCAGGGGGGCTGGTTTCACTGGCTTGATAACACAAAATGGTGGCTGGGGGTGCACTGTTTAACATACAGGTCTTAGCACAGAGCAAAGGAGAAATTTGGAGGGAAAACTCAATAGTCACCAGGAATGAGAGCGACAAACTACAGAGTTTGGACTGCAAATCCCACAATTCAACACGTTAAATGGAAGCAATCATGGGCAGGAAAACCACAAGTTTAACACACAAAACAGGTGATAAAATATACAATCACAGGCAGGTTAAAACTACATTTTTAAACTGTAACAACCACAGGCAAAGACAGTAATCACAGAAAGGGAAAATCGTTTTTTTAAAACTTTTTGGAGGAGGGAAGAGACAGCACTAGTCTGCCTCCTTACCACTTGCTGGACTCTGCTCACTGCAATCTGGGGCACAGGTAGGCTGCAACTCACAAGATGGAGGAGAATGATTTGGGGTGCACCCAGCAAAGCCTTAAGGGACCTGGGCAGGTGTGAGGGAGGGCTCAGATTTGCCTGGGAGCTGAATAGCCAATCCCCAGTCCTAGGCCTGCTGGCCTGGGGGTGGGGGTGGGGGCTGCTTCTCCTGTCCAGAATCTCCTAGGAGACAGACAGGCTCAATCCACACTTTGGATTTCTGCAGGTAAAGGCCTCACAAACTTGAAATCTAACAATACTGTTTGAATACAACTTTATTCCCTCTCCTGGCCAAAAAACGAAGTGCACAGTCCCTATTAAACACAGTTTAAACAGCTCACAGAAGCACCCTCTGATGTAGAAAATCCCTGTTGCTGGAGGGGTAGGCAGGGGGGGGCTGGTTTCACTGGCTTGATAACACAAAATGGTGGCTGGTGGTGCACTGTTTAACATACAGGTCTTAGCACAGAGCAAAGGAGAAATTTGGAGGGAAAACTCAATAGTCACCAGGAATGAGAGCGACAAACTACAGAGTTTGGACTGCAAATCCCACAATTCAACACGTTAAATGGAAGCAATCATGGGCAGGAAAACCACAAGTTTAACACACAAAACAGGTGATAAAATATACAATCACAGGCAGGTTAAAACTACATTTTTAAACTGTAACAACCACAGGCAAAGACAGTAATCACAGAAAGGGAAAATCGTTTTTTAAAAACTTTTGGAGGAGGGAAGAGACAGCACTAGTCTGCCTCCTTACCACTTGCTGGACTCTGCTCACTGCAATCTGGGGCACAGGTAGGCTGCAACTCACAAGATGGAGGAGAATGATTTGGGGTGCACCCAGCAAAGCCTTAAGGGACCTGGGCAGGTGTGAGGGGAGGGCTCAGAGTTGCCTGGGAGCTGAATAGCCAATCCCCAGTCCTAGGCCTGCTGGCCTGGGGGTGGGGGTGGGGGCTGCTTCTCCTGTCCAGAATCTCCTAGGAGACAGACAGGCTCAATCCACACTTTGGATTTCTGCAGGTAAAGGCCTCACAAACTTGAAATCTAACAATACTGTTTGAATACAACTTTACTCCCTCTCCTGGCCAAAAAACGAAGTGCACAGTCCCTATTAAACACAGTTTAAACAGCTCACAGAAGCACCCTCTGATGTAGAAAATCCCTGTTGCTGGAGGGGAGGCAGGGGGGGCTGGTTTCACTGGCTTGATAACACAAAATGGTGGCTGGGGGTGCACTGTTTAACATACAGGTCTTAGCACAGAGCAAAGGAGAAATTTGGAGGGAAAACTCAATAGTCACCAGGAATGAGAGCGACAAACTACAGAGTTTGGACTGCAAATCCCACAATTCAACACGTTAAATGGAAGCAATCATGGGCAGGAAAACCACAAGTTTAACACACAAAACAGGTGATAAAATATACAATCACAGGCAGGTTAAAACTACATTTTTAAACTGTAACAACCACAGGCAAAGACAGTAATCACAGAAAGGGAAAATCGTTTTTTAAAAACTTTTTGGAGGAGGGAAGAGACAGCACTAGTCTGCCTCCTTACCACTTGCTGGACTCTGCTCACTGCAATCTGGGGCACAGGTAGGCTGCAACTCACAAGATGGAGGAGAATGATTTGGGGTGCACCCAGCAAAGCCTTAAGGGACCTGGGCAGGTGTGAGGGGAGGGCTCAGAGTTGCCTGGGAGCTGAATAGCCAATCCCCAGTCCTAGGCCTGCTGGCCTGGGGGTGGGGGTGGGGGCTGCTTCTCCTGTCCAGAATCTCCTAGGAGACAGACAGGCTCAATCCACACTTTGGATTTCTGCAGGTAAAGGCCTCACAAACTTGAAATCTAACAATACTGTTTGAATACAACTTTACTCCCTCTCCTGGCCAAAAACGAAGTGCACAGTCCCTATTAAACACAGTTTAAACAGCTCACAGAAGCACCCTCTGATTTAGAAAATCCTGTTGCTGGAGGGGAGGCAGGGGGGGCTGGTTTCACTGGCTTGATAACACAAAATGGTGGCTGGGGGTGCACTGTTTAACATACAGGTCTTAGCACAGAGCAAAGGAGAAATTTGGAGGGAAAACTCAATAGTCACCAGGAAGGAGAGCGACAAACTACAGAGTTTGGACTGCAAATCCCACAATTCAACACGTTAAATGGAAGCAATCATGGGCAGGAAAACCACAAGTTTAACACACAAAACAGGTGATAAAATATACAATCACAGGCAGGTTAAAACTACATTTTTAAACTGTAACAACCACAGGCAAAGACAGTAATCACAGAAAGGGAAAATCGTTTTTTTAAAAACTTTTTGGAGGAGGGAAGAGACAGCACTAGTCTGCCTCCTTACCACTTGCTGGACTCTGCTCACTGCAATCTGGGGCACAGGTAGGCTGCAACTCACAAGATGGTGCAAATAGCATATCTGCTCCACTTATAATAACTTTAATTAGTGTTCTATTATTCAGAGATAGCAGTTTATGTCCTTAACAAGACCTCAAAGCGCTTCGATTTGCATTGGGTCTGCATTGGGTCCCTTGCGGTACAGCAAACGGACATTACTAGATGGAAATGGACAGGTTTGGTTTTCTTTACAGAACTCAACATACTAAGCAGGGCTGGGCTTACCCAGTGGCGTAGCTAGACCATTTGCCTCCCGTGGCAATCCCTGTCTGTGCTGCACCGCGAAGGCTGCAGGTAAGAGTGGGGATGCTGTCGATTCCTGCATTTGCTGCCCCACAACAGCTGCAAGTAAGAGCGGGGGAGGCGCTGCCTCCAAAACTCGTGCCGCCCGGGGCAGATGTATTCTCAGCCCCTCCATCCTTGGAAGGAGGGTAAGTGAACCGCACCACTTTGCTTCCACAAGGTTTCATATTTTTAGGTTGAGCCTACCAGACAGCGCAAGATGTCTGCTTGTAAAAGACCTATTGTGGGCTCACCAAGAAGTTGCAGGGCCCTACAGTCCACCCATTGCTTATCAATGGTTGCCTTGATTGTCACTCTTGTTTCCTATTTGATGGCGGTCCTTGTCTGGGCTTGTCCATCTTGTGTTTGCCCTTCCCCTAAGCACGGACTCTTTACCACCTTTCTGGCTGGCTGGCATCTATCCTTCCATGGCTCACTTTTATGGAACATTTTTAGGTCTCGCCTACGCAGCGCGCATGCGTTGCTTAGGAAAGAGACCTTTAGGAATCGGCACAGCTTTGCGGGCAAAAACGTGCACGCGTTGCATTGCTTCCAATGGCAACGCATGCACGTCTGGCGATTCCCTTGCGGGAGCGAGCTTTTTCGCCATGTGTTCTCAATTATCGCTCCTGGCGCCGCTCGCTCCCGCAAGGGAAACGCTTTCACTTTTGCCAACAGTTTTTTTTTTTTACTTGAGGCGCGCACGCTTGTTCTGTGTTGGTGGGTGGCTGACGATGATGCTGTGCTGTGTGCTGTGCGCAGCTTTGGGAGCTTTCTTCAGTTGCTACGCTAATGCGAAGTGAGTTAGTATACCCAGCTCAATAATTGTACATTGTAGCGCCGCTTTTTGCCGTACTCGAGACCATTCCTCCGTTTTTCATGTGTTCATCTGTAGAACTTCTTTGTAAGCTATGTTTGAATGCAGGGCTAGGATTTTCTTGCTTTACAATAGTTCTCTTTCTCCTCCGCTGAAGTTAATGCTGCTATCGTGTTGTTTCCGTTCCTTCCAGTTTCTTCCCATTAATCATTTCTTGCTTGAATTCGAAATCTCTGAAAAACATTACAGGAAACATTTTGATACACATTCTGGATTTCTTGTTTTCTTTATCATATGCGGACCAATGCAACGAATGGTGCCTTTGTAGGTACCACATTAAACCTTAATCCCCTTTTATTATGATTTCAGCGTGCGTTCTTGGTTTCTTTGCATGAATGAACGACCTGAGCCTGCTCACTTTAGATGCACGGGGTCTTTTCATGTTGAAGGGCTTCACCAAACACAAGCCACTGTTTTTTTTTCTGCATCGCATGTTATGAAAAGTCCACCACAAGATTTAAACACACTGCTTACATGATGGCATTGTGGCAAAGGAAATGAATGTTTTACTTAGGCTTGATTTAATTGAAAACATTCCTGATATCACAAGTTCCCTTTTTTGTATTTCAAAGTTACTGTCATTGTGTCTGGGACTAAGGATAGGTATAGATTCCATTCTTCACCTCTTCCTGAGATACAGCACAGTGATGCATAGATAACTGCAGCCCTGTTTGTAGCTTAACTCCAACTATTCTTCAGTTCCTTTCTGAGCTGGTTCTTGCAAAGAATTTAGAAGCAACTTAGACAAGTTTGTTTTCTTTTTCCGACACCTGGTCTCTTGACATTTGGGTGTGAGTGGACAATGCGACACGTTGAATTAGTGTTAAGTTGTGATGACAAACCACCAAAAAATGATTAGGCCTCTTGATTGCATCCTACGAATGCTAGGACCTACCTCTCATCAATTGAGGGACCAGCACCCACCCCTCCCTACTTGCAGACAGTTCTGTATGGGAAGTGGAAGTTATTCTACCTGCCACTTAAGAGACCAGGCTTGTTACCAACATCGTGGAGGATCAAAGGCCATCAAAAAACATGATTGAAAGTATTAACACGGAGCAATCTGGTATTTCCCTTATAATCTGGGTATTGATTTCTAGTATAATACTCATTGCGTACGGCACTCAGAATACTGAAAGGCCCGTTATGTATAGACAAGTCATACTGCATCCGATACATTAGATCAGGGGCCCCTCCACCCTTTTCTGTATTAAGAGCTACTTATCTTCAATGAAAGTCATCCAGAGCTTCTAACATTATTAGCATTGTGTTGGACCTGGCCTCTTCTGCAGGGTCATGCCCAAACCTTTTGCCTTCCTCCTCCTACTGTTTGCTGAATTCATTTTTGTTGGCCTTAGGACTCTGTGCACTTCACCAGTGCTAAATTGCTTGTGCTCTCAACTCTAAACATGGTGGAATTAGCTTATACTCAATTGCCATATTTAATTTACTTGTAAGTCCGTAGTAAAGTGATACCCATGGGCCGGTAAAGGTAATGCTACTAGTGGGTATGCAACACTGATTGTGCCACCGACTTGAATAGCCCTTTAAACATATCTCAGGCCTGCCATTGCAGAGCCTGTGTGTGAAGTTTTAAACTGCCATTCCTACCTGGCAAAATAAACCTTTTGCAAGGCCCAAACCTTCCTTTTTACTACATATAAGTCAACACTAAGGTAGAACCTAGACAGCCCCAAGGGCAGGGTGCAGTGTATCTAAAAGGTTGGACATGTCCTTTTAAGTTTTGTGCCGGCAACTCTTAAATTTGTTTTTCACTACTGCAAGGCCTGTCTCTACTATAGGATAACATTGGAGTTGCCTTATTACATCTTATGATTCAAATCTGTTTTATTTTGTTTTGTTATGCAAATGTGAAATAATACAGAAATACCGTACGTAGCCAGCTCCAAGCTTAAGAATGCTGCGTGAAAGAAAGAGTTACAAGACAACCAAA
The DNA here is from genome assembly GCA_963921515.1 of Calotriton arnoldi. Classification (NCBI taxonomy): domain Eukaryota; kingdom Metazoa; phylum Chordata; class Amphibia; order Caudata; family Salamandridae; genus Calotriton; species Calotriton arnoldi. The sequence goes on along the minus strand of CAWUFW010000210.1, from coordinate 3,062,858 downwards.
AGATTACCCCAACATTTCCCCCCTCTCTTACCCCTTCTCCCTGTACTCACTCCGACATAGTGCCTTTATACGTCAATGGACCCTCCCGAGCTCTGCTCCTGTTTGTCTTCCCGCCCCAGTCGCGCCTCGTCAACGCCATCAATAGCAGCAAGTGAAGGTATCAAGGGCAGAGTGGCCGGAGTGGGATGTGTGGAGACCTTGTCCCGCGAGAGAGGCTAGCACACTTCAGTACACTTCTGGACCTGTGGATACTCTGCCAGGAAGGACTGCTGTGCTGGCGAAAGGACTCCCACTCTGCTGGAATGCGGCTCTGAAGGAACTGCTGACCTGCTGCCTTCTTGCCTGGGTGAGGACTGGACCTGCATCTCTTGACTCCAGAACCCAGAGTGACTCCAAGGGCTAGCTGGCTGGCCTCCTGATCTGAAGCCTCAGGCACATAAAAGGCTTCCAACAACCTTGCGTCTGCACCTGAACTCTGCCATCTGTATGTCTACCCTGATAAGTAATGCCATCCCAGCCCTGGACCATTGGAAGTGGGCTTAAGGTGCTCTGCCAGCCTCTGTGGATCCAGCGGAATCAACACATCATCTCTGCGGCACGGTGCGACCCTCGAGCAGAACCGACGCATCTCCGCTGCTGCTTGGATTTGACCTGTCGCAAAGACTTGCATCGCCTCCGCAGCCTGCATCGCTTTTGGAACTGCCACAGCGTGACGCCTCTCTTGTTGACAGCAGCCTTGATGACAATGATGGACTCTGCACCGCAACCTCGCAGCTCTTCAGAACTGATGCATCACACACTTACCCTGACTAGGATTGTGGTTGTAACCCAAATTCTAACACCTAATAGTGAACACATCAGACACTATTACATTAGTGGTCACCATATGCAAGTTTACCATCAATCATTACCTCAGTGCATCAGGCAGGGTTGCCAGCAGTAATGTAAAAAAGTCTTTATATGGGTAATACCTCTACATGAATGATACTGAACAGCCATGGCTACCATGCCCCTTGCTCCAAGGTAATAATGAGTTGTATGTCTCCCCAACACCACACAATTTATTTATTTATTTATTTATTAATGCATATTCATATAGTGCGGACATTACCCAATGGTGCTAGAGCGCTTTACAGGAGAAATATTTTGTTACATGAAAGTTACAGATGGTTTAAGATAGGCAATACAGCTATAAGTAATTACACAGGTTGAAAGTACAGCAAGGTAGATCATTACATAACACAGAATGTATTTTTTTATTCCACCATTGTTCTCCAAACATCAGGGTAAGAGTTCTAAAAATGCACACGTTTTCGTCTCGAAAACACTCTTTTTAATTTTGGTATATGTATGTTAATTAATTCAAACAGCAAAAACTTCCAATTTAGTAGGCTGTGCTAAACACAAGAGAGCTACTTAAAGGTAGCTAGAGAGCTACCAGTAGCTCACGAGCTATTTGTTGGAGAAACCTGCATTAGATGATGCAATGATATGTTTTAAAAAATACAATGGAAGTTGAAGAATGCACAATTTAGTAAAAATGGGGGCAATTAATGACCTTTGATATAATTGGCTATTGAATTCAGGACTATGAACAACCCCATAACTAACACCAGTCCAAAGCGCATGTATAGTTTGATGTTAAGCTTCAGGTCTTTAACAGCATTGGAACGTAAATGTCCCCTGTATGGTAGACAGGGATTTACCCCTGCCCTATTTGACCTGACTGCATTTGAAAATGGTATTCTGATTTTTGTTGCCCAGCCAGCACTTCAATCTAGAATGTGCACTGAGGTCTAGGCCTGCCCACAGTGATTCAAAGGTCCAGAACAGTAATCCTGTGTCAGTAAATAGAGCTCACTTGGTGACATGAAGCGATGGTAGTGTCTTACCAATTTTTGTTGGTTACTGTTAATGAACAGACCTTTTTTTTGTTTCACGCGGAGTAATGCCTACCAGCCCTACTTGTGTAAAGTTATGCTAAGATTTCACACACAGCCCCTTGCGCTGTCATCTCATGTGTGTGTCAAATGCGTGTATGTAAGGTGTGATGATAGCAAGACTCTGTGTTGTGTCGAGAGTCTGATTGCGGACACCAGTGGAGTCCATTTTGGATAGTCCCTGGTTTGACACGGCACAAATTAGAGGGTGGGCTAATGCTTCTGCTGACAGTGGAAGTGCATTGTCTGCATTTCTTGAGCCGTACAGTGAAGATAAAGACACTGAGGTGAGGGAGTTTGAAGACAGGGCTACCCTTAGAACTTTTGGATTGCTGATTAGTTCTTTCTGAGCACTGCTATTTGGTGGATGGTAGAGGAGAGGAATAAGTCATCAAATTATGTTGTTAAGGGGTAGGAGTTTCTTGGCAGAGCCTTTCTTTCCTTCTGTCTTTTCCTGATTGCTACTTCTTGAAGGCTGATGACAGCTAGGTAACAACTAGGTACAGAGTCTTCATACTTCATTGTGCCCATGTTTTTGGATACTCCTGCTTGTGGCCAGCATTATCACCACCTGCTGTGAGAGCCATATCACTTTGCTGTGTCTGCATTGCAGCCGCTAAATGACATTTGGAATGGAACCTGCCCAAACCAGTTTCAGGATTTTAGACAGTGGATCAACATCTCCTGTCTGAAAAATAAGCAGAAGTCAACATCATGCCACAAAATTCAACAGCACACCACATAATTAAACTCCACCACACATAATACCATTCTGCATATTTACACTTCATGACACACAATCACACTACACATAATTCCAGTACACTAAATACCACGTATGTACTATCCTCATAATTCCACTGCACACCATGCCGTATAATTCCACTACACAAATCCACTCCACACCACACAATTCTAAAACCAACCATTCCATTCCAACCCTCATAACTCCACTCCACACCACATACATCCACTACACTCCATAACACATTGGTAAAAGACATTGTCATTAACAACACCAATAGCTCTAACTCTCGCAAAAGCTAGACCTATTGGCTTTGCCAATGCTTGTTTTCTTTTGTGTGAAGCCCTCCATGAGTGTGCATGTCTTTTCCAGCTCTCTCCTTCTTTCCTCTGTGTGCTCCCCCATGCCCACCTCTCTCATGTACTTCTTCCCTGCACAGCTCTGTGTTCTTCTCTCCCCAAACCTCTGTGCTGTGTGCTTCTCTCGATCTGTGCTTCTGTCCCTACTCCCATGTTACTCTCTTCCTCGTGCGCTGCTTTGCCCTTCCTCGGCCCCACCTGCTCCTTCATCTGCTCCTCTCTTACCACCCCCACCCCGTGGTCTTTTTCTTTTTTTCTAAATTTGCCCATTCTTGTGTGGAAAAAAAAATATCTTTTATTTACTGATCCAAGTGACGTCCGCCTTTTTGGATTGGCAAATAAAAAAAATACAGCAAATGGCATTTGTTCTAATGCATGCACGTGCAAAGATCATCACACATGCATGCACCAGTGCAGTAGCGGTCGCTCCTTTATTTGTCTATTTCATTATATGTATTTATTTATTTTGTGTTGACGATGCTACACACAGCATCGAGTAAAAGGCACAACTCTGTAGTAGAGCATTGCTAAAAGGCTTTGCAAAGCCAATAGGTCCCGACGTGAGACCAATTGGCTTTGTCAATGCTTGTTTAGAGTAAGTGAATTATTCCGCTAAACTAGGGTGTTTTGGAGAAACCTCGTCAAAACACAATGGGAGCTACGCAGACTGTAGAGACCAATGTGTGCTGTTTTGGAACGTACCATCTCGGAATATCTCAGGGGTTTCCCTGCAGTACGGAGACAATATGCGGCTGGTATTAACACACTTTCTCCTGTTGCCTCAATCTAATTTCATCCCTTTGGGGAAGGGGGCCCGGGTCGCTTCGACGCACTCATTTCTCTGTGAATGACATACTCTGACCTCTGTAGATTGCATTTTTAAGGCCCGTAAATGCGTGTAAAGTCTCTGCTTAAATAAAGCTCTCTTCGGGATATTGAAGTGCTCCCCGCCCCCCTCGCGCTGTTTTTTTCGTTTTTTTCATTTTCATAGCCTTAATTCCCAGGCGCTCGGCTAAGAACGCCTCGACGACCTCTTTACGCCTCATGGATCAGGCGGTTTTTGGACAGCCTCCAGTTTTCGCCTGTCCTTTTCATTTAATCTCCCATTAGCATATTCCATTTGTGGGGAAAAGCGCTTCGTGAAAATGCGTGATCATGGCGTTGAATCCCCTCAGAGGGCGCGCAGAGTCCCCGCCCATTCTGACTGTAAAACAACAAAAGATGAGAGAGAGAGGTAGACAGAGAGTGTGCGTGCGTGTGTGCGTGTGCGCTTATGCACGCTAAAATACAAGACGTTTGATTATAACTTCAAAGAGAGAAGTACATTTCCAGCTGTACCTTGAGAGTACGACATAATTCCACTGAATAAAAGTTTCATCCGATGAGACATTTAAAATATTAAAAAGTACTGATAAACATTACATGACGTGCCATGCAAGTAATATTGATGGTTCTTGGGGCTGTGATATCATTTACAAACTATTAGTCCTGTTTTATAATGCATGCGATTCTGCAATCTGTGCATAGGTACCCGTCTCTTATTAGTTTATAGTCAGCGAATTCTGAATCACCCAATCGCGGAATATAAAGAAATTACATCAGAACTCAACTGTAATAATTAATTACAGTTGAGCTCTGACATCACAGTGCCTGCTACCAGAGCCAGGGGAAAGGCAGGGCAGGTCAGGCCAGGGAGCATAATTAAAGCAGCTGTTTAAGGGATGAAAAATGGAACAGGTTTTCTTTTTTTCTGCTCAGTTTTTCTAGCTGTACATTGACAAGAAGAAAGGAGATATTTATGGCAATATGTTTATTTTTTGTACTCCTGCGGTTATTTATAGAAATATTAAAATCTTTCTGCTTATTTCTACTGCATTTTTTTTTAACTAACTTGTATTAAACAGCTTGTAATATCTTTTTGTATCACATATCTAACAGGTTTTCTGATGTGTTTAATTTTGCACTAGAGATTCTACCTTTATTCTTCATGTTTGCAAACATGCTCTCTTTTTCATATGAAAGAGCTACGCGCCACAGATATAAGTGGTTTGTGGGAAAGGTGATGGTGTATTCTCACAAGGCTGGAGAACAAGACAATATGAGGCCAGTTGCATTCTCCCTAAATCACTATTCACACACAAGAACAACTGTACTGATCTGGAGAAATGAAAAATACGGATCCTGTTGTAGGAAGATTCCATTTCCCAGTGCCTCCTGGGTATCCAAAGTATTGGAGTAGATGACTCACTCACTTTATGTTGTTATGTTATATTATGTTATGTTATTTTAGCTTATAGTGTGCACGAATCACCCTGGGAGGGGTATCTTGGCGCAGCATTGAACTCAGGCAAGGAAGGCAACACTAGTTTAGAAACAGCTCTGTCTTAAGACGTTTTCTGGATTTGTAGTGATCTGTGCATTTCTGTTTGTGAATGGGTAGTTTGTTCCAGTACTAGAGAGCCTAGAAGGAAAAAGATCTACCACCCGAACGGGATTTCCTGATTCGAGGAATAGTGAGAAAAGATTTGTCAGTGGATCTTAAGAGTCTAACTGGCTGGTAGGGTGTAAGCTTTGCGGCAAGATAACTAGGTCCTATGTCGTTCAGCGATTTATGAGTTGTACAGCAGATCTTGAGAATTATTCTTTTACGCACCGGGAGCCAGTGAAGCGAGCGCAAAAGCCGTGAAGAGGCCGCCCTGGAAGGGAGATTTTGGATAAGGTGAGCCGCTGTATTTTGGACCACTTGAAGTTTGGTAAGTAGCAGCTCATTGGTAGCAGCCAGTAGGGTTTTACAATAGTCCAGGCGGCTGATAACCAGCGCTTGGACCTAAGTTTTACGCACAGGAAGTGGAAGTAGAGGAAAGACTCTTCGCAGCAGACGCATCATGTGAAAGCTGGTGCCAGTGGTACCCACTACCTGATCTTTGATGGTCAGTGTCTGATCTAAGTGAATGCCCAGGTTTTTACTGTCATTTTAGGGGTTGGCGCTGCGCCTAGTTCCAAAGGCCACCAGTCAGGCGATCAGAGCAGTTGGGCTCTGCCAAAGAGCATGATCTCTGTTTTGCTGGAGTTCAGCTGGAGAAAATTATCGGTCATCCAGGAAGAGATGACTTTCATCCCGGCTGCAAAATGTGCTTTCATATTATGGAGGTGTTTATCAAAAGAGATAAGAAGCTGAGTGTCATCAGCTTATGAAAGAGGTTCAAAACGAAAAGCTCTGATGGTTTCGGCAAGGGGGGCTACATAGATACTAAACAGTGTGGGGCTAAGACATGAGCCCTGGGGCACCCCCTTGTCGAGGTCTATGGTGCGTGATCTAAAAGGACCTAGGTTGATGGTCTGGGTTCTGTGCGATAGAAAACGTGTGAACCATTGAAGGGCCATGCCATGAATTCCAATCGTCTTTAGCCTCAGAAGCAATCTATGGTGAGACACTGTGTCAAATGCTGCTGACAAGTCAAGCAACACAAGCAGCGATTACTTACTTTCATCCCGAGTGCATCAAATGTAGTCCGTAACTGCAATAAGCACAGTTTCAGTGCTGTGCATGGGTCTGAACCCGGATTGAGAGGGGTCCAGAATCCTTATTAGATTCTAGATGCTCCATAAGTTGGCTATTTATTTGCCCTCCAAGCAGTTTACTCAATAAGGGAAGCAGCGAGGTGGGACGATAATTGGACAAGTCTGTAGCTGGAAGATTAGCCTTCTTGTGGGTAGGGATGACCTGAGCGGCTTTCCAGACTAGAGGAATTTTCCCCGAGCTGATCGAAAAGTTGAGTAAGGAGCAGATGACTGGGACAAGCTGACCAGATAGAGATGCTAAGACCCTGGCAGGAGTGAAGTCCAAGGGAGACCCTGATTTGGCTACTTTTAGTGCTTTACAATTGGAGTCTAGCCTAAGAGGTATGAAATTGTCTAGGGTGCAGGTACGATCGGCAGTAGAGAGGCTGATATAGGACTCTGGGCACATTTGATCCACAGGTCTCAGAAGGTTGTTATAAATCACATTAACTTTCTCTTCAAAGTGATTCGCAATAGATTCACATAAGGCTTGAGAAGGTTGGCTGTCAGATAAGCAGGCATGGGGGTTTAAAAAAATATTAAGGACTTTGTATAACTCTTTAGAGGAGTTAACCGCCAGGCTAAGTTGCAGTGCAATATGTGTCTAACACACTTTTTTAATGTCACAATGATATAGCACTGAGGTTGCTTTGTAAGACTCTTAAATGGATCCAAAATTTATCATATGTCATACTTCTGTACAATCTATTGTCCTAGTCTTAATACGAAGGGGACATATAGCGATCCCTTTGTGTACAAAGGGATCGCTATATGTCCCCTTCGCATTAAGACTTTTTGGATCCATTTAACTTCATTGAGGCACTTTTGTCTTTTAGATACTCCCAAGCCCGATTGGGCTCTCAGCGCGGGCCGAAACATGTAGGCACATATATATTATGGTCAATTGGACAAACTAAATTCAATAGAGACCCTGGTGGTACCATCCGACCAGGGTGTGGATTGGCGCCGATGATGAAGCATGTCACGATAAAGTGAGTGAGGCGTCTACTCCAATATCTTTGAGTACCCAAGAGGCACTAGGAACTGGAATCTTCCTACAACAGGAGCCGTATTTATCCTTTCTCCAGATCAGTCCATTTGATCCTGTGTGTGAAAGGTGATGGTGTGACTATTTTTTATAATGAATAAAGTACCCCTTGCCATACATGATAAGATTGAAAGTCACCTCTGAGTTCCATAACATTATATAGGAGCTTGACCTTTGGCCTCTTTCATATATATGATCATGGAGCTCCTCGGTGACTTGCAATATCCTTATAATGTGCCCCAACGGGGTACTTTGTCCAATATATGTACTCTTTCACTATCACTAGTCCATGGTTATTGTGTGTTGTTTACTGTAATTAAGAATGTTCTCCCAAAAACCGTCCACAGCCCACTAAGCATGGAGAAGGCAGAGGCGTTGCTTTCATTGGTGCAGCAGGTACAGTAGCACCAGGCCCAGAGGCCTGAGGTACCCACTAAAGTCCGATTATTGCTGCATTTCATAGTTCAAACAGCAACCAGGGGCCCATTTCACTCCTTGCTGTAGGGCCTGTGACACACTGGCAACGCTACTGGGAGGAGGTAAACCTCAGACGGTGGTCATAGTACTTCAGTGACATCACCAGTAAAACAAACTGAGCAACACACAGAGTTTATTACCACACTCCAACTAAGTAACTTTTTTGAGCAACTTTTTAAATTTTATATTTGAAGAAAGAAATCACTGATTCTTTGCAGTGCAAGGACAAAATAAATAAAAATCAAACCTTATCACCCTTTGATCACAGGTTTTGCAATGACAACAATACATTTTCTTATATTACTAGCTTCTGTATAACATTCTTCTACCATTTGTATGGTACCTTAGTACTCGTACAAACTAGTCTTATCCCTTACTGAATAAACTTTTGCCTCAATATTTATTCTGGATTCAAGTTTAGTCAACCTATGAATTTACATGGCTGTTGACTATCTATGTACCTATGTGTGGGGGTTCTTGCATTACACAAACCTTGCTAGAGAGCAAAGGTGCACTGTACCTGGGTGTGAAACCTCACCCACAAATTAGGATCATTTCTAGGAGGTTCAACTCTTCAAAGAGGCCATCCAGTGAAGAGACAAAAACTGTTCACTTTACCTACTCCTGCTTCAGTAGCAGCCAACTAGTCAACAACAATAGGAACGCTGCTTTGTTTGATGACATCTGCTGGGGTTGGACATCATTTACTAAATGGCCCTTTAAGTGGTGATGGTCCCTGTTGCTTAAAAGTGTAGTGTTCCCTGATGAGGTTGGTCAATTCTGATGTGATGGAGATGTTATTCCAGATCCAAGGAGTATGGATAGAGAAGGCCTGCCTTTTAGATTTCAGTTTTTTTATAGCAGTTTTTCGTGTTTTTGTCTGGTAATCTCCTAAATTGTGGTGTGGCTGTGTCCTCCGGAGATGGTTCTTATTTTGGACAAGTAAGCACAAGTGCTTCTTTGAGTGGTCTTGTAGGTGACAAAGCTGGTCTTGAAAAAGATGCATGCTTGGGGGGGTAAAAATAGTTCCTTCAATGTTCGAGTGATGTGGTTGAACGTTTTTTTTAATTTATTTTTTTAGGCCTTTTATGACACAGGTCACCTTTCAGTGGAGTCAGTGGGGTCAGTGTGATGTGATGGAGGCTGTTGAGCATTTCTTATCGCCTGCCCAGTTGTGAGAGGACTAGAGCATAGACTGTTGTTCTGACGTTGACTTGGGGTAGGACAGGTTTCACGTTCTTCAGGAGTGAGAACTGGCTCTAAGCTGTCTGGGATTTTCGGGTGATGTCCTCTGAAGCAGAGGTCGGTATCAAGGGTGAATTCTAATGACTTTGCTTTGGATGTCCTCTGGAGAGTAAAGCTGTTATAAGTTCATTTTGGAAAAGCAGGTTTGGATATATAGTAGTTAGTTGCTGTTGGCAAATAGGAGTAATTCTGTTTTTGACAGCTGAGTCTCAGGTAGGAGCTGAATATCTAGGGGCCGATTTATGCATTGGCTGGAAACCAGTTTCTCCTCCAGGGCGACGGAGTACATTACTCCATTGCCCTGACAGAAATGCTGCCCACCCCCGAATTTACAAATGACTGCCAAGCTGGTGGTCATTTCTAGAGCATTGGCAGGAACCACTGTCACAGCAGTTCCTGTCAATGTTTTTGTAGTTTGGTGCAGGGCTTTGTCAACTTGACATACAGAGCCTCGCACCAAACTGTTTTCTTTTTTCTTTTCAAAAAACAAAATGCCAAAGAGGGATTTCCTTTTTGAAAACATAAAAAAATAATGCCCCCTCGCCATAGGAGTCACCTACAATGGTGAGGGGGACATTTTGTGTTTTTTACTGTCCCTTACCTCCAGGGTTTGCCTGGTGGTGATGACAGTAAAAAAAAATGGTTATATGTGCACTCATCCTAATTGGGTGGACAGACCTATAGTCAATTCTCTGACGGCCCTTACTCCGTCGGATGAATGGAGAGGTTTGGCTATGGTGGTGACAAAGTTGTCACCACCTTAGCCAAACCTATGGTCTGCCTGCATTTGATTGGGGCAGGTGGACCACTGTGATGATGGGGAGGGAACACGGTCACCGTTGCATTGGAGTTCACTCTCCACCAACATCTAAATCAGCCCCCTATATCTCAACAATTTTGAGGCATATTGTGAGTTGTTGATTGTCATGATTAGTGGAGATTGTCAGGTAGAGTTGCATGTCATTTGCATATTGATAGTTCTTGATGCGTATGATGATGAGTAAGGAGGCATAGTGTTCCAAGTAGAGGCTGAAAATAATCGAGACTCAGATGGAGAGCTCGGGTATTAAGAAGGCGTCGGGGAGTTTAAGAGATCTTGATTTTCCTTTCTGGAAGAATTGAAAAAGGCTGGTGAGGTCAGAAGTGAACCTCTGAAGGATTGTGTCAAAGAAGCCCATGGGAGTCTCCAACATGAGGATAAGTTGCTGAATATCGGAAGTGTCAAAGGTTCTCCAGTTGGATCGAGTAGGATCAGGAGGAAGGGGTCAATCTACTAAGTGATCAGAAGGACATTATAGACTATATGAAGAGTGGTGGTCTTAGTAGTGCAGTGTGGCTTCAGTCGAGATTGGTGGTCCTGTAGGAGTTTGTTCCTTCTCATCTGGTTATTGAGTTGACTAAAGACTGGTGTCTCAATGATTTTTCAGATGATTGAAAGAGGAATGATGGGGAAGAAGTTTGCAAGATAGCCTGTGTTTAGGGTGTTTTTTTCAGTGGTGAGAGGATCTGTCCTGGTTTGAGGTCATCTGGGAAGATTTCTTGATTGCAGGAGTGGTTAACAAGGTTGAGGTTTGAGGTCATCTGCTTGGAGAGACTTTGCGATGAAAGCGAGTGAGATATACTTTGTGTAGAGGGTGGTTTTGGTGGGGTTGAGGATGTCAGTGAGGTCCTTATGCAAGAGAAGGCAAAAAGCTGTAGATTAGGTATTTATTCATGGGCGGTATAAGGCATGGCACACATCTGTCTAGTATCCGTGTTAGGCATTCTGGCCTTGTCTGACTTCTGAAGCCTCACGTTATTGTTCATGGTGATACACTGTTCATTTCAATAAGGAACTGGGAGTTGGGAAGGCAGTAAAAAAGCATCTTAACGTCTCAACTCTTCCCCATTCCCTTCAGTGCATCTTATGCACTTCAATTCCAAAACACCATAGCCAGGAAGAGGCATCTTCCATTGTCACATATTTCAAGTAACTGTCCCAGATGCCATGGTGGGTACCACCTCCTCACCTCACTTGCTAATTCCACAGTCTTCAATGTAATGGTTTCCTTCATAAATTCATCGATTGTAGGGTATTTTTGAGCCTTCAAATGCCACCAAAATAATCTTTTGCTATCCACTAAGGGAGTCTGGCTCAACCGGTCAAGATAGCAAGATATCTGTCTCCTGCATGTATTTAAAAGTTAAGGGCATTCATGTATTTTAACTCTAAAGCTAGACTCTGTTTCTATTTTCAGCACACAGGCGTCCTACAATGCTTAAACTTTGAGATAATGCTTGTATATTCCACTCTGATTTTTGCACCGCCCCATATATTACTGCCCGAGGGAGTGAAATAGAACTTGTAGAAAATCCCACACATTATCACACTCTGTTGCATATTGTTCACCCAGTCTATTCCCTGCAGAATTCTTTACCAAGAAGATGGTGAGATTTTCTGCCCTATCACGTCTATGTTTAGCATAGCAATTAAAATTATTTGGCTACAGACTCATGCAGTCTTTGGCATTTTTAAGTTTATTATTTGTTTTTAAAGGAAGTATGGAAAGGAGGATTAAACTATGGTCTTCTGCTTGGGGCATCTGCCATCTACCTCTCAAAAGTCTCCCTCAATCTTCCCCCATTTCATATTGAACAACAAAGGACGTGAAAAGGATTTTTGGGTAGATGCCGCCCTACTCTGTGAACATTACTTTCCATCCAGACATCCTTCCATTGTGAAGTAGTCCTGTATCCTACTCATCAGGCATCAACTACCTTGAAGGTTCACATAATTTGTTATCAGGGAAAGAAATACCATAAGGCGAGGTGAGATCACCGTCTTAGGGTAGCACCAGCAGATGTCATTCTGGCTGTTTTTCGGATGGGCCAGCCACATTGTTTAAACTTTTCTTTGGCCTTTAACACAGAAAATCCAAACGCCATTCCTGTTACACAGCTTCTTTTAATCAGTAGCCTATGCTCTGCAGTCAGTGCTTAATTTGTAAAAGAATGAGTGCTGGTGCTTAGAGCTCTGCTCAGAAAACCGTGGCCTGCACTATTACATTTTGGTGCCCCGAATACCAAGACTGCGTAGTCTGGAATCCACCTCATTCCTCTTTAATCCACTACCAGGAACTCCCTGCCCCTTTCTCTTTCTCTCACACATTCCTGCTTTTACCATTTGTCTGTCTTTCTCTTCCTCCTTCTTTCCCTCTTCTGTGTTTGTCCCTCTCTCGCTCTTGGGAAATGTCTGATAAGGAAAAATAACTGCTGGTCTTAAAAAATGAGTGCTGGTGGCTGCCACCGGCAGCTCCGGTCAAATTAAGCACTGGCTGTAGCTGAATACTATCCTTGAGAGGATTAAAAGCCACAACGTCCACAAACACGGACGAAGTTCGCCTATTGGAATGTTTGGTGGTTGAGCCAAAGCGTGTTTGGGTTCCCCTATGTACATGCACGGTTCAAGATTGCAGGTGAGAGGCAGGGCGTAATGCAGGCACTCGCAGGGGGGTTCCTCTAGTGGCCCCAGCACACCAATGGGCCCTCTACTCAACCAGAGGCCAGCTATTACCAGTAAGGTTTAGGAGACACCCATTCTACATGGGGACCCTTATCATTATGCCACTAGAAAGATCCTGTGGCCCCACAACAGAGCAGGGCCCTATAACTTTGAATTTTGTAGCAGAGGCATTGAAGACTAAACAGAGCACCCTGTGGAAGAGGGGCTTCTCAAAGCACAAGTCCTTGGGTGGTTACCAGCCCATCAAGCACACAAGGCCATTCCTAAAAGTATTTCTTATTGGAGAATCACTCAGGCTGGCTGTCTGGACTCAATCAATCAACTCAAATTTGTAGAGCATGACTGATCACCCACAAGGGTACCCAGGCACTAGGATCTTGCTGAGATCAGTCGAAAAGCTAGGTCTTGAGTCCCTTTCTGAATTCATGGAGGGGCCATGATGTTTGGAGGGGAAGAGAAGGGTTGTTCAGGTACTTTGAGGCGTGGTAGGAGAAGGAGCGTCCACCACTTTGGATTCAGTGAATCTGGGGAGTGTGTACGAGGGCGAGGATGTGGAGCGCAGGTGTCTGGAGGGTTGGTTTAAGTTCAGGCGGTGGTTGATGTATGCTGATCCTTAGTTGTGGAGGGCCTTGTAGGTGTGTGTCAGCATCTTGAATTGGCATCTTTTCTGGATGGGGAGCCAATGGAGGTTTCTGAGTTGGGGGTGATGTGGGTCCATTTGGGGAGGTCGAGGATGAGTGTGGCAGCTGAGTTCTGTACTGTCTGGAGTCTCTTCAGGAGTTGCGTGGTGATTCCTGCATAGAGTACGTTGCCATAGTCCAGCCAGCTGGTGACTAGGGCTTGAGTGATGTTTTTCCTTGTGTTGACGGGGAGCCATCTGAAGATCTTCCTGGGCATTGTGTATCAAAATATCTGGCTATGTTTCCGAAACCTCTTTCCTTCCTTGCTTCCTCGTGGCCATCCTTTTCTCTTTCTCTCCTCTCTCTTTCTCTCAGTTTCTCCTTTTTAGCTACACTTTTGTTCTGCCCTCCTCTCTCTGTATTTCATCCTAGCTACATAGCGTCAAAGCCTAGTGACTTGAGTCAATTCTTCCGTACTCCCTCATTCGTTTTCTGCATTCCTTAACCCCTTTTTATTCCTTTCCTCCCTTTCTCTGTTTGTTTCTAATTTCCTCTCAGTCAACTATCTCTTCCACTGTTCTGTGCCTCATTATCCCCCCCTTCTTTCCAACCATTTGTCTTGCTCCCTCCTTTGGTTCCATCTTTGCTTAATTTTTCCTTTCCGTCCTTTCCTTTTCTGTGCTTCTTACCCTCTCCTCCATTCTTTCATTTTAACCCTTCCTCTTCCTTGCTTCTACCAATCACTCGTTCATCCCCTCTACCCACTCCCTCTATTCATTTCTTCCCTTCTTCATCACTGCCTCCATACTTCTCTGCATACTCTCATATTTCTTCTATATCTATCAGTGCTTTGTAACCCCACTTATCTTCCATGTTCCTCTTCCTTGCTTCTACCAATCAGTCGTTCATCCTTCACTTCCCACTCTCTCATGTTTATTTAGTTCTTCCCTTCTCCATCCACCCTTCCACCCATTAGTGATTTTCCTCACTTTTCTCCCTCCTTCACTTTTTTCATTTTTCTTCCCTTCCTCTTCTGTTCTTCCACCCATCACTGTTGCCTCCCTCTCTCCCTTCCTTCATGCTCCCCTTGCTTTTCCTTGCTTCCATTCTTAAGTCCTTCTAACACACTCCTCTCTATTTTCTTAATTCTTTTCTTCTCAATCCTCTCCAAAAATCTGCCCTCCTCACTCCCTATCACCTTCTTCTCTCCTTTCAGTTTTTATTCCCTTCCTCTTCTTGCATCTACCCATCTGTTTGTCTTTCCTCCTTCTCCCCCAATTTTATTTACTTATTTCTTCCCTTCTCCATATTTGCTTCCACACAACGATGATTCTTCCTTCCCTTTTTCTCTTCTTTCTTTGTTTTCCCCTTCCTCTTCCTTGTATGAGTTGTGCTTTATTAGCTCCCTCTCTTCTCTGTTCCTTTCCTGTTGCATCATTCTTTCCACCCACTAGTGCTGCCTTCCTCTCTTCTTTAATTGCCTCCTTGCTCCTTCATCAGTTGTTCTTCCCTCCCTCCACACTCCCTCTCTTCTTTTTTCCTTTCTTCTACCCAGTGATTAATTTGTAAAAAAAAAAAATAGATGCAAGGGCCCTCGTCAGGAGGACACTGCAGCTTGCACCATCCATTGTCCCTGCTAGCTCTGCCAGTGGCACTACCAACATGACTAACTATCACACTCTTATAAGTGTGGCAATTCATACTATTCCAGGCCCCTAAAGCTATAACAATGGCTTGGGTGGCAGGTAATAGTCATTGTTAATGTATATTGAATGAATAAACAGCTTTTGTTCTGTTCATACTTAAATTAGGCAGAGAGCACCATCATGTGGCAGACTGTCATTAGCACCAGTGCTGACAATTGCATGCCGGTTCCGAGCAGCAGAAACCACTGGCTCAAATTAAGCACTGCTTTCACCCATCAATGCTACTTCTCTCTTTCTCTTCTTTCATTGCTTTCACTTCCTTGCTCCCAATCAGTCATTCTTCGTTCCCTCCACACTCCCTCTGTACCTTTGTCCATCCGTCCTCCAACCCCCCAGTGCTCCCTCCCGCTGCGGTATTTGAAGATGTCACACTGTCCCTCTAGCAATTCCACTTTACAGAAAACACTGGAGTGTGTCCTGAGTGTGTCCTCGTGGGCACCAGCCCGTTGCTGGCTGCCAGCCACAGACCTCCTTGTGCACCGGAAATGCACCTTCCGAAGGGGGTCTTAGGGCCGCAGAGTAGTACTCACTCATCGTCTGTAGGTTTCAATATTAACCAAACCACAATGTCTGCAAAGAAGTGCTCTGAAAACAAAATACCGAAATGTGCAAGGAAAGTGGCTCAGCGGGTTAATGCACCAGCTGGGATCCCGCCAAGACCAATTCAGTCCTCCCCCCTTGAAAGGTTAGAAAATTAATTATCACACCATTAGGCAATGATAACACCTGATATTTCCAGCACTTAGAAAAAGTTGTGATGCAGTACGAAGCACTATATAAAATTAACATGCTTGCTGATAATGATGCTCGTTTTGTTGCTGTTAGCAGTAGTTTTGCATAATTGCAACAGTTATGATTACATCTCAAAAATGTAATCCCAAAATGCATCAACAACAAAAGACTAAATCCTAATCATAAACCTGACACTCACTTTACTCTCACCCCTTATTGTTAACCTTATGCGCATCTTAAACCTAAACCTAATCTTGGTTCTCAGACTAAACCTGGGGTTAAATTATTCTTAATCCTAACCCCACAATCACCTTAGCCCTAAGCCTTTATACTATGATTAAAACTAGCCCTAAACTGTGAGCCTCAGGCTTATGCTAAACTAACGCCTGGACTTAACCTTATCCCTGGGTCAAATCCTCAACCTAACACAATGGCTACACCTAGCACTCTGCTCACAGCCTAAGCCTTGTGATAATCCTAGCCCTAAGCCTTGCGCTACGCTGAAGCACAGGACTTTAGATGTAGCTTCATTCCAGCCGATTCTCTTCATAGATTTCGGGCCTTACATATTCAGAAGTAGGCCACCAGTCTGACCCAATATGGAATACCGGGTGTGGCATAAATCATTCTCTAGCGGAATACCCTCATAATATTTGAGTGGACTCGGGTTTATATATCGGTTTAACTAGTTAGCCCTGAGACTAAGCCCAGTGCTACCCTGAAGCCTAGGATTAGCCGTAGCCCTGAGACAAAGCCTAGCGCTACCCTGAAGCCTAGGTTTAGCCCTAGCCCTGAGACTAAGCCTAGCGCTACCCTGAAGCCTAGGTTTAGCCCTTGCCCTGAGACTAAGCCTAGCGCTGCCATGGAGCCTAGGTTTAGCCTTAGCCCTGAGACGAAGCTTAGCGCTACCCTGAAGCCTAGGATTAGCCCATGCCCTGAGACTAAGCCTAGCGCTACCCTGAAGCCTAGGTTTAGCCCTAGCCCTGAGACTAAGCATAGCGCTACCCTGAAGCCTAGGTTTAGCCCTTGCCCTTAGACTAAGCCTAGCGCTACCCTGAAGTCTAGGTTTAGCCCTTGCCCTGAGACTAAGCCTAGCACTGCCCTGGAGCCTAGGTTTAGCGTTAGCCCTGAGACAAAGCTTAGCGCTACCTTGAAGCCTAGGTTTAGCCCATGCCCTGAGACTAAGCCTAGCGCTACCCTGAAGCCTAGGTTTAGCCCATGCCCTGAGACTAAGCCTAGTGCTACCCTGAAGCCTAGGTTTAGCCCTTGCCCTGAGACTAAGCCTAGCACTGCCCTGGAGCCTAGGTTTAGCCTTAGCCCTGAGACGAAGCTTAGCGCTACCCTGAAGCCTAGGTTTAGCCCATGCCCTGAGACTAAACCTAGTGCTACCCTGAAGCCTAGGTTTAGCCCTAGCCCTGAGAATAGCCTAGCACTACCCTGAAGCCTAGGTTTAGCCCTTGCCCTGAGACTAAGCCTAGCACTGCCCTGGAGCCTAGGTTTAGCCTTAGCCCTGAGACAAAGCTTAGCGCTACCCTGAAGCCTAGGTTTAGCCCATGCCCTGAGACTAAGCCTAGCGCTACCCTGAAGTCTAGGTTTAGCCCTAGCCCTGAGACTAAGCCTAGTGCTACCCTGAAGCCTAGGTTTAGCCCTAGCCCTGAGACTAAGCCTAGCGCTACCCTGAAGCCTAGGATTAGCCCTTGCCCTGAGACTAAGCCTAGCACTGCCCTGGAGCCTAGGTTTAGCCTTAGCCCTGAGACGAAGCTTAGCGCTACCCTGAAGCCTAGGTTTAGCCCTAGCCCTGAAACTAAGCCTAGCGCTACCCTGAAGCCTAGGATTAGCCCTAGCCCTGCCACTAAGCCCAGTGCTACCCTGAAGCCTAGGTTTAGCCCTAGCCCTGAGACTAAGTCTAGTGCTACCCTGAAGCCTAGGTTTAGCCCTAGCCCTGAGACTAAGCCTAGCGCCACCCTGAAGCCTAGGATTAGCCCATGCCCTGACACTAAGCCCAGTGCTACCCTGAAGCCTAGGTTTAGCTCCTAGCCCTGAGACTAAGCCTAGCGCTACCCT
The DNA here is from genome assembly GCA_963921515.1 of Calotriton arnoldi. NCBI lineage: Eukaryota > Metazoa > Chordata > Amphibia > Caudata > Salamandridae > Calotriton > Calotriton arnoldi. Next base: position 3,044,859 of record CAWUFW010000210.1, on the reverse strand, counting down.
GAAGCCTAGGATTAGCCCATGCCCTGACACTAAGCCCAGTGCTACCCTGAAGCCTAGGATTAGCCCTTGCCCTGAGACTAAGCCTAGCGCTACCCTGAAGCCTAGGTTTTGCCCTAGCCCTGAGACTAAGCATAGCGCTACCCTGAAGCCTAGGTTTAGCCCTTGCCCTGAGACTAAGCCTAGCGCTGCCCTGAAGCCTAGGATTAGCCCTAGCCCTGAGACTAAGCCTAGCACTGCCCTGGAGCCTAGGTTTAGCCTTAGCACTGAGATTAAGCCTAGCGCTACCCTGAAGCCTAGGTTTAGCCCTAGCCCTGAGACTAAGCCTAGCACTGCCCTGGAGGCTAGGTTTAGCCTTAGCCCTGAGATTAAGCCTAGCGCTACCCTGAAGCCTAGGTTTAGCCCTAGCCCTTAGACTAAGCCTAGCGCTACCCTGAAGCCTAGGATTAGCACTAGCCCTGAGACTAAGCCTAGCGCTGCCCTGGAGCCTAGGTTTAGCCTTAGCCCTGAGATTAAGCCTAGTGCTACCCTGATGCCTAGGTTTAGCCCTAGCCCTGAGACTAAGCCTAGCGCTACCCTGAAGCCTAGGTTTAGCCCTAGCCCTGAGACTAAGCCTACCGCTACCCTGAAGCCTAGGATTCGCCCTTGCCCTGAGACTAAGCCTAGCGCTACCCTGAAGCCTAGGATTAGCCCGTGCCCTGAGACTAAGCCTAGCGCTACCCTGAAGCCTAGGTTTAGCCCTAGCCCTGAGACTAAGCCTAGCGCTGCCCTGGAGCCTAGGTTTAGCCTTAGCCCTGAGACTAAGCTTAGCGCCGCCCTGAAGCCTAGGTTTAGCCCTAGCCCTGAGACTAAGCCTAGCGCTGCCCTGAAGCCTAGGATTAGCCCTAGCCCTGAGACTAAGCTTAACACTACCCTGAAGTCTAGGTTTAGCCCTAGCCCTGAGACTAAGCCTAGCGCTACCCTGAAGCCTAGGATTAGCCCTTGCCCTGAGACTAAGCCTAGCGCTACCCTGAAGCCTAGGTTTAGCCCTAGCCCTGAGACTAAGCCTAGCGCTACCCTGAAGCCTAGGTTTAGCCCTAGCCCTGAGACTAAGCCTAGCGCTGCCATGGGGCCTAGGTTTAGCCTTAGCCCTGAGACTAAGTTTAGCGCTACCCTGAAGCCTAGGTTTAGCCCTAGCCCTGAGACTAAGCCTAGCGCTACCCTGGAGCCTAGGTTTAGCCCTTGCCCTGAGACTAAGCCTAATGCTACCCTGAAGTCTAGAATTAGAGTTAGCCCTAAGTCTAACCCTAGCAATATCCTGAGGCCTAGGATTAGCCCTTGCCCTGAGACTAAGCTTTGTGCTACCCTGAGGCCTAGGACTAGCCCTTGCCCTAAGTCAAACCCTAACTCTATCAAAATGTCTCACCTTGTGCCCTGAACTTAAGCCTCATGTTAACACTAGCCTTGAGCCTTAGAATAATGGTACCCTGAAGCGCATGCTTAGCCCTAGTCCTGAGACTAAGCCTAGTGCTACCCTGTAGCCTAGGATCAGCTTTAGCCCTGAGACTAAGCCTAACACTACCCTGAGGGCCAGGCTTAGCCCTGGTCTTGAGACTAAGCCTAATTCTCTCCTGCTCCTGAGCTTAGCCCTAGCCCTGAACCTAAGCCTAACACTACCCTAAAGCCTAGATTTACCCCAGCCCCAAGCCTAAGCCTAAATCTACCATGAAACCAATGCTTAGCCCTGAGAACTAGCCCAATTGAACCCTGTATTCGCAGGTCTTGCCTCACCAAAATGCCAATAGTACTGGAAGTGACGTCACGTGCCCTTTGGAATCTAAAGACGTCACCGGGTTGATATCTTACCCCACCTCTGAGATGGCTCCTAATTGCCCTTGGGGGGCTGGTGGGAGGGAATTTGCGGAAGAAACTAGAACTGTACGTGTAGGAGCCCTGTTCACCTTTGATCCTTCATGATCTTTCAGACTAGGGGTAGCAAGGTCAGCGCAAGGGGTGCCAAAGGGCAGTGCCAAGGAGACTCAAGGGCAAGCTAGGAACAGAAGCTGCCAACTCCGGGCAACCCTCTGTGACAATCTCAACCCTAATGCTAACTTTTGTTTTAAATTTCGGCTTTTTCATGTTTGCCTCCCATACATATTTTCAATATCAAACATGTGTAAATTAAATAACTTTAATTTTACAGTTGTTGGTGCTTTTGTTCTGTGTGTTTTTGTTACACTAAATTTGGCTGCCACAGGCCCTTTCTGATTACAATAACTCTCTTTCTGTGGCGTTGGTTCACCCAGGTCAACAAATCCCCTCTGCAGGTCTCACAGCCCCTGAAAGCACTTCAGACTGAGCGCCTCCTGTTTCCCATTAGTTTAATAGGCACCCAAGAGTCCCAGATAAAGTGAGGTGACCTTTGCAGAAGCATGTCTTGTCCTCCAACTCTGCTCTTAGTGCGGTGAAATGCAGACTCTTCAGAGACCCTTCACAGAAAAATCAAAGCTCATCAACTTGTGAGGCTAATGGTGGCTGCCTGAAGCTCACAGCGTGTCGCGCGAGCGGGCGTGCCTTGTGAGCGCTCCTGCCTCATGAGCGGGTCATGCCTGTGAGCAGCGGAAGTGGCGCACGCGCTCCTTGCTTCCTGCAGCCTTCCTTGACGTGGCTTTCTCAGAGATTCTGGGCTGCCCAAGGGGCCGCCCCATGAGCAGTGCAAGGCTGTTATCATACGAGTCAAGAAGCCAACCTTGTCTCTTTCAGAGCGGCAGTCAGGGTCGGATTGGTAACGCAGGCACTCAGGAAATGGCTAAAGGGCCGGTAGCCGAGTTCCAGCCGTGGGCTGCTTTTTTTGGCAGCCTGGGTGCTGTCTGTGCTGTTAGGATGCCGCCAGCGGCCCAGTGGGTGCCTGAGTGGCCTTTCTAGAGACAGATGGGCGGAGGTATCACTCCCCTTCTCTCGCTGGGCCGGTCCATTAATGTATGCCGATCGAGCGGGAGCAGGGGTCCTGAGCAGAAGTGGTCTCACTTGCATTCATGTGTGGCTCAGCAATGTGAACTAATCTGTGCAATTTTTTTTATCGAAGTGAAGTTAATAAAACATGCCCCCCACCCCCTTTCTTTTCATAAAACTTTGTTGAAGCAGTGTTTTGCGGAAAGGCAATATGGAAATGTGGGCCACTTTTTTTGGGTGTGCCCAGGCCGATTTTTGATCCCAATCCAACCCTGGCGGCAGTGCAACCTGGAAAGTGCGCAGAAAGCTATTTGATTTTTATTTTGCATTAATCTCTTGTAATATGTTGGAACATTTATATAGTGCTTACTACCCGTGAGGAGGGTGCTGAAGCGCTTGTCCGCATGGGTAGCATAGAGTGTGTGGTTTGGAGCAGTGCTTGAAATGGAAAAATAGAACTGCAGGTACTTTGTAAGAGAGAACCTGCTTCTTTCTGAGAAGTGCCGGCACTCTCCAATTAAAGTATTACGTTTTTCTTGAAAAGTGCAGTTACTCTCCCTCTCAAAATAAAAAGTGTCAGTACTCAGTACCGGCCCATTTAAAGCCCTGGTTTGGAGTTTGTCTTTGTTTTGGTCCTATGTTGGAGTTTTTTTCATGTTGTTTGTGGTCACAAGGAAGGTGTGGTTATTGTGTTATGGGATGCAGCGCTTACCAGTGTGGTGGATTAAGAGCCGAGAGAGAAGTGCAGTTTATTGTTTTTGCTAAGCCTGCAACGTTGATCAGCTCTGCAGGTCTCTTTATATTTCTTATGATCACAGTCCACTAACTTATTTACTGCACAAGGAAGTCCACGCCGAGCTTTTTGTGTTTGTTTAGATTCCTGAGCAGGCATAGGCTGGAGGGAGAGATGGTTAAGAGACCTCATTTGTCTTGAATTGTTATTGCTGGCTTGTGGGTAGGGTGGTTCTTTTCTGCGGTGGTCCAGAGTGTGGAAAGTTGTCTGATTTTAGAAATCTGTCTTCTGTTACTTTCAGATTAGAAAAAGGAATGCCGCTTGCTATTATGGGTTTGAAAGGAACTCTAGATTCTTAAGGCGTAGCAGGAAAGGACCTGATGTCTCATCTTTTCCATTCTGCACTATCTTTGGACTGCAGGTGTTGTGTTCTGGACCGCAGGTTTTGGTTTTGCCTGCCATGATGCGTGCACTTCTACTAAAAACTTCTTGAGCGATACAAACAGGAAACTGGTTTGAGAAAAAAATTTAACTTGGCGAGATATCTCTGGCATAAAAAATTAAGTGAAACTGTGAAATGTAATGTAATTGAGAGACCACCGAAAACAGAGCTGATCAGTAGTTAGAATTTCGTTGAAAAAGAGTTTCAATTTTTTGGAAGCAGAAGGAAAAACAAGCATTGGCATAGCCAATAGGTCTCACCTTTGGGACCTTTTAAGTGTTTAGCCATGCAGCACATTATCATACTACCTAATGTGTCACTAAACTGTCTGATAATCATCAACTGCCTTCTGGAGAAAGCCTGGAGCACCTGAAAAGTGGACCTAAAAAGTGTGCAGTACTAGTTTGTGAACTCCATTTCCCATAAGCCTCCGGGGTGTGCTATTTTACTCCTATTTGTTACCACGCACAATCTCGCTTCCATTGTCACTCGCAGGTTAGTGGAATAGATGCGAGTGACTACACTGCTCATCAATCATCATATAAACGTTCCTGTTGTCCATTGGGGTGGGATGGGGAGGTGATGTGGACGGTGCATGGAGAGCCAAGACGGCCCTTGGTACGGATAGACTTAACAGCCATGTTGAAAAGCAGGAGGTTTTCAGCAACTACCAAAGGTGCAGCTCAATAAAACAAGAAAAATTCATTTTTTTCACAAGATGTGTACACTAATATTATTTGTTATGTAATAAAAAGTTTCGATATTAAATATCTATACATGTGTATTATAGTTCTGTCTGCATAGACTCTGTTATATCACTGTATTTTTATGTTTTTGTTAATTATTGCCTTTTGGTAATTTTCCTTCCTTCCAGAGCACTCATTTGCAGAGGTCACGTGTACTAACGCAAATGGCTATCACTGTGTGGCGAGCTGCGGACGGCTCCTCCTGAGCGTCCTTCTTCTGTGTTGATGCCTGGGGGTGCGGCTAACTGCTGCATGGCTGTGTTAGAGATTGAGAGTGGCGCCGCACAAGGTGAAAACATGCGCAACTTAAATCATTCAAAAACACGTTAACTACTAAGGCCAAAAAACGCCATACCTTAGCCACCCAGCTGAAGATTGGGGACTGGACATTCTAATGCAGCAGGCAGACCGGGCGAGCTGCCCCCCCTGCTACCTCCTCCCTTGGACTCTTAGCGCCCGAAGCAAGCTTCCACTGAAGTGCTCTCGCCGGGGGAGGGGAGAGCGCGTAAGACGGGTCCCTGCGTGCAGAGAATCACACGGTGCAGGGGACATGAACACTTATTCCTCTTCCACTTGAGCTCAGTGACCAGCTGGTGTCCCTGCTGACATGTCTGGCTTGTGAGCGGTCAGTTAAGTAAGCGGGGATCCGGGGAGAAGTAAGTTCCTCCCTTCGACAGCTGACCCCTCCTTCTCCAGTTTGTCAGTGCGAGCAGCGCTCAGAAACCAAGAAGTCGCTAAATATGACACAGCGCTGGGAAACTCACTCGGGAGTTTTGGCGGCTTGTTAAAGAAAAGCGCCATCATGAAGGCAGTGTAACTCTTCGTGGTCGCACTTGGCTTCTAAAACGCTCTGAGTGGATAACAGAAGCCAGCCAAAGACTACGGCAACTTAGGATGCATAGACGTGCCGCCCCAAGAAAAATTGACACCAAAACATTTTTAAAAAAGAGTTTCCTGCCTGCAACAGCATATGCGGTGCTGGTTAAACAAATATTAAAAAAGCGATTCCTGCCTGCAACAGCAGATACTTGCAACAGCAACCAGGAGAAAAGCATTTCGTGCCGCCCGGTATTAGAAGACCGCAAGTGGTGCGCGCGCACTGCAAAGAATGTAAGGAATGCAGCTGTGACAATGCGCGCCGCTGCTCGCTCCCGAGACCCAAAGGCCATGGGAGGGAACATTTCAACAAAAGGTGGGACAAACACACGCCTTCGGCCATTTGCGTGCTTTCTTTTTTGAAAGACACACGCTATAGCCAATGAAATCTGTGGGAGTTAACTAAATCCCACGGAGAAGTCTGTGGGAAGTTTGGAGTGCTTACAAGAAGCCTCCCCATAGAGCAGCGCATGCGCGCTGCGCTAGGCTCAACCTAAAAATCACCCCTCCAGCCATGCCCTTGAAAATCCATGGAAGTGTCTGAAGGTTGTGAGAATCGGATTTCAGTGTCTGCCAGGCTTGCAACGAGCAACATAGCTCTGTCAAAAGGAAAGATATAACCTCAGGGCTTAGTTTGTGGAGGGCAAAGGGATTCCTCAAGAGTCCACTGCACCGTGCACCTTGCACCACCCACTACCACTGCCAGCACTGCCAAAAGCAGTACCAACACAACTACTAATCATCACACTCTTGAAAAAGTGTACCACTTTAAACTACTCCGGTTCATCTAAAGTGGAAAGAAAATCCTGGATGCCCTGGTTTTATCAATTTTATTATATATTTAATTGTTAAACATTGTGCAGACAAAACACTGCCACCATGTGGTGACTGGTCATAAATGCTGATGCTGAGAATTAAGCGACCACTGGCAAACAACGGGCTCAAATTAAGCAATGCATAACCTCCTCCACCATGAGAGAACTGCACTGGCTTCTCATGCCGGTCCTAATCACCTTTGAGGCCTACAGCATCCACTTCAAAGCAGCACCATATCTCATTTTACAAGGATTTACTGGTTAAGCAACGAGGGTACAGACATGTTTAGGTTATGTCTGTGAGTCATTACAAGCAGCTTTTCTGTAACGTTGAGTAAAACCTTTTAAATCCGTGTCACTGTTGACATGTGGTTTATTGTAAACATCTATTTTTCACATTTGGAGGTTCTCATGTGAGGAGGTGCCCCTGTCTTTCTCAAATTACCCTTGTGGGTGTAAAGACAATTTAAAACACACCAACGTGTTCCTCTTCAGTGCTTTTAAATTGCAAAGAACGCATCTTGAGAGGCTGACATGACAGAAACATTTCATATTGTCAGGTTGGATTCATCACCTTCAGCTGGTCACATATATTTCTCACAGAAAACAAATGCATTGAAAGGGCTGTCCCTCCTTTTAGGTCTAACATTTGACAGCACAGTTGTCAAACTAACCTATTGCTTACAATACACATATAGTGGACTTGGGGTCCACCCCATTCAACCTTTGGCTTTCTTCGACCAGCCTCTTTCAGCCACTGGCTTGAGAATTTGTCAATCATTGCTGAGCTCAGCCCAGTGGAGCAGTCATCTCTCACATAATACTATTGGCTGTTTGGATGTATCCTTCCACCCTTACATGGTTGTTTATACTGAACTGCACAAGGGGCTACTTTACAACTAATTGTCATCTGTCTGCTTCTGATGGCTCTCTCCTGTGTGTCTTGCTCTAAAGCAAGCATTGACAAAGCCATAGGTCTGCATTCACATGCGATTGCATGCAGCATTAGTAAGTAAAACACAGAACTGTGTCTTTGCCAAAGCTTGTTTCTCCTTGATTTTACATTTGTGTTGCTGGTTAGAATGCCCTTGCCATTCTATAACCCACTCTTTACTTTCCTATGTCTTACACCTCCTCAAATTCTCCCATCCTAATCTCCTATTCTCCTCCCAGTCCCTCTTGCTTTATTTCCTCTCTTCCATCCTCCTACATCCCGCCCCTAGTCCCTCTCTGCAGCACATACTTGACTTTAAGTCCCTCACTCTCCTTTCACTACTCCCATTCTCATTCCACCCAGCACTTCCCTCCACATCGTTTTGATTTATTTCTTCCTCTTCTCACTTCATCTCTTCCCCCATCCTGTGTGTCCCTCTGTAGACGTAAAACACAAACTACAGCAACCATATTCTTTGAAACCTCAAGATCAACTTCTCTTCTTCTAAAAAGTAATAGAGACTTGTTTTTACTGTCCCTAGAGTATAAGAAATTGTAAGAAATCTTTTCTTATCTTTTTTCCGTCCAGACCCAAGATTTAATTTAATTTGTCAATTGGTTTCCTTGTTTAAGTTTATTTTGGAGACATCTCACCTTGATCTTTCTTCAGCTCAATCTTTAGTCAAAATATTCTCATCAGAATTGTGGTGGACATCCCTGGCGTATATCACAGTAACCAACGTCATGGCTTATTAGTATTCATCTGATGCGTAATTCTTTTGAATATATTGATCAATTGATGGACTTTATTTTCCCAAACCTGGTAGAGCCTGAGAGTCTGTCACCTTCCACTCATCTGCTGCAGGAAGATGTAGGCCACAAATAGTCACTGGAGCTGAGTGTAGTAAAGACAATATCCACAGGACAATTAACTCATACAAATTAAAATGTTGTTAAAATGGGATTAACTTTGCAGGTATCTGTTCACTGAATGATGAAGGCTTGAAATGACCAGAGGATGAGACTAGTGACCTCAAATGACCAAAGGACAAAGAGCTGGCACAGAGTAAAATGATTACATTGCTTTGAGGCAAAGAAGTCAGAGATAAAGTTAAACTTTCACAGACTCAGAGTCCATGGTTGAATACCTGGTGAAATCCTGCTAAATGCAAGTAAACAATTTCTCAAGATCAAGGCTGATTTTAAAATGTAGCTTCATGTTAATTCTCTGCAACTTCCAACATTAGGGATTTGTATGATTGAATCATGATCTGGCTTTATAGGTCATCCCTGGAAGGGAAGGCTTTAGGTACTCTTGAAGAAAGATGTTAATACTGGAGGCTTCCTTTCATGAGTAGCTGGTCTGCCCTTTAAGTTAAATAGGTTAAACAGATGCTCAAACTAGTCATCACAGAGCACAGGTAAACCAGCGAAGGAACTACTGTTAGTATGTAAAGGAACGTAGTACTATTGTGATGCCAAGGAAGGAACTACTTTTATTATTTAAACAAAGGAACTAATATTATTATGTCACGGATGGAACCACTACTATCAGACCAGAGTGATAAATACTTGAAACTTGCAGCATTTCAATTTTTACATGTTGCTTCTCGATTAAACTTAGAGGCAGATTTATCAAATGTCACGCAGCGCAGCAAGACACCTTGCGCTGCGTGGTGAAACAGGGAGAGGGCAGGAGTGCTCCATACTCAACATTATATGGTGCATTCCTGTCCTCTACTTGCGCTGGCGCACAATGGGCTGCCATGCGCCAACGCAGGCATCCGTGCACCATGGTGCAAGGGTGCCTGCATCGCAGACAGAATTGCTTTTGTGCAGGAAGGAACACCTTCCTGCACAAAAACAATAAATTGAGTCTTTTTCCTCTTTCTACGTGTGATGCATTCTGCAGCACATGTAGAAAGTGGAAAAACATGGAAAAATAAAGATATTACTCCTCGTCACACCTCACCTGGGAAGGAGTAGCATTTTGATGCGTTCACAGGTCTACCACTCATGGTAAATCTGGAATGCGCCAAAATCCATGGGAGGAGGCGTGGGAACACCTACGCTCCAACCATGGAATGACTCCCTGGGACAAAGTAATGCAAGGCAGCAATTTACACTGCCTTGTACGACTCCAGATTTACTAAGCCACACAGGGCCGTGCAAGGTGGCCTTGTGACTTGGTAAATCTCATTCTAGGTTTTGCATCATCCTGCGGTCCCTTGCGTGGTACAAGGACGACGCAAAACCTTTGAAATATATGCCCCTTAGTACATTTGCTGAGGAAATTATGACTTATTTATTAAAGCTTGTACAAAGTTACAGTTTGTTAAGGTTAGACGAAATCAGCAGGTTTCTTTTATTTATGTTGGCTCCCTGTCAACGTTTTGGCCACTGGACGGTGGAGACACATCGCAGTGCAGTGTGAGGTTGGCGCGGAGTAGCATTTACGGGAGAAAGATTCTACACTGATTCACTCACATCTTCCAGCCCTTCTGCAAAAGAGCTCTCCCACTGTGTGATCATCTGTAATGCAAATTAGTGCCATGAGGTCTGCCTTGCCAGCAGGGCAATGATTTACCCCAGCGCAGCCTTCCCCGCAAGGTTTTGCTCCCCTCTGCATCTGATCACTTCATTATAATCTGGTGGGAGTGGCTTCTATGCCTTTCTCCAAGTAGCTGCTTTTGAAACGATTTTATTCATTAATATTAACTATGGGTATATCCAAAATGGCCGCCTCCTTGGAGCAGCAGCCATGTTGAAGGCAGGCTGAAAGTGAATGTAATAGGTTCAGATCTTCCTTGCACTTTAGACTTCCTTATTCTCTAAGTGTCAACGCCCTAACGATATCCTGCAGCCTTAATAAAGCACGTTTTAAGAGTAAGTACAACACACAGTCAGCTAAGAGTCTAGATTGCCTGTTATTATAATTTCCCACTCCAGAAACTCTCACTTGCAAATCTGGATTTCAAGGGCCGATTTCTGTCCTTAAAGACTGAGATGTTTAGTGAAACGATGCCTCCACTTACTCATTCTCACTTTGAGAACAAGAATTTCTTTTATGTGCAAGACGTCTCAGTGAGTTAACTCTCGCTGCTGACATCTGCTGTGATGTGAAGGTCGCAATTTCTAGACCGGGGAAGGCAGACTCAGCCTTTCACAATAAATAGTTTGAATATTGTTAAAGCAGATCATAGTAACATCTGTCATTTACAGTGTTTACACTGTTTGGGGAGAGGAGTTGGCCTAACGGCTAGGGCGGTCGACCTCCAATCTGGGGAACTGGGTTCGAGTCTCGGCAATGACGCTGAACATCCTGTGATTCTGGGCAAATCACTTAATCTCCCCGTGCCTAACAAAAAAATGAATGTGTCCTCATGTAACGCAACTGGTGCTATGTAAAGCGCTCTGATACCCGATACCTTCGGGTCAAGTTCGCGCTATATAAAACTCCGTAAAATGAAAAATAAATAAATAAAATAAACAACAGAATTGTGGTATGAAGCACCTTACTAAACATGCATTATTATCACCATTATTATCACTATTAAGTTTGTTGTGATTATTATTCGAAGCAGCAGTGATGGTATGGCTGTGAGGTGGGGACTTCTGGTTCAGTTCAGGGGTCCTGGGCCTGCAGTGTGCTGAGGAGCTGGCCAGGGCCGGCTTTAGCGCTGGTGGCGCCCGGTACAACAATCTTTTTTGGCGCCCCTCCCCATTACCTCCTCCTCGGATTCCCTCACTACCACCCGGCACCAGTGCCCCTTATCTCTCTTAAGCCCATTTCTCACATACATTTAATTTGTTTTAAAGCGCTGGTAAAGGCTGACTTTACTAATCCACTCAGCTATCCACATAAAATACAGATATGTTCTTTGCAGCAGGCATATTAACCCTCTGTGCTACTTTATGGCGAGTCAAAACTGCCACTAGACAAAACTCCTATCTCTCTCTCTAGCAGAAACATTAATCATAAGAGTTATCTTGACATTTTTATTGCTGCCTGAAAACTGGACGCACAAGGAACTCTATAGCTGGTGCTTTTAAATCGTAGGATATTGCTGAACACAGCGCCCCCCCTGGCATCAGTGCCCCCCCCCCTCCAGGTCAGGCCTAGTGCGGCTGCACCGGTCGCACCGCCCTAAAGCCGGCCCTGGAGCTGGCTGTAAGGGGCTGTGGTGTTTTGTGGTGCAGGAGTGAATCCGTCTAGGTGGCTGGAAGGTGGTGAGAAAGGTTGCTGAGAGCAGACCTACCAACTCACATGAAGCCACCATGTGTCACACGATATTGGCTCCCTCCGTAAGGAGCTGAATTCACAAGGTCTGCACACAATTACATGGAAACCCCTGCAGACAGCAGGCTTCAAGCTAATTCTTTTGAGACTGCACAGCTGATGTCCATCCCAGCATGTGAAACCTCCACAGAACATGGCAGCAGTCTCAAAAGCTTTATTTGCTTGGTGTGGGAGGTAGTGAGTAGGGGTGTGCAAAATTTGTGTCATTTGCCTTTGCTTAACTTTGCAACTTTCTGCTAAAATTACAAGAAATTAGGCATAATTACGTGAAATGCAACAATGCATTTCATGTTATATTTTAATGCAAAATGCTTCCTAACATCAATTTTTGACATGAGGATGTAATTACGCAAAGTGGTGTAATGGCGTAAAGTAGGAATTTCAAGTAAGAACCATAATGCGAGATTCCAGAAATGACGCAAATTATGCCTGCATAATTTACATTTCGCGCAGGCCTAGTGGTGAGATAAACTCCCTCAGAATGTGCTCAACACAAAGCCCTATCCCTCTCCAGCGCTTAATATGTAAAATAATGAGTGCCGGGGCCCAAAGTTCTGGTCAGTAGTCTGTGGCCAGCGCTATTAAATGTCAGCGTGCCGAACGCCAGTGCTGCGTAGTCCTGAATCCACCTCAGGCGTCTTTAATCCACTACAAAATGCTGCCTGCCTCTTCCTTTCACCCTTCCTGCTTTCTCCCTTTGTGCCGGCTTTTACATCTTTCCCTTCCTTCTTCTTTACTCTTTGTGTCTTTCTTTCTCTCTTGCTCTCGAAAAATGACTGATGAGTTAAAAATAGGTGCCGGTCCCCGAAAATAAGTGCAAGTGGGCCCCACTGGCAACCACCATCTCAAATTAAGTACTGGCCCTGTCTTTATGGTTTTAATTTTTTTTATTGGTATTATCAGCAAAGCACAAAGAAAATAGAGTTACATCAGCGTTTCGGGCCCGTTGTCTTCAGGGCTCCATGCAGTGTAACGTAACAGCCCCCAACTCCCCCCACCCCTGAACCTAATGACCCTTAAATGGGGGCGGAATGGGCCTCAGACAGTCATAGGAGCTGCAGGTATTTGGGGCAAGTGAGTTCCCGAAATTCTGATGTCAGTAGGGCCAAGAAGGGCCGCCAAAGCTTGGGAAATGATGTACCTTGATTGGACAGGGAGAGGGTAATGCGTTCCATCCCTAGTATGTGCCACAGATGATGTAACCAGCCGAGGTGCGTGGCAACCTGCCCTGTACCCTAGTGGGAGAGGATATTTTGTAAGGCCGCGCCCAGGGCTAGACTGATCTGTTTACCCCGCCGCGACCTGAGGGGAAGGCCCAATATTATGTAAGCTGGGAATCTGGGGAGCTCCGTGTTCAAGTGGGTGTCAATGTCCGTGAGCACCTGCGTCCAGTAGGCCTTGAGTTTCGGGCAGTCCCACAACATATGTAGGAGCGTGCCTGGGGATCCGCATTGACGCAGCACTCTTGGCATTTGGACGGGGTATATTTATGCAAACGGTGGGGTGTATAGTACCAATAGGTAGCGATTTCCGTGGCTGTCTCGATCCTGGCGAGTGGTGTGCCTTGCCCGGTAGTAAATGTCACCCTACTCTTTTGTCGTAAGGTCCCTGCCTATTTCAGTTTCCCAACGTGTCTGGCTCTTAGGTTTGGGGACCTCTGTGGTTGGGCCTATCAGTCGGTACAGGTCCGAAACCAGGCATCTGTCAGATGTCTTAGACAAGAGCCAGCGTTTAAAAGGAGTGAGTTGCCACTCAGCTCCGGTGCAAACGCAGGGGTGAATTACCCAGTGGCGAATCTGGATGTAATGCCATTGCTCCGATTCTGGGAGTGCGTACTCTGAACGCAGGGACTCAAAAGGGAGGGGGCCCTCCAGCTCGAACAGGTGGCTAACGGACCTACCACCCACCTGGTTCCACACCTGGAATGTGGGGTCATGGAAGCCCAGATTAAAGTCTGGGTTCCTAACTATGGGAGTCAGTGGTGAGGGGAAGGACGTAAGGCCCCTCTGTGTCCCTAGTCCATCCCAGACGGCCAGCGACGCTTTAGTAATAGGCGAGAGGTACAGGGTTTTGTGCCGTGCTTCTTTAGGAAGGAAGGGTATGCTCCACAGTGCCTGACCTGCTACTGCTCAATCCATAAATAGCCATCGCTTTTCCAATTCTGCACAGGACCATTCCACAAAAACTCTAAGTTTAGTGGCCTGGTAATAGCGGAAAAGGTCAGGGAGTCCTAGGCCACCCTCGATTGGGGGTCTATAACTAAGGCCTCCTCGAATGTGTGGGCACTTGTCCGCCCACACAAATTTGTTTATCTCCTGCTGGAGAGAGCACAGTGTCCCAGGAGGAGGTGTAGGCAGAAGTAGCTGAAAGAGAAACAGGATCTTGGGAAGGATCGTCATTTTAAGTGCCGCTATTCGCCCTAACCAAGATAGGGAGTAGGAACGCCATCGGCACAGGTCAAACTGTATCTGGTTAGTCATGTCTGATAATTGAGGGCAACGCTGTCCGTGATAGTGGAGGTAATTTGGAGACCGAGGTATGGGATGGATGTCGGGGCCCACTGTATGGGCAGGGCCTGTCGCAAGGCATCTAGGGTTTGTGAGGGCCTGTGATTTATGAATGTTTATCTTAAAGTCCGATGCCAGGCCAAATGCCTCCAGCTCAGCCAAAAAAGTGGATAAGGAGATGGAAGGCTCCTCCAAAGACACTATAACATTGTCCACGTATAAGCTTAAGGTGTGCTGTTCCCCTCCGAATTGGACTCCTTTTATCTGTGGGTTAGAGCGGATTTTATGGCCATGGGTTCCATGTAGAGGGCGAACAGCAGGGGCGACAGCGGGCACCCATGTCTGGTCCCCCTATTAATGCAGAATGAGGCGGAGGAGCATCCATTGACGCGGACCACCACCATGGGTTGGGTGTAGCTACTGAGGAACCACTTTTGGAAGCGGTCCCCTAGGCCAAAATGTGCTACAGTTGCTGCTAGATAGGGCCAATGGACCCTGTTGAAGGCCTTGTCAGCAGCATCGACGGCGAGAAGCATTCTTTCTTGATCGTACCTCTGAGATTTGTCGATAATGTGCAGGATTCGCCTGGTGTTATAACTGCACTGCCGTTGAGGCATGAATCTACCTGGTCCGGGTCAATGAGGCCTGGAAGTAGGGGGTTGAGTCAGGCAGCAAGAATACCCATGAAGAGCTTAAGATCTGTGTTCAAGAGGGAAATGGGACGGTATGAGGATCACTGAGTCCTGTCCTTCCCAGTCTTGGGGATTACCACTATTGCTGCACGAAGCATAGAAGGGGGAAGCGAGACTGAGTCCCCAATCGCATTAAAAAGCCCAGTAAGGAGAGGGGCGAGCCTCTGGCAGAAGACCTATAAAAGGAGGCTGGGAAGCCATCCGGACCCGGAGATTTGGATAGCTTTTGGTGAGATATGCTGGAGATAACCTCTTCAATTCGGATCAGACAATCTAGTTCAGACGCCTGCGCAGCCGTCAGAGAGGCAGTAGCAGCTTCTTTGAGGTATGCTGTGATCGCGTCTGAGGGGAGGTCCTGTGCCGTATAGCGGGTCTGGTAGTAGTCACGGAAGGACTCCAAAATATGCGCGTCATCTGACCATTCCCGTCCCTCAGCCCTGTCTTTACATGATGAAAATTAATTTTTCAGAAGTTGGCAGGTCTCTAAGAGATGAAGGGAAACAGGTGAGCAGATCACAGCTAGATGTTCAGCAGTGTTAAGCTGCAAGGGATGGGTTGTGAGTATGGGTGTGTGAAGTTTGCATAATTTGCTTTCACATAATTACTTGAAATTTCAGACAAATTATTTATAACTACACATATTTACACAAAATGCAAATCCATTATTTTTCCCTATATTTTCGCACCAAAAGCATCCTCGCCTCACTTTTTAGTGGAAGAACGCTTTTTGAGCTAAAAAAGTGCAGTACGTTTTCGCCTCAAATGGCATGTAATTGCCAGAAGTGGAACAATGTTGTAATTTTTGGAATTTCGTGTAACAAGTGTAACAAGAAATTCTTGAAATTACCAGATTTACGCCAGTGTTGTTTAACTTTCACCGAGGCCTAGTTGTGAGATCAAGATGAGTTTGCAAGAGTAGACACAAAAATACCTCTAAGGTTAGTTATGTTTTCAAACATCTGGAGTAGACTATCACAACAGCATAACACTTCATTACTACCCTGTTGGGACGGGGAACTCTTATTTGATAAGGAATGTAGAAATATTAGTGTTCTGCAAAAATCTTTGTGAGCAGTTCCACTTCTGAAGAAGATGAATTTACTCTGGATATAAATGAGCCGTCCACCTTCCTGCGCCCTTGATTATTGACTGGGTCCAAGCAGAGTTTTATCTTCATAATTCACATCCCAGGGGAGCTGCAAGCCGTACCTCACATTGACTGGCAAATTATTGAAATGAAATGTATTGATCCAATCTCTGTGCATGCAAGCCCTCTTCCAAGAATGAGGTTCATAAAGTAATGCGAAGCCAGGCTCAGCATTGTCCTTGTCAACATGCAGCAATGTCGTCCTTTGTGCAGTGCTACGGTCCCTGGCACCGAGGACAATGGGAGAGAGAGCCTGCCGTCCATGTGGCTGCATGCAGTGCGTGTGTGTGCATGTGTGCATCTGTGTGGGTGCGGGTGTGCGTGTGTGGGTGCATATGTGTGTGTGTGCATGTGTGCATCTGTGTGGGTGCGGGTGTGCGTGTGTGGGTGCATATGTGTGTGTGTGCATGTGTGCATCTGTGTGGGTGCGGGTGTGCGTGTGTGGGTGCATATGTGTGTGTGTGCATGTGTGCATCTGTGTGGGTGCGGGTGTGCGTGTGTGTGTGCATATGTGTGTGTGTGTGCATGTGTGCATCTGTGTGGGTGCGGGTGTGCGTGTGTGGGTGCATATGTGTGTGTGTGCATATGTGTGGGTGCGGGTGTGCGTGTGTGGGTGCATATGTGTGTGTGTGCATGTGTGCATCTGTGTGGGTGCGGGTGTGCGTGTGTGTGTGCATATGTGTGTGTGTGCATGTGTGCATCTGTGTGGGTGCGGGTGTGTGTGTGTGTGTGCATATGTGTGTGTGTGTATGTGTGCATCTGTGTGGGTGCTGGTGTGCGTGTGTGTGTGTGTGTGCATATGTGTATGTGTTATGCAGTAGCGGTCACTACTGTGTTTTAGGTCAGAGTTTCCATAGGAAGAATGTTTTTTATTATGCCAATAACATTGGTGCCGTTTGATGAATCGGCACAAAACCTTTAAAGAAAAAACCCAGCTTCATCCACTTTGGTTTCTTCCTGATCCATGACGCAGTGGCCAAGGAAAAGGGAGGATCCCAATATGTGATTTCCCATGTTAATTCACACAGGAAACTTTGCTCTCCATTACAGAAAAATGGCTGAAAGGAATTACACAACATTTGGCAAAAGTTAGAACTTTACTCAGAGGGTATGCTTTTAATGATTTGTTGCAAATCCATTCAACCCTTTTCGAGAAATTAACATTTAAAAAGAGACTTAGCATTAAGCCTTAAGGCAGTATGGGGATAAAAAGTTAGGTATATCTGAACCACTCGTGTACAGATACGCGTTGATTGGCCAATTTAGAGTGGACTAGTAGGATTGACTAGTAACGTCCAATCATTTCTGACTAACAGAAACCATTCAGTTATGTTGGAGAATTTTTCTTCTGATTCCTTTCTACTCCCTTGTGGTGTCCCACAGGGATCTTCATTGAGTCCGCTGCTTTTTAATGTTTATGTTTCAGAACTAGCCCCTCTGATTAGATCTTTTGGTTTTTCCCCTACGTCTTATGCAGACGACACCCAAATTGTGGTGGCAGCCTCGAATAACACAGAAACAACTACCTCTCAGTTCTACAACTGTATTAGAGCAGTCAGTGGCTGGATGGAAACGCACTGTCTTAAGCTAAATGCTGAGAAAACCGAGGTTATACTCTTTGGTAATAACCCCTCTTTTTGGAACTCGGCTTGCTGGCCAACAGAGATGGGAATTCTCCCAATTCCTGTACAAAAAGCTAGAAATTTGGGCGTAATAATAGACGACCAACTAAGTTTTAATAAACACATCAGCTCGGTTGTTTCGGCCAGTTTTAATACCCTAAGGATTATCAGAAAGATTCTTTCTTTTATTCCTTTAACTACCAGAAAAACAGTTGTCTCTTTATTAATTTTATCAAAATTGGACTATTGTAATGGTCTTTTTGCCAAGCTTCAAAAACAACATATAAAGAAACTTCAGAGTGTGCAAAATGCGGCAGCCAGGCTGGTTTTCAGCCTGCCCAAATTCCACCCAGTTTCATCGGCTATCAAGGAACTACATTGGCTGACGGTATCTAACCGTATTAAATTCAAGGCATTATGCCTTATTTTCAAAGCCCTGCACGATGTAGGTCCTTGTTATTTAAAAAAATCTCTGTCATGGTATGTCCCAAACAGAGAACTTCGTTCTAGAAATACCTTGACAGTGCACTGCCCCAGGTTTAAGAGATTAAAATGGGGAGGCAGTTGTTTTACCACCGAAGCCCCTGCCCTGTGGAACAGTCTACCTATAAACATCAAGGCAGCACCAACATTGCTGGGCTTCAGGAAGCTAATAAAAACCTGGCTTTTCAATGGTTAGGTGCTTAGTCATTTCTCAGCACCTAATTACCATCACCTTACTGCCATTCAAATAGCGCCAAGACACCTATGGGTATTCGAGCGCTTTAGAAACCTTTTAACATAACATAACATAACATAACATGAACAATATGTTGTGGCAGGCATTACATGACTCAGGGACTATGGTCTTTGCATTCTGAAAATGAATCAAGAAAACATTTAAGGGGGCAGGGTGAGCACACCATGAACCCTAGGGGCATGTGGAGCCCCCCCTTGATTAGCAGACCACAAAATAGATAACATGTGGCAGCCATTACATGATTCAGGGACATGGGAAATAGATTGTAGAAATGGCAACATTTTGAGGGCCAGAAAAAGGAACACATATAAAGAGTGATAACAGATTTTAATCACAATATAAATCATTTGTTGATGGTGTTGCGCTCATTATAGGAATTCTGGTGAGTTCTCACATAATTTTACCCTGTGAAAAATGCTGACCTTCTGCTGGGATTTGATGAACCAACCCTCCCCACCACAGAAGCAGCTCTTATTTTGTTTTTATTCACTTTTTTTTAATGTTTTTCTGTAACACAATACTCCCACAGTACTGGCTCCCAAGCTTCACCTCTATGGTACCATATAATACTGTGCAAGCTTCCCTAGGTGAAGCTTGCAGGGCACCATAGTTCCATGGAGGTGAAGCTTGTGTATCAGCCCTAGCAAGACTACCGTATTATCTCGCTGGAGAGATGAGCTGGGTCCCACGCAAGTACCTCAGTATTCGGGGTCACCATTTTGTTTTTTTACTTTAGGCTCAAGATGGGGGGGCTTCTTGTTCCCCCCAACAAGTTCCTGGGGGTTCAGGGTATCCCTACCCTGCCCACTAATACTATTTTTAAAATCATTATTGGCATGGGAACTGTAAAGGCTGTTGCAACATTTCTCTCAGGGCTGTTATCAGCATATCGGATTGCTTGGTATCGCAGGATCAGAACTGGTCCTGCAGTACCGAAATGCCAGAAGGGAGAAGAAGCTCTCTCAGCCAATCAGAGGGCCTTGTTTTTTTAAATTTCCTGTACTGAGGAGCCAACCGTCCAGATATACCTATGTTTTTAATCCTTTCCATACCACCTTGAGCATCTCTATAAACATAAAGTTCTAGTTAAATGAGTTTACATCAAATAATGAAAAGCATTCTTTCTGAGTATAGTTCTAACTTTTTGCCAAATCTGGTGTAATTCCGTTCATCTGTTTTTTCTGTAGATACCACAAAAGTTTCCTATGGGAATTTAACATGAGGAAACCACATGTGTGTGTCTGTGTGTACATAGAGGGCTTCTGGTGACATCATAAACCATGAGGTTAAAAGCTTGATGTGACAGATGCAATGTCATATGACATAAATAACGATACCGTGATATAGGTGAGATTACTTATGGCATTAGTTTTCGCACTATCAATGAGATGACTTCAAATATAGGAATAATTGTTTAATTATTGGTATGAGTATGTTCTGTTTAATGCCTTTGTGCTTTTTGAGTTGTTACTTATTGATATAACTATTGTGAGGTGATAAGCATTGCATTTGGAATGAGTTAAGCTTTGCATGGCAGGTGTGTGAGTCATGGTTTGCATGGCAGGTGTGTGAGTCATGGTTTGCATGGCAGGTGTGTGAGTTATGGTTTGATTGGCAGGTGTGTGAGTCATGGTTTGCATGGCAGGTGTGTGAGTTATGGTTTGCATGGCAGGTGTGTGAGTCATGGTTTGCATGGCAGGTGTGTGAGTCATGGTTTGCATGTCAGGTGTGTGAGTCATGGTTTGCATGGCAGGTGTGTGAGTCATGGTTTGCATGGCAGGTGTGTGAGTCATGGTTTGCATGGCAGGTGTGTGAGTCATGGTTTGCATGGCAGGTGTGTGAGTCATGGTTTGCATGGCAGGTGTGTGAGTCATGGTTTGCTTGGCAGGTGTGTGAGTCATGGTTTGCTTGGCAGGTGTGTGAGTCATGGTTTGCATGGCAGGTGTGTGAGTCATGGTTTGCATGGCAGGTGTGTGAGTCATGGTTTGCATGGCAGGTGTGTGAGTCATGGTTTGCATGTCAGGTGTGTGAGTCATGGTTTGCATGGCAGGTGTGTGAGTCATGGTTTGCATGGCAGGTGTGTGAGTCATGGTTTGCTTGGCAGGTGTGTGAGTCATGGTTTGCATGGCAGGTGTGTGAGTCATGGTTTGCATGGCAGGTGTGTGAGTCATGGTTTGCATGGCAGGTGTGTGAGTCATGGTTTGCATGGCAGGTGTGTGAGTCATGGTTTGCTTGGCAGGTGTGTGAGTCATGGTTTGCATGGCAGGTGTGTGAGTCATGGTTTGCTTGGCAGGTGTGTGAGTCATGGTTTGCATGGCAGGTGTGTGAGTCATGGTTTGCATGGCAGGTGTGTGAGTCATGGTTTGCATGGCAGGTGTGTGAGTCATGGTTTGCATGGCAGGTGTGTGAGTCATGGTTTGCATGGCAGGTGTGTGAGTCATGGTTTGCATGGCAGGTGTGTGAGTCATGGTTTGCATGGCAGGTGTGTGAGTCATGGTTTGCATGGCAGGTGTGTGAGTCATGGTTTGCTTGGCAGGTGTGTGAGTCATGGTTTGCATGGCAGGTGTGTGAGTCATGGTTTGCATGGCAGGTGTGTGAGTCATGGTTTGCATGGCAGGTGTGTGAGTCATGGTTTGCATGGCAGGTGTGTGAGTCATGGTTTGCATGGCAGGTGTGTGAGTCATGGTTTGCATGGCAGGTGTGTGAGTCATGGTTTGCATGGCAGGTGTGTGAGTCATGGTTTGCATGGCAGGTGTGTGAGTCATGGTTTGCATGGCAGGTGTGTGTGTCATGGTTTGCATGGCAGGTGTGTGAGTCATGGTTTGCATGGCAGGTGTGTGAGTCATGGTTTGCATGGCAGGTGTGTGAGTCATGGTTTGCATGGCAGGTGTGTGAGTCATGGTTTGCATGGCAGGTGTGTGAGTCATGGTTTGCATGGCAGGTGTGTGAGTCATGGTTTGCATGGCAGGTGTGTGAGTCATGGTTTGCATGGCAGGTGTGTGAGTCATGGTTTGCATGGCAGGTGTGTGAGTCATGGTTTGCATGGCAGGTGTGTGAGTCATGGTTTGCATGGCAGGTGTGTGAGTCATGGTTTGCATGGCAGGTGTGTGAGTCATGGTTTGCTGGTCTAACCATAGATGGAGAATGTGAGTGGTTACTAGGTTTTGTTTTGATAGCGTATTTCTACCTACTATTTTATTATTCATCAACATATTTATTTTTGGGATAAACCCCATAAAACATACACAAACATTCATAAAAACAGTACCAAGGTACATATGTATCAATAAATATCATAATAAGAAGATCATATTGAGGAAAAAAGAGTCACTTAAAATATACATAATACTTGAGCCCCCTGCTCAAAAATATCACAATTAGCATAAAAGAAGGAAGCTCAAAATACAGAATAAAAAAAACAATTACTGATAAGAACCGTTTAGTTTAAAGAAACAGGGATATAAAAAAGGCCTGTTGCCACATTATGCAATGATAAGCATAGAATGATAAACATTGAGCTGCAGTAAATACCAGACCTCACTCATGCAACACATCAAGCATTTACATACAGTAGAGGAGCAAGTACTTCAAGGAACTGGATAATAGCTTATATAGTAGATCATAGAGACATATCCAGAGCCGGCGATAAGATATAGCTTATAAAACCATTACAAATCAGAAGTAGATATTAATTTCCATTAAAAAAACTGAATGAGACCAGTGAGTAGATTATACAACTAGTACTTTAAATCAAATAGATGCACCAGTTATTGATAGAAAATAGGGCCAAGAATGCTTAGGATGGCCTTATTTATAAAGGGGCCCCAGCCAATTCCTTACCAGCCATACTGCATATAGAGATATACTCACAGTGTATACAGTAAGGGGATTGGTGTTAGTCTGTAGTATCCTAGAAGTAGTTGGATAATGCCTAATTCCTAAGTTTATACCGAGCGGTCTAACCCAGGTGCTGCTCTTTTGTACCGTGGACAGAAGAACAACAGATGATCTATGTTTTCGGTTGCATCCCTACAAAATGGACAAAGTGCCTGTGCATCGAAGATCTGCTTCCATTTGCCATGAAATTGGCCTACCGGTAAAGAACCCATCCTAAATTTGATATACAAGATTCTGGCTTGGTAGCGTGTAATGGCATCCCTATAAGGTTCAAATGCTAGAGTACACTTATGGGATAAAAAGCCCACCATTAGACTTCCAGAACATTCATTTCTATGATGGAACCAGAAGGCCGATTTAACAATATCTCTTGTTGCGACCCTGATAGTCGAAGGATCGCTACAAAGTGATTCCATGCCTAATGCCTGAAAGTTGGATTTTATGTGGCAAAACCATGGAATGGAGTATGAGTTGTCCATATCTAGGACATCAGTTAAGGATTTCTTATATGGCTATAATTCTGGAGTTACCCACAGTCTAATCCAGAATAAAAGTGGTCTTAAAGCAGCTATATTGCCTATTCACTTGAGCCCTGTGTCAAAGAATAATGGTACTATAGGTGTGCTATGAGGTAAGCTAAACAAAGACCTTAGAAAAGCATTCTCTTTTACAGTCAGCTCTTTCGTGTTCCCATGTCCCCAGATTTCATCCCCATACAAAGCGGCGCTCTGGACTTTATCTCAATAGATCTCAATGGCCGGCGAAACAGATCTTGGTGTTGTTATTTGATATCTTTTTGTAACCATGTGGCAAGTTAATGATGCTTTTGTGTAATTATGATGACCAAGAGGAGGATTTATCCAACCTCTCTCATCACAAAAATCTGAAAATGTATCTAGAAGATATTGTAGCCCCATAGAGTTTTGGGAGATTAGGAGAGTTCCATCGGCAAACAAAAGCTCCGGTATAGAAGTGCCATCCTAACTTGGAGTCTCATGAGTACAATCATTAAAAAAGCTTATCATGTCATTAATGTAAAGGGAGAATAAAGTGGGCGGTAGCACGCAGCCTGGGATCCCCATCTCACTTGGGCATTGTTGGCCTCATTGTTATAATCTTCAATGTTATCTAAGTTAAACTATAAGCCAGCCATTCTAGAAGGGAATACTGGGGCAAAAAATGTGGTGGGAGGCAGGACTCTGAGGGCGGCAGCTGGAGGTGAACATCGACAGTGTGAGACTGCTCCTGATGGTTGGTGTGTTACTTAACCAATAAACTTACTTAAAATTACTCAGAGTAAGTTTTGGATCCTTTTGCTAGTACTTAAGAAGTGGCGACGAGGATGTGAGCAGACCTTGGCCATTTGAGCAGGCTCAACATCGAAGGTGACCAGGGCAATGTCACCATTCATTCAGGCAGGATTAAGGTTAGTGTTTCCCACCCTTCCTCTCCTCCAAACGACAATACATTCAGAAGTTACCAAGTTGGGAGCATTGCAGTATGCCCTATAAGGGGGCCTAATTGTGTAATTGTACCTATTGAACATGTAGCTTTTATTAATTCCATTACTGACCCTGAGGACATGGCTATAGGTATTCAAAGACTAGAAGCAGGGCCACTCAAAAATGGTCCACTACTGCTACACAACTCAAGTCTCTAGCACTGAAATATGGTATACGCGCATGAAATGGTAGATCTAGATGACAAGGAAGTGATGGTGTTAGCGGTTTCAGGGTCGCCCTACACCATGGTAGGGGATAAGAATTGGGAAAGAATATTGGCACCACCAAGCATCCACTAAGCACCGTCAAGGCTTCTGAGATGTTAAGAAGTGGTTGACGATCAACCCAGTTGTGCCTGTTCAAATCTCTGATGTCCACACTCATCCGGATGCTTTTACCACCACCCTTAGGAGCTAACTCTACCGGAGTCAACCATTCAGAGGACTCTTTTTCCTCAATAACCCCTTCCATTATCAATTTATGGATCTCCTCTCTGAGAGGTCCCAACATGAGATTCGGAACCTTCCTGAATCCATGTACAAAAGGTGATGCATTATTCTTCAGTATGATCTTGTGCTCAAAATTCCTTAAGAGACCTAGCTTTTCACTAAACACCTTAGGGAACTGCAGGAATATATATCCTCATGTTCTCTTGACATGGTCATATCTTGCTGCAAGCCATTTGGGTTTAGCGTGTTACCCATGTCTCTCTGGTGATGCCAACCCAAACGGTTGTCACCTCCTCTATCGACATTTACATTTCCCACTGTTTCTTTGTCGTTGATTTTTATTCTCATCACTGTATATCCCAACACATCAATCCTAAACCACCATAGCTTACCGGTTTGATGTCTGGTGGAGCAAGGGAAATACACTGATCCTCAAATATTCTTTCCCAATTCATCCAAAACCTTAGCTAAAGGCATCCTAAAATCCACAGCTTTTCGCACACATGATCTGACCAACCTATTCAACCGTCCTGCTAAACCATTGAATTGTGGTGAATATAACGCCGTTTTGAGATGCACCATAGAGAGTCCCTTTAAAAATACTTGCATTTCTTGGGATTCAATTGAACCCCATTGTCATTCACTATGTAAGTTGGTATACCATCCCAAGCAAACTCTGCTTTTAAGTACTCTATCACTACACTGGCATCCAACGCTTTCACACATTTCGTGACCACCCATTTGGACATGTAGTCCACTAATAATATAATGTACCTTATAACTTTCATTCTAGGGTAAAAGATGGAAATGGCCAGTAAAGTCCAAACCAAACTTTTTCCAAGGTTCATTTGGAACAGCAACTGGAGACAAATGCGCATTAACAGCAGACTTACTCTTGTCATTCTTGGCACATGAGTCACAACCCTTTACTACTTCTTCGACTTGTCAGTCTAGACCTGGCCCCCAATACAGTTCTCTTAATCTGGCCTTAGTGAAGCTCCTTCTTAGATGACCCTCATGTGCCAAATTCACAACCTTCTCCCATAGTGTCTTTGGGGGAATGACACTTTCCCCTCTGAATATCTCATCTCCTGTCCAATTTGATTCTTCTCTGACATTGCAGTAACCCAATAGATTCTCTGGAATAAATTTATAATCTGGCCAACCTTTCACTATGAACTCTCTGAGACTTTGAGCCTCAGAGCCCCCTCTCTCACTTCACACCACTCCTCTCTCTGGCATCTTCACAAGCCCAATTCATATAATTCAGTTCCTGGCAATCCTCAACACTGACTTCACCATCAATGGGAAGTCTAGACAGGCAATCTGCAACACTGGTCTTGTTGCCAGAGATGTGCTCAAGATGGAAATTAAAGTCAGTCACACCCTCCACCCATCTTTTAATCATAGGAGTAACATCATCATCCTTCTTTGTAGCAACATTTGTACCAAGGGTCTGGGATCAGTAAGGACCATGAAAGGCAAACCCCAAAGATAAAAATTAAAATGTTTTATAGCCCAAACACACCCCATAGCCTCTCTTTCCACTGCTGAGTATCGTTCTTCGACTCCCTTGAGTGAGCATGAAGTAAACACAACTACACTCTCCTCACCACCACTGACTTGGGATAAGCTCCCCTAAACCTAATCTCATGAGTACAATCATTAAAAAAGCTTATCATGTCATTAATGTAAAGGGAGAATAAAGTGGGCGGTAGCACGCAGCCTGGGATCCCATCTCACTTTGGCATTGTTGGCCTCATTGTTATGATCTTCAATGTTATCTAAGTTAAACTATAAGCCAGCCATTCTAGAAGGGAATACTGTGGTAAAAAATGTGGTGGGAGGCAGGACTCTGAGGGCGGCAGTTGGAGGTGAACATCGACAGTGTGAGACTGCTCCTGATGGTTGGTGTGTTACTTAACCAATAAACTTACTTAAAATTACTCAGAGTAAGTTTTGGATCCTTTCGCTAGTACTTAAGAAGTGGCGACGAGGATGTGAGCAGACCTTGGCCATTTGAGCAGGCTCAACATCGAAGGTGACCAGGGCAATGTCACCATTCATCCAGGCAGGATTAAGGTTAGTGTTTCCCACCCTTCCTCTCCTCCAAACGACAATACATTCGGAAGTTACCAAGTTGGGAGCATTGCAGTTTGCCCTATAAGGGGGCCTAATAGTGTAATTGTACCTATTGAACATGTAGCTTTTATTAATTCCATTACTGACCCTGAGGACATGGCTATAGGTATTCAAAGACTAGAAGCAGGGCCACTCAAAAATGGTCCACTACTGCTACACAACTCAAGTCTCTAACACAAATATGGTATACGCGCATGAAATGGTAGATCTAGATGACAAGGAAGTGATGGTGTTAGCGGTTTCAGGGTCGCCCTACACCATGGTAGGGGATAAGAATTGGGAAAGAATATTGGCACCACCAAGCATCCACTAAGCATCGTCAAGGCTTCTGAGATGTTAGGAAGTGGTTGACGATCAACACAGTTGTGCCTGTTCAAATCTCTGACGTCCACACTCATCCGGATGCTTTTACCACCACCCTTAGGAGCTAAATCTACCGGAGTCAAACATTCAGAGGACTCTTTTTCCTCAATAACCCCTTCCATTATCAATTTATGGATCTCCTCTCTGAGAGGTCCCAACATGAGATTCGGAACCTTCCTGAATCCATGTACAAAAGGTGATGCATTATTCTTCAGTATGATCTTGTGCTCAAAATTCCTTAAGAGACCTAGCTTTTCACTAAACACCTTAGGAAACTGCAGGAATATATATCCTAATTTTCTCTTGACATGGTCATATCTTGCTGCAAGCCATTTGGGTTCAGCGTGTTACCCATGTCTCTCTGGTGATGCCAACCCAAACGGTTGTCACCTCCTCTATCGACATTTACATTTCCCACTGTGTCTTTGTCGTTGATTTTTATTCTCATCACTGTATATCCAAACACATCAATCCTATACCACCATAGCTTACCGGTTTGATGTCTGGTGGAGCAAGGGAAATACACTGATCCTCAAATATTCTTTCCCAATTCATCCAAAACCTTAGCTAAAGGCATCCTAAAATCCACAGCTTTTCGCACACATGATCTGACCAACCTATTCAACCGTCCTGCTAAACCATTGAATTGTGGTGAATATAACGCCGTTTTGAGATGCACCATAGAGAGTCCCTTTAAAAATACTTGCATTTCTTGGGATTCAATTGAACCCCATTGTCATTCACTATGTAAGTTGGTATACCATCCCAAGCAAACTCTGCTTTTAAGTACTCTATCACTACACTGGCATCCAACGCTTTCACACATTTCGTGACCACCCATTTGGACATGTAGTCCACTAATAATATAATGTACCTTATAACTTTCATTCTAGGGTAAAAGATGGAAATGGCCAGTAAAGTCCAAACCAAACTTTTTCCAAGGTTCATTTGGAACAGCAACTGGAGACAAATGCGCATTAACAGCAGACTTACTCTTGTCATTCTTGGCACATGAGTCACAACCCTTTACTACTTCTTCGACTTGTCAGTCTAGACCTGGCCCCCAATACAGTTCTCTTAATCTGGCCTTAGTGAAGCTCCTTCTTAGATGACCCTCATGTGCCAAATTCACAACCTTCTCCCATAGTGTCTTTGGGGGAATGACACTTTCCCCTCTGAATATCTCATCTCCTGTCCAATTTGATTCTTCTCTGACATTGCAGTAACCCAATAGATTCTCTGGAATAAATTTATAATCTGGCCAACCTTTCACTATGAACTCTCTGAGACTTTGAGCCTCAGAGCCCCCTCTCTCACTTCACACCACTCCTCTCTCTGGCATCTTCACAAGCCCAATTCATATAATTCAGTTCCTGGCAATCCTCAACACTGACTTCACCATCAATGGGAAGTCTAGACAGGCAATCTGCAACACTGGTCTTGTTGCCAGAGATGTGCTCAAGATGGAAATTAAAGTCAGTCACACCCTCCACCCATCTTTTAATCATAGGAGTAACATCATCATCCTTCTTTGTAGCAACATTTGTACCAAGGGTCTGGGATCAGTAAGGACCATGAAAGGCAAACCCCAAAGATAAAAATTAAAATGTTTTATAGCCCAAACACACCCCATAGCCTCTCTTTCCACTGCTGAGTATCGTTCTTCGACTCCCTTGAGTGAGCATGAAGTAAACACAACTACACTCTCCTCACCACCACTGACTTGGGATAAGCTCCCCTAAACCTAATCTCATGAGTACAATCATTAAAAAAGCTTATCATGTCATTAATGTAAAGGGAGAATAAAGTGGGCGGTAGCACGCAGCCTGGGATCCCATCTCACTTTGGCATTGTTGGCCTCATTGTTATGATCTTCAATGTTATCTAAGTTAAACTATAAGCCAGCCATTCTAGAAGGGAATACTGTGGTAAAAAATGTGGTGGGAGGCAGGACTCTGAGGGCGGCAGTTGGAGGTGAACATCGACAGTGTGAGACTGCTCCTGATGGTTGGTGTGTTACTTAACCAATAAACTTACTTAAAATTACTCAGAGTAAGTTTTGGATCCTTTCGCTAGTACTTAAGAAGTGGCGACGAGGATGTGAGCAGACCTTGGCCATTTGAGCAGGCTCAACATCGAAGGTGACCAGGGCAATGTCACCATTCATCCAGGCAGGATTAAGGTTAGTGTTTCCCACCCTTCCTCTCCTCCAAACGACAATACATTCGGAAGTTACCAAGTTGGGAGCATTGCAGTTTGCCCTATAAGGGGGCCTAATAGTGTAATTGTACCTATTGAACATGTAGCTTTTATTAATTCCATTACTGACCCTGAGGACATGGCTATAGGTATTCAAAGACTAGAAGCAGGGCCACTCAAAAATGGTCCACTACTGCTACACAACTCAAGTCTCTAACACAAATATGGTATACGCGCATGAAATGGTAGATCTAGATGACAAGGAAGTGATGGTGTTAGCGGTTTCAGGGTCGCCCTACACCATGGTAGGGGATAAGAATTGGGAAAGAATATTGGCACCACCAAGCATCCACTAAGCATCGTCAAGGCTTCTGAGATGTTAGGAAGTGGTTGACGATCAACACAGTTGTGCCTGTTCAAATCTCTGACGTCCACACTCATCCGGATGCTTTTACCACCACCCTTAGGAGCTAAATCTACCGGAGTCAAACATTCAGAGGACTCTTTTTCCTCAATAACCCCTTCCATTATCAATTTATGGATCTCCTCTCTGAGAGGTCCCAACATGAGATTCGGAACCTTCCTGAATCCATGTACAAAAGGTGATGCATTATTCTTCAGTATGATCTTGTGCTCAAAATTCCTTAAGAGACCTAGCTTTTCACTAAACACCTTAGGAAACTGCAGGAATATATATCCTAATTTTCTCTTGACATGGTCATATCTTGCTGCAAGCCATTTGGGTTCAGCGTGTTACCCATGTCTCTCTGGTGATGCCAACCCAAACGGTTGTCACCTCCTCTATCGACATTTACATTTCCCACTGTGTCTTTGTCGTTGATTTTTATTCTCATCACTGTATATCCAAACACATCAATCCTATACCACCATAGCTTACCGGTTTGATGTCTGGTGGAGCAAGGGAAATACACTGATCCTCAAATATTCTTTCCCAATTCATCCAAAACCTTAGCTAAAGGCATCCTAAAATCCACAGCTTTTCGCACACATGATCTGACCAACCTATTCAACCGTCCTGCTAAACCATTGAATTGTGGTGAATATAACGCCGTTTTGAGATGCACCATAGAGAGTCCCTTTAAAAATACTTGCATTTCTTGGGATTCAATTGAACCCCATTGTCATTCACTATGTAAGTTGGTATACCATCCCAAGCAAACTCTGCTTTTAAGTACTCTATCACTACACTGGCATCCAACGCTTTCACACATTTCGTGACCACCCATTTGGACATGTAGTCCACTAATATTATAATATACCTTATAACTTTCATTCTAGGGTAAAAGATGGAAATGGCCAGTAAAGTCCAATCCAAACTTTTTCCAAGGTTCATTTGGAACAGCAACTGGAGACAAATGCGCATTAACAGCAGACTTACTCTTGTCATTCTTGGCACATGAGTCACAACCCTTTACTACTTCTTCGACTTGTCAGTCTAGACCTGGCCCCCAATACAGTTCTCTTAATCTGGCCTTAGTGAAGCTCCTTCTTAGATGACCCTCATGTGCCAAATTCACAACCTTCTCCCATAGTGTCTTTGGGGGAATGACACTTTCCCCTCTGAATATCTCATCTCCTGTCCAATTTAATTCTTCTCTGACATTGCAGTAACCCAATAGATTCTCTGGAATAAATTTATAATCTGGCCAACCTTTCACTATGAACTCTCTGAGACTTTGAGCCTCAGAGCCCCCCTCTCTCACTTCACAACACTCCTCTCTCTGGCATCTTCACAAGCCCAATTCATATAATTCAGTTCCTGGCAATCCTCAACACTGACTTCACCATCAATGGGAAGTCTAGACAGGCAATCTGCAACACTGGTCTTGTTGCCAGAGATGTGCTCAAGATGGAAATTAAAGTCAGTCACACCCTCCACCCATCTTTTAATCATAGGAGTAACATCATCATCCTTCTTTGTAGCAACATTTGTACCAAGGGTCTGGGATCAGTAAGGACCATGAAAGGCAAACCCCAAAGATAAAAATTAAAATGTTTTATAGCCAAACACACCCCATAGCCTCTCCTTCCACTGCTGAGTATCGTTCTTCGACTCCCTTGAGTGAGCATGAAGTAAACACAACTACACTCTCCTCACCACCACTGACTTGGGATAAGCTCCCCTAAACCTAATCTCATGAGTACAATCATTAAAAAAGCTTATCATGTCATTAATGTAAAAGGAGAATAAAGTGGGCGGTAGCACGCAGCCTGGGATCCCATCTCACGTGGGCATTGTTGGCCTCATTGTTATGATCTTCAATGTTATCTAAGTTAAACTATAAGCCAGCCATTCTAGAAGGGAATACTGTGGTAAAAAATGTGGTGGGAGGCAGGACTCTGAGGGCGGCAGTTGGAGGTGAACATCGACAGTGTGAGACTGCTCCTGATGGTTGGTGTGTTACTTAACCAATAAACTTACTTAAAATTACTCAGAGTAAGTTTTGGATCCTTTCGCTAGTACTTAAGAAGTGGCGACGAGGATGTGAGCAGACCTTGGCCATTTGAGCAGGCTCAACATCGAAGGTGACCAGGGCAATGTCACCATTCATCCAGGCAGGATTAAGGTTAGTGTTTCCCACCCTTCCTCTCCTCCAAACGACAATTCATTCGGAAGTTACCAAGTTGGGAGCATTGCAGTTTGCCCTATAAGGGGGCCTAATAGTGTAATTGTACCTATTGAACATGTAGCTTTTATCAATTCCATTACTGACCCTGAGGACACGGCTATAGGTATTCAAAGACTAGAAGCAGGGCCACTCAAAAATGGTCCACTACTGCTACACAACTCAAGTCTCTAACACTGAAATATGGTATACGCGCATGAAATGGTAGATCTAGATGACAAGGAAGTGATGGTGTTAGCGGTTTCAGGGTCGCCCTACCCCATGGTAGGGGATAAGAATTGGGAAAGAATATTGGCACCACCAAGCATCCACTAAGCATCGTCAAGGTTTCTGAGAAATTAAGAAGTGGTTGACGATCAACCCAGTTGTGCCTGTTCAAATCTCTGACGTCCACACTCATCCGGATGCTTTTACCACCACCCTTAGGAGCTAACTCCCCCGGAGTCAACTATTCAGAGGACTCTTTTTCCTCAATAACCCCTTCCATTATCAATTTATGGATCTCCTCTCTGAGAGGTCCCAACATGAGATTCGGAACCTTCCTGAATTCATGTACAAAAGGTGATGCATTATTCTTCAGTATGATCTTGTGCTCAAAATTCCTTAAGAGACCTAGCTTTTCACTAAACACCTTAGGGAACTGCAGGAATATATAGCCTCATGTTCTCTTGACATGGTCATATCTTGTTGCAAGCCATTTGGGTTTAGCGTGTTACCCATGTCCCTCTGGTGATGCCAACCCAAACGGTTGTCACCTCCTCTACCTACATTTACATTTCCCACTGTGTCTTTGTCGTTGATTTTTATTCTCATCACTGTATATCCCAACACATCAATCCTAAACCACCATAGCTTACCGGTTTGATGTCTGGTGGAGCAAGTGAAATACACTGATCCTCAAATATTCTTTCCCAATTCATCCAAAACCTTAGCTAAAGTCATCCTAAAATCCACAGCTTTTCGCACACATGATCTGACCAACCTATTCAACCGTCCTGCTAAACCATTGAATTGGGGTGAATATAACGTCGTTTTGAGATGCACCATAGAGAGTCCCTTTAAAAATACTTGCATTTCTTGGGATTCAATTGAACCCCATTGTCATTCACTATGTAAGTTGTTATACCATCCCAAGCAAACTCTGCTTTTAAGTACTCTATCACTACACTGGTATCCAACGCTTTCACACATTTCGTGACCACCCATTTGGACATGTAGTCCACTAATAATATAATATACCTTATAACTTTCATTCTAGGGTAAAAGATGGAAATGGCCAGTAAAGTCCAATCCAAACTTTTTCCAAGGTTCATTTGGAACAGCAACTGGAGACAAATGCGCATTAACAGCAG
This sequence comes from Calotriton arnoldi, assembly GCA_963921515.1. NCBI lineage: Eukaryota > Metazoa > Chordata > Amphibia > Caudata > Salamandridae > Calotriton > Calotriton arnoldi. The sequence goes on along the minus strand of CAWUFW010000210.1, from coordinate 3,011,827 downwards.
ACTTACTCTTGTCATTCTTCGCACATGAGTCACAACCCTTTACTACTTCTTCGACTTGTCAGTCTAGACCTGGCCACCAGTACAGTTCTCTTAATCTGGCCTTAGTGAAGCTCCTTCTTAGATGACCCTCATGTGCCAAATTCACAACCTTCTCCCATAGTGTCTTTGGGGGAATGACACTTTCCCCTCTGAATATCTCATCTCCTGTCCAATTTAATTCTTCTCTGACATTGCAGTAACCCAATAGATTCTCTGGAATAAATTTATAATCTGGCCAACCTTTCACTATGAACTCTCTGAGACTTTGAGCCTCAGTGCCCCCCTCTCTCACTTCACACCACTCCTTTCTCTGGCATCTTCACAAGCCCAATTCATATAATTCAGTTCCTGGCAATCCTCAACACTGACTTCACCATCAATGGGAAGTCTAGACAGGCAATCTGCAACACTGGTCTTGTTGCCAGAGATGTGCTCAAGATGGAAATTAAAGTCAGTCACACCCTCCACCCATCTTTTAATCATAGGAGTAACATCATCATCCTTCTTTGTAGCAACATTTGTACCAAGGGTCTGGGATCAGTAAGGACCATGAAAGGCAAACCCCAAAGATAAAAATTAAAATGTTTTATAGCCCAAACACACCCCATAGCCTCTCTTTCCACTGCTAAGTATCGTTCTTCGACTCCCTTGAGTGAGCATGAAGTAAACACAACTACACTCTCCTCACCACCACTGACTTGGGATAAGCTCCCTAAACCTAATCTCATGAGTACAATCATTAAAAAAGCTTATCATGTCATTAATGTAAAGGGAGAATAAAGTGGGCGGTAGCACGCAGCCTGGGATCCCATCTCACTTTGGCATTGTTGGCCTCATTGTTATGATCTTCAATGTTATCTAAGTTAAACTATAAGCCAGCCATTCTAGAAGGGAATACTGTGGTAAAAATGTGGTGGGAGGCAGGACTCTGAGGGCGGCAGTTGGAGGTGAACATCGACAGTGTGAGACTGCTCCTGATGGTTGGTGTGTTACTTAACCAATAAACTTACTTAAAATTACTCAGAGTAAGTTTTGGATCCTTTCGCTAGTACTTAAGAAGTGGCGACGAGGATGTGAGCAGACCTTGGCCATTTGAGCAGGCTCAACATCGAAGGTGACCAGGGCAATGTCACCATTCATCCAGGCAGGATTAAGGTTAGTGTTTCCCACCCTTCCTTTCCTCCAAACGACAATACATTCGGAAGTTACCAAGTTGGGAGCATTGCAGTTTGCCCTATAAGGGGGCCTAATAGTGTAATTGTACCTATTGAACATGTAGCTTTTATTAATTCCATTACTGACCCTGAGTACATGGCTATAGGTATTCAAAGACTAGAAGCAGGGCCACTCAAAAATGGTCCACTACTGCTACACAACTCAAGTCTCTAACACAAATATGGTATACGCGCATGAAATGGTAGATCTAGATGACAAGGAAGTGATGGTGTTAGCGGTTTCAGGGTCGCCCTACACCATGGTAGGGGATAAGAATTGGGAAAGAATATTTGCACCACCAATCATCCACTAAGCATCGTCAAGGCTTCTGAGATGTTAGGAAGTGGTTGACGATCAACCCAGCTGTGCCTGTTCAAATCTCTGACGTCCACACTGATCCGGATGCTTTTACCACCACCCTTAGGAGCTAACTCTACCGGAGTCAACCATTCAGAGGACTCTTTTTCCTCAATAACCCCTTCCATTATCAATTTATGGATCTCCTCTCTGAGAGGTCCCAACATGAGATTCGGAACCTTCCTGAATCCATGTACAAAAGGTGATGCATTATTCTTCAGTATGATCTTGTGCTCAAAATTCCTTAAGAGACCTAGCTTTTCACTAAACACCTTAGGAAACTGCAGGAATATATATCCTCATTTTCTCTTGACATGGTCATATCTTGCTGCAAGCCATTTGGGTTCAGCGTGTTACCCATGTCTCTCTGGTGATGCCAACCCAAACGGTTGTCACCTCCTCTATCGACATTTACATTTCCCACTGTGTCTTTGTCGTTGATTTTTATTCTCATCACTGTATATCCCAACACATCAATCCTATACCACCATAGCTTACCGGTTTGATGTCTGGTGGAGCAAGGGAAATACACTGATCCTCAGATATTCTTGCCCAATTCATCCAAAACCTTAGCTAAAGGCATCCTAAAATCCACAGCTTTTCGCACACATGATCTGACCAACCTATTCAACCGTCCTGCTAAACCATTGAATTGTGGTGAATATAACGCCGTCTTGAGATGCACCATAGAGAGTCCCTTTAAAAATACTTGCATTTCTTGGGATTCAATTGAACCCCATTGTCATTCACTATGTAAGTTGTTATACCATCCCAAGCAAACTCTGCTTTTAAGTACTCTATCACTACACTGGCATCCAACGCTTTCACACATTTCGTGACCACCCATTTGGACATGTAGTCCACTAATATTATAATATACCTTATAACTTTCATTCTAGGGTAAAAGATGGAAATGGCCAGTAAAGTCCAATCCAAACTTTTTCCAAGGTTCATTTGGAACAGCAACTGGAGACAAATGCGCATTAACAGCAGACTTACTCTTGTCATTCTTGGCACATGAGTCACAACCCTTTACTACTTCTTCGACTTGTCAGTCTAGACCTGGCCCCCAATACAGTTCTCTTAATCTGGCCTTAGTGAAGCTCCTTCTTAGATGACCCTCATGTGCCAAATTCACAACCTTCTCCCATAGTGTCTTTGGGGGAATGACACTTTCCCCTCTGAATATCTCATCTCCTGTCCAATTTAATTCTTCTCTGACATTGCAGTAACCCAATAGATTCTCTGGAATAAATTTATAATCTGGCCAACCTTTCACTATGAACTCTCTGAGACTTTGAGCCTCAGTGCCCCCTCTCTCACTTCACACCACTCCTCTCTCTGGCATCTTCACAAGCCCAATTCATATAATTCAGTTCCTGGCAATCCTCAACACTGACTTCACCATCAATGGGAAGTCTAGACAGGCAATCTGCAACACTGGTCTTGTTGCCAGAGATGTGCTCAAGATGGAAATTAAAGTCAGTCACACCCTCCACCCATCTTTTAATCATAGGAGTAACATCATCATCCTTCTTTGTAGCAACATTTGTACCAAGGGTCTGGGATCAGTAAGGACCATGAAAGGCAAACCCCAAAGATAAAAATTAAAATGTTTTATAGCCCAAACACACCCCATAGCCTCTCTTTCCACTGCTGAGTATCGTTCTTCGACTCCCTTGAGTGAGCATGAAGTAAACACAACTACACTCTACTCACCACCACTGACTTGGGATAAACCTTTGAGGCTGGCATCAGTCATCACAAAAGTTCTCTTCTTTACATCAAAGTGCCCATCTTACTAATACTTTCTTCTATGGTCTTGGAAGCCAAATCGCAATTTTCCATCCTCATAAATTTGCTATCCTTTCTGAGTAACAACCTGATGGGTTGGGCTGCACTAGAAAAATTCTGAACAAACTTGGAGTAAAACTCTGCCATTCCCAAAAAAGATCTTACTTGGTCTTTATCCTGCAGAGCAGGTGCCTTCAGGATAGAGTCTGCCAGCTCAAACATGGGTTTGACTCCATCAGCTGTTATGGTGTGACCTAAATGTGATGATGAGGTTACCGGAAATTTGCACTTTTCCATCGGTTATGTCAGTCCTGCCTCCGTCAATTTTCACAAAACTACCTTCAGTGTAGCGTCATTTTAAGTCATACTTTCGCCATAAATCAGGTTTTTGTCCTGGAAGAACAATATATTCAGCACATCCTCCAACACTTTCTTCATCACTAACTGAAAACATGTAGCAGCTGATGCCAGCCCAAATGGCATCCTTATGAATCAATAGGCACCAAGGGGGATAACAAATGAAGTTAGATACCTGGAGTCATCTTGCAATTTTACCTGGTGGTACACAGATGATAGGTCCATCACACTGAATACACTGGCACAACCAAGCATCATCAAGGCTTCCAAGATGTTTGGAAGTGGTTGATGATCAACCCAGATATGCCTGTTCAAACCCCTGAAGTCCACACATCTGGATGAGTTTACCACCATCCTTAGGAGCTAACTCCACCGGATCCAACCATTCAGAGGACTCTATTTCCTCAACAACCCCTTCCATTATCAATCTATTGATCTCCTCTTTGAAAGATTCCAACATGAGATTCGGAACCTTCCTGAATCTGTGTACAAAAGGTGATGCATTATTCTTTATGTATGATCTTGTGCTCAAAATTCCTTAAGAGTCCCAGCTTTTCACTAATACATCCTCATGCTCTCTTGCCATGGCCATAATTTGCTGCAAGCCATTTGGGTTAAGCGTGACACCCATGTCCCTCTGGTGACCCCAACCCAAAAGGTTGTCACCTCGTCTAGCTACATATACATTTCCCACAGTTTCTTTGTCGTTGAATTTTACTCTCAATACTGTTTATCTCAACACATCAAACCTATTATGACCATAGCTTACTGGTTTGATGTGTATTGGAGCAAAGGAAATACACTGATCCTCAAATATTCTTTCCCATTTCTTATCCCCTACCATGGTGGAGGGCACTCCTGAAACCGCTAACACCATCACTTCCTTGTCATCTAGATCTACCATCTGCCATACTTCAGTGTTAGAGACTTGAGTTGTGCAGCAGTAGTGGACCATTTTTTGAGTGGCTCTGCTTCTAGTCTTTAAATACCTATAGCCACGTCTTCAGGATCAGTAATGGAATTAATAAAAGCTATAGTTTTAAATGTTACAGCAATGATTAGTGAAGAATGTGATTGTCTGTTTGACAGATATGGTCAAGCTTAGCCAGTGTGAGGTACTCTTTACTCAATCCCACAGAGCAATTGTAGATATTGTGTATGCTTACACTTACATTATTAGGCCCCCTTATAGTCTGTCCAATAATATCAGGACAGTGAATTGATAGTTGTTTAAGAAGCAGATTTAACTAAATCTGTATCCAGATAAAGATGCCACCGGATGGATCCCGGCTCTGGAAGGTTTAGCTTCAATACCATACTTTGTGTAGCCGGAGATGCACAAAGGCTCTGTAGACCAGGTCTCTTGGAGCATAATAAAGAAGAATCCACTGATATAATTGCCTCAATCTGGACCTGCATTTTAGCACATAGCCCTGCTATATTCCATGACAGCAGCTGTAAACTAGGAGGACAATCTGACCCTGTCAATAGAGAAATAGATAATGTTTGCGATTTAGGATCATGATGGCTTAAAGTGTATGCAGGGAAGGAGGGAATCTCCAAGCTGGCATGGACATTTTGATTGACTATATATGAACAATGACCATGTAAAAGGGACTCAGATGGAAGATCAAATAGCTGGTTCTAAGAGGTGGCAGTATCTGTGGCATCATGATGAGATGGAATGCTAAGTGCAGAGACAATCTCCTGACCCCCTCTCCAGGGCTCGCCGATCCGAAGTCAGTCCACTTGACCTAAGGCAGGGACAGATGGGCCCAAAGATGAAACAGCCTTTTGAGAGTCCGAATTTTCAAATGGCACTAACCCTGTAGAGGGCATGTTAGGGTACAACTTTTTACCTCTAAGTTGGCATGTACTCACTGGGCATGGAGCATCACAGAGTCTCTGGTTACTTTTAAAATGGATGTTCAAACCCGTTGGTGGCAAGGACCTAGCTTCCATCACCAATAGGCCATCCACTAAATCAGTGCCATCAAGTATCAGCTTGATCGAATCATGCTTATTCAACTGTCCAGGTAGACGATGGGCAGAAGTTCTATCTTTATGGATTTAGAAGTACCGCTACGGATTGGATCGAATCCAGTGAATAGTTTTAATAATGAGTGCTTGTTTGCCTTCCCTTTGACCCAGTGTCAGCTTGGGTACATTCATCATGAAGATTACAGCCTCTCTATTAGAGCCTGACCGCAGGGTCCGACCAGAAAAATCCAAGGCATGTTTTTAGCCTTACATGAATTTCCTCTTGGGATCAGCCCCTGGGTTGTAGAACAAGGAGTAAAACCACCCCCACACTCCTTGCAAGGTAGAATGAATTAGCTGCGCTAGGAGACCAGGGGATCATCAATAGGTTAGCATGGCTTTAGAAGAGCAGCGGCTTTCCCCTATTGCATTTACTCAGATCCACATGGCCTCTCTGACCAATGATCCCTCTTTGGGTCTTTCTTAGATCAATATTTGGACCTCCACTACTTAGAGATGATGGCTTGCCTTGCGTGTAATCATGGTTAGGGCTGTTTGCTTCAATGGCCGACTGACTAGGAGACTTTTTCCTTTGGGCCTTGTGGATGCAATAGGCCCTTCGACTTGTAGATGATGCTACAGCTAAGGTAGCAGTCTCCGGTAGGTCCCGCAGTCTTCTATTCAACTAAGAGATTGCATCTTTAATTAAAGAAAACTCAGATCTCAAACAGCCCATTATAGTCATGATTCCCTTATTATCCAATGCCTTATCTCTCGCCACATGTTCAACCACAGGCATGTTCAGTCTCGGAGATGTTGCCTTCAAAGTGTAGCGATTGGTGTAGCTTGGGCCATCTGAATCGGATTGCGAAATAGACCCTTTGTGAGAAATAGCTTCAGTTATACATAGGAATTCATTGGCAAATAGAGTATATTGCAGGGCTTCATCCTGAGAGGGATTAATGAATGCTGTAATCTCAGTGGCAGAAGATGAAATAGCCACTGAGGGACCTTTGTTAACAGAGGATGCTTTCTCAGCAGGGGCGTGTTTGGTTTTGGAGGCACTCGTATAGATGTGTAATTTTACTAGTGGTTTGAGGCAGCTTCCTTTCTTTATTCAGTATGCCCTGAACTGCCATAATCAGCTCGTCGATCATGTGGAGTGTACATCTTTTGGCCGCATGCCTTGCGCTTTTGGCCCCTTTACATTAGCTGAGGGAGCATCTGTTGTCTTTCTTTTCCCCATGGTTCAAGAAATAATGTGAATGGATAGTCCAGAAAAAAGTAAAAGAGATTTACATTAAGTAGTCCAATCCCAGGGAAACCTTCAGCTAAGATAAAATAATCAGTGCCGATTGTTGATAGACGATAATATGCTAGCGGCAAAATACACACATTCCTCCAAAACCAAATAACAGCAATTCATTCTTACCAGTATGATGTTGTTAAACACCGCGGGGCAGATTTACAAGCCCCTTGCGCCACTTTTACGCCGCCGTTGCGTCACTTTTGTGACGCAGCAGCGGCGTAAACAATGCGCCACTATGCGACATATTTACAACGTGACGCATCTAGTGAGATGCGTCACGTCACGTTGTAAAGCCCTGCGCTACATTATACCTGCGTCAGGTATAATGTATGCAGGGTGGGCGTTCTGTCGCAAGGAAGCCCCGTAAAAGTGACGCAGTGAAATCTACAAGATTTCACAGAGTCACTTTACGTCCTCGCTGCGTCAAACCTTACGCCTGCTTGTAGCAGGCGTAAGGAGTGACGCAGCACAGCAACTATAGGGCACCCCTGAGCAGTGCTGGAGTTGTGTCGTGCTTGCGACACGACTCCAGCACCGCGTCACCCTTACGCCGACAGATGCGTCACGCATCTGTCTATCCTTGCGCCATGGTGCGCCGCATTGTAAATGCGGCGCATCCATTGTGGCGCAAGGTGTTTCTTGAGTCACGCAAAATAACTGGCGCATCCCTGCTGATATGCAGGGATGCGCCAGTTATTGTAAATCTGCCCCCAAGTAGCTACGGCTACTGCCCTGCCAGCAGAACCAGGAGGGTGGACATGCCCTGCCTCTTCTTGGCGCTGACGGGAGGGGTATGGGCCCATCCTTTTATGAATTTTATTTTTTTTTATGTATTTTTTTTTCATTTTTGGGAGGGGTCCATGAACCCTAATGAAGATTAGCGAACCCCTAGAGACTCATTGGCCATTGTTGGACCTCCCACTGGGTTTGTGAACAGGTGGTCATCAAAGGTTCAGAAGCCCTTGCCGCAAGCTTCATGGAATCTGTGGCAAGGCTCACAAAACGTCAGTGCCTCACCCCTCTGCCCCTTATCACTTTTTTATTTTCTTTCAGGACATGAGAGCCAAGCCTCACATCCTCCAGTGACAGCCACTACCTCAGCCTCTAAGTTGCAGCCAGCTAATCAGAGGACTCAAGCTCACAGACCCACATTTTGGTGCTGTTCAAGTCTGAACGCTTACCTATAATCCGTTCTGGTTCTTTCATTGTATGGGTAACTACCAGGTGCTGCCGGTACAGGTAAGAGTGGTGGGTCGGGGCATGGGTGGGGGGGGGAGTTGACATACGACGGGATAGGGAAAATAAATAAATAAAAACACTTACCTTGCAATGCGGTGAGTGCAAGGTAAGTGGTTTTATTTATTTTATTTTCCCTATCCCGTCGTATGTCGACTTCACCCCCGCCCCGCCACCCCTCTCCACTGCTCTTACCTGTATCAGCCGCGCCTGGTAACTACTTATGGAAGCCATAATGTCACCACACACTGGAATATGTGTAGGCAAGTGCCCTTGTGAAGCTGCCGCCTTCTCAGGAGGAAAAAGTCAAAGGCATAAAAACCTCCTTGCTGGATGAAGACTTGAGAAGAAAATCAGGAATCCGGATTCCCATTGTGGCACTCTTCAAGATAAAGCTTTGTTGCAGCATGCCCTCCAACCAGACTGAAGCCTTTACATAAAAAAAGAAACAGGAAAATGAAATTACATCCAACATCACATGACAGGAAACATTTTCAACTTGGAAAACTAGAAAGGAATCAAGGACAGCCATGATGGGAAAGGGAAAGAAACAGGAACAAAAACTGGAACCGGATTAGCTGCAGAGCAGCTTCGAAAGGCAGCTGCAAAACCTCTGTCAGGTGATTGCCATTTTGGAGCTGAGGTGCAGGGAGCAGCTGCTAGGAGTGCGCAAGCACAATGGAAGGCAGCCTCAGGTGAGTGATACTCAAAGTATGCAGATCTGGGCTTCATGAAATGTTTCTTGAGACCCGGGAACAGTAAAACTATGGGTGGGTGAAATATTCCGTTCTGCCGGCAGAATCGGCAGAATTTTGGCAACTCCAAGTTGCTCTTGTGCCGCGGAGTTCCTGCCAAATTCCGCCAATCGCCGCATGGTGGAATTCTTTCTCGTGCATGCGCCAAAATGGTAAGTTGGTGACCGCGAGATTTGGCATGCCTAAGCACGATTTTCAGTCGCTAGGAGGACATCTGTTGAGATTTTTCCAACGCACTCCGAAGGCTGCCACTCGAGTAAAAAATCTACTCGAGCAGCAGCAAAACAAACCTGAGTAGCTGCACCCTCTGGCACGCTGCATGGTGCTGTTTACGCTGATTTTTCAGCGGGGAGCACATTTCCGTTGCTAAATCGCAGCGCGAGCAATTTGGCGTGCCTATTTTTGCCCCTCGTAGAATCTCGCAGAGTTTTTTTGTAACCCCACAGAATTCCGCAGAGTCAATTTCTGCGTGCTCCACCCACCCCTATGTAAAACACCCCAGGCACCATGGTTCAGCCGAGATGTCACAGTTTCAACAGGTGTACCAACCCAAAATAGCACAAAAGGTACGGAATTACTTTACACCAAATTTAGCAAAACTCTCCCTTTCCTTGAATAAAGGTGTGCTTTCATGTAACGTTTGGTTTAATTCTATTTACCCATTTTTTTCTGTAGCACAAAGCAAACATTTCTATAGGAGTTAAGGTGGTGCAAGTCACTTTTCGGACTGCCTCCCCTTTAATTCCCACTGCCTTGACAGAGCTGCAAGTACCTTGCCATGCTGAGCACAAATCAGATTCATTTTCTATAGTAAAGTATTATTTAGAATTGTCGAATGGGGCCAAAGTTATTCAGAATGCAAGCACTGCCTTATCAGCTGAAAATATTTCTCTCTCTCTCTCTCTATATATATATATATAAATATATATATATATATATATATATATATATATATATATATATATATATTGTTAGAACTGGGGGTCTCTAGTTGGCAGAGGTAGGTACCTTTGTCCAAATAAGGGACCCTTGCTTCTAGTCAGGGTAAGGGGGATACACTACTAAAATAACCCCTGCTCACCCCTTGGTAGCTTGGCACGAGCAGGCAGGCTTATCTCAGAGGCAGTGTGTAAAGCATTTGTGAACACATACAGTAACCCAGTGACAACACTACAGATGGACTCCACACAGGTTGTAGTATAAAAATAAGTATTTTTATATAGACTTAACACAAGACCCAAAACGACAAAAATCCACAATACAATACGAAAAATATGACTGTCAATGGTAGAAAATAGTTCAGTTCAAATGCAGGTGATAAATGCGACACTCTACGTTCAATGTACCTTTGGATGCGTAACACGATACAAACAAAAGAGTTGCAGGGAAGGTGATGCGTCGGTTCCTTACACGCAAGAACGGTGATGCGTCGGTTCCTTGCTCCGGGGGGAGGTTATGCGTTGGTTCCCTACTGCTGCGTAGGGGACGGTGATGCGTCGGTTCCTTACCGGAGAGGAGGTGATGCGTCGGTTCTTCACTGCGTGGGGAGGTGATGCATCAGTTTCTTACTGCGCTTCTGTGGCGATGCGACCAGCAGTGCCTTGATGCGATGACGACCCAGTGCAATAAAACAAAATGGCGTCTTCCTCTCGATGCGACAACGAAGGGGGCGATGCGTGCACGCCGATGGCCGTGCGGCGACTTGGTGAATCTTCTGAGCCGCGACAGGCCCTGCGACACGCTTCTCCGATGATGCGACGGCGTCTGCTGCGACGGCGACACTTTTCTCCGGTGATGCGAGGCGCTTCAGGGATGCGATGGCGACAGCGGCGGCACACTTTCTCGGCGTGAGTCGCGCTTCCAGCTCCCAGCAACACGCAGTCTCTCAGAAGGCCCAACACAACAGTAGGCACTTCAAATTCCCAGCAAGGGAATTCAGGGGAACTGGTTGGTGAAGTCTTGTATCCCAGAGAATTCAGCAGGAGGCAAGCTCAATCTTCAAGCCCTTGGAGATTTTCTACAAGATGATGAAAGTAGGCACAAAGTTCCTTTCTCCTTTCTTTCACAATCAGGCAACCACTGCAGGCCAATCCCTCAAACAGCACACCTCATAGGGATAGTCTCCTCCTTCAGTTTCTCTGGTTCCTCTCCTCAGCAAAGGTTCTTCTTGTTTCCCAGAAGTGATCTAAAATCTTGGGGTTTGGGCCCCAGTATTTATACCCATAAATCCTTTGTCCTCTGAAGGGAGAGGGTCCTGTACCTAGTCCAAACCAGTTCTGGGTGCATTCTGCCAGTGCACAACTTCTTCCTTTGTCCGTGTGGGCCAGGGTCATCAGACCCACCACAGGAGGTGGAGCCAGCATTGTGGAAGGCAGGCACAACCCTATTCAGGCCCAGGTGCTACTCCTCCCACCACTCCTCATGCAGATAGGTCTATTCAGCCTAGTGCTGACTCACCCTGCCTCCTGGAGTCCCCCAGCCCCTGTCACTCACAAACCCAGTCACACAATACACAAGCTAGCAGAGGCAGGCTGGATGGTTAGGCAAGAAAATACCTACTTTCTAAAAGTGGTATTTTCAAACACAGCTTCACTAAAAGATGTATTTTATCATTCTGAGTTCAGGCATACTAAATTCGTTTTTCTACCATGTTCCCTGGGTCAGTTAGGATTATAAAATGTTATAATCAAACTGCCCATTCTGGCCTATGGGAACAGGTAGCCTTGCAATAGTGAAAAACGAAATTGGCTGTAATTCACTATCAGGACATGCCACACATACCAGGGCATGTCCTACCTTACACATACAATGCACCCTGCCCTAGGGCCTACCTTAGGGGTGACTAATATGCAGGAAAGGGAAGGTTAGGGGACTGGTAAGTGGGTGCACTTACCAAGCCGACATGGCAGTACCAGACTGCACACAGGCTCTGCAATGGCAGGCCTGAGACACACTTTACCAGCTGCTCCTGTGGGTGGCACAACCAGTGCTGCAAGCCCACCAGCAGCATTTGATTCACAGGCCCTGGGCACAAACAGTGCACTGTACTAGGGTCTGACAGTGAATCAAATAGGCCAAACATGGAGTCACTAATCCATACATCAATTTACCATAGGGAGCACTTGCACTTTGGCACTGAATAGCAGTGGCAAAGTGCCCAAAGCATCTAGACCAGCAAAAACATATCAACAACAGTGGAGGCATAGTGAAAAAGTGGAAGGGAGACCCACGCCAAGGATGCCAGGTCTAACATATATATATATATATATATATATATATATATATATATATATATATATATATATATATATATATATATACATGTGATGTGAAGGTGGCCAGTAGGTGGCTACAGGAGGAGATTGAAAGTATGGAGCGATGGGAGTAGAGATTCCTTGGGATTTTTAACACTGACTTGAAGATTTAAAAACTTTTGGACGCAATTACCATAGGTCACAGAAGTCTATGAAGTAGCCTGTGGAGACACAGGTTGAATGTGCAGTGTGTGAACTGATTAAATCATGGTACTGTGACCTTCGAGTTATAGTAGATGGCAGTGATGAGTGTTAACTCACCGAACCATGAAGCACATTTGGCACAATAATTGTCATTATTTTATCATATGGCACTGTGAGCATGGCCAGCATATCTGATATTTCAAGTTTTTCTAATATAATAATCCGTAATGTACATTTCTCTTGACACCATGGAGAGAGGCAATGATTCTGTCACGGACTATATGTGGAAATATTTTGGCCTTTGGGTAAAGACTATTCATTTTGGGGCAGATATATCTGTTTCTATCAAATTTTCATCTGTTTTAGCTACACATATGTTTTTTTAAACTCTATTGTAACTTGCACTGTTCTTCTCTCTATTAATGGAAAGAGGTGAAAACATTTGTTTATTCTTGTGCTTTATCTTTTAAAATATATTTTCCATATTTTCAGATCTGGCATTACCTATGACTGTTTTATTTTACTAAATGTATATGTATAATGTACTTATAATGCTTCTCAGCCTTTCCTCTTGATTCATTTGTCTGATATTGAGTTACTCACATTCAATTCCATCCACTACAGAGCACAGCATGGGGCAGTGGGTCAGGCCTAGGGGAGGGCGAACATTCCGCTCTCTGCCGGCTGGGTTTACGGAACTTTGCCCACTCCACCATGTGGCAGAATCTTTTCTCTCGCAGTGCTCGCCAACATTAAGTTGGCGAGAGAGAATTTGCATCCTCTAGCGAGATTTTTGGGTGCTAGAACACCTCCCAGCGAGATTTCTCAAAGTAGTCGGTCACAGCAGGTCGCAACCGTTCACATTGAGAAAGCTGCCGTTTCAGTAGAAAATCTACTTGAGCAACAGAAAGAAGCAGTGCCCTCTGGCATGCCACGTGGTGCAGTTCACGCTGATTATGCAGCGCGGAGCAAGCTCTGGGCTCTAAAAATCAGTACGAGCAGCACAACGTGACCAATTCTGCCCGCTAGTGGAACTCTGTGGAATCTCATAGAGTTTTTATGTAACTCCACGGAATTCCGTGTAGTGAAACTCTGCAAGTTTCGCCCACCCCTAGTCAGCCCACTTTAGCCATTGGCCAGCTTCACAGTGAGTGATGGCATTCTACCCTTTCACAAGCAGCACATGTGTGCTTTTCGAGAGCAAAAAAATATTTTTGCGTTTAGCCACTGAATTTTTTTAATTGCAAGGCCCTGGCAGCTTCCCCAACTATAAAGTTTTCCAAAAATCATGACAAAATAAAATAAACATTTATAAAGTCAAAAGGCCGACTACCAATATCAGATCTATTGTCTTTGTCAGTGTTTGTTAACATATGTGTTTTGTGAATGATCAGGTTCTTTAATGTGATGGGTCAGCTAATCATGCATTGTTCAAAGGTAAAGTTGAGCTCTTGAAGTTATTATAGCAATTTTACACTTGATGTAGGGTTAATTTCAGTGGTGGCTGCTCCCGGGAAGCAGTAGTGAGGCAGGGAGAACTGGTTTAAAAAAAAAATCACTTACCTGCTGGCCAGCCGACTGGCTGGCCACCGCCTCTCCACCGTCCTCTTCCTTCTGTAGAAGCAGGAAGGACCAGGCTCTCCTAAGACATCACAATGCTGCAATGCAGGATTGTGATTCGTCTGAGCGCCATGGTTCGGACAGGGACTGGGAGCCTGGGCATGTTCTCCACCCAGGTTGTACAATACGGCCTGTGGAGAACATGCAAAGTGCGCATGACTGTTTGACTGAGCCAAGACGGCTGGCCAAACAATCATGCACACTTAGAGAGGGCCACCACTCCTCCTCCCTGCTCTGCCCAGCCCCGCAAAACTGCCTCAGCACAGAATAAACATTGCGTTATTATCATTTTATTTTTCCTTTTTTGCAGTGCTGAAAGGCAGTGGTGCGACGCTCCTCCGCTTCAGCGGAGGAGCCTCCCCTGGTTATTTTACCCATAGTCGGAATGTCACTTGGTACAATGTTATAGGGTAGGGTGATGTGTGCTATTGCTTCTTGTGTTGTGAACAGAGTCCCATGTCCTTGGAAGTTATTTGGATCAAATGTTGTTCAATGCCACTTCCTGTGACACCTTTGTGAGTTTAAGGTTATTTATGCCACTTCTATTAGGGTTGAATTACTGGGGTGTCGCTATCATAAGTGCAGCAGATGTAGTAGCAGTGGAGTCAAGGGATGTTAGGGGCCCCCTCTTCCCAACCCCCTCAATGTTAGCTATGTGTTACTTTACAAAACAGTGCACAGGTGACCCATTTACCTCGCGATCTCATGGCACCTTTGTTATGTCACTCTTGGCTTGATCCACTTCCTCTGATGAAATTGGAGGATCAAAGGGCTTGTGATGTCACTTCCACTATCTCTATGACTTCGTACAACCGTGATTTTTCCAACAAGTTTTGGGAGCCATCTCTTGACTAGCGTTATCTGTCCCATGCTTGTAATTGCGCACTCAGACTCCAGCAGTTCTGTCACATGCAAAATACTCAGATTTTCAGTTTTTGCTTTCTCCTAATATTTGGTGTCTTATTGCTTCTCATGTTTGTATTGCTGGTTTTAGATTTGGTAAGAAACCTTTAAAAAAGCACATAACCCATCTAAAGTGAAAGTAATCTTTTACTCGAAAATGTAATTGATAATGATAAATGTTTTTTAATTATTAAGTCCGAAGATATTGCAAAGCTTAACTTCCAGCATACGAAAGTGTTTTAGAATATAGCCTTTTAGCCCGCTGCCGAGGGCTAGACTGGTTGCTAAAGGCCCTGAACTGGAGCGGCTCCGGCCTATAACAAAGAAGAGGGCCTTTAAATACTGCTATAGCCCGAGGCTGAAAGGTTATAAGGCTATTGGAACATTCCTCCCACTGAGGATAGAATGTTCTAAACTAAAAAGGGAGAAACAGAAAGACAAACATCGGAATTTTGGAGCTACGGGCTTATACCAGCCATTATAAGCCTGGAGCTACTCCATTGGGGAAACAGTCTTTACATTGCGGCTCGGACAGCGCTGTGCTTTAACAACGCAGTCCAAACAACAAATAAGTCATTACAACGTCTTGCCTTAAGGAAAGCGTTGTTGCACTGATGTTGAACTTTAAGTCCAACACATTTCCTACTGTTGCCCAGACTGGAGTTGCAATAGTAAATTTTACTATTCCAAAGTCCAGCACTTTCCCTAAGGCAAGTTTTTCTAACGACTTGCATGGTAAAGGAATGCGTAGTAAAGACGCATTTGTGGTTCGGACTGCGTTGTTAAGGCAGGCGTGGTAAATGTCTGCATGGTTCCGACATACAACCACTCCATTGTCTTCAATGGAGCTCTTAACTTCCAATGTTCTAATTTTCCATAAACATATCCACATCACTGATCTTCTGCTGGCTCTCTTTTTGTGTCTTCAGGGTTGGCCAAACCCATGGGCCTGGTGGAAGGACCTGGAGGTCTGGGCCAGGGTGGGATGGCTGCCACCTTAAGAGAAGACAGCCATGAATCGGAAGCCAAATATGAGGAGTACGGCTATAACGCCCAGCTTAGTGATCGGATATCCTTGGATCGATCAATTCCTGACTACCGACCCAAAAAGTAAGCTCACTCATTACTAACTTTTGTGCTATTGTTTGTGACCAAGGTTGTGTTGGAAGTGGGACTGGCTGACATAACAATGACCGGTAATTGTGGAATTTCTCTGCTGTACCAAGACACCATAGATTTCCATCCAGTCACACTTCTGTTTCAAGTGTCTTCAAAAAAATGAGACAATCTAGGCTTATATTCTGTTTAAAAAGTGGCATTTCCATATTTTCTGTACTTCACTGTACTTTTAATTAGGTATTTTTAAATTTGAGCTTTGACAACGTTTAAAAAAACTAAACCATAAACAAAACAAAAACCAATCAAAACTAAACCAACATTCAACTTCAACAACTTCATCATGTTGGTCAAGCTTTAAAAACAAAGGTGGGTGAAAAATAACCAAACACTGTAGGCTTTGCAGAGGAAGAGACCTGCACTATCTACTTGCAGAAAAATAAAATGTGCAGAAAAACATATATTTGTCACATCAACCTTTTTGTGCTGGAAATTTCACCCGTTAGCAAAATGTGTCAACTTTAAAATAGTTTTCTGGGTAATTTATAATGTCATACACCCTTACTTTTAAAGTATGTTACCAGAATATTGCAACCAAACTAATTGCTGATAGAAATTCCATGTCCTAAACATTTTGGAGTATATAATAGAAAATGTAGGCTCAGTTCAAATATATTTTTGTAAACAATATTAGGGACATGACATTTGGGTCTGACGATATTTTTGGGGATAATATTCTGATATACACCTACTCTAAATGATATACATTTTATATTGTTGATACTGTTAAAATATGGATGATATTATTATCAGTCTTAGAGCAATGTTAACAGTGCTCTCACTTTTCTGGCATAATGGCATCTGCCACTCATTGCAACGCCATAGTGTGGCCTCTACCAAAAACTGATGCCTCCTTGGCATTATTTTGGGTAATTGACACACGATGGGCAAAGAAAGCTGATTTCATTCATGCACTCGTTTGAGGTATATCATGATTGTGAAATAAGTTAATATCAAACAGAAGTACAATATGTAAAAGAAAACAAAATCATTTGAAACATTTTTTTTTTAAATAAACAGGTTATGGGCCAAAATTTATATGACTATGTAGTATTAAGATAGGCTGCTCATTCCTCTTTTAGAAGATTTAGACTCTGATATTTCGTACAGGAAGTCCTGCCTGGGTGGAGTAACAGAAAAGCTACCTTGTGCTTCATTCCCAAAGCTACTTGTGGTCATAAATTACATGTACGACCACAAACAGTTGTCTTTAGGGTTGCAGTTCCCAAACCCTGATTCACAGAATCAACATTTCTGACATTCCCAACCCAAAACTCCACCCTTAGTTATGGAAAATCCAACAGTGTGGCAGACCTTCTGCTCAGGCATGATGAAGGTTTGGGATGGGCCATGTGTGTATCCTGGGGTGAGACTGGGGAGCCATTGGGAATGTAGTGGACCCTCACAAAGTCATAACTTTTTGGGGGTTCATTAACATTTACAAATTGGAGCAGCTGACTGTGGTGCTAAAATCAATGCTGGACTAAGTGTGAAAATGTGTGTTACAAATGTATGTATTTTTGAATTAATATGGTAATTGTATAGTCAGACCTAGCCAAGAGGCAGCGGGCCCTGAACATGGTTAAAGAGAAGCTTAAAGTCGGCAAACAATAGGAGAGGAAGCAGGGTTGTGTGTGGTTAATGAACTGTGATGTAGTGAACTCTAAAGAGTGGAGTCTTCAACTCTTTCCTAAATTGGAGCAGCGTAGATTGATACTGGGGTGTTGTTCCAGATCCTGAGTTCATGGATGGAAAAGACCTGCAGTCTTGTTTTTTTTTTATACTTCTTAGTTTTCAGTCTGAATGTGTCCTGGCTGTATGTGTGCCGAGAACCATCAGTGATGGTGAGCTTGTCTGAAAGATAAGCGGAGGTGCTGGTCTTGATGGTGTTGTAAATGATACAGCTAGTTTTGAAGATGGTGAGGGCCACAAAAGGTAGGCAGGAGGTCCATCACGATGGGGGCGATGTCATTATATTTTTACAGGCACTGGATGAGACATACTGTGGCATTTAATATGCCCCTAAGTGGTGCCAGTGTGGAGTCTGGGAGGCCATGGAATAGGGTATTACTACCATCCAGATGCAAGAGTACCAGACATGTACAGCAGTCCTGGAAGACCACATCTTTTCAGTGGTTTAGTGGAATCCTTTCATCCACATGGAAAAATATCTTCCAGGCAGAGAAAATAAGGAAATTAAATTAAATGTCTAGATGCATGTTTCCCCAACACTTACTGCGGCAGATTTTCCTTAGTGACAACCATGAGGTGGTCGTGTGGGGAAGAATGAGTAACAGGGTCAGACTGGCCAACAGTGAAACCAGGCAGTGCCGGAAGGACTGGTCTGACTGGTAAGTGTGTGGGTCATTTTTTGGGCTGTTTGTGGGCCTGTTTTATAATCTGCAGAGCTGTTTTTTCTGTTGATTTCCCTGATATTAAAACAAACATTGCCTGCAGCAAGCTTAAATCCATGCAGTCTCCCATACCTCGCAAAACACTTATACAACTTGTCTTTGCAAGCTGAACTGCTGAAATTTGCAAACATGGCCCACTTTTTAGCTATCTAATTCATTAATGGGGGCCACTTTTATTTTGGAGCCCGGGCCTATTTTCGGTCCCAATCCAACACTAATGAGTAATTAGCATAGATTTCCATGTTTACTTCTGATTTTATAAATCTGGAAATGCGTCAGAATGCTACTAAAATCACATTAGGATGGTTATGTCTTATGGATTGCTGCATTTTTTCTGATTTGTTTGTAAATCATGCTCCCTCATCGAGGTCAGAAAAATAAAAAGACGAAAGTGAGTAAAAGAAAGGGGGTGCAGAGGTCCCAGATAAACCAAAAACATTATGGGCTGAAGTTCCTTTCAATTAATGAAATCAGGACATTAACATTGTATTTAAACATTACCTTTTTGAAACAAAACTAGAACAATGTTTAAAACATCTCCTCTTATTGTGGAATCCTGGCCTCATTCTGTTTTTAGCCAACAGCACTTTGCACTGTGGGACGTGCAGTTTCCCTTTTCCGAATAAAAGCTTGCAATTCCAGCATGCAAAGAGAAGATCGAAGGTGTCCTCCATAACTATGGGATGCTGGCAGCCATGTGTACCGCGTGAAGCTGGATGCTCCAATGTGACCTTCAGCTGAACCTCTCCCCCCATCATGGCACTGTCCCTGCAGGTTAGGATGCTACAAAGCTACAGAGCTGCTGAACCGGTGCAGTGGTTTGGAACCCCCTGCTGGGTTAGTAATGAGTTCAACCAGGAAGCAGGCAGGTCATCAGAAAGATGAAAAGTGCTCTGATGCCTCAAGAGAACTAGTGTGGTGAAACAGTCAGGCAGCAGCCTTTTCATACCTTGATGCTCCTGTCAGAGTCTCCGAGGGTACCAGGAAGGGACATGACTTGTACATGCTCTTCATCAGTCACATGACACGAGTCACGTGCTGCTGAGACACAGTATCATGATTAAAATGTGTGGTTGTACTCTGCACCAGAGAGGATGTCATTGTTTGATGTCCTTACAGCTGATACAATATGCCTTCAAGAGAGGTCTGAAATCAGAGTTAAAGAAGGATAACACTCTTGTTATGATGTCACAAGAGAATGATATCTTATATCTCTTCTATTCTGATGTCACAATTCTCCGATTGGTTACAAAATCATTTGGCATCACAAAGGTCTCCTAGTTAACATTATTTCACTTGCTGCTCACCAGACAGGTGCTGGTGGCTTGAAATAAGTAGCAGAAGCCTTCATGAAGGTTTACAGGTTTATTTCAAGATTCGTCCACCCGACACACGGAGCGTCCTCTCGGCCAGCCGTCCGGATAGCAACTGACTCATGCCATCCGAACCCTGCACCGACGTAAGCTCCATGTGAGAGTCCTGGACCGCGTTCAAACGAACACGACTAAACATTATACATAACACAAGTATCGCGCGCTGATCACGTGAAAGACGCCATTAGCGCGCGATGTACATTACCATCAAAATACAGTATAAACACAGTATAACAACTATAACATCACCTTCCCCCTTAAAAGAAAACAAAGTAAGCAATTTACAAAGTAACGAATTAAGGTAATATGAACTGGGTCAATACCTAATAAAATCGTCAAATCTTTTTGGAACGTTTATAGTGCGACCCCTGGAAGAGCTAATGCTCCCCCTACTGTTGACTGGCTGAGCGGAAATGTTGCCCCCAACCTGACTTGCACTTGTGACTTGAGGTGAAAAAACATGATCACGAGAACTAGCAGATTCCTCAGAAACCAACCAGTGCTCCCAATCAAGTCCATCCACGAAATTTCTCTGTCTCCCTTGCAATATTCTGGCCTGTTCAGTAGAAACTTTAACTAGTTGTCTTTTGTTCCACCATCCTTTTCTTCCGACAAAAGCAGCTCCCTTACTAACCTTGCATACCTGCTCAGGCGTCAGAAACTTCGACTCCCCCTTTCTAACCTTGTCAGGTCTCTTACTTAGTACCCAATCGCCGACACAAACATCCTCACCATCTAAATGACACCTCTTATCAAAATTTTCTTTCATTTGTAATTGTTTGGCGTGAACTCTATGACAAACATCTTTGAAATCAACCATTGATCCAGTAGACATGTCCTTCAACCAAGATGGAAACAACGTGGTATGAGCCTCTCTACCCCTTAACAATGTAAAAGGTGGTATCCCAGTCGTACAGTGAGGGGATGTGTTATAACTCCAGATCTTTTGTACAATAAATTCGCCTACATCCAAACCTGAAGCTAACGCGGTCTGAATACCTTCTTTCACCACTTTGTTACCCCTTTCGACTAAACCGTTAGACGTGGGAGAGTATAAAGCTACTTTAAGATGTTTAATGTCTAACTTTTTCAGAAACATACACATCCTTTCTGAAACAAAATGCGTGCCGTTATCTGTCACAATGATTTTAGGAGCACCCTCCAACGAAAATATTTAGTTTAAAAATGAAATGGTTGATCCAGTATCAGGGGACTCTACGAAACTGTGGTACATCCATTTGGAAAAATAATCGACTGCCAGTATGACATATTTCTTATCTTGACCAAGTGTTGAGTAAGGCCCTGAAAAATCTAAACCAATCTTTTCCCATGGGACTTTAGGAAACTCAGTAGGGTGCAAAGGCGTCTTTAAGGTCCCCCAATGCTTATCTGATAGAAGACATTCAGGGCATCTATCAATAACACTCTTAACTTGTGAATCCAAAGAAGGCCACCAGTAATGTTGTTTAATTTTCATTATAGTCTTGGTGGATCCCAGATGTCCCATGTGAGCTTTGCTAATGATAGAAAGCCGAACCCCTGCGGGAGGGACAAACTTATCGCCCCTTCGAACGATACCGTTTTCAACGGATAGTTCGTCTGACACTTGAGCGAAAACACGTAAATCACCGCTCAGACATCTAGATTCAGGCCAAACACAAGTTGAATAATTAACTACTTTTTTTTAAATTGCATCGTTCTGCATAGCTGTTTTCCAATCACCCTCAGACAACACAGAATCATACTCTTGTACTGCATCTACTAGTGCCACACACTCAATATCCTCCAATAGGGAGTCTTCTTCATCATCTTTGTCCATAAGTAACCTGGACAAACAGTCCGCTCGGAAATTTCTTCCACCTTGTATGTGTTTCACCACAAAGTTATATTCTTGTAGCTTTGAAACAATCCTCATTAGCCTGGCAGATATATTGGAAGTATTAACTTTGTTAAATATGTATACCAAAGGTTTATGGTCAGTTATCAACTCAAATTTGCGCCCCCAGATGTACATCTTAAACTTCTGAACAGCCCACGCGCACGCAAGAGCTTCACGCTCAATTGTGCTGTACTGCTGTTCAAAATGTTTAAGTGCTCTGGACAGCGAACGCTACAGTGAGTTCCCGACCATCCACTCTTTGGCTTAGAACTGCACCAAGGCCAAAAACACTTGCATCAACAGTTATCAGTGACACACAGTCGTCTCTAAAAGCATGAAGTGCTTGGGCAGAAACAATTAACTTTTTTACATTCTTAAATGCTGTTTCTAAATCGTCAGACCATTTGAAACTGGCCTTTTCTAAGTAATACTCGTAAAGGTTCCACAGCTTGTGCGTAACATGGTACGAACCTAGCATAATATTCTGCTAGGCCTAAGAAAGAGCGTAAAGCGTCTTTATCCTTAGGTGCTTTAGCATCTTCAATAGCTCTGATCGCCGAAAATTTCGGTTTAATCCCTTGACAAGATACAGTATGGCCTAAGTATTCCAATTCCTGCACTGCGAATTTGCATTTATCAGACCTTACTGTCATTTCCTTAGATCTTAAAATCGTTAGAACACGTTTAAGAATGTCGTTGTGTTCCTCAAATGACTTAGCA
The DNA here is from genome assembly GCA_963921515.1 of Calotriton arnoldi. Classification (NCBI taxonomy): domain Eukaryota; kingdom Metazoa; phylum Chordata; class Amphibia; order Caudata; family Salamandridae; genus Calotriton; species Calotriton arnoldi. Next base: position 2,989,242 of record CAWUFW010000210.1, on the reverse strand, counting down.
TAAATTAGAATGTCGTCCAAATATGCTTGAACGCCCTTGATGTCATGAAATAGTGAGTCCATTAACTTTTTAAATACACTGCCGGCTGATGCTAAACCGAAGGGGAGGCGAAGGAATTTATACGCCCCGAAAGGAGTGACAAATGTTGTCAATTCTTGGGACTCTTTAGACAGTGACACTTGGTGATATGCCGATCTCAGGTCGATCAAAGAGAACCACTTAGCACCACCCAAATTTGCTAATAGTTCATGGATTCTGGGTAGTGGGTGGCAATCCACCAATATGTTCTTATTAAGCGAGCGCAAATCCGCGCAAAGTCTGACCTCGCCGGACTTTTTGCGCGCGACCACGATGGGTGCCACCCACTGAGAAGAATCCGTGGCTTTGATGACGCCTTGATCACTTAAATCTTTTAATGTGAGCTTTAGTTCCTCTCTGACACTCATAGGAACTGAACGTACCTTATGTGATACAGGATGCGCACCAGGAACCAATCTGATATGGTGTTCCACACCTTTAACTCGACCCACCTGATTGTTAAATACAGGTTTAAATTCTGAAATTATCTCGTCTAACATTTCTACATTCATGTCAGAATCAGAACAATTAATATTACATATCGGTAGCTCTCCCACTTTGATTGCGTTTTCATCCCCTGGAACTAAGTACAGACCCATGCGAGCTAAATCTTTCCACCCAATAATATTTTTCCTTTTTCAGCTACATAAACTTTTGTTGTAGTTTCTCTACCAAGGCATTGTACCACTCCTAGAAAATACCCAATCATGTTAATGTCCTTCTCCCCGAAGGCTTTTGGATAGACGTCAGAATGAATTAACTGTTTATTCTTCCAAAGGTCATAGAATGTAGTATCTCGCAGAATGGTAATCGGCGAACCAGAGTCTGCCATGACTTGTAGACTGATGTTATCAATCGATGCTTGACACAAAGGACCCTTTATGGAAATAGCATTACCTTCACAGTCCAAAGTCACAATGACATTATTAAGAGAATCGGTACATGAATCTACCTCAGAATCAATGTAGCGAATGTTGACTGGCTTCCTAACATTCCTGCACACCCCCTGAAAATGGCCTATCTTTTTACATACGGTACAACGTTTGTTTTCATTGCGGGGCAACCTGGATAATTCCCAATATGGTTCTTCGAACCACACCTGTAACAGAAAAGAGGCTGTCTCTTTTGAGGGAATTTAGTCGGTTTACCCTTAACATTTACAGTAGACAATGAGATCTCGTGATCGGGGTCAGTTTGGATGACAGAATTAACTCCCAGCTTATTATCCTCCTGCATAGCTTTACTGGAAATAGCGGAGCGTTCGATACTCAAGGCTAAGTCGATCACCTCAGATAAAGGTGGGTTTTTGCAGCTCAGTATTCTCTCTTTGATCTTTCTGGATGCACAATTAAACACAAACTGATCTCTGATGTAATTATCTGTTAAAGGGCCAAATCCGCATGTAATAGCTAATACCCTGAGTGCTGAGATATATTCTTCCACTTTTTCATCGTCTTTTTGTTTCCTTTTGTAGAAGTTGTGGCGCTCTAACATGATATTTGGCTCGTCGGAAAATTGTTTCCTAAGGCGTGCTATTTCTTCCAGGTACACATTCCATTGGCTGTCACCAGAATGGGAAGCTGGAGGTGGAATTGGAACCACACTGTCAAAAATTCTTTGGGCAGCTTCACCCAGACAACCAAACAATAAAGCAAATTTACGAGCAGCAGAATAGTCCACTGCGTCTATAGCGACTAAATGGTTTTCAAAAGCCTGAACCACTCAGTCCAGATGATAGGTGGGCTGCCTGGTTTGCTTAAGAAAGGAGGAGGTTGCGTAATATGACTGATATTGGTAGCCATAGCTAATTGATTGACGATATAACCAATAACTTGTTGTCAAATAAGGTGTGCCAAAAATGAAGAAAAGCGTGCGCGTCGCTGAAGTATTGCTTTACGCGCTGTATCAATGTTGCCTCTACAGTTTGCTTCCACAGTTGCTAAGCAAATGAAATGACGTGTGTGTCGTCGTGGAATTGAAGTGACAACACACTTCGTAACATAGCCGATAAATATTTGTAAATGACGTGCGTGTCGTCGGAAAGTGAAACTGACAACACGCAAAATTTCCGAAAATGCACTTAAATATTTGTAAATGACGTGCGTGTCGTCGGAAAGTGAAACTGACAACACGCTAATCTTTGGAAAAATGCACTGTAAATTGTGCGTTGAGTTGCGTGCACACACGGCCCAATCCAGAAATGGCGCCGCGTATAAAAACGTGATGACGTCAGGTGCACCAATTAAGCAGCGGCTCGAGCGGAAGTTCGGGTTGGAGATGAGCGATAGCGTGAGGGGTGCCGATTCAAACTCCGCTCCGGCGCTCCGTGGATAAGTATGGATTCACGTACCTCGTTTCCGAAGAAGATCGTGGACCTACGTGCAGAGGATCGATGAACAGCCTTCCGACTTGAAATCCCGTTGAGCCAGAAGTCGTTGAAAGTAGGCACAAACTCGGTACGGGTAAGAACAAATGCGTGGGTGTGTGGGTGGACAAGTTCCCAATCGTCGCCAGATGAAATAAGTAGCAGAAGCCTTCTTGAAGGTTTACAGGTTTATTTCAAGATTTGTCCACCCGACACACGGAGCGTCCTCTCGGCCAGCCGTTCGGATAGCAACTGACTCATGCCATCCGAACCCTGCACCGACGTACGCTCCATGTGAGAGTCCTGGACCGCGTTCAAACGAACACGACTAAACATTATACATAACACAAGTATCGCGCGCTGATCACGTGAAAGACGCCATCAGCGCGCGATGTACATTACCATCAAAATACAGTATAAACACAGTATAACAACTATAACATGGCTACATTCACCAAACAAAGTTGACTGATACCATGGCCCTCATTACAAGATGGCAGATATATGAGCTAGGATCGAGCCAATATGAGATTTTTGTCCACAGAATGGGGAATAACAATACAGACTTAGAATTACTGGGTTCTTTTCCCCTCCGTTTTCCCTGATTCCAGGGGAATGGCGACAAACAATTACTACCTGCTTTAAGAAGGTGGTAAATGACAGCTGGGGCCAGTGTGGGTCGAAGGGTGCCTGCAGATGGCAGGTATGTCATCCAGAGCGAAGAGATACTGTGATCTGGCTGGAGGGAGGTTATAGGGGTGTAGGTAAGGTCAGGATGTACTTAGCTGAACTGGTGCCCATGAAAAGGGCTGGTATTGATGATTAAGTTCCGGTGCTGAGCACCTGAAACCACCGGCTCAAATTAAGCACTTATCGCCCCATCAAGGATCTCATCACGAGTCTGCCGCAGCACGGGTGGGATACTGTCTCAGGCCATTCCAAAATGCCCAGTGTCTCGGGCGTGGCATTATTGGGTCTGCAAAGTCCGAACCCAGGAGTTTTTGGGCCAGCAACTCAGGATTCAGGCTCTGTGATGACGGGGCAGTGGGCAACTGCTGTGCCCGGCCCTTACCCACCCCCTCCAAGATGGTGGTAAATGGTTGCGGATCCGGGACCATAAGCTTCCCTGAAATGGAAAAAAACCCACACAGATTTGTACACACTATTTCCGGTCCACTTTTTATTCCCCAATCTGGGTGAGATAACTTGAAATCAACAAATTCACACCTGCATCCTGTACACTTCCTTGGAACAGTTTTTAGGTCGAGCCTAGAGTCAGCGCGCATGCGCTGCTCTGGGAGACTTGTTGTAGTGGAGTACGTAATGGAAGCTCCGCCCACTCTCCTCCCATATTTGTCATTGGCTTGTGTCAGTGTCCTTAGTAAATGCTGGTGTCTGATTCGTAAAGAGGCTTCTTAGTCCCCCTTAGTACCGCCTTGTCTTCATTTGTCACCTCCCCTGGCGACTGGCCCTTTTACTTCGGTTGTTACAGCGCAGGTGTTATTTTGTCTTGTAAGCACTATTTTCTTTGTGTTTGGAAAGCAATTTCCATGATGGATTGGTCCTGTTTTCGATCCCTTTCTAACAGTGAGTTTTTTTTCCAAGGTTGCGTTAGTGCGTTTCCGCAATGCATTATTGTTTCATGGCCGTGTCCAGGCACACGCTGCGCACATCCTCCCGCAGTGTAAGCCGAAATCTCTCTGGTAGGTGTTACCACATGTTACCGTGTATTTTCGACAGTAGCATCCCTAGATTAACTATCTCTCTTGGCACCATTAGCAGCTCAGCAATAATAGATAGCGTGCGTGCCCATATCCAAGATCCTCAGTAGCTACAATTGTGCAGATACGGGAAACCCGATTCAAGATGGCCGCCATGAACCGAACTTTAATGTGTTGTTCGCAGTTTGAGACCGGAAGTCTCTCTTGAAAGCTGACAGCAAAAGCAGATATCGCTTCCAGTTCATATTAACATGAAGGCTTTCTCACTAGGTCTGATAGCGTGCGTGAAGTGAAGGCCACGGGGAGAAGAAGGGGCGAGTGACCCGCAAGAGATTGGGGCATAAAACTCAGTTTTTGCATTTGTGCAGCCAAAGCCCTGTTAATGAATACATATGCTTGGTACTGTTCTTACTTTTGCGATCTTCATGCTCCCTGTTCCCCCCGTCCTACAAGATATACCTTGTTGTGGACTCCAGGTCACCGAGCATCATGTCCTTCCTTGGACAGTAAGAACTGCACTGCGACTCCATCAAGTCCGACTTAAGGGATGAGGGCGATGGAAGTGTGGGATGTTTGCGAGGGAGCTTTATCAGAGAGCAGTAAGAACTGCATTACATCCTCATTCGGGTGTTGGGACACAGGGCCTATGGGGAAGCTACTCTATACCGGAGGACTGAGATGAGAAACTGCTCCAGCACACTGAGACTCATGTGACGGAGCATAATACAAAACTCCCCGGCATTTAGGCAGACATAATCTCAAACGTGATTTTTAGCATACCTATCAATCAGTTGAAATCCTAATGAGGGCGAAATCAGACGTTTTAGAGGGCAGATATGCAGATATTTCACCCCGAGACAGTGGTTACCATTTTTAAAACAAGCATTTGCAATGCAATAGGTCTCGCAATTACGCGAGTTTGAGCTATTGGCATCGTAAACGACAATGCCTTTTTTTTGTTTTGCTTTTTAAAACATAAATAAAAGGCATTGTCATTTACAATGCCAATAGCTTAAACTCGCGTCAATGCGAGACCTATTGCATTGCAAATGCTTGTTTTTTCTGCAAGCCGTTGAAAGTCCCACAAAAATTATCTAAGGTGTGGAGAGCACACGAAGTGTAAAGGGTGCCTGGCAACTTGCAAAGTCTCTCTGGCAAGGGCACTTTAGAATTCATGGCGTCACCTCTATGACACTAATGACCATCAGGATTATCCATTGTCAAGTGTAGAGACTTGTGTTATAAACACCCATCCAGGTTTGTGTTGGGACCTCAGCTCTAATCGGGAAGTGCATTCCTGCAGATTACAGTCACCACTTGGCCAGGCTCCCCCAAAAGCCTTTGCGCCAATCTGTCCCTTTGCTGAAAGACATTTGTTTTTCCTTCAGACGCTCCAGAGAAACAAAAGAAATGCATCTCAGGGGCTTTGAAGAATAATTAATGGTGCACGCTTCACTGCAGCTCACCAGTAAGTGCTTTTTAATGAACTGCTGAAAGCATACAGTGCTGTTCATATGTGCGGCTCCCGAGGCCAGCATTAAGGAGTTGTCAAAGTGTTTGTGCGAATCAGGAGCCTTGTCAGGCTGTCTCAGGTCAGACCTTGGTTCAAGAGCTGGACTAGTCTAGAGAAAGGCTTCTCAGAACAGTGCACCCCTTTATCTCTGCACTATTACACCAAATGACCTCTGCATCGACCAGACCATTGCATCCTTACATCCTCCTGACAATTACATCATTACATCGATCTGACCATTACATCGACTTGACCATTACATCTACCTGACGCTTATATCAACTTGACCATTACATCCACCTGACCATTACTTCGACTTGACTATTACATCCACCTGACCATTGCATCATTACATCAACCTGACTATTACATCGACTTGACCATTACATCCACCTGACCATTACATCATTACATCAACCTGACTATTACATTGACTTGACCATTACATCCACCTGACGCTTATATCAACTTGACAATTACATCAACCTGACCATAACTTCAACTTGACCATTACATCCACATGACCATTACATCATTACATCAACCTGACTATTACATCGACTTGGCCATTACATCGACCTGACCATTACACCGACTTGACCATTACATCGATCTGACCATTACATTGACTTTACCATTATATCGACCTTGACCATTACATCGACTTGCTATCATTGCAACTTGGCTCTTGCGCCCTCATCGCTGGGAATTTGTTTAGAGCAGTAATCTGTCTAAATGAAACAGCGCCCCCCACCGGGGGGCAGGGCGGGAAACAAATGGAAAACCCAAAGGTACTGAAAAAGGATGGGCTCCTGATAGTATTGAATCTACCATTTGCTGATGCGGTCAACATTTACTCATATGAACACAATGTAAACACACAGTGCCTTCCCTCTTGCTCGAAAGTCCAGTTGGCATCAAAACTCTTCAGATTATATGCTTATCAGGTACAAGTCTCCAGAGGTCCATTTGCTTTGTTCATCACTTGATGTTCAGTTTCAGCTTGACACCAAGTTGAAATTGACCACCATGACGAAGAATAATGGTGGACTTGGTGTTTGAAGTTTGTTTTCTCACATTGGGGACTCTTTGCAATGTGGCTGCCTGCGGTGCACGCAGTGTGCCCTCCTAAGAGGGCAGCACCTTAGTGGCGCATTCGGCACTAGCACCCGTGCTGCACTCATTGAAACTCCGTCAGAGCCCCCCTTCCTGCGCTCTCCCACACATTTCGGGGGCCTAGGGCCAGGTATTTAAACCAGCCCAACCCAGGCGCCAGCCACTTTATTATCCACCTGTCAGAGGTTGATAGGAACCAAAGTGTAAATTGCCCATGGTTATCAGCACTGTTATAGCAGGGCTGGGTTCCCCCGGCATGCATTGGCACAGTTAGATCACAAAGCTGCAGCAGAAATTAGAGGGGAGGGTCCCCACCCCACGGTTTAGAAATTCACCTGGGTGGCAATGACCTCACCTTACTGAGGGTGCTGCGCAATAATCAAATCAATAAAATCTACATTGGGTGAAACCAGCAATTCAGGGGGCACTGCAAGATATGGTGGGCCCCTGATGCTGTTTGGTGAGATAATCCCACACAGGGTATGGCATGAAGCCAAGTAGGGGAGGCCATTGAACATTCCAGCGGAAGGGTAATTAGAGCCATGTGCAAGCTCACTGAGCAGAGGGGCTTTGGTTAAAAAGGGCGTGGCCGCGTTAGTGCAAACACCACAGGGTACTCCGATAGGGATGGGTACACCTGTCACAGGTGGATATGAACTTGGTTCAGCTAGAAGGACTGCTAACTGCAGAAGGTTATGGAGCTTGCCATGGTGGGGGGTGGCGGATATGACGGTGGCCACATCCAGGGCATTGGCGGACTTACAGGGTTATCTGGAGGCAGTTTGGTACATAGGGGTACCATCTGAGGGAGCACAGTAGGGGTGCTCAATGCCAAACCTGACAAGTTTTTATGGTAGGACTCTCGGATGTAAGCAACAGTGCCCCGTTAGTCCTTCGGGTGGTTGCAAGCCTGAGCAACCGGGGGCTCGCACTGTACTGCCCCACCCCTAAAAAGGTATGAGTAATGTTCTGGGACTGCTGATCATGGATTTAAAAATGGTAGCACCAAATGGGTTGGCCCACGGTGCTGTTTGGCTCATCATCCGAGTGGGCAGCTTAGGCTACTCACCGCTGCCTGCCCTTTTATTGCCAGTAAGTGAACCCACCAAGTTGGCATATTTCACTCATGAAATAAACCTCCAGCAAACTGTTTCTCCACTAAATCATGTGTTGTCTGATTTATTTAATTTCTTGTGTGCCAAGTAGCTATTAACTAGGTGTGCGGGGGAGGGTTGCCGATATTGTCACTATGCGGCTGCCCGTGGTGCACGCAGTGTGCCCTCTTATGAGGGTAGCCCCTTAGTTCCGCTTCGGGCACTAGCACTCATGCTTCACTCCTTGGGACCCCATAGGAGCCCCCATTCTGGCACTATCCCATGCATCTCCGGCACCTGGGGGCCTGGGGCCAGGTATTTAAACTGACTCAACCCAGGCGCTGACCTGTTATGTTATGTTAATTTAGTTTTATAAGGCGCACAGCTGCCCAACAAGGGTTTCCCGGCGCCAGCCTGAGAGGAATCAAGAAAGAGTCGAATTATTGGTTAAACAGCCAGGTTTTTAAACTTTTTCAAAAGTTTCCGTACACAGTTTCGTTACGGAGCGACATGGGAAGGGAGTTCCACAAAGAAGGACCCAACCAAGCGAAGGAACGACCACCCATCCGCGACAGTCTGATCCTAGGGACTGAAAATTTAGCTTGAGTGGTGGAGCGAAGAGAACGGGAGGGCAGGTAAGAGCAGACTAATGCTTTCAGGTAATGAGGGGCCGAGCCAGATTTGATCTTAAACATGTAACTCAGGGCTTTGAATTTAATCCGGCTCTCTAACCTGAGCAAATGAAGATTGCGCAGAGATCCGGAAATGGAGGCCGCTCTAGGAACTTGGCAAAGCAACCTGGCAGCTGAATTCTGCACCACTTGTAGCTTACGGATCACATCCTTGTTAGACCCTAGGTAAAGAATGTTACCGTAGTCCAGTCTAGAGGTGACAAGAGCCTGGACTACGGTTCTCTGGGTGGAACGAGGGAGCATCCAGAAGATTTTAAGCCATTTAAGGATGGTAAAACAGGTTGCGGCCACCTTCACGGCTTGTTGACACATAGATAGCTTATCGTCAATGATGAATCCTAAATTGCGGACTTGGTGAGCGGGCTGGGGCAAAGTACCCATTTCCACAGGCCAGTGATGTGGACCCCAGAGATCTTTATTTTTCCCAAAAATTAGGACCTCAGTCTTGTCAGCATTGAGTTTAAGTAAATTGGCTTGCATCCAAGATGCGATGTTCCTCAACCGAACCTGGAGGGCAGATGGTTCGGACACCTTCCCGGCAGAGAGAGAGAAAATAATCTGGGTATCGTCCGCGTAGGAGAACAGGGACAACCCAGATTCCTCTGCAATCTCTGCCAGAGGTGTCAGCCACCCTATCCCATACCCAGCATGCTGGTGGAGGCGTTTAGCTTCTCGTGCTGAACTTGTTAATTGCTTATTTCTGTTGCAGGCAGAGTTACAGGGCAATTCATAGGTAGTTTGGTACATAGGGGTACCATCTGAGGGAGCACAGTGACGGTAGGGGGGCTTGATGCCAACCACCACGAGTCTTTACCGCAGGACTCTGGGATGTAAGGGATGGTGCCCCATTAGTCCTTCGGGCGGTTGCAAGCATGAGCAACCAGGGGCTTGCCCTGTACCACTCCAACCCTAAAAAGTGTGAGTAACTGGCAGTCATGGATTTAAAAATGGTAGCCCCGCATGGATTAGCCCACGATGCTGTTTGGCTCATCAGGTAGGTGGGCAGCTAAGGTTACTCACCGCTGCCTGCCCTTGGATCGCCATAAATTAACCCACCATTTTGGCATATTTCACTTACGAAATAAACTTGCAGCAAACTGTTTTTCCACTGAATCATGTGTTGTCTGATCTATTTCATTTCTTGTGCTCTAAGTAGCTATTAACCAGGTGTGCGGGGGGGAAGATTTCTGATATAGGAGTAGAGCTTCACTCTAACTCTTTGACTAGTGGGGTAGTTTGGCTGCCACTCAATAACTGTGCTCCACAGGTGGCTAAGGCTCTTCACTTTCACCTCCTTGACTGTATCCAAGAATTAAACAGAACTGGGACCCAATGAAGATGCAGCCTTCTTTACGCTTGTTGCTTTATACTTTTTGTAGCACAATTTGCTTTCTTTAGCATTGGCATGCATGGGGAGAGTGGGGCATTGCAGTAGATTATTGCCAAAGGATTTTACCACTTTCACAATCTTTCAGTTGATTCAGAACATTGGTTTGCCTTCTTTTCTTATGATGTTCTATATAAGAGTCCTCTTCTACTTGCTGTGATTGACAGGCAGCTTGACGTCTTTGCGATAGTTTTCTATGGCACTAAAACACGTGGTACAAACTTCTGCGATCTGGTGGCTACAGGCACGGGACCATGTGTGTGCAGGAAGATGAGGATCTTCACTTCTTTTATCCAAGGGAATTTGCATAAGAGAGGAGTTCCATGGGTGATACATGAGCGTTCCCTTGTATAACCCTGGGCGTAGTTCGCGTAGTAGCGCTACGCCTAACTACGCGAAGTGCACTTCGCACTATGCGAACTGCGTAGTGCGGTAGGAAATGCTGTTCGCAATGATTGCACAGTGCCGGATGCCTGTCCGCACTGTGCAATCATTGCAAACGGCATCTTGCACAGTGCAAGCGGTCGTTTTCTGCCGCTCGAGTAGATTTGTACTCGAGCAGCAGTTTTCTCAACGCGGACTGGTAGTTTCTCATCTTGAGCGGTCGCGAGCATATGCGACCACTCGCAATGAGAAACCTGACCTCCCCACGTTGAGAATCTCGCCGGGAGGTTTATTTTCCACGCTCGCGATCGGCAACTTGATGTTGCTGATCGCGAACGAGGAAAAAGTCTCGCCGGGATGTCATTTTGCTCGCGGTCGCCAACTTGATGTTGGGGACTGCGAGCAAGCAAAAAATGCCCGCTACGCTACGCGTTTTTGCACTGTGCTACGTGCAATTCGCGTAGCGCGTAGTTGCGCAAACTACGCAAACTACGCGAACGTAGCGAAGTTTTCCGCCCAGGCCTACTCTTGTACTTACCTATGGATTTTGAGACAAAGCCATATTTACAACGAGTTGTAGACATGGGTTTGTGCCAAAATTGTGTGCCTGCCTGAAGCTGGCATACATGATGAAATATCTTTATTTCTCCTTGGTATTTCCTCTATGCACACATACAAAGAGAAATAGCCTCAAAGGATAGATTGTGTGTAGGAAGATACACTTTCCTGCATAAACTTGTAAAGATCCACTCCAACGCAGGAGGGGCGTCGCTTATATGAAGATCTTCCCGAGATTTCTTTAGGAATGGGTGTTGGTCAACCAAGTAATGTTTATGAGATGACAATGCAAATGTTAGATATGTGATTCACTACCAAAGTTAATGTTGTTCTAGAGAGACACAAATTTTTCTGTCACACACAAAAAATGGATGAAGATATTGCAACTTATGTTGCCACTTTAAGGGGACTTTCTTTAACTTGCCGTTTTGAAAGATTGGGGGATTCCCTCATACGCGATCAAATAGTTAAGTGTACCAACAACAAGAGGGTGCATGAAAAATGACTCATTAAGGATCCCTCCCTCGTCGCCAATGTAAAGATCCACTCCAATGCAGAATGTGAAGTCAGGTATCTTTGTTAAGTAGGATACAATCACAGGTACCTCCAGCTCTTCCTTCCAGCTTGTCAGCCCCAACTACTCCTTCCCTTCAAAGAATAACATTCCACCCTAGCAACAAGCTCTACATTCCATTTTTATTAAGATAACTCCACACAGCTATCCTAGGAATAACACAGGTGCCCTGCATTGTGGCACAACGGCGCCCCCATTGGCACTAGGCAGCCCAAAGTGTGCCAGTGCAGGGAGAGAGCAGAACTGTGCCATTTGTTTGAAAATATGATGCAGTTCTGTACTCTCCCTTTCACGCAACGCTTCTCAGCAGCTTCACTTGCTGCGCTATGTTGCGCTGCATGAACTTTTTGTAAATCCAGGCCTACATTTGATAAATCTGTGCATATGATCATATAAGCCATTAGTCCCTGGTGGAGCCCCAGGCCGTTCAAACAAATCTGCTTCTTTGGTCGATAAATCTTTTAGTAGCTTGAGAGGTAAGAGGGAGTTTAACATCAATCTCAAAATTGATTAACATTGTAAAATATTTGGGCACAAAATTAATCCAGGACTATTGAAGAAGGTCAAGTTGATTTATTACAGACTCAAAAACAAACTGATATCAATGAGCTTTAAAAGCATATTATAGAAATATAAAATCACTAAAATGAGTCTGAATCATCTAAAGAAATCCAGTCTAAACAACATGAAACATACCAACAATTCAGTAGCAGTGATACAGAATATAAGAAACAATATTTGTTAATTGAATTGTAGCTTTCGATCTTCCTGCCTCGTCATGAGTAAACTCAAGAAAATCTAAATATCTTACACTACCATATAGTAAGGGGAAACCATAATTAGTCAAAGAAAGCTGTCAACATACTGGAGACGTCAGTACAAGACTCCAGTCAAGAAGAGTGTTTAGCATAAAGCTACACTCAGAGATATAGCAGTGAGGTATGTACCTCTGAATAGTCTAAAGGCATCTGAACTCTAACTAGCAATCAATATCAATTAACGCAAAATGTTCAAAGAAACTCCATGTCCTTGTCTCCAGTACATTTCCATCTCCACAGTAACAATCGGCATCTCTTCTTCTTGTCTTCTCCAGCTCCCTCGGAACACCAGTCAACCTTGAGCAACTCCTTTCTGCCATGAAACTCATCTCCATCCACGTTAACATATTTTCTCTTGCCAAAGAAGTCCTCCCCTGTATTGTTATCACTACATTGGACAATAGCCTTTTTACTAGCTAACAAAGCCTAACTTGCACCTGCAGAGGGGAGAAAAAACATGCAAGCAGACTTTTACGTTGAAGGTTTCACATTTATCCCAAAAGCTTAAGGCCTCTGGCCATGTTAACTTAATAAAATAGGCAAAGCGCACCCGTCATTTGAATATAGGGGCACAAGTGGTCATAATATTAATACAACAATGCAATTATACCTTACTTGCATGCATCATGATTACAGGAATATTATATCTGTATTACGGTTACATAGTAAAAACACCCACAACTATAAGTGAAAACTACAGAGTGTATACAAAATCTCTTAAACATTATTAATCGCATACCACGCCTATTTTTTCTAGTTCTGATAAATGTGCTGCATTAAATACATTTTTGCACACCACCTTACAATTTGAGCCTATTGAAGTTTTAATATCAGCAATCCAGATACTTCTGCAAAGAAACACGTTAGTATGCACACACAGATCAAAAGCACATAATGAATACACTTCTCTATATATTCAGGGCACCATCTCTCAATTGTCAACATTGCATCACACAAGCATATATGGCCAGAAACAGAATATATTTGGCCTAGCCAAGCGTATGGAGGTGGAGCCAAAATTAAGCTGGTCCACCCCTTTTATTAAATCAAAGTGATTTAAATGTGTTCTGTTTTCTCATTTTTGTACAAAATGAACACTCTCCAAATTCAAATCCTATTGGTGTGTTGCCTTCTTGAGCCAATAAATTTTGAGTTTCAGGGTCTACCAAGTGGACAGGCTTTAAGATGAATGGTCTCGGTGGAGTGGGGGAGCTTTTTAAATTTGTTTTCAGAAAGTATCAGGGACATAGTCTGAAGACCATAATAATCCCCCCACCACCACCATTCCATCATGATGCCCCATCACTGGTGGACGCCCGTATTTTACTTTCCCTCTTTAGCAGATGAAATATTCCGGCCTTTGCTATGATCAGTGTATCAGTCTAAAACAGAACACCCCCATCAAGTGCCCCCTGGCTCTCTTACAGCACAGAGAGGCACCCACTGTCTTGGATCCTGTGAGGACAAGTTCAGATGTTAATGTGCCACAGTCAATAACTGTCCATGGCAAAGGCTCTGTGTGCTTGTCACCAGCCCCAGCACAGAGAGCCTGAAATACAGTCTGTGTTGCTGCTTTCTGCTCTGTTCAGAGGCTTTGAAATGTTCTGTACGGGACCTGGCTGTGAAAATAGGAGAGTGAGAGCCAGGGTGGTCTGAGCAAGACCTACAAAAGGGTATATTTGCATACCCACACTCCTTTGCACACTCACGTGCGGTTTCACTCCCATATAAGCAAATGTTTCGTTCCTCTGTCGTTCGTTTTTGTTTTTCTAGGCGAGAGTGTCTCCTAGGAAAGTGACAGGCTTTGTGACCCTCCCCCCTCCTTGGCCATTGTTAGCCAGTGGTGATGGGCTAAAAGCGCATTTGTCCACACCAGACCCCGTCCCGTTAAGGCCCCACCCCTTCATCCATGGAAAAAGTAATTTTCAAGTTGGCAGCTCTGTGATACCCAATCCCTAGCCCAATACGAGCAATACCTACAAAGGGGTATATTTGCATACCCACAATCCTTTGCATAATCAATCACATGGGTTTTGACTCCCACAAGAACAAACATTCATTTCCTCTGTATACCCCATGATAGTTGCACATTAATCATCAGTTCCAGGCCTGGACACCAGAGGCATAGAAGCAGTTTTGTGGGCATCTCCAGATGCAACGCAATATTTGTGTACATTGAAACTTTGAACGATCTGATTGGCTCCTGTGTTTTTCCCAACTGCATTGTCAGTTCTATGTGTACAGCCTGTGCTGTAGAGCCTGCTCTCGCTACAGCACCATTTTTACGTTATTTATATGACAACATGAACATTTAGGTCAGAAAAGATTTACACTTTATCGAGGATGGTGCTTGTTGCGTCCACCCCAGCTCGGTAGCCCTCAAATGACCACGCCACACACTGAGCTCTGTAACACACGTTTTTACTATTCAGCATGCAACCGTTAACTGAACGCACTGCGTCATAAACTTTACTGACCACACCCAAACGCACACAGATACCTCCGAAAGATATTACGTAACTTTGTAAGGAGTCTGGCAAAGACCATCAGGGTACAATACAACGTAAAGAGGGGGGACAGGGAGCTAATTGAAAAAGACAAGGTCCAGTACCGATGCTCCCAAGGACTAATGTCGTACTGACTGTGGGGTAACTGTTCCTAAAAGAGAGAAAGACAACCTATTTTGGTTGGGTAGTTGTGTCAGTGAGGTCTCTAAATGCAGTTGGGTTTGGATGAAGGTGGGGGAATTCCTCCTTTTAGAAGTAGTGCCCTCACACACCCTTGCGAGTGTCATGCTTCATCATCGAGCGTTGCTCCTCGTGGGGGTGGCGCTGCTGTCCCCCACGGGCCCCGCGAGCGAGCTCTTTATCGGAGATCTTTTTAAGGAGATGCCGCAGTTGTGCATGTGGGTGTGTGGGCCTAGGGAAGTGAGTGGGTGAGTTAAAATTACCTTGACGGTACCCAGAAACCACGTTTTATTCAGGGGTCCAGAAGATAAGGTTAAAAAACAAGGGATGAGGAGCACCTCCTTCAAGCAAATGTAGCGGAGGGATGAGTGTCTTCCTGCTGCTCTCAAATCCGTGAAAGTGAGTGAAAAGTGAAATTAGGTCAACATGTTTCGCGCTTCGTGTTGGTCCCTAATGGATCCAAGGGCGCTTCGTCAGGACCGTGAAAAAAAAGAAGTCAAACTACTTCTACTGAACAAAACTCTTTTCTGATCCCAGTTCTAGAGCGAGATGGGTACTATTCAGACTCATTTCCACTTCCAGGATCTGGGATGAATGATCGAGAAGCGAGAATGACTAAAGCACTCCTGAATTCCTCCAGACCTACAATGTTTACTGTCAACATTTACTTTCTCCTGTTAGCTACTCATATCTATGTTCCTAGTTCTCACCCCTCTTTTTGTTGTAACAGCTGTAAAGCGCTCTGATACTCTCACCGGGTGTAGTTTGTGCTATATAAAACTTTATAAATAAAAAAAATAAAACATGATTTTCTTCAATAAATTTAGTCAATTGGAGATTGAGAAATTTTTCTGCTATTTTAGTGAAAAAAAGGAAGCAAGGATACAGGTCTCAAATGTTCTGGGAGCGCGGGGTCCAGTGAAGGTTTCTTCACCAGAGGAACCACCATCGCATGTTTCCAGTCCCTTGGGACCAGCCCCGAGCAGAAAGAGAGATTCAACAGATTCGAAGGCACAGGACCAATAGCTTCCTCCCCTCATACCAGCATGTTAGGGGTAATAATATCTGTGGGTGAGCTAAATTTTTACCACTGAAAGAAGCTGAAGTGTCCCCCACAGCAGGCTCTTGGAAATTAAACAGCCCTTCATGTGGTAATTAATTCTTTGGGGGAAGAAATTTAAAGTTCCTACTGGCTTCTGAAAAAGTGGCATAGAGTTTATAAATTTTTCCGGCAAAATAGCCGACCACTTGGTTACAGTATTCTATGGAAGACGGCATCAATGCTGTAACACGCTCAAGGGAAGAGAGCTTTTTTACAATACGAAAGATCTCTTTCTGAGAACCCTTAGAAGATTCAATTTTATTCGAGTAAAATTCCCGGCATATTCTCCTAATCTGATTCTGATAAGGTTTAAGAGCTTCTAGATAAATTATTTTGCCCTTGGGATGATAATTTCTCCTCCAAAGATGTTCAAGCCATTTTCAGGTTTTTTTATAAACTAGCAATTCCTTCGTAAACCATTCTGCTGAAGGATTGCGGCGAGTACTATTACAAGGTTTTCAGGGCGCTAAGGTGTCCAACACTTCCGTAATCCAGGATGGTATTTGTTAGTTGGCTGTCTGTGGACAGGCATCAAGTATAGGAGTACTTATAGTCAGTTTAGCAGTGAAGGCGGCTGGAGATAGTTGCGACCATTTCGGGGTCATTTTAGAAGAAGGATGTTGTTTTAAAGGGTCTAAACCATTCCAGGATTCCAAGATCTGAAAAGGAGGGATGAAATGGTCAGACCACGCAACAGGAATCAGGGTAGGGCTTTTATCCGAGTACTATTCCAAAAAATATTATCAACGGTATGTCCCCTAATGTGCGTAGGGGAGTGCACTAACTGAGTCGATTCCAAGGCCTCTAGTTCTGTTATAAGCGCCAATGCTTCTTGGCAAAGTTTGTCCTCAAAATGTAAATTAAGGTCACCCAGGACCAAGAGGGTTGAGTAGCGGATGGCATAAGGAGATAGCACATCCGCCAACGCATTAACAAAATCCCTAGCAGGGCCCGGCGGCCTACAAATAAGGAGGCCGGCCACCGACCGTGAACTATTAAAAGATAGAGAGAAAAAAGCTGCTTCGCAGCCAGGAATTGTCATTTCTGTAACCCCCCACCTCTCTGTATGGGCCCATATATTCTCAGAATGGCGTCGCCTTCAGGTAACGCGTCCAGCACATCAGGCGCTGACTGCGCATGAAGCCAAGTTTCCACCAAGAACAACACGACTGGTTCTCGGTTGATTAATATCTCTAGAATTTCAAATTTGTGCCCACTGAGGACCTACAGCTCAGCAGCCAACATAAAGAAGAGCTGGCGTCAGGCCCGGCATCGGCTGCAATCCTATCCAGCTGGGGAGATGTGTGCAGAGAAAAATGACACTTACCACAGCCGCTTACCCCAGCACCTGGATCCATTGAATGGAGGCAGTCCTTGGCCAGTGCTGGTCTGAGCGACATGATCTCCAAGATCGAATAACAAACTGGACCCCTTGTCGGGCAGGGTGCCTGGCCCCAGGCGCAGTCCAGGCGCGGATGGGCGCGGATGGGCTTGCCTCCGACTAAGGAGAACGAGAGAGGCAGCAACTACAAGGCCACCCACACAGGAGTCAGAATCAGCAAGAAGGCAAAGTATGCAGAAAATAAAATAAAAGACTAAGAAGCAGAAATAAGCAATAAGCAGTTTTGAATAAAGGCAATGAGCAATTAAAAAAGGCAGGGGAACCAGACAACTCCCAGCGCCTAGTGCTCTACAAGGAAAGGAAAAGCTGGGTCAAAGTATAACCCGGGAGCCAAGCAACTCCCTGCGCCTAGTGAGCTACAAGGAAAGGAAAAGCTGGGTCAAAGTATAACCCGGGAGCCAAGCAACTCCCTGCGCCTAGAGAGCTGCAAGGAAAGGAAAAGCTGGGTCGGAGTATAACCCGGGAGCCAGGCAACTCCCTGTGCCTAGTGCTCTACAAGGAAAGGCGAAGCTGGGTCGGAGTATAACCCGGGAGCCAGGCAACTCCCTGCGCCTAGAGCGCTGCAAGGAAAGGGAAAGCTGGGTCGGAGTATAACCCGGGAGCCAGGCAACTCCCTGCGCCTAGAGCATTGCAAGGAAAGGAAAAGCTGGGTCGGAGTATAACCCGGGAGCCAGACAACTCCCAGCGCCTAGTGCGATACAAGTAAAGGAAAAGCTGGGTCAAAGTATAACCCGGGAGCCAAGCAACTCCCTGCGCCTAGAGAGCTGCAAGGAAAGGAAAAGCTGGGTCGGAGTATAACCCGGGAGCCAGGCAACTCCCTGCGCCTAGAGCGCTGCAAGGAAAGGGAAAGCTGGGTCGGAGTATAACCCGGGAGCCAGGCAACTCCCTGCGCCTAGAGCGCTGCAAGGAAAGGAAAAGCTGGGTCAAAGTATAACCCGGGAGCCAGGCAACTCCCTGCGCCTAGAGCACTGCAAGGAAAGGAAAAGCTGGGTCAAAGTATAACCCGGGAGCCAAGCAACTCCCTGCGCCTAGAGCGCTGCAAGGAAAGGAAAAGCTGGGTCGGAGTATAACCCGGGAGCCAGGCAACTCCCTGCGCCTAGAGCGCTGCAAGGACAGGAAAAGCTGGGTCGGAGTATAACCCGGGAGCCAGGCAACTCCCTGCGCCTAGAGCGCCGCAAGGAAAGGAAAAGCTGGGTCGGAGTATAACCCGGGAGCCAGGCAACTCCCTGCACCTAGAGCGCTGCAAGGACAGGAAAAGCTGGGTCGGAGTATAACCCGGGAGCCAGGCAACTCCCTGCGCCTAGAGCGCTGCAAGGAAAGGAAAAGCTGGGTCAAAGTATAACCCGGGAGCCAAGCAACTCCCTGCGCCTAGAGCACTGCAAGGAAAGGAAAAGCTGGGTCAAAGTATAACCCGGGAGCCAAGCAACTCCCTGCGCCTAGTGCTCTACAAGGAAAGGAAAAGCTGGGTCGGAGTATAACCTGGGAGCCAGGCAACTCCCTGCGCCTAGAGCGCTGCAAGGACAGGAAAAGCTGGGTCGGAGTATAACCCGGGAGCCAGGCAACTCCCTGCGCCTAGAGCGCTGCAAGGAAAGGAAAAGCTGGGTCGGAGTATAACCCGGGAGCCAGGCAACTCCCTGCGCCTAGAGCGCTGCAAGGAAAGGAAAAGCTGGGTCAAAGTATAACCCGGGAGCCAAGCAACTCCCTGCGCCTAGTGCTCTACAAGGAAAGGAAAAGCTGGGTCGGAGTATAACCCGGGAGCCAGGCAACTCCCTGCGCCTAGAGCGCTGCAAGGACAGGAAAAGCTGGGTCGGAGTATAACCCGGGAGCCAAGCAACTCCCTGCGCCCAGAGAGCTGCAAGGAAAGGAAAAGCTGGGTCGGAGTATAATGCGGGAGCCAGGCAACTCCCTGCGCCTAGAGCGCTGCAAGGAAAGGGAAAGCTGGGTCGGAGTATAACCCGGGAGCCAGGCAACTCCCTGCGCCTAGAGCGCTGCAAGGAAAGGAAAAGCTGGGTCAAAGTATAACCCGGGAGCCAGGCAACTCCCTGCGCCTAGAGCGCTGCAAGGAAAGGAAAAGCTTGGTCAAAGTATAACCCGGGAGCCAAGCAACTCCCTGCGCCTAGAGCGCTGCAAGGAAAGGAAAAGCTGGGTCGGAGTATAACCCGGGAGCCAGGCAACTCCCTGCGCCTAGAGCGCTGCAAGGACAGGAAAAGCTGGGTCGGAGTATAACCCGGGAGCCAAGCAACTCCCTGCGCCTAGAGCGCTGCAAGGAAAGGAAAAGCTGGGTAAAAGTATAACCCGGGAGCCAAGCAACTCCCTGCGCCTAGAGCGCTGCAAGGAAAGGAAAAGCTGGGTCAAAGTATAACCCGGGAGCCAAGCAACTCCCTGCGCCTAGTGCTCTACAAAGAAAGGAAAAGCTGGGTCAAAGTATAACCCGGGAGCCAGGCAACTCCCTGCGCCTAGAGCACTGCAAGGAAAGGAAAAGCTGGGTCAAAGTATAACCCGGGAGCCAGGCAACTCCCTGCGCCTAGAGCGCTGCAAGGAAAGGAAAAGCTGGGTCGGAGTATAACCCGGGAGCCAGGCAACTCCCTGCGCCTAGAGCGCTGCAAGGAAAGGAAAAGCTGGGTCGGAGTATAACCCGGGAGCCAAGCAACTCCCAGTGCCTAGTGCTCTACAAGGAAAGGAAAAGCTGGGTCAAAGTATAACCCGGGAGCCAGGCAACTCCCAGCGCCTAGTGCGCTACAAGGAAAGGAAAAGCTGGGTCGGAGTATAACCCGGGAGCCAGGCAACTCCCAGTGCCTAGTGCTCTACAAGGAAAGGAAAAGCTGAGTCGGAGTATAACCCGGGAGCCAGGCAACTCCCAGCGCCTAGTGCGCTACAAGGAAAGGAAAAGCTGGGTCGGAGTATAACCCGGGAGCCAGGCAACTCCCTGCGCCTAGTGCTCTACAAGGAAAGGAAAAGCTGGGTCGGAGTATAACCTGGGAGCCAGGCAACTCCCTGCGCCTAGTGCTCTACAAGGAAAGGAAAGGAAAAGCTGGGTCGGAGTATAACCCGGGAGCCAAGCAACTCCCTGCGCCTAGTGCTCTGCAAGGAAAAGAAAAGCTGGGTCGGAGTATAACTTGGGAGCCAGGCAACTCCCAGCGCCTAGTGCGCTGCAAGGAAAGGAAAAGCTGGGTCGGAGTATAACCCGGGAGCCAGGCAACTCCCTGCGCCTAGAGCGCTGCAAGGACCCTAAATAAACAAGTTAAAAACTGGGTGACCAAGGCTCGGCTAAGCAATGCGAGTTCTGACCACGGAGAAAGACTCCGCTGAGGCCCTGCAGCTGCCATGATTTTGTAGCCGCCTCTCAGGTCGTGGCTAGGCTCCGACTAAGGAGAACGAGAGAGGCAGCCAACTGCAAGCCCCGTTGACACCCACACAGGAGTCAGAATCAGCAGGCAGGCAAAGTATGTAGAAAGTAAAATAAAAGACTAAGAAGCAGAAATAAGCAATAAGCAGTTTTGAATAAAGGCAATGAGCAATTAAACAAGCATTTGAATGCAATCGGTCTCGCTTTTGGGACCTTATAAGTATTTATCCATGCAGCCATAGTCTGAATACAGCATTTCTCGCAGACAGCGTCTACAAAAATGCACCAATAAAAAGGAAGCATTTAAGACAAGCATAGTAAAGAACGAATGGTAATAGATGGGCGATAGGTTTAGAGTAAGAAAAGGTTCAAAACAATGGACAGGATAAAAAAAAAAAATGATTGCAATGCACGGAGCTTTGTAAACATAATTAAAATATACATTTGTATCCAAATGGGTATCTGAGTGAGCAACGTAGGGAAAACAGCACGATCATTTCAAGTGGCCTGAAAGAGGGAAACATCCTTAACCACGAAGGCTTTACTACGCGTTACGTTTACAACGGTACACTTACCACGTAAACGTCTTTAACACGCGTATGCCTTCCACAACCATCTTTACCACGCAAGCTGCACTGGAACGTCTTCGTCGGGTCTCATGATGTATTCTACGTACCTACGTTCAGCGCGTACGTCTTTTAACAAGTCCTTTTTAGTTTTTACTGTCGGCGTAGACGTGTTTTCACGTGTTTTTTAGGTTGGTGGAAGTAAAGGGTGCTGGTGAAAGGCGTGCGGGTGACAGGTAAGAAAAGTTAACTTTATTCATTTAAAAGTAAAACACACTTTAAATGAAATGCATTTTTTGAAGAGAAGTAATTTGTTTAAAATGAATGTTCATACATCGATGTTTTGCTTTGTGAAGCACATTTAACTAATTATGCAGCGTTTTTATATGCAAGAGATGTATAAATATATTTATTTGATGCTGAAAATGAGTTCCAGACACAGTTATATATTATAAATAAAAGTTGATGGCATGTTTTGCGTATGTACATGTTTTTTTTTTATGTGGGATGTTTAGGATGTAATAGAATGATTTATAATCATTGGTCATTTTTTATTTAATATAAATCTTTTAACTTACTATGGTTAAGGCTACGTTTATTAGGTTGAAGTTCTTTTTGGATGAACTACATGATTATTTATATGTTGGATGTTTAGGTTGTAATAGAATGACTTTTAATAATTGGGCATTTTTTATTTATTAAAATACCATGAAATTATTATTGTTAAGGCTACGTGACTAAAAGTATATTTTAAATTGCAGTTTGAAAATGGCAAGTGACCTTCTTTGAAAGGTATTTCTGCCATCTTGCTTGCGGGAACGTTTGTAAAGGTCACAGAAAGTGACGAGAGACAAGCGTACACGTTACTTACCTGGCATTGGTCAGTTAAAGAAAAGGAATATGTTAATCACAATGGAATGTCAGGAATGGGCCGTTTTATGTGTTCCGATTCATTTCAGCAGTAATAAGAAGCGTGGTAAAAAGCAGCGTGATAAATAGCTGCGTGGTAAATGTCACCGTGGTAGTGGCTCATGCGTAGTAAAGTATGCGTGGTATTGCCATGCGTGGTAGTTGTTTGCGAAGTAAAATCATACAACCCCTGAAAGACAGATGATTGACAGGTCGAAAACGCAAACCAGAATTCCTAAGAGTGAGAGACCCTTCTGATCACAGCAAATCCTCTCAAATGGCCAGATGAATTGAAAGTAGTCTCTTCATGAGAGCCTTTCCAAGTCGTCCAAGGCATTGGGACTACCCTCCTCCCCCTCAAAGAAAGGACAGGGGTCCTTCGCATACAATTTAATCGCAGCTGAAGTAGGATCTGATCGGTCGGACATTGGGGTAAACAGCTAACAACCTTTGTGGCTGTGACAACGAAGGAAAATAATTTATTCACAGGAAGAGGGTACACGTTTATCAGCACACAGAAGGATTGTTAGTGAAGCAAAACTCAAAGTTTTAAGCCCAGATGCCCAAAACCTGCTTTAAAATCACAAAAAGCATTTGAGACATTCATGGACCTCCTCAGTCCGTTAAATTTGATAAATATCTAGAGGCCAAGCAATAAGCGAAAGGAGAACTATATAATCAGTAACATAACACATGGCATAACTTTAAATGGAACTGTAGTGACACGCTAGATGCATTGACTCTGTAATGTTGTTACCTGTACTGCTCGCATTCCCATTGTTATCAAAATCTCCTTAATCAAACAGTTGACAAGAAACATTTCACACTACTTCAGGAACAAAATATGGTAACATAACACCCGGGTAACCCGGGAAAATACCTGCAAAATAATTTTCCTTAGAAAGGGCGCATAGTATTTAGCCTCAGGCGATGCGAGTAGGGAGCAGTGCAGAACAGTCGAGTCAATGACTACTGTGCTGGCATTGTGAGAGCGCAATATGGCAGCTTGTGATAACTTTGAGGCCTTTCCTTCAGGAGCCAATTGCCGCTCTTGCGCAAGGTGTATTAAGTGCTCAACGAAGAATGAGGCAGCGCAGAAGAGGCAATTGGCCTCTTTGTTCCTCTCACTTCCAGATAAAGTGACATGGCTTCCCTCCCATCCCCAGTGGGGACACCTGCACCCTAATCAGTAGAGGAGCATTCAGCCTTTCATCCTGCATGGCTCCAGCGAGGGGAAGATGCACAAGATGCTGCTTGTATGATGCTGCAATGATAGAAATAAGGTTTCATGTGGGGGATTGCAGGCCTTATTTCAAGCAATATCAGACTAGGAGCTGAGCTTGGCAGCATCTAAGGATCTTATTGTGTCTTCCTTCTGCTCGTCTGAATAATCGTGCAATACAATCTCCAAAGAGCTGCCACTTGGCATCACTGCCAAGGAGGCAGCCGTACCTCTAGTGTTCTTATCAACAGAAACATTATGTAAAAAGGGCTGTCCCTGCATTCTGCTGTATAGCGGAACCCGACTGCTGCTTCTGGGCGCTGAACAGATACCTTTAATGACATTTGTGTAAAAGACAAACACGGCTGCACGGGTGTCTCTTGGTTATTGTTACACTGCAGCAGCCTTTTTCATTGGTTTTATCTGGACTCGAGTGTGAGCCATAGCTTGAGATGGTAAGACACCATCATGGGGCAGATTTACAAGCCCCTTGCGTCACTTTTACGCTGCAGTTGCGTCACTTTTGACGCAACAGCGGCGTAAAAAATTCGGCAAATTTACAATGTGACTCATCTAGGGAGATGCGTCACGTTGTAAAGTCCTGTGTGACATTATACCTGCGTCAGGTATAATGTATGCAGGGTGGGCGTTCCCACGGAGGAAGGCCTCGTAAAAGTGACGCAGTGAAATCTACAAGATTTCACTGCGCCACTTTTAGGACGCCACTGCGTCAAAACCTTACCCCTGCTTGAAGCAGGCGTAAGTAGTGACACAGTGTAGTGGGAACAGGCCTCAACACGCATTGCTGGAGTTGCGTCGTGCTTGCGACACGACTCCAGCAATGCGTGACTTTTTCCGCCAACAGATGCGTCAGAATTTTTGACGCATCTGTCGATCCTTGCGCCATAGTGCACCGTGATTGTACATACGGCGCATCTATGGTGGCGCAAGGGTTTCTGAGGGTGGCGCAGGGAAAGTGACGCATCTATACAGATGCGTCACTTTCTTGTAAATCTGCCCCCATATTTTTTATTATCGCCAACGTATTTTTTGTTGTGTGGTAGTTTTAGTTTGAAACTCCACACAGCCACGATAAAGATAAAAGTTCACTGCCACAGAGGCTGAGGCCTGGACATGACAGTACTGTGATAATGCACAGAGCTTCCGCACCTTGAAAATGGCTGAGCGGAAGCAGGAATCCTTAAGCACACAAGTTGCAGTTGGGCAAACAGGTGATGCAGAACATAGCACTGGATCTTTTCCTAAGGAAGGTCGTTTGATATTCAGTGCCTGATCGATAGAACGTGTTTCTGTGATGAAGCAGGGATCTGCACGCAGAAATAGAAAACTTAATGTTGTTCCTGTGGGGGATAGTTCAGGTTACAACATCAAGTATTTAGGGGCATATTAACAACGGCCAGCGATAATTATCGCTGGCCGTGCTTAGCGTGAGGAATCCTATCGCCGGCTATCGCTGGAAATTATCGCCATGCTAGCGCTGTATTAACAACGCTTAGCGCAAAGGCGATAATTTTCCAGTGATAGCGATGTTTTCCATGGAACATCGCTGGTTTTCCAGCGATGTCCCATGGAAAACGGCGATATACTTGGCGATAGGGCCTGTGGTCTTAGCCACACAATCCACCCCCCATGTTAGGTATGCCTTAGTCAGGAATTTAGCAGACGTTAAATTCCTGCGTTAAGGCATACTTAACGCAATTTAAAATATCGCTAACCCACGTTGCTAATATGGCGATACCTGGGTTAGCGATATTTCCCCCTGTTGTTTACACAGGCACGCCCCCTTTGCATCTCATTAGCGATGCGATGGGAGGCGTGCAGAAAACGGACGCTAAGTCAGGAATCACGCGCTAGCATGTCCTTGTTAATTCGGCGATAAAATTATCGCCGCTTTTCGTCCGAAAACGGACGCTAAAGCGGCGATAATTCATTAACGCCGCCTTGTTAATATGCCCCTTAGTTTCCAAGTAAGATATGAGTAAAAGTAGAATGTCACACACCTTGCTGGGCTTTGAGCTCCTAGCTTCTCCAAATGTTTTTCAATGCAACAGAAAACTCCTGCGATAAGCATTCAGAAATAGAGCGAGCCTAGATGCAAGGTGCTCGTCACAGCATCTACACAAACATAAATAACAGCATAAAACACAGGCCAGAACCTTTCGAAACAAGGAGCCAGTGAAAGTCACCACAAAATGAGGTAACGTGAGCTCTCTTGGTCTCTCCAGTGACTGCTCCGGCCCATCAAAAAGCTGACATTTTTTGTGCAATGTGATATGGGGCTTCCAGTGACAGACAGTGTGAGAGAAGCTGTGTGCCCCTTTCCTTTCAGAAATATATTCTCTCACTGCATGGAATGCCTCTAGTGAGCTGGGGCCGGTGGGGGCTGAGGTGAAGGGGAGGCTGCAGTTTTGTCCGTGTGGGTCTGCAGCAGTACAAGCAGAGCCTCAGAGGGGGTGCAGCGGGCACAGACTGGAAGAGGAGAGGGAGCCATAAGCAGCAGTGGCTGCCATGCCCAGACGGGAGGAGGGGCCATCACACGCTGGAACAGGAAGAAGCCTGAAAACAGTGATGGCTAACAAAACTGTTCACAGAGTGAAATCGCCTGGGCGTCGAGTAAGCACCCAAAGGAGGGACTTTGAAAAGCAACCCACTAATAGCAAGCCAGCATTTATAAATGCCACCGATAACAACAAATGGCAATCAGTGGGTGTGCCAGAAGCACACTGTAGAGATACATCAGGCCTTGCAGACAGCGCAAGCGCTGTCGAGGCTCGACCTAAAAAGGCAGGGGAGCCAGGCAACTCCCAGCGCCTAGTGCGCTACAAGGAAAGGAAAAGCTGGGTCAAAGTATAACCCGGGAGCCAAGCAACTCCCAGCGCCTAGTGCCCTGCAAGGAAAGGAAAAGCTGGGTCAGAGTATAACCCGGGAGCCAGGCCCTCCCAGCGCCTAGTGCCCTGCAAGGAAAGGAAAAGCTGGGTCGGAGTATAACCCGGGAGCCAGGCAACTCCCAGTGCCTAGTGCTCTACAAGGAAAGGAAAAGCTGGGTAAAAGTATAACCCGGGAGCCAGGCAACTCCCTGCGCCTAGTGCTCTACAAGGAAAGGAAAAGCTGGGTCGGAGTATAACCCGGGAGCCAGGCAACTCCCAGCGCCTAGTGCGATACAATTAAAGGAAAAGCTGGGTCGGAGTATAACCCGGGAGCCAAGCAACTCCCTGCGCCTAGTGCTCTACAAGGAAAGGAAAAGCTGGGTAAAAGTATAACCCGGGAGCCAGGCAACTCCCTGCGCCTAGTGCTCTACAAGGAAAGGAAAAGCTGGGTAAAAGTATAACCCGGGAGCCAGGCAACTCCCTGCGCCTAGTGCTCTACAAGGAAAGGAAAAGCTGGGTAAAAGTATAACCCGGCAGCCAGGCAACTCCCTGCGCCTAGTGCTCTACAAAGAAAGGAAAAGCTGGGTCGGAGTATAACCCGGGAGCCAGGCAACTCCCTGCGCCTAGTGCTCTACAAGGAAAGGAAAAGCTGGGTCGGAGTATAACCCGGGAGCCAGGCAACTCCCAGCGCCTAGTGCGATACAAGTAAAGGAAAAGCTGGGTCGGAGTATAACCCGGGAGCCAAGCAACTCACTGCGCCTAGTGCTCTACAAGGAAAGGAAAAGCTGGGTCGGAGTATAACCCGGGAGCCAGGCAACTCCCAGCGCCTAGTGCTCTACAATGAAAGGAAAGGCTGGGTAAAAGTATAACCCGGGAGCCAGGCAACTCCCTGCGCCTAGTGCTCTACAAGGAAAGGAAAAGCTGGGTCGGAGTATAACCCGGGAGCCAGGCAACTCCCTGCGCCTAGTGCTCTACAAGGAAAGGAAAAGCTGGGTCGGAGTATAACCCGGGAGCCAGGCAACTCCCAGCGCCTAGTGCGATACAAGTAAAGGAAAAGCTGGGTCGGAGTATAACCCGGGAGCCAAGCAACTCCCTGCGCCTAGTGCTCTACAAGGAAAGGAAAAGCTGGGTCGGAGTATAAACCGGGAGCCAAGCAACTCCCTGCGCCTAGTGCTCTACAAGGAAAGGAAAAGCTGGGTCGGAGTATAACCCGGGAGCCAAGCAACTCCTGCGCCTAGTGCTCTACAAGGAAAGGAAAAGCTGGGTCGGAGTGTAACCCGGGAGCCAAGCAACTCCCTGCGCCTAGTGCTCTACAAGGAAGGGAAAATCTGGGTCGGAGTATAACCCGGGAGCCAAGCAACTCCCAGCGCCTAGAGCACTGCAAGGAAAGGAAAAGCTGGGTCGGAGTATAACCCGGGAGCCAAGCAACTCCCAGCGCCTAGTGAGCTACAAGGAAAGGAAAAGCTGGGTCAGAGTATAACCCGGGAGCCAAGCAACTCCCAGCGCCTAGTGAGCTACAAGGAAAGGAAAAGCTGGGTCAGAGTATAACCCGGGAGCCAAGCAACTCCCAGCGCCTAGTGAGCTACAAGGAAAGGAAAAGCTGGGTCGGAGTATAACCCGGGAGCCAAGCAACTCCCAGCGCCTAGTGTTCTACAAGGAAAGGAAAAGCTGGGTCGGAGAATAACCCGGGAGCCAAGCAACTCCCTGCGCCTAGTGCTCTACAAGGAAAGGAAAAGCTGGGTCGGAGTATAACCCGGGAGCCAGGCAACTCCCTGCGCCTACTGCTCTACAAGGAAAGGAAAAGCTGGGTCGGAGTATAACCCGGGAGCCAAGTAACTCCCAGCGCCTAGAGTGCTGCAAGGAAAGGAAAAGCTGGGTCGGAGTATAACCCGGGAGCCAAGCAACTCCCAGCGCCTAGTGCCCTGCAAGGAAAGGAAAAGCTGGGTAAAAGTATAACCCGGGAGCCAAGCAACTCCCTGCGCCTAGAGCGCTGCAAGGAAAGGAAAAGCTGGGTCGGAGTATAACCCGGGAGCCAGGCAACTCCCTGCGCCTAGTGCTCTACAAGGAAAGGAAAAGCTGGGTCGGAGTATAACCCGGGAGCCAGGCAACTCCCTGCGCCTAGAGCGCTGCAAGGAACCTAAATAAACAAGTTAAAAACCGGGCTACCAAGGCTCGGCTAAGCAATGCGAGTTCTCACCACGGAGAGAGACTCCGCTGAGGCCGTGCAGCTGCCATGATTTTGTAGCCGCCTCTCAGGTCGTGGCTAGGCTCCGACTAAGGAGAACGAGAGAGGCAGCCAACTGCAAGCCCCGTTGACACCCACACAGGAGTCAGAATCAGCAAGCAGGCAAAGTATGTAGAAAGTAAAATAAAAGACTAAGAAGCAGAAATAAGCAATAAGCAGTTTTGAATAAAGGCAATGAGCAATTAAACAAGCATTTGCAATGCAATCGGTCTCGCTTTTGGGACCTTATAAGTATTTATCCATGCAGCCATAGTCTGAATACAGCATTTCTCGCAGACAGCGTCTACAAAAATGCACCAATACAAAGGAAGCATTTAAGACAAGCATAGTAAAGAACGAATGGCAATAGATGGGCGATAGGTTTAGAATAAAAAAAAGTTCAAAACAATGAACAGGATAAAAAAAAAAAATTATTGCAATGCACGGAGCTTTGTAAACATAATTAAAATATACATTTGTATCCAAATGGGTATCTGAGTGAGCAACGTAGGGAAAACAGCACGATCATTTCAAGTGGCCTGAAAGACAGATGATTGACAGGTCGAAAACGTAAACCAGAATTCCTAAGAGTGAGAGACCCTTCTGATCATAGCAAATCCTCTCAAATGGCCAGATGAATTGAAAGTAGACTCTTCATAGGAGCCTTTCCAAGTCGTCCAAGGCATTGGGACTACCCTCCTCCCCCTCAAAGAAAGGACAGGGGTCCTTCGCATACAATTTAATCGCAGCTGAAGTAGATCTGATTGGTCGGACATTGGAGTAAACAGCTAACAACCTTTGTGGCTGTGACAACGAAGGAAAATAATTTATTCACAGGAAGAGGGTACACGTTTATCAGCACACAGAAGGATTGTTAGTGAAGCAAAACTCACTGTTTTAACCCCCAAGGCCCAAAACCTGCTTTCAAATCACAGAAAGCATTTGAGACATTCATGGACCTCCTCAGTCCGTTAAATTTAATAAATATCTAGAGGCCAAGCAATAAGCGAACGCAGAACTATATAATCAGTAACATAACACATGGCATAACTTTAAATGGAACTGTAGTGACACGCTAGATGTATTGACTCTGTAATATTGTTACCTGTACTGCTCGCATTCCCATTGTTATCAAAATCTCCTTAATCAAACAGTTGACAAGAAACATTTCACACTACTTCAGGAACAAAATATGGTAACGTAACACCCGGGTAACCCGGGAAAATACCTGCAAAATAATTTTCCTTAGAAAGGGCGCATAGTATTTAGCCTCAGGTGATGCGAGTAGGGAGCAGTGCAGAACAGTCGAGTCAATGACTACTGTGCTGGCATTGTGAGAGCGCAATATGGCAGCTTGTGATAACTTTAAGGCCTTTCCTTCAGGAGCCAATTGCCACTCTTGCGCAAGGTGTATTAAGTGCTCAACGAAGAATGAGGCAGCGCAGAAGAGGCAATTGGCCTCTTTGTTCCTCTCACTTCCAGATAAAGTGACATGGATTCCCTCCCATCCCCAGTGGGCACACCTGCACCCTAATCAGTAGAGGAGCATTCAGCCTTTCATCCTGCATGGCTCCAGCGAGGGGTTGTATGATGCTGCAATGATAGAAATAAGGTTTCATGTGGGGGATTGCAGGCCTTATTTCAAGCAATATCAGACTAGGAGCTGAGCTTGGCAGCATCTAAGGATCTTATTGTGTCTTCCTTCTGCTCGTCTGAATAATCGTGCAATACAATCTCCAAAGAGCTGCCACTTGGCATCACTGCCAAGGAGGCAGCCGTACCTCTAGTGTTCTTATCAACAGAAACATTATGTAAAAAGGGCTGTCCCTGCATTCTGCTGTATAGCGGAACCCGACTGCTGCTTCTGGGCGCTGAACAGATACCTTTAATGACATTTGTGTAAAAGACAAACACGGCTTGGTTATTGTTACACTGCAGCAGCCTTTTTCATTGGTTTTATCTGGACTCGAGTGTGAGCCATAGCTTGAGATGGTAAGACACCATCATGGGGCAGATTTACAAGCCCCTTGCGTCACTTTTACGCTGCAGTTGCGTCACTTTTGTGACGCAACAGCGGCGTAAAAAATTCGGCAAATTTACAACGTGACGCATCTAGGGAGATGCGTCACGTTGTAAAGCCCTGCGTGACATTATACCTGCGTCAGGTATAATGTATGCAGGGTGGGCGTTCCCACGGAGGAATGCTCGTAAAAGTGACGCAGTGAAATCTACAAGATTTCACTGCGCCACTTTTAGGACGCCACTGCGTCAAAGCCTTACGCCCAGGCGTAAGTAGTGACGCAGTGTAGTGGGAACAGGCCTCAACACGCATTGCTGGAGTTGCGTCGTGCTTGCGACACGACTCCAGCAATGCGTGACTTTTCCGCCAACAGATGCGTCAGAATTTTTGACGCATCTGTCAATCCTTGCGCCATAGTGCGCCGTATTGTACATACGGCGCATCTATGGTGGCGCAAGGGTTTCTGAGGGTGGCGCAGGGAAAGTGACGCATCTATACAGATGCGTCACTTTCTTGTAAATCTGCCCCCATATTTTTTATTATCGCCAACGTATTTTTTGTTGTGTGGTAGTTTTAGTTTGAAACTCCACACAGCCACGATAAAGATAAAAAGTTCACTGCCACAGAGGCTGAGGCCTGGACATGACAGTACTGTGATAATGCACAGAGCTTCCGCACCTTGAAAATGGCTGAGCGGAAGCAGGAATCCTTAAGCACACAAGTTGCAGTTGGGCAAACAGGTGATGCAGAACATAGCACTGGATCTTTTCCTAAGGAAGGTCGTTTGATATTCAGTGCCTGATCGATAGAATGTGTTTCTGTGATGAAGCAGGGATCTGCACGCAGAAATAGAAAACTTAATGTTGTTCCTGTGGGGGATAGTTCAGGTTACAACATCAAGTATTTAGTTTCCAAGTAAGATATGAGTAAAAGTAGAATGTCACACACCTTGCTGGGCTTTGAGCTCCTAGCTTCTCCAAATGTTTTTCAATGCAACAGAAAACTCCTGCGATAAGCATTCAGAAATAGAGCGAGCCTAGATGCAAGGTGCTCGTCACAGCATCTACACAAACATAAATAACAGCATAAAACACAGGCCAGAACCTTTCGAAACAAGGAGCCAGTGAAAGTCACCACAAAATGAGGTAACGTGAGCTCTCTTGGTCTCTCCAGTGACTGCTCCGGCCCATCAAAAAGCTGACATTTTTTGTGCAATGTGATATGGGGCTTCCAGTGACAGACAGTGTGAGAGAAGCTGTGTGCCCCTTTCCTTTCAGAAATATATTCTCTCACTGCATGGAATGCCTCTAGTGAGCTGGGGCCGGTGGGGGCTGAGGTGAAGGGGGAGGCTGCAGTTTTGTCCGTGTGGGTCTGCAGCAGTACAAGCAGAGCCTCAGAGGGGGTGCAGCGGGCACAGACTGGAAGAGGAGAGGGAGCCATAAGCAGCAGTGGCTGCCATGCCCAGACGGGAGGAGGGGCCATCACACGCTGGAACAGGAAGAAGCCTGAAAACAGTGATGGCTAACAAAACTGTTCACAGAGTGAAATCGCCTGGGCGTCGAGTAAGCACCCAAAGGAGGGACTTTGAAAAGCAACCCACTAATAGCAAGCGAGCATTTATAAATGCCACCAATAACAACAAATGGCAATCAGTGGGTGTGCCAGAAGCACACTGTAGAGATACATCAGGTCTTGCAGACAGCGCAAGCGCTGTCAAGGCTCGACCTAAAAAGGCAGGGGAGCCAGGCAACTCCCAGCGCCTAGTGCGATACAAGTAAAGGAAAAGCTGGGTAAAAGTATAACCCGGGAGCCAAGCAACTCCCAGTGCCTAGTGCGCTGCAAGGAAAGGAAAAGCTGGGTCGGAGTATAACCCGGGAGCCAAGCAACTCCCAGCGCCTAGTGCGCTGCAAGGAAAGGAAAAGCTGGGTCGGAGTATAACCCGGGAGCCAAGCAACTCCCTGCGCCTAGAGCGCTGCAAGGAAAGGAAAAGCTGGGTCGGAGTATAACCCGGGAGCCAGGCAACTCCCAGCGCCTAGTGCGCTGCAAGGAAAGGAAAAGCTGGGTCGGAGTATAACCCGGGAGCCAAGCAACTCCCAGCGCCTAGTGCTCTACAAGGAAAGGAAAAGCTGGGTCGGAGTATAACCCGGGAGCCAGGCAACTCCCTGCGCCTAGTGCTCTACAAGGAAAGGCGAAGCTGGGTCGGAGTATAACCCGGGAGCCAAGCAACTCCCTGCGCCTAGTGCTCTACAAGGAAAGGCGAAGCTGGGTCGGAGTATAACCCGGGAGCCAAGCAACTCCCTGCGCCTAGTGCTCTACAAGGAAAGGAAAAGCTGGGTCGGAGTATAACCCGGGAGCCAAGCAACTCCCAGCGCCTAGTGCGCTGCAAGGAAAGGAAAAGCTGGGTCGGAGTATAACCCGGGAGCCAAGCAACTCCCTGCGCCTAGAGCGCTGCAAGGAAAGGAAAAGCTGGGTCGGAGTATAACCCGGGAGCCAGGCAACTCCCAGCGCCTAGTGCGCTGCAAGGAAAGGAAAAGCTGGGTCGGAGTATAACCCGGGAGTCAAGCAACTCCCAGCGCCTAGTGCGCTGCAAGGAAAGGAAAAGCTGGGTCGGAGTATAACCCGGGAGCCAAGCAACTCCCTGCGCCTAGAGCGCTGCAAGGAAAGGAAAAGCTGGGTCGGAGTATAACCCGGGAGCCAGGCAACTCCCTGTGCCTAGAGCGCTGCAAGGAAAGGAAAAGCTGGGTCGGAGTATAACCCGGGAGCCAGGCAACTCCCTGCGCCTAGAGCGCTGCAAGGACCCTAAATAAACAAGTTAAAAACTGGGTGACCAAGGCTCGGCTAAGCAATGCGAGTTCTCACCACGTAGAAAGAATCCTGTGGAAGCCATTGTTAATATAGGTTTAGACAAAGTAACAATCGCTATGGGTTTATTGCCCTGGTTCTGTGGTGGAGATTGGCCACAACAAACCTTTAATGAAAGTTTTGACATAACTAGAGGATAGTTCAGGCATGAACATTTTCAGCAAGGTGGAAGAGTGGTAAGAGTGGGAAACCAGGTGGGCAGTAATCACCTTCCCTATTGTTTCAATAAGTGACTTTTCAGTGCTGTTCTGAATTCTTGTAGAAAGGAAATGGCCCGAATGTCTGGCGATAGGGAGGGCCAGAGCACAGGGCCCACAAGATGGGCATATCCATTCTCGGAGCCGGTGCACTGGGGCTTTGGAGTAGCCTGAAGGGTGAGGTTGGTGGATCAAAAGTCTTAGGAGGGGCACCTTTGAGAGAGGATGTCTGTGAGTTGTACTGGAGGCAGATTGTTTACTGCTTTGAAAAGAACTATCAGAAATGTGCACAGGGTTGGGGTTTGGGTGTGAATCAGGTGGGTTGGTGTTGGTAGGATGAAGTGGGGGATTTTTTGGTAAATTGTACAGAATTCAGGTATCAAGGTTCATGACCTTGTCTAGTGGACATAAGGAGTAGGGGGTAGGCCAGCTAGAAGCCTATTGTGACAGTCCACTGCACGGAGTACTCAGAGTTGATCGCGCTGTGTTAAATGTGATGTGTGTTTTGTATCTTCCCTATGTTCAGTAGGTGGAAGCATGTTTCAGACGCTGTGTTAGTAATAGAAGCTTCTGTTGACATAGATTGTGAGAAAAGAACCCCAAGGTTTCCAGTTGAAGCAGCAAATTTCAGCGAATCAGGGGAAGTGGGCAGAGTAAGAGAAGGGTGTTGTAGAAGGAAAAAGGTATAGGACTTCACTTTTTGAGGAGTTAAGCACGAGTGACCCCAATGTCTGACCAGTGTGTGACAGCCCTTGATACATCTCTGGCGATGGGCTGCAGAAGTAGGAAAGGAGAAACAGATTTGGATGTCCTCTGCAACGAGATGATGTAAGAAGGACAGACCCTTTGGAAACAGCTATTGGTAGAGGGGTGGATGTTGGCGTCGTCGAGTGCCATGGATCCGAGAAGGGTGATTGGAGGGGTATGAAGTGAGCCAGACGTCCTAGATGATAAGATGTTCACTTTTGCTGAAGACACTGGGCCATATTATCAAGAACGGCGATAACATTATCGCCGCTTTAGCGGCAGGAAACTGCCGCTAAAGCGGCGATAAGGGGCTTGATAATATGCCCTATAGAATTCCAATAGAAGCCCAGGTTTGATGTCCTTCACACCAGAACCTGGGCTTCTATTGGAATTCTATAGCACATATTATCAAGCCCCTTATCGCCGCTTAAGCAGCAGTTTCCTGCTGCTACAGCGGCGATAATGTTATCGCAGTTCTTGATAATATGCCCCACTGTTGGTCTAGCTATTTATCCCATTGTTTGGATAACTGTCTCACTTAAGTGGCATAAGCAATATATAAAAATGAAAATATCAAAATTTTAAGTGATATATTTATATATTTATATAGGGCAACAACATGAAATACAGGGTTAGAAGTGGCAACACAACAAGCAGAGAGTAGACGGCCCTTCAGTGATATTATGTAACATTTAAAACATTTTTTATTTTTTTTAATTATCAGAATGGGTGTTTAGATGTACAGGGATACTCAAGGGTGTGTAAAAGATGCTTAGTAATTTGGATTACGACCATAATGAAATGAGATGCAATATTGGCTAACAATGTGCAAAAACCAGTTGATTACCCACTTGGGTGGAATCGGTATGAGCAATGTAAAGCAAAATCCATATGTCCTTGTTTAATAACTATGTGACAAATGCTTAAAAAGGAGACAAGAGTCCAATAATAGGATATGAATTATACAGGGTGTATGGTACAATTGCCAACATAGCCCACTTGGGCAGAATATGAAATTAATACAACTTGGTTTTTCAGTTTTACTGAAAATAGTTTATTAGTTAAAGTCTTATTACTGATAATGGTGTATCCAGATAGTAAGCAACGCTTTTGGTGCATTGAATCAATGTGAAGTGAAACATGTTCAAAATGGCAGCCAAAAATACCTGTATTGTGTAAGAATAGCTTATTTGTTGTCCTTACTTTATGTTTATGTGTTTGATGATCATGTGATCTATGAAGTAAATACGAGACTGATACGCGAGATCTACATCGTGACCAAGGTGCAATGGCACCGAAACGCGTAGATGCTTTCACCTAAATAAAGCAAAATATTGGAAATAGCAGCTTCTAGAGTCCCGTGGTTTTCTCTAATTTGCAGTGTGAAACAGTGTTTTATATATATAATATATATATCTCACATACATTAACCAATCATAGTAACTTGCGCCCCCAGCATGCACTGCTAATGCACTGCTTATGACCTCACATATTACATCACTCAGAACATGTTCTATGACATCATTTCTGACATCATTGATGACATCTCAAACTACATCATTTATGACATCACTGATGACCTCATCAAATGAGTGTTCTAGTTTGTTTTATAGTTTAAACAGCTACGTGTATCTACCATATTACTTTTCTACTTTCTACCTAATTTTGCACAGCCTGTGTCCAGCTAATGGGTGTCATTTGAGATGTCATCATTGATGCCAATCCCCCTCTGCACACAGCCTTTGGCCATGCGTAGCAAGATGTTGGTCACAGGGCTTGGCCTGCCGCCAGGCCCTGTGGCCGAACCCACAGCAGGCTTTTGACGTGCACAGTGTAGGGTTTACCTTGGGGCCCCGGGAACCCCATCCCCTGGGGTAAAACATATATTTATACTTGCCCGAATAAATTCGATAAACAACCACAACTGGTGTGGCTCGTTCTTTTACCACAAATTGGTAAGGTTTTTGTTCAAAATATATATATATATATATATATATATATATATATATATATATATCCAAGGACTCGAACTCCCGCAACCTCCTGACGGCGATGAAGGAGAAACAGACCCCACAGTGTCAGGCAAGATGTTTTTTATTTAAACCTTGTCCTCACGAACGATGACGCGTTTCGGGCTCCAAAAGCCCTTGTTCACATGCAGAGCAACATCGCCATGATTATTTTAAATGTTTGCTAAGTGCACACCCACCTCCAAGGCTCCGTGTCACATGACCATAGACAATGAAAACAGACGTATCTTTTTTTTAAAAAAGAGAAGAGAATTTCTAAAACATGAAAAAACGCTTACATGCCATAATGTCTGCATCAATACATTAGGTCTCACAAATTAATAACTCCAACAAACTTTCTGTAATGCAAAGTCCTCAATACTAGCAATTATCAATATTACGAGGAACTGTTGTAACAATATCACACAAACATATTATTGCTTATAGTTTGTCATACATCTAAGGCATGTAAACGGAGAATTTTAAATATTTAAGCTACACATAATATATTCTATTTATTGCTGAACTCAATTTGCTATGATGTTTTTAGGACACGGGAATAAAGTGCATAAATGCCTAGCAGCAAAAAATCTGACGTGCAAAATAGTGCCAACAGTACAAGTACATAAAGTGCATAATGCTGAAAAGTGCTTAGTGTAATGTGTGCAAATTACAAATATGTTGATAACAGTAAAAACATTTTAGTAGTAAATACCGTTAAAATCACATAAATATATTGCTGAAAAAACTATATTAAAATATATCTCTAAAAGACTAATTACTACAGCAGATTTAAAAGAGATTATTTTGTAAATTATTTTCATTGTTTCTTAGTCCAGGAATATCTACCATCACATGAACACTGCAATCACTATAATATTAGGGGAGGGTATTTGCAGCCCCTTCCCGACCCTTAATTGGCTCTAGGGACCCCACCCCCAAGGCCTGTTCCAATAAAAAGGGGAGGGGTGGCAGTGTGGCCTCCCTCCCCAAGCCATAAAAAAAGGCCCTGGGGACCCCTTTCCCTGGCTCAAATACAACAAAAATGGGGAGGGGCTGCACGGCACCCCTCCTTGCGCTTTCATGAGCATCAAGGACCCCATGCCCGGAGCCAAATTCTAAGGGGACGGGGACATGCAGCCCCCCGTATCCAAATAAGGCCCGAGGACTCCATCGCCTGGGGCCAAATACAATTTAAAAATGGAGGCCTGAGGACTCCATCCCCTGGGGCTAAAT
Organism: Calotriton arnoldi; assembly: GCA_963921515.1. Lineage (NCBI taxonomy): Eukaryota > Metazoa > Chordata > Amphibia > Caudata > Salamandridae > Calotriton > Calotriton arnoldi. The sequence goes on along the minus strand of CAWUFW010000210.1, from coordinate 2,951,525 downwards.
ACAATTAAAAAATGGGAGATGGCCATGTGACACCCCTCCCTGAGCCTTATAGGCACTGGGAACCCGATCCTCTGGTACCAAATATAAGCAAAAGGGGGAGGGGGCTGCGCGGCTCTCCTCTGCGAGCCTTATAAGACCCCATTGACCCCATACCCCAGGACTGTTCATTTTTTAAAGGGAAAGGGGTGGGTGGCCCCTCTCCCCAGCCTTCTCAGGCCCCGAGGACTCCATCACCCAGGGCGTCTGCATTTTAAAAAGGGAGGAGGTCCAAGCGGCCCCCCTCCTCAATCTTCTTTTGGCCCCGTGGAGTCCATCCCCTGGGGCTGTCCATTTTCTAAAAGGGGAGAGGGGCTGCGTGGTCCCCCTTCTCCAATCCTTATTAGGCTCTGTGGACCCCATCCCCGGAAGACGAGTTATTAGTAAAGTGAGGGGGGTGCGTGGCCCCCCTCCCCGAGCCTCATTACGTCCTGGGGATCCCATCCCCAGGGCAATTCTTATTTTAAAGGGGGAGGGGGCCACAGGGCAACCCTCCCGGAGCCTAATATGGGCCCGGACCCCATCCCCTGAGACTTCATTTTAATATAGGTGGATGCCCTTATGCCCACCTGTAGAACCCACAAACAGCACGTTGGGGGGCAGTAGTGGGAGCCCCAAGGCACCAACGGCCCAAGCCAGCTCCCCGCATGGTGCAGGAGCCGGCATTGCTCCCGTCGGGCGGGAGCAGCTGTTTATGCTGCTTCCTCTGTTGATCTGTTTCATGCCCGCATCAGTGCGGGCATGGAAATAGATCTCCAGTCTCTTCCCAGCTGGCGGGAGCATTTTTAAAGCACGTGTCCTCTGGGAACAGACTTTGTGTTTATGCCCATTTGGCGGGAGATTTGAAAATGCTCCTGCCAGGTCGGAGAAAACACAAGTTTCCCTGCCCACGCCGGTGCAGGCAGGGAAACTACAGTGTCCTGGGGGTGGGGCTCCCAGAACATAGTATGTGAGACAGCCCTAGGGGATGGGGTCCCTGGGGACATTAAAGGCTCAGAGAGGGGGGCCACACGGCCACCTTCCCTTTTAATTTAAGTAGGGGATGGGGTCCCCAGGGCCTTTTAAAGGCACAGGGAGGGGGTTGCAAGACCCTCCTTCCCTTAAAATATACTGTGGGACCTGGAGGATGGGGTCCACGGGCCAAATATGGCTTGTACAGGGAATGTCTGCGCACCTCCTCTCTCAATAATAATGAATTTTGGCCCCGGGAAATGGAGTCCCCGGTGCCAAAAAAGGCTCGGTGAGGGGCGGTGTGCAGACCACTTCCCCATATTTATTAAATTGGGCCCCGGGTGATGGGCTCCCAGAGGATGAAAATGGTTTGAGGAGGAGGGCAGCATGCCCCTACTCCCCATAATTATTAAATTGGGCCCCAGAGGATTGGGTCCCCAGGGCTGAAAGCGGCTTGAGGAGGGAGGCTGCACGCCCCCCACCCCTTAATTTACCAATGAGGCACTGAGCCGCCATTACAATTTTTTGCTGCGATCCCATGAGAGTTTCATTGGATTATGACAAAAACCATCATTTCCTATTTTTTGGGCCCCAGGGGGGGTCCCTCAGGGTTCCCCGATGGCGCCTAGGGGGCAATGTATCCCTACCCTGGCCCTTATATTATTTTACTTCTTCAAGTTCAAGACAGGGGACTAAGTACCCGAGTCCTGTAATGCTGCCAGCAACATTTTTCTCATGTTGCTGTCAGCCATTCAGAACGATCAATCACACAGAAGGGGACCCCTAGTCAGACAAGTAGGCAGGGGAAGCGGGGGAAAGCCAAGTAATACTAACAAACAAGAACCCCACTGCCTAACAGCTTATTGTAGTAGTGCTAATCGTCACTGATAAAGTTAAACAAACAAAGGAAACCTATCCCCCCCACACAAAAAAAACACACTAATTAGAGAAATGTGTATGAATGGTGAAACAGAGTCAACAAATATATTGAAGATCAATTACATCAAGTTTATTGTAATAAATCGCATGAAACATGATAATGGGAAATAAATAGCAAAGTTGAATAACCCAGGCGCAACCAGTAAAAGTATCACACAACCATTCATTCAAACCTACGCATACTCATTCATTCCCACATGTCCTGAAATGCACACAAATCCAGCGAGCAGACTAAGATAATGACATCTGGTAAATAGTCCGCCCTCCAACATCAAAGTTGGCCACAGGATCCTAATTCGCTGGGTAGTGTCGTCAACACAATTTCTTTTCATCAGTTACATCAGACATTTTGATATCATTGATTGACACAGAAGTTAAATGTTAAATGTAAACAATCTTGGAGGGAGGCAAAGGAACACAAGAACTCCAGCGCCGACACGAGTTTCGGTGTGTGACCCCACTATTGGGTCTAACCTTCTTCAGGGCGCAGTATCAAAAAGAGACACACAAGGAAGCACCTGGACTAACCAATAGGGATCAACATCCACGTGGGGAGAAATGGAGTAAGAATCCGGGAGACAGATCGATGGACCAGTATTCTAGAAGGAGGGTAAATAGCCTAGGCGAAACCCACAGGTTGTAGAGATATGGTCCAGGGTATGGGATCGCCGGGTCCCTGCTGGATGAAACAGAGGGGGACCGAAGCCCAGCCAGATGTTTTTTGTGGGGCCGGCTACCGAGGGAAGAAAATCCTATTCAATGGATTAGGAAGCACGATGGCCAAATAATGCTCCTGTCTTGTAGATACACGCAGGATAATCAGCGTGGAGTCAAAAGGAGACCTCCCGTAAGGAGAGACTATTTACCAGATGTCATTATCTTAGTTTGCTCACTGGATTTATGTGCATTTCAGGACATGTGGGAATGAATGAGAATGCGTAGGTTTGAATGAATGGTTGTGTGATACTTTTACTGGTTGCGCCTGGGTTATTCAACTTTGTTATTTATTCCCCATTATCATGTTTCATGCGATTTATTATAATAAACTTGATGTAATTGATCTTCAATATATTTGTTGATTCTGTTTCACCATTCATACATATTTCTCTAATTAGTGTGTTTTTTTTGTGTGAGGGGGGATAGGTTTCCTTTGTTTGTTTAACTTTATCAGTGACGATTAGCACTACTACAATAAGCTGTTAGGCAGTGGGGTTCTTGTTTGTTAGTATCACTTAGCCATTCAGAACGCTCGCTCCTGCGGTAATCTGACTGTCACGGAGTGAGAATGCCCAAGGGAAAAAAAGCTACTTGGGTCAATCAGAATGCTCCATTTTAAAATTGCCGCTCCCGCGAGACTCTTGTAAGCCCCTCGAGGAACCAACCTTCCAGGTTAACAAATATTTTTAAACCTTAGTTCCTCAGATTTACACCAAATCACAAAACGCACAATCTGCGGCCCAAGAGATAGCTTCCTGCCAAATTTGGTGTAATTCCATTCAGCAGTGTTTGCTGTAGCCCTGCCTAAAGAAGTCTATGGAAAATGCATGAGGATTTTGCGTTTTGGGACCCCACCGCTTTTCTCAGCTCCCACTTGATGGATCACCCCGAAATTTTCCATGCACAGACTAGTCTAAAAGTGGCACCTTTTTAAAAAGTTTTGTGGAGATTCGTCAAACGGTGCTAAAGTTATCAGCAACACAAAAAAACGAATTTTCTATGGAAACTGGAAACGCTGACCTAGCTATAATTACCCAGCGGCGATTGCCACTGGGTAACATATATATAGAGAGAGAGAGAGAGAGAGAGAGAGAGAGAGAGATAGAAAGAAAGAGATGACAGTATCTAGACAGATATAATAAAAGTGTCTTTTATGCATTGTAATGGTCTGGTAAAAGTAAAACAATACAATTGTTGACTGGGGCTGTTGTGTAATCAAATATATAATGAAACGAGACCTCATTATATTTAATGTGAACATTTCCACTCAAGTAATAAGCACATAAAGGCACATTCTACGAGGCACCATCTGTAAACAGGGCAGCAGCGTCACTGTATGTGTTTGGCTGCACCACCGGCTGCCCTTGGAACATGACGCGTGCAGAGTGGGTGAAGGTGGGGTCGGCAAGGTCTCGGCCATAGGACGGTCCAGTGGCCTGGTCATCTCACAGAGCACTGCCTGTGGACAGCCAGCTGCTGCCTGTTCTAACCTTGGCCTGATGACCACAACTGCTGCTGTGCACATGTTCATTCCTTGTGATGTCAGGGTTGCAGCTTCTTAGATTAAATAATATGTATCCCATGACCTTTAATGGATGTTGCAGTATGACCTCTGTGGGTCTTCGATGATGATATTCATGTTTTTGGAGGCAGCTGCAGTTGGGGTGATCTGAGTCGCCCCCCATTATGGTAGGAATCTGCCTTTCCCTGCAGATATGACACCTTGAATATAAATCAGCCATCTGCCTTGTGCACTGTGGTGGCTGTCAGATGTCCCGCCATCTGTCCCGTTGTCCCCAGCAGATGGAGGGCTCCAGACTAGGCCCTGTCGATGCGGGTTAAGAATATGTGCCACTCGTACAGTCTCACCAGGTCTGGGTGGCATATGATCAATGTGGGCAGGAGCCAGCCACAGCTCTGCATCGGGGCTGAGCACAGAGACCAACATGGCACAGGCGGTGGTGGCTCCGTGGCATCAGCGGGGTGAGTGTGAGGAGCGAGTCAGAGCGGAGACAAGAGTAAGCATCGAAGGGGGGGCTGGGAAGAGCTGAAAGAGACAGAAAATAGAATTACATTGGAAGGAAAAGAAAGAGGGAGAGACGGGAGGCAGAGAAGGGCATTTAAAACAACCGAGGAGGAACGGGAAGAGGAGGAGGAAGAGAGGGAAACAAGAGCGGGAAAGGCATTGAAAACTTCAAAAGAAAGGAAATGTAAGGGAAGAGCCAGAGAGCAGAAGAATACCGTAAACAAGCATTTACAATGCAGTAGGCCTCGCATTTGTCAGAGTTAGAGCTTTGGCACTGTAAATGACAATGTCTTTTATCTATGTGTTTTGATTTGGAGTGTAGTGGATGGATGAACAGAGACACAGCTGCAGCACTGCTTAGAGGATTTGAATGAAGAATTACCACTGGGACCAGAGAAGCAGCTGCAGCACTGCCTAGAGGACTTAGAATGAGGAATTACCACTGGGACCAGAGAAGCAGCTGCAGCACTGTCTAGAGGACTAAGAATGAGGAATTACCACTGGGAGCAGAGACACAGTTGCAGCACTGCCTAGAGGACTAAGAATGAGGAATTACCACTGGGACCAGAGAAGCAGCAAGCAGCACTGTCTAGAGGTCTAAGAATGAGGAATTACCACTGGGAGCAGAGACACAGTTGCAGCACTGCCTAGAGGACTAAGAATGAGGAATTACCACTGGGACCAGAGAATCAGCTAGCAGCACTGGTTAGAGGACTAAGAATGGGGAATTACCACTGGGACCAGAGAATCAGCTAGCAGCACTGGTTAGAGGACTAGGAATGAGGAAATATCACTGGGAACAGAGACGCAGCTGCAGCACTGCGTAGAGGACTAAGATAGGGGAATTAGAACTGGGAACAGAGACACAGCTGCCACATTTGTGACCAGATAAAGAACAAGATTTACAGCCCTGTTTACAGAAATGGAGCTCCGAGCGAGTGAAACATAATTGCTGGTAAAAATGATACATTGGGTGAAAGGGAGCTAGCGAGTAAAGTCAAATTTCTAACATTCTAACTTTATGACTGCTCAACTCGATCTTCAGTGATCCAGACTCTGTAGATCATAAGTGAAAACTAAGGTGTGAAGGGGAGAACATAGGGATGGCACCAACATCCTGTGATCCAGGACAAATTACTTAATCTTCACTTTTGTACCAAATGCGGCTCAAATTAAGCAATGTGGTTTTTATAAGGCAAAGAGTATGTTAAAGTACGCTTTTGCCGTGGTTAGTTCAGCAAAATACCGGTTCAAATTAAGCAATAGTATAGAGAATGTAACAGAATATTAGAGACAAATGCCAATGGGGAAAAGATATAGTGTTAGAAGCCAAGATGGCTGTTTTGAAGGCGGGCAACCACGTTCGAGTTTTGGCGTGGTACCAACATCCTGTGATCCTGGGCAAATTACATAATGTTAATTTGGTACCTGAAATTAATATGTTATTAAGTGGTGCGTATAAAAAGCTCTGCAACATTTTTAAATGCAGTGTGCTGTATAAGCAATTCTGGTAATAATTAATTGCAGTGCTGAGCCCCAGAAACCAGCTAAGCATAGTAAGCTGTGTTGTTTATAGAAGACAAAGAGCAAGGTAAACCCCGCTCACAAAGTAACAGAATTGGGGTCTACAAATAAAAATGATATCACAAATGCACATTATTCGTGCAGGTTACAAAAAGCAAAGAGCATGTAAAACATCACTGCTTACAAAAAGCACTCAAAAACCTTTAAATCCAGTTTGTGCTATACGAGGCGGTATTCCTAATTAAATGGAGTGGAAAGTCCTGGAAAACACAGGCTTAAGATAAGCAGTAGTATAGAGAAAGTAACAAATTAGGAGATGGAATTGCCATTTTTTAAAAGCTATAGCGTAATTGGGAAAAATGCCCACTTTGAACTTAACAACAAAGTTCAAGTCTTGGCGTGGCACCAACATCCTGTGATCCTGGGCAAATTACTTACTCTTCACTTTTGTACCAGAAACGGCGCAAATTCAGCAATGTGGTTTGTACAAGGCAAAGAGCATGTTCAAGTAAGCTTTTGCCGTGGTGAGTTCAGCAAAATACCGGCTCAAATTAAGCAGTACTATAGAGAATGTAACCGAATAGCGACAGCAAATGCCATTGGGGAAAAGCTATAGCAAAGAGCATGTTCAAGTAAGCTTTTGCCGTGGTGAGTTCAGCAAAATACTGGCTCAAATTAAGCAGTACTATAGAGAATGTAACCGAATAGCGACAGCAAATGCCATTGGGGAAAAGCTATAGCAAAGAGCATGTTAAAGTAAGCTTTTGCCATGGTGAGTTCAGCAAAATACCGGCTCAAATTAAGCAGTGGAATAGAGAATGTAACAGAATAGCGACAGCAAATGCCATTGGGGAAAAGCTATAGCAAAGAGCATGTTAAAGTAAGCTTTTGCCGTGGTGAGTTCAGCAAAATACCGGCTCAAATTAAGCAGTACTATAGAGAATGTAACAGAATAGCGACAGCAAATGCCATTGGGGAAAAGCTATAGCAAAGAGCATGTTCAAGTAAGCTTTTGCCATGGTGAGTTCAGCAAAATACCGGCTCAAATTAAGCAGTGGAATAGAGAATGTAACAGAATAGCGACAGCAAATGCCATTGGGGAAAAGCTATAGCAAAGAGCATGTTAAAGTAAGCTTTTGCCGTGGTGAGTTCAGCAAAATACCGGCTCAAATTAAGCAGTACTATAGAGAATGTAACAGAATAGCAGAGGCACAAATGCCATTGGGGAAAAGCTATAGCAAAGAGCATGTTAAAGTAAGCTTTTGCCGTGGTGAGTTCAGCAAAATACCGGCTCAAATTAAGCAGTACTATAGAGAATGTAACCGAATAGCGACAGCAAATGCCATTGGGGAAAAGCTATAGCAAAGAGCATGTTAAAGTAAGCTTTTGCCATGGTGAGTTCAGCAAAATACCGGCTCAAATTAAGCAGTGGAATAGAGAATGTAACAGAATGGCGACGGACAAATGCCATTGGGGAAAAGCTATAGCAAAGAGCATGTTAAAGTAAGCTTTTGCCATGGTGAGTTCAGCAAAATACCGGCTCAAATTAAGCAGTACTATAGAGAATGTAACAGAATAGCAGAGGCACAAATGCCATTGGGGAAAAGCTATAGCAAAGAGCATGTTAAAGTAAGCTTTTGCCGTGGTGAGTTCAGCAAAATACCGGCTCAAATTAAGCAGTACTATAGAGAATGTAACAGAATAGCGACAGCAAATGCCATTGGGGAAAAGCTATAGCAAAGAGCATGTTCAAGTAAGCTTTTGCCATGGTGAGTTCAGCAAAATACCGGCTCAAATTAAGCAGTGGAATAGAGAATGTAACAGAATGGCGACGGACAAATGCCATTGGGGAAAAGCTATAGCAAAGAGCATGTTAAAGTAAGCTTTTTGCCGTGGTGAGTTCAGCAAAATACCGGCTCAAATTAAGCAGTACTATAGAGAATGTAACAGAATAGCAGAGGCACAAATGCGTTTTAGTTGTACGGGTTAGAAAAGGCAAAAAGCATTTAAAACACCGCACACTTATATGACAAATGTGCTTTACTTCTCCAGGTTACAAAAAGCATTAGAAAACATTACGCATAACAACAACATTGTGGTCAACTAATACAAAAAATATAGCACAAATGATGTTAAGAGCTAAGGCTTAGAAAAGGAAAAAAGCATTAAAAAGACTGTGCTCAATAACAATATTGTGGTCCGTGGGTTAGAAATAGCAAAAAAAAACAGCTGAAGCAGCGCACGTCGTGCCTGCACGTATACAGATTAAAATGAGCAAGCTGCACGAAAAATAAAGACGCGCAGATGCTATAGTTACCGCGAGATGCGCTGCCAAAATAAAGCAGCTGAAGCAGCGCACGTTGTGCCTGCAAGTAGAGAAACTCATTAAAGGAAAGAGTGCTCACAGACTTAAAAACACGTACTGTGTAACAACCGAAGTAAAGAGGCCAGTCGTCATGGGAGGTTACAATTGAAGACAAGGCGGTACTAAGGAGGGACTAACAAGCCTACTAAGGTATCAGAAGCGAGCATTTATGAAGGACAATGACACAAGCCAATGACAGATATCAGTGCAGAGTGGGCCGGGCTTCTCCTCCATACTCCAGGACAACAAGTCTCGCAGAGCAGTGAGTGCGCGCTGACTCAGGCTTGACCTAATAAACGAAGAACGAAGAAACAGAAAAGGGAGAGGTAAACGTGGAGAGAAGAATTATATCGCGCAAAAAGGAAAGAAGAGGGTAAAGTAAAAAAATAAAGGAATTCATTCAAAGAAAGACAAAAACGAGCAGAGAGGTACAAAGTGTAGAAGGGCATTAGAAACACCCAAGCACGATCAAAGAAGTAGAAGTAGGGAAAATAAAGAGAGCTTCAGGTACAAGAACACATTGTAAGACACGTCCTGGGTTTGGGAAGACTCGACTTCAGGTTGCTGTGCCCAGGGCCAGCACTGGGCATGGGCAGTGTGGGCAGCTACCCAGGGCCTCGCGCTCAGCTAAAAAACAGGGGGCCCCGCTTCACTGTGAAAGGCCACACTTTCACAGTTAGCCCACCTGCTCCTCCAGGGCCCCCTGCTCCACACAATCACATTACAAATGTGAGATGTCTTGACCTTGCTGGTCAGGGCGTGGTGGCATTCCTGGGGGTGCAGGGGTGGGGGGAAGGGACAAACAGAATGGGGCCGGTACAGCAGCTGGGCCAGCAATTATGTTGCCTCACTGTGTCAGGGGTGGGGCAGCGCCTCTGTTAAGTACCGGCCATTCTAGGTGCCATTTCTGCATTTTGTTTCTAGGCAACAGAAGGCCCCTTTGTTTCCAGGACCAGCTGGACACAGGTAAGGAAATGTGTGTGAGGGGTGGAGAGAGCAGCCAGATCAACTGGCTTTTGTTAACCTTTGCATCACCCATAGCAAAGATTTTTTTGATGTGAATGTCCATTTAAAATGTAGGTAGAACTGCATGTGGTAGGTCAGTGTTTTGCTAAATGCCTCGTTACTGCTTTGAGGCCCAGGGGAAGGGGCCCCCCTTCCCTGGTCCTCGAAGCAGTGGATCAAGCTGCAAAGTCCAGGTGTGGGGGGCCCCCTTCCCTGGTGGGAAAATGTGTACTGCGGCTCTGTGTTCATGGATGTGGTGTTTTTAAACCAAACTGCTTACGTTTTGTAAGGATATAAGTAATGAACATTGAAACGGGTCCCTTCTGAGCCCTGTAGTCCTTAACTTTTCAGGCAAAAGCACTCACTGATTTCTTATTAATAAGTGCAAAAGTGTTAAGGTAACCATGTTGTTCCTTCTTACATTTAACATGCGTTACTTAATCTTGCATTCCCTTGAGTGTTTGCTTTTTCCAGGATGTTGTTACTTTTTTTTTTAGGCAGCATATTACTCTTGTCTAGTGCATAATTTGAACTGAGTCACATCCAGGTGTTTATAGCGGGGCACAATTGGGTTGTAGTTGAAGGCAGTGCGAGTTTCTCTCAGAAGCCCTGGTGTCTTAGCACCAGCAGGTGGACCCTAGCAGTGACAAGTGTGGGTTAACCTTGAAGGCCTGTCTACCACAATCCATACTGAAGTTCACCTCCAGTATTGCGGGCAGGCCTATGAAGCACCAAACCTTAGAGCAACAGTGACTCTGTCGCTGAGGCCACAGGACCCTTGAGCAGGGAGGCTCTAGGGTGGTGCGACCGGTGTGACCACACCGGGTGCTGACTTTGGGTGGGGGCATCACGTTTGCAAGTATATTATGTTTTTAAAAGCACTTGCTGCCTCCTTCCTGGCCTTCAGCAATTATCGGCAACAATAAAAATGTCATGATAACTCCGTTGATTAATGTTCTCCCTACAGAGAGATGGAGTTTTGTCAAGTGGAAGTTTTGACTCGTGAAAAGGTAGCGCAGAGGGTTATTGTGCCTGCAGTAAAGAACATGTACCATGCAGATCACAAAGTGCACATAATATAAATAGCTCAGTGGTTTACTGCTTTTGTCAGTGAGATCCTTTTGTTACTTGCAGTTTATATGTCAAAATCCTAACATAGAACAGTGAGCTATTAACTATCATCTTAGAGCTGCATGCAAACTGCAAGGTATAAATTAGAGCATTATGGTTTTTTCCCCAGTCTTTGATTATCCTAATGTTGCAAAAAGTGTTCATTTGGATAGAAATCAATTCTGGTTATTAAAGAGAACCCCCAACCATGGTGTTACGTTCTAAATTCAGAGTTTGTGTTCCCCCAGACCAATCACTATTAAACTATACTGCCTACTAGTATGATTGTCATGTGACTCCTACACATTGTAGTTCTTTGTCTTATGTAACATTTGCTATACAGTGATTTACACACATATAATTGATTGTCTCTGTGTAATGTGTGTGATATAAAGTGTTCTGACACCGTACACTGGTATCAGTGGTACTTTTAAATCAAATTAAATGCATCTGAGCGAGAATGTGGTTATGGAGTCTTGAGGGGCACTGTTAAAGGGTGGTAGTGAATGAATCCGTGGCAGAGGGAGTCATTGCGGGGCACCAACAAACATTGTTGCACAGGGCTCCACCAGCGCTAAAGCCGGCCAAACTACTTCCTACAGTTCTAACACCCAATCAAAAGATTGATTTGAAAAACCCTTGAATCTGCAGCATACCTTCAAGTCAATGTATGATTTAGTAGTGGTCTTGGTTGTTTTAAGTCTTTTTTTTTATTTATGTACAATCTTTGTTTGCAATGGTGTCTTGTATGTTTGTATTATGGGCCAGATGTATCAAACAGTTTTAATCATTCTGTGTCTAGGAGAAAATGTGTTCATACATCTGGCCCTATATATGTTGTGTTTTTGCACATAATTCTGGCGAGTAAAGACCCCACACACAAAAAAGATTGTCCTACGAGTCTTAGCATGTGCGTGTGGGATACTGGTGAGAGGTTTTATGTTAAAACAAATTACTAGGTATTAATGTCATCCTAAGATGGCACAATAATGGCACGGAAAGATAACGGAGCCTTTTGAAATTTGCGATTATATCCACGGTGTGAGGGGTTTTCTCTTGTTTAGTTTTATATTTTGAATGATACCGCCCCTCATTACCTCAACCTGATCTCTCCCTTTTATGAGACAGAACTGGAATTTTTTTATCATGCAGTCATCTGGAAACAATCAGTTAACATGGAGTAAAAAGTATCCATCTTTGTGAGACCTGCACCCAGCTTTTCCATCATAGGTGAAAAATGTAATCCATTTAATACAGTTTTAAAATATATGGACTGATTTCATTTGTATATTTGTCTTGCTGTCCCTGTTACTGATTTCCACATTAGGTCTCTTCAGTGACGCCAAATAAGATCAATAGTCCTGCGATGTCACTTTCTGTGATGTCACTTCTTGTGATGTTCACGCAAATTAGAGGGGCCTCACATCTTCCCTCTCGCCCGGGGCCCCAGAAGTTCTAGGACCGGCCCTGGCTGTGCCGAGTACATGGGTGGATGTGGGGGTGGGATCATCTGTGACCATAGACGTCACTACCGTTCTTTCTATTCTGCTGAGAACTCTTCGAGTGAGAGCAATGACGGCAGACTTTAGAGGGGAAGAAATAGATCTGAGAAAATGTGTGAGTGGCCAGAAAATAAAAGATTCTAAGGGACCAGGGTAGATCCTCAGATCTGCGAAAGCCTGGCATTACGCATCGGACTCCAGTGATGGAATAGCGGCAGAAAGCATGGGCGTAGGAAGTGTGGGGGACGAGGGGGATATATCCCCCCCAGAGTTTGGAGGGCGGGGGATATGGGGGACAAGAGTGGGGGGGACGAGGGGACAAAGGAAATTCCCCTCTCCCTTCTGTGATTAACAGGGCCATTAGCGCGCGAAAGCGCTATGCATATTGGCCCTGCACTTGCCCTGTGACTTGCCTCCAGTTACCTGTGATCAGGCTGCACGCTTGACGGGGCTAAAAGTAATTTAACACTCCTGCCCCGGGCCTCCCTCGTGTGTCTCAGCCCGGGCTGCTGCTGCAGCTCGAGGTGCTGTTTCTGGCGTCTTATCTCCGACACACAAACGTTTTTCACAGATCTTCAAAAGAGCATTTACATTACTTTGGAAGTGGTTAAGGAGGTTTTGTTGACTGATTCCATTCCAGTATCCCATGTGTCCCCACTCTGCCTATTCGCTATTTCTTACTTTTTATTTTATTTTTACTGCCACAGTGGGGGAGTGCATGTAGTGAAAAGGCATCTCACAAGTAGGGACCACACATTTCCCCGCCCAAAAAATTAATACCAGCCATTTCTTTTTGTTTACAGAGTCTGCAAGAGAACTTTTCGTTAAGAATATATTGTTACTTAATTTTCATTTTTGTTGTAATTTAGTCATTACTGTTGGTTTCCCAGAGCTATGACCTACTGCTTTGTTGGAATCTTTTAAACCTGAATAACTATTTTCCTGGGGGGCATTAATTTTTAAGCGTTGAATGCAATTCTAACGGTTTTACAAATGTACAAGGTTTTGTTGCACTTGCATACTGTGACCATTATTGCGTAGCCCCAAAATCAGTGCTCAGCTGTTCAAGCGCCTGTTCTTCCACATGCAAACTGCTGCCACATTTTATGTTGGTGTTAAGTGCCTTATAGAGAATCCAGTTTAAGGACGGTGGGGGCATTCTCTGTGGGATTTACAGCTTGGAGTTCATACTCTGACCAATCAACCTCTGGCAATACCCCAATAATTTGAAATGCTGTAGGATAACTCATCGGTCTCAAAGTTTGGAATCTGGGGGGTGAGAACCTTGACAGCTTCTGCAATTATTTGAGCTAAAATCACAATAATTTCTCTCGTTGTTGACCTCTGTAAAGGTTAGTTATTTTTTAACTTCAGTCACGCTTTGTTGTTGGTAATTGCTCAGAAGTGACCAGAAGCATGTGTGAGCACTGTTAAAAAGTTCTACAAACCCAGAAAATATTTTGTGCAGCAGGTATAGACATGTGGTACATTCTTCATTGAAACGAGTTTGATTACTTTCACTTATGTGCAGCACGTTTTATGTAGCTGATATCTGTTGTCAGCAAGGCTTGAATTTTGTAAATTCAAAGTGGAAAACTTTATAGACCAAAGATTTTCCTAGGCTGCAGCTGGGCAGATGTGAACCTGAATCCATGTTTTTGTAGTTTACCACAGTGGTGACCATCTTGCAATTGATGCTTGAACTCCTGTTCAGCTTTGCAGCTTTCTGGTGCAGGGGCTACAGCATCTGGAGCTGGCAAGAGAGCCTGCAACAGGTGGGAGACCAGGAGACTATTTCTATGGCACACAGAATAAGAGTGAAGGATTTTGCTGATTCAATGCAGGCAGTGTATGGAGGGGATTGCCGGGGAAAGGAGTGCAAGGTCAGCAGTCTACGTATGAAGTTGAATGCAGTCTCCTCGACTGTGGCACAGAGAGGAGAGAAGGTCCCACCCCCACCAGACACAGCGGAGAGAGGAAAGGATGGCAAACCGAACAGAACACCGGTGAGCAGAGTATGGTCCTGAGAGAGGGCAGAGGAAAGGGGCAGAAGGAGGACCCTATTGGGGCTGGTCAGTAGGAAAGATGCTGTAAATGAGCCCTTTGATTCCCCCTACTGACTTCCAGTGCCAGGTTGAGAGAGCCCCTGACATACGTATTGGAGGTCACACCTGAAGCTGCTTTCATAAGATATACAAGTCTAGTAATTTCCTCAAGGCAAGAAGGCAGTGCTCCCCATTCCTACCCACTGGCACTAAAAGCACTGTTCACATTATGTTTGTAGTCAAATGTGATTGTTACTCTGTTTTAAGCCTGCTAACAATTAATAAAATAAGACCCATAATTTTGGTGTCTCTAAAGTGAAGATCTTTTTGTGTACTTCTGTCGGTAGTGATGACAGTTACGACACATTGTACATGAAGATGATGTACAGGCATCCCAAACTCTGCTGAGCGATTACAAGATCCATAGTAAATGTAGATTTTCAGAAGTAAGGAAGGAGCACCTACTAGGACGATTCATACTGTGCTCTCCAATTGAAACTCAGGAATTGTGTTCTGCAGCATCTCCAGACAGCCAATGGTGCAAAAGGTATGCTAGAGGAGACTTGAAGCCATTAAACAATAAAGGCAGTGTGGCACTCAGCATGACAACATCTGGGTGGAGGATTATGTGGATCTGATGCCATTTTGCTGATGATGTGCTGAGATGGAAGAGGAAATCAAGTGATGGAATTCCAGGGGGATTCCCCTTTGAGAGGTGCACGTCCCCCCTGTGAAGGTAATTCTCAAAATTCTCTTGGGATGCTGGGACCCTGAACATGGATGACTTATGAGTGAATAGCTTATGTATGTCAACTAGGATGTGTGTGGAGTTTAAATGCTACATGAGGCTGTGGTCACTCAGGAATCCATTTTGATTTCCTGTACTGGCGAAGTGCATAAGGTAGGAGAGAGCCCAGACATCATTATGAATTGCAGGGTTCCTCCAATGCATTACTGAAGTCCTTTGTGGTGGACCAGACTCTAAGCATTGGAATGAAGGAGACTAAGGTCCTTTTCTAGTGTTGGGAAACCCTTTGCCCCCCTCCAGCGCCATTCTTCCCTAACAGTGTTACCCACAGCAAGTTGAGGGGAATTGAATGGAGAAGCCCCTCCATCTTTTGTGCCTTAGTTTTGGGTCTCGTCTGACAGGAAACCTCCCAGATAAGAAACCTCCCTGGTAGGAAACACCCAACATAACCCTGTCTTCCTGCTGGCACTGAAACAAAGGCTATGGATCTAAGGAATACACTAAAGACAGGAACTGTCTGAAGCAGGTCACAGAGCTGAGTTTGCCTGCTGACTTGCTATAAGTACGGGACAGAAACCACTAGCCAATGTGCCAGGCTTTCTCTGGAACCAGAATCCGAGGTCCCTCACCAATGGAGAACGAGAAACTCTTCTGTGCTCCACGGTATGGAGTCTCTGACTGACAAATCCACTTTGCCAGGTGCTGGGAACAGACTTGAAAGTTCTGCAACCTGCTAGGAGAACAACTGCATTGAGCCTACTTTGAAGGAAAGTGCTGAATGAGTGTTAAGGAGGGGTGCTGTAGGTGTCCTTGTACAAATGAGAAGCTATCCAGAAAAGGAAGACTGCAAGGACCGTAGGCAGGAAGAACTGTCCGCAGCAGTGACGGCCGGTAAGTTTTGGAGGGAGGGGGTGGACGGGACACACACACATGCACACATACACATAACTCACAACCATGCTTTCACACAAGCGCGCACAAACACATTCATTCACAACACTCTTTCCCAAACATTCATACATACACGCAAGCATGCACCAAACCATAATTTAAAAAGAAAACAAAAAACACACACTTACCTGCAGCCAGCTCTGCCTCAGTGGTTCCCGAAGGCTTGGGACTGCTGCCTTCCCTCATTGGCTGACCTTAGGACAGCCAATGAGGGAAGGCAGCAGTCCCAACGTCATCACAGAGTGGGATGGGGTCAGTGAAACTACTGACCCTACCCCATTCTGTGATGAAATGTCACTGATTGACACTCAACCCTGGGCGCTTCAGGGCTTAAAACTGAAGCGCCCAGGTGCAAGGCAATCAGTGACGCTACCCCTAGTCACTGAGGAGAGGGCCTCAGGGACCTTTGCTGAGCTGAGGACGTCACGCCCACAGGATTAATGTTCCTACTAGTGAGAGTTCGAAATTTTGTCTAGTGGAAGTTTTGGCTCATTGTAAAGTGGCGCGGAGGGTTGATGTGCCTGCTGCAAAGAACGTGTATCATGCAGATCACAGAACTGAGTGAACTCTGAGTAACACTATAAAAAAATATACATGATTTTTTCACATTTGGTCTAATTACTTTGTGAATGCAAATAACAATAATGCATACTTGCAAACTGTGACTACATGCATGCCTTTCTCAATATTTCACTTCAAAACTATCCGAATGTATTCGTTTAACGGGCGTACGGTCTCATGCAATGAGCGATTTCTATAGGGTCACTGGAAAGTCCACAAGGTTGTCCCTGTCCCCCCCCAGAAATTTTGTGTCTCCTATGCCCCTGGCAGAAAGGGCAGGGTGACCAACAAAAGAGGGGTCATAAGGCACTTGGAAATACTTTCGGGGTGATTCTGAGTGGTTTGGGTGAAACGAACGATTTGTCTGCCCGTCTGCCTCTTTCCCTCCCTCTTTCTCTCTATTCTTCCTCAGCCCAGAAAAGTTCAGTTCAGGCAGCCAGGAGCCTGCGCTAAATGCGCATGTCTGGCTCCTGGCTGCCTGAACTGGAAGTGAACAGTGTCTGTCAGGCTGACCTTTGTTCAGCCCGAGGACTCTGTTCGTATGGGTCAAAAGGTGGAAGGGCGTGGCCCCTCCGCCCAAATGGACCGGCCGCGCCTGGTCAGCAGCATGCTGCAGTCCAGGAAAATATCAGCGCTCCCAGGCTGTGTGGTGAGGTTTTGAGACACGGGTGCCCCTGCAACGTGCCCAGAAGCAGGAGTGTTTGTGACGGCTAAGCACTCACAAAAAAATGTCATCCTGTGATTCCCCACCCCTCTCCCCCCTCCAAAAAATTCAACGTACCTGTAGCTGTAATTGGATTTATGTAGCACTTACTACCCCTGACGAGGAATTGAGCGCTTTACGGCGAGTAGAATGCTACTCCGGAACCCAAGGTTAGTGGTTATTGTTAGTTATTGTGATTAGTAATGTGCTCTCAAGAAATAGTGCATGCATTTACTCCATTAATTTTGTTATGTATTAATACCAGGGCGGTGTGCTAATTAGAGGGGGCTATGTGGCTTCAGGTGAATGGTTGGTGAGATAGATAGGCTGGTAGAGATTAGTTAATGTTAGATTACAGGGATAGGGTTTTAAAGAGGAGAGGTTGTGATCGATGAAATGAGGTATCAACCAATTGGAGAATTACAATAAGAAGGATTGTGGCAGATGGGCACGAGGCAGACGAGGCTATTCTCAGAAATATAAGGTATACAGAGGATGGAAGGCAAGAAGAGAGGTGATTTATACCCTGTTTTATCACCTAATCCCGTCCAAGTGTATGTTGTGTGTGACTATTGTAGTATATCCAGTATGCGTGTATGCGAAGCAGTGATGAAGGCCTATGTGTTCCATTTGGACGTGCCAGACATGTTCCAGTGCACAAGTCGGGGTGAAGTTATTTTCCCAGACAGTTGAAGTGTATCAGGATGCAAAAGGGAGGCTTGGTGTTTAGAAAGTCTGACAACATTTGTCAGTCTTATCAGAAGAAACCAAAGCACCTTGAGAAAGTTGGCAATAAATCCAGATTTCTTACTGCAATCAGACCCATTTGGATCACCACTGTGATGCGAGGTGGGATCTTCGCTTTATTTGAGTGTTGGGTTCCTGCTTGGGCCTGAGCATTATCTCCCAATGAAGAACCCCAACCATCATAGGATTTCGGCGAAGCAGAGCCTCTTCACAAACCCGAGTTCCATGACAGCCTTCCTTCAGAGACGCAAGTATGTGCACCAGAAATCGAAGCTTTCTTGGCCAAGTCAGTGCACAATCACTGAGTGGGACTGCCTTGGGCTGTGTGGATGATAAACCACTAAAAGCAGCATGGCTCTCACCCTAGCTAGCAAACAGCAGACCCGGCCTGCAGAGGACTGCGAAGACGGAAACAAGGTGCAGTGCAAAGGTGAGGCATTGCAGCAAGAACTTTGGAACACATCACTCTACATCACTATCCATTGGGATGGGTCGACAGGGAACCACGAGGGGTCAACAGAATACAACCCATCAGCCTTTCCCTCCTGCAAGTGCACTGTGTACGTTGATGCCAGTGCCTTTTAAATAGCATAAGTCCTGGTTGTGGAAAAAAATGTCTTACTAATTGCATGCTATATTAATTCCCTCTAACATTTATGTACAGCATTGAATTGTGTGTTGAGAATAAAGTGATGGACAACTATTGATCACAAACACACGGGTTCAAGGGATGGACTTGGTGTGTGTGACAGAGTGCAAAGGTACAAAAGAGTGCAAGAGATATAGTGAACATGTGTGTGTATGTTTGTTATGCGTGCACGTGTGGTGCTGGTCTGGCATACTGGAGGTTAATCTTGCCTTAGGGACAAGGGCACTGACAGCTTATGGATGGGAGGTGTTACCCATGGCAAACTGCAGGCCCTGACATGATTCTATGAAGACACCATCATTGGCTGTGGGGTCTCGAACAGTCTAACTGAGAAAGCCGCTAACCCAGTCATACCCAGCGGCAGGGACACAGACCACGCATCACCACGCCTGGCCGAAGGCACTGACATGATGCACCTGATTCTTAGCATATGGGGTGGATCCATAGCAAAATGTTGGAACTGATATTTGAGGTAACTTTTGGCATAAGATTTCCTGTAATCATTTTATCGGGGGTGTCAATGGCAAAATGCTGACCCTTGTATACCGGAGGGAATTTTTCGAGGTACCCATGGCTGTGGCTGAAGGATCCATGGTAAATTTCTGGCACTGTCATATTGAATGTACTCATTGACAAGGGGCTCACACATGAAAAATGAGGACCTTAGTATAGTGGAAGCTATTTCTGACTTAAGACATTTAAAAAAAATCTGATTTACTCCAAGGAAAAGCCAGGCTTTCCTGGTGCACCATGAAAGTACTGGAATATTTCATGAATGCCCTATAAGGGTCTGCTGCGTTTTAGAAATTTGATCCCAAAAATGTTAAAAAATTCTCATGGGAGAAGTCTACTCTCCTTAAATCATCTACAAGAAATCTGTTAAATTGTTTTGCTTGCTGGAATTTGGAGGAAGTATTACACCCCACCACTTACATAGATCTTTTCCCTCATATAATGGCTATGAGGTTAGCTCTGACCCCATTTTTGGAAATGCTTGTCCTGCCCCATTGCTGGGAGCAGGACTGGCTTTAGGGCGGTGCAACCGGTCCAGCCGCACCTGGCGTTGACTTTGGAAGGGGGCGCTGTGTTTAAAAATAATTTTTGGTTTAAAAGCACATGAACTTCCTTGTGCATCAGGCAGTTTTCAGGCAACAATAAAAATGTCAAGATAACGCTGGTGATTAATGTTCCTACTAGTGAGAGTTCGAAATTTTGTCTAGTGGAAGTTTTGGCTCATTGTAAAGTGGCGCGGAGGGTTGATGTGCCTGCTGCAAAGAACGTGTATCATGCAGATCACAGAACTGAGTGAACTCTGAGTAACACTATAAAAAAATATACATGATTTTTTCACATTTGGTCTAATTACTTTGTGAATGCAAATAACAATAATGCATACTTGCAAACTGTGACTACATGCATGCCTTTCTCAATATTTCACTTCAAAACTATCCGAATGTATTCGTTTAACGGGCGTACGGTCTCATGCAATGAGCGATTTCTATAGGGTCACTGGAAAGTCCACAAGGTTGTCCCTGTCCCCCCCAGAAATTTTGTGTCTCCTACGCCCCTGGCAGAAAGGGCAGGGTGACCAACAAAAGAGGGGTCATAAGGCACTTGGAAATACTTTCGGGGTGATTCTGAGTGGTTTGGGTGAAACGAACGATTTGTCTGCCCGTCTGCCTCTTTCCCTCCCTCTTTCTCTCTATTCTTCTCTCTGTTTCTCTCTCTCCGCCTTCTTTTACTCTGCGTCTCTCTCATTTGAATATGGGTCGGTGCCAATCAATTTAAGTTCCAGTCCATTGGCGCAGGTCATTGCCCCTGTGTCGTGATTGGTTCTGTGTCCAAATCGGTATTTGCTCTTTATTGACTTTGAAAATGCACAAAGCGCGGCATGGAGCACAGACATACTTCAGGGCGCCTGTTGTGCCAGTCAGTTTCCCACCCTCCAGGGTGATCCCCTGTCTCAGGGGGGGTCCTTACCATGTTCACCCGGATAGTTGAGCCGCGCCCACTGTTGGGAAGTTGGTTGTTGGAGGAAAGGACGGCTGAAGGACAGAAAGTGTCCAGGGAGGGCGGGGGGTGGCCCCCTTGTGAGAAAAGTGGTAAAAGCCTGGATCTTAAACCTGAAGCCAAAGGCTGGTCGGGACAGCAGGTTCCTTGTTCGAGAGGCCACAGGCCATTCCAGCTTGTTCTGGAGTCTGTCCCAGCAAGGGGGGGGGGGGCGCGGGGTGCCGCCCCATCCTCCATGGAAACCTCTTCTGTCGTAGGCAGCAGCCTCGGCTGCAGTATAGAGTCCCGGCCGCAGCATTTCAAGGGGGCATTTTCCGGGCACTTTAGGCTCTAGCCCAGACCCCACTAGATGTATTCGTTTATTTATTTTATTTGTAAAGCCACTCCCCGCTGCTGGGAGCCGCCTCAGGGCGCCATTAAGGGAAAAAACATGAAGAAGGTACGCACCAGGATAAAATGTGAGGGCTAAGCAGGAAAGTGTTGTATTTCAGCCTTTTTGGTGACTCACCACGTGACGCCTTCACTGAGGTATGAAGGTAAAGCCCTGCAAAGGATCGGCGAGGGCGCGCGCCGGCCTTAGGATGGTCACCCAGTGGGTCTGGGCTTGTCTGTCTGAGAGGTGTCTCACCAAGCAGATAAGGGGCGTCTGACAAAGATGGGGCGTCTGACAAAGATGGGGCGTCTGACCAAGTAAGAGGCGCCTGACGAAGTAGGGGGTCGTCTGCCCAAGCAGGAGATGTCTGACCGAGCGGGTGGTCGTCTGACACGGTAGGGGGCGTCTGACACGGTAGGGGGCCGTTCTGAAGCTGCTCCGAGAACTGGATGTTGTCTTTGCTGGACTTCGAGCCAGTGACGTCGCTTCACGGGTCTGTAGCGAGGAGTGCGGGGTGAGCTTTAGACCTCACGAGCTCCTCGTCCATGAATTGACTTATTCATTGGACAAGAGGGTTGTCTGTTCGATGGCCCCTCCCCGCCCAACCTCTCAGTAAAATGACATCTTTCTCATTCATGAAGCTGGCAGACTTTTCAAAATCTTATTAAAGTAGAATTAATACCAGTTTTATTCATATTGTATATCCATTTTGCCCTTTGACCTTCAGAACCTGTGCAACCACTTGCTAGTTCAAAGCTGTCTTTTCTTCTGTGTTACCAAACCAAGTTGCCCCTTCTCGCCCCCACCCCGCTCGTTCCTACCCCAAGCTGCCCCCTCTCTCCCCACCCCAGCAGCACAGAATTAACGGCCGCAGGTCCTTCTAGCGACACCGGATTTCATGAAAGTGGCCGCCCCGAGGCTCCCGGCGCTGTCTGCGCCCGGCCCCGAAGGCCGGTAATTTAAACGTCGAAGGAAAGGTTGAAGCCCCAGAGTCATTGGAACAAGCGCCGTTGATTGTTTTCAGATTGGATATTATTTCTAATTTAAACTTAAAGCAAGAACCTGTGCTAAGGAGTGACACCGGCCTCTCTGGAGCTCATGCAGCACATGGCCTGGCAGTGGAGCAGCCTCCGTCCGCCAGGGCTTCCTGTCCTGTTGCAGCCAGGTGGGAAGTGTGCGCAGGATCACACATACGATCACCTATGGTACTGCCACGTGGAGAATCTTCACACAAGGAGCAATGGGGTTTTCAGCCCCTCTGTGACGATCGGTACTTTTGTGCAGGGGCTTAAGAGTAAAGGTGTGCGAAATTACCACGAAGGTGTGCAAAATAAAATTACGCATGTGAGACACTTACGCTGCCAACGTAGGCGGTGCAAAATGAGCCATGCCAACGTCACTGGTGAAATTTTGTGCTTTAAAATGAATAATCAAAATCGCCACCACTGGGTGTGACTCATTGTTCAGAATTCTGAGGTGCCTGGAAGTCCAGACAAGGCCTCATTTGAAGTCTCAAGCCCAGTCAGGGCCACAGGAGGTCCGATACATTTGTTTGAATGTCCTCGTGTGTCATTTAGGGGCTTATTTACAAGCCCGTGTGCCCCTGGAGCGGCACTTTTTTGACACTCCGGCAGCGCAGGATGCA
The DNA here is from genome assembly GCA_963921515.1 of Calotriton arnoldi. NCBI lineage: Eukaryota > Metazoa > Chordata > Amphibia > Caudata > Salamandridae > Calotriton > Calotriton arnoldi. The sequence goes on along the minus strand of CAWUFW010000210.1, from coordinate 2,928,918 downwards.
GACCCATTTCTACGAGGCCACGCAAAGCCACCCTGCGTAGCTTTTCATGGCCTATGGTGTAAGGCAACGCAGCACAAGTCGTTGCGTTGCCTCACTGCGTCAGGGAGGCATGCCATGGGTGTTTCGGTGGGTGTACCCACGCATAACGAGGAGAAATACCTTTATTTCTCCTTGTTTTTTCCTCTTTGCATTTGCATTCTGCAGCACACATAGAAAGAGGAAAACGCCTTCCTTGATTGTTTTTGTGCAGGAAGGTGTCCCTTCCTGCGCAAAAACAAATCTTTCCTACAACGCAGGCACCCTTGCACCATGGTGCAAGGGTGCCTGTGTTCGTGCAAAGCAGCCATTTGTGCACCAGCACAGTGAAAGAGGACAGGATTGCCCAGTATCTCATAGATATGGCGCATTCCTGCCCTTTTCTTTTGACGCAGGGCAGTGCAGCAAAGTGACTTGCAATGCTGTCCTGCATCAAAAAAGTGTAAGTTAGGCCCTTAGTTTGCACAGATTACAAGGATGGCTATTGGACTGTCCCTATATTAGTAGGGCAGGGGTGTGGGTAACCTGCTGTCCATCTGATTATTCTCTCCGGGTGGTGCAAGGGTCCTGAAAACTCCTTACAAGTGATTAGATGGCCCGTCTATGCTCTTGGTGGGGTGTACAGCTCTGCTAAGACCGCATGCCAGAGCTCCAGTGGGGCCCATCTCGGATCCATATGCTGGACCACTGTGTCACAGAGTGCCTGGGGAGGGCTCCCCTGAGTCACTGGGCTGAAAAAACCTGACCAGGCCCTGGGTCACAGCTCTATTGTTTCCCAGTTGAGGACCTCAGATCTGTGCCTTAGAATGCCCAGGATGGGGACCTGCGGCCACATGGAGGGCTCCCCTGCTTTTCTGGTATATGAAGCTCTGACTGGAACCCCAATCAGAGCTCGGCTGGCCTGGGAATGCATGCTCCTGGCCCTGGGATGCTTTCTCTGGTCCGTTGTGTTGCAACATACCAAGGAAGAAATCTCCCAGGCCCTGGGAGTTTCCCCCTGCTTGTTCAGCCTAGGAAACACTGACCTGTCCCTGGATCAAAGTTTCAGCTAGCCTGGAAATGGTAGCCCCCAGCCCCGGGCTCCATTCTTGGGCCCAACATGCAAAGCGCCCAAGACAGGATCTATGATACCCTGGGAGGGCTCCCGTCCTCCGGTTTAAGAATCTTTGACAAGGCTCCGAGTCAGTGCTCCAGTGGGCCCAAGTGAGGCCTTCCTGGACCCAGAGCCCATGTGTCCTGTCACTGTGCCTCAGAGTTACCAGGATGAGCTTCTGCAGGACTGCAATGGCTCCCTTGCTTAGCCGGATAGGAAAGCTAAGACCGGTCCCCAGGTCGGAGCTCCGGCTGGCCGTGGGGAAGAAGGCCCTGGCCCTGAACTCCATTCACAGGCACACCATGTCTCAAAGTGCCTGGGACAAGGTCCCCCAGAGGCACTGGGAGGTCTTCCCTGCTTGTCTGGATTAGAAAGCTCTGAATTCATAATTCCCCGCCTGTCTACCCTATTTCCTTGTCTGGCCCCCATATTTCTACCCCCACTCTCCTAGTGCCCCCCTTAGTTCCCAATCCTCATCTCCTGTTCTTCCCCCCCATTTCCTTAACTCCCCTCTCTCCACTCTCTCTTCCTATCCAACATGCCCCCCCTCAGCATTAACCATCACCCCCAGGACCCCACTCTCTCCAAACATGGCCCCAACTCATGGACCATTCTTTACCCCCCAATCTCTCCAAACATGCCAAGAAAAACTTCAAACATAAACTCCTTATCCTTAACCCTGAAACACTCATTGTTGACAACTACCTCAGCCTCACCTCCACCATTATAACCAACTACATCTTTTACTCCAAACGTCCTTCCAAATGGAAAAGCATCTTCCTACAACACCTCCCAATCTCTAACTCAACCAAAATACCATATGGATTTAAAATATCCACCACTCCCTCCCCAGCCTTTCTGGGTGCTATTGATATCTCCATCTTCAAAACAGGTAACATCCTCATACAAGCCACGGTAGCCCACCTTTCCATCTTCGAACACCACTTCAGCATTATGTCTCTCCTCCTCGACCACTCTGCACCTTCCACTCCTTCTCCCCTACTGAATAACGCCCCTCAAACCCCCTTTCCCCCTCACTCCACCTCCACCCCAAACCATCCAGCTAACACCATCCTCCAACAATCGACTTCACCATCACCCTCCCTAGTCCTCTCAACAGCAAATGACATCCCCCAACCACCGCTACCTATTTCTCATCCCCCTCCTATTTCCCTCTCTCCTCTGAACACCCGGTACTCACACTCTTCGGACCCCTCCACCAAAATAGGTTGCCCCCAATCCCTGCCATCTACTTATCATTCCCCTCCCATAACCTCGCCTCTGCCTGTCCCCACAACCTCCCTCCCCCCTTCCCAACTACTCACGTACTCCACCGTCCTTGCCCCTCAATCCCCTAACACAACTCCTCACCCCCCTCCTCCTAATCATCCCGTACACCCGTCTCTCCTCCCCATCCCCCTTATCCTACCCCTTCAGGCACTCCTAACTCCGCCTCCCAATCCTTTATCCCAACCCCCGATAAATACACAACCCCTCCACCCTAATATATCTGCTCTCCACTCACTCTTCTCCCTTCTATCCTCTCTGACCACATCTCCTGAAGTTCTTAACCTCATGTCTAACCTAACCCAACCCCTCACACCTTTCAGCACCGACACCCCTCACTCCACACCCACTACCCTATCTCCCCCTCACACCTTATCCCACACTCCGCAACTAACCCAGACCACTCTCTACCCCCATATCTTTCCCTACCCCCGCCCACGCCCTTTCATTACCCCCTTCCACCCTAATTGACAAGAGCCTACATAACACTGAACCTGACCCATCCAATTTGATTGCCGAACCCCTCACACCTAACAGCCCCGTCACCCCTCATTCCACACCCTCCTTCTTATCTCCCCCTCACACATCAGTCCACCCTCAGCAACTAACCCATATCTTTCCCTACCCCCCGCCCCTTCATTACCCCCTTCCACCCCAATTGACACGAGCCTACTCAACACTGAACCTGACCTACCCAATTTGATTACCGAACCCCTCACACCTAACAGCCCCGTCACCCCTCATTCCACACCCGCTTCACTATCTCCCCCCACACATCAGCCCACCCTCCGTAACTAACCCAGACCACCCCCTCGATATCTCCCCTCACACTAATTGCCCAAAGCCTACACAACATTGAACTTGACCTATCTAATCTGATTACTAAACTCTCTCAATTCAGGAAAGACTTTATCTTCTACAGCTCCAGAACCCTCCCCCACCATAAAATACCCACACAACCCTGCCCAAAAATCCCCCCAATAAACCCCCCAAAAACTCCCCCGAAAATCCCCAACACCAAAAACAATCAATGGAGATCGACTCCTCTCCGCTGCCGTATACATAGACCTCACCGCACCTCAAACCATCTCTCCCCGTTCGACCTCTCCGACCTATGCAACTCTTACCTTCCTAGCTTACCAACCACCAATTCTCCACTCACCTACTCCCACATCCCTGTTATCTTAGGGACTAATAGAATCCCCTCCTCCCCGCTTCCCCCAGACCACCGCCACAACTCATGTCGATCCACTCTTGCCCACCCACCATATGCAACACCACACCACTTACATGTATGCTGGTCAACTGTCGCTCCGCTGTCCAACATGCCACGGAAATTTCGGAAACTATCCTGAGTGAATCTATTGACATTGCATTCCTCACTGAAACCTGGCTCAAAGACGACTCAACGAGCATTCTTGACCTACTCTCCCCCCCAGGATACTCTATTCTCAGAAAAGATAGACCTGACAGAATTGGAGGTGGTCTAGCCATTATCTTTAAAAACGAACTTCAGCTATCCCTTGTCAATAATTCTGGCTACTCCTCCTGCGAATACCTAGAAGCTGAATTGACAACCCAAAATTCCCACCCAATTCGTCTACACAACATCTATCGCCCTCCGGGCCCCCCCAACCCTTCATCGAAGACATATCCGAGCTCCTGACACAATCCTCATTATCCAACTCAAAAATCTCTTTCTGGGGGATCTTAACCTCCATTGGAACGATACCGATGATCCCACTATCTCCCTCCTCACCAATCTACTTGAGATCAATGAACTCAAACAACTATGCCTATCCCCGACACACACACCAAAGGAGCCATCCTTGACGCCATTCTTTCCAACGATGATCTGGCCTCCGTGACCAATATCGTCCCCATTGACTGGTCTGACCATCACCTTATACTGTTCACCATTGCTAACAATGCAAATCTCCCCACCTCCAAAATTAACAGACCTAAGAAACTGACCAGAAATCTAAAACATATCCCCCGGGGGTTCTTGAGTCTAAACTCAAAGCTCAACTTCTTCTCATTCCCCCTCACAAAATGCTAACGAGCTCACTGAACACTTTAACAATACTGTCACTGATATTCTTGACGAATTAGCCCCGCCGAAACTCAAAAACCAAAGAATCACCCCTCCAACTCTTGGTTTAATACCGAGCTTAACAACGAAAGACGGTCACTCAGACTGTCGGAAAGAACCTGGAGACACCATCCTTCTCCCTCCCATCTTGCACTCCTCAGACAAGCTAGATCCACGTACAAAAAACACATCTTCAAGGAAAAGGCATCCTTCTTCCGCACACAACTTGATCATGCCAAAAACAGACCTAGGGAACTCTTCAAAATCATTCGTAACCAAACTTCCCCTGCACCTCCAAATCTGATCGCCTCTTTAGCCAGATGTGAAGAAATTTCCCACTTCTTCTCGGAAAAAATAGACAAAATTGATCAATCCTTCCGTTCCACTCAACCCCCTCCAACTCCCAATGCAAACCTGTCCTCACCTCAAACGCCTACTCCACATCTCCTCAACCAACAGATCCTGCTACTTCTCCGGAATTCAACTACCCTAACTCACAATTAAAGAACAATGCCTCCTTGCTCAACTTCCTCCCCGTGACTGAGCTAGAAGTCCTTAAAATAATTGGTAATCTTAAACCGTCCTCCCACACAAAGACCCCTTACCCTCGAACCTTGTCCCGGCCCTTAAGCACATCATCACCCCATACTGGACCACAATCATCAACACCTCTCTCTCCACTGGCTGTGTCCCCACCTCCCTTCAACTTGGACAAATCTCTCCCATAATCAAAAACCCCAATGCTGACCCCAATGACCTAAACAATCTCCGCCCTATCACTAACCTCCCCCTTCTCTCAAAGGTCCTTGAAAAATGTGTCCTACTACAACTAGACAAACACATCGAAAACTTCAACTTACTTGATCCCTTTCAATCAGGCTTCAGGAAAGGCTGCAGCACCGAAACGGCAATGCTCAATGTCGTCGATGACATCCACCACTCACTTGATAATGGCGAAACCTGCCTTCTTATCCTCCTTGATCTCTCTGCAGCGTTCAATACAGTCAACCATTCAGCCCTACTCAATGTGCTTAGGACCCGTTTCGGCCTCAATGATACTGCCTACAAATGGTTTGTCTCCTACCTACAACACCGTACTCAGCAAATCAAAATTCAAAACTGTTTTTCTAAACCCACTCCTGTCTCCCTTGGAGTCCCCCAAGGATCTATTCTCTCTCCCTCCCTCTTTAACCTCTTTATGGAACCCCTCACCCTCATTCTCAAACAAGCAGGCATCAACTACCATCTCTACGCCGATGACACCCAAATCTATTGCAAGATTAAAACTCACGCCGACATCTTACACCTGAACAACACCCTCACCAAGATTCAAACCTGGTTCCACTCCAATCATCTCAAACTTAACCCTAATAAAACTGAAATCATTCTCTTCTCCCCTAAAAACAACCCTCTCCCCGTTCAATCATGGATCTCTGACCTCAACGCACTCAACTGCTCTCTCACCCTATCCAATTCCGTCAAATCTCTTGGTATTTCTATCAACAACACCTTGACCCTTAACGTCCACATCAAAAACTCTGCTAAAGGAGCCCTCTTCACTCTCCGTCACCTCAAGAAAATCAAACCCTTTATACCCACCGATGATTTTAAACTTGTAGTTCAGTCACTGGTTCTTTCACGTATCGATTATGGTAACGCCATCCTCAACGGAATCCCCAAGGTCCACCTCGCTCCAATCAAAGCAGTGCTCAACCTTGCAGCCAGGCTCATTACTGACTGCAAACGCTTCGATCACATATCCCCGGCTCTCAAATCCCTTAAATGGCTCCCAATTGAAGGCAGATCTGCCTACAAAATTGCCTGCATCACTCATAAAGCCCTCCACCAAAACACTCCGCAGTACCTCTCCAAGAAACTCCTCATTGCGGGTACCACACGACCCCTGAGAAGCACTAACTCCCTCCTCCTTATACCTCCACTGCATAAAAAGAAAGCCACACAATCACGCTCCTTCTCTGGGAATGCCCCTATCATCTGGAATGCCCTCCCAAAATACCTGCGCTGCAACCCTTCCTATCTCAGCTTCAAAAAAGACCTCAAAATCCACCTCCTCAATTATTATTGGGGATCCTAACTTGTGACCCGCACTCGATCTCCAATTTCACCATGTTACATTTGTTCAGTAATTTTTTGTCCATTTTCATGAACATCATCGGCCTAATTACTTGATATTTGTATAGCTCCTGCCCATGTTTATCTATTTGATTCCTTTATCTATTTGTTTTGATTTGCTTATCTATTTGATTTGTATACTTCACATGTTGTTATTATTATCTTTTATCTACGTATACGCCATGTTTGGCCTAACCATTATTGGGGGTTTTAATCTGCGACCTGCACCTGATCTCCAATCACCATGTTACTTTTTGTTCAGTATTATCTGTCCACTTCACGAACATCATTTACCTAGTTACTTTAAATGTATAGTTCTTGCTACTGTATATTTATTTTGTATATTTTATACGTTGTTTCTTTATCTTTTTATCTATCTGTATGTCATGTTTGCTTTATATTATTTTCTCTTGTAAAGCGCTCTGATACCTCTGGGTCCAGCCAGCGCTATATAAAACTCTTAAAATAAATAAAAAAATAAATAAATAATGTGCCCAGGATCAGAATGCCTACTGGCCCGTAGGTAATACCATCACCCCATGGGCATTCTCCAGCTCGCCATGTCACTTCGAGCCCAGGATAGAGTCTTGTGAGCTTTGGGGGAGGGGGGGTTCTCTGTTTGGCCAGGTTTAGAAGCTTGGACCAGATGCCGGGTTCGCTTGGGTTGGAAGACCCCTGCGATAGGCTCCATTCGCTGGCCTGCCATGTCAGAAAGTGCCCGGGATGAGGTCCCACAGGACTGTGGTTGTCTCCCATGGTTGGCCGAGTTCAGAGCTCCAGCTGACCCGCAGTGGAAGCACCTGGCTCTGGGCTCCTTTCTCTGGCGCACCATGTCACAAAGTGCCTGAGAAAGGCTCTCTCTCGCACAATTTTGGCTCCCTTGCTAGGCTCGATTGAGAAGCTCTGACTGAGCCCTGGGTCAGAGCTTCAGCTTGCCCAGTTTGGAAGCATCTGCCCCAGGGCTCCATTCTCCAGCCCATTGTGTCACTTACAGCCCAGAAAGGGGTCTGAATGCCAGAGGAGGGCTCCCCTGCTTCCCAGCTTGGTTGGGCTTAGAAGCATCTGACTGGGCCCCAAATCAGAAGTCTGGTAGGTCTAGGATGGAAGAGCCCTGCCCGGGGCTCCATTCCACCGCTCACTGTGTCACTAGTTGCCCAGGATGGGATCTCCCCAGGCCTGTGGAGGTCTCCCCTGTTTGTCCATCTTAGGAAGCACTGACTGGGCTCTGGGCAGTGGCGGCTTCTCCGCTAAGGCGGAGGGGCAATGCCCCACTGCATTTTAAAGCAGTGAAAAGGGATAAAATAAAATGATAATAACAAAGTTATTATCGTTTTATTTTTGGTTTCTGCTGGCTGGATTAGGGCGGACGGGTCTGTTGGCTCAGGGTGGGAGGAGGAGTGGACTATGCACATTAAGTGCGCATGACTGCTTGGCCGGCCGTTTTGGCCGTCCAAGCAGTCATGCGCACTTTGCATATTCCCTACCAGGCTGTAATGAACAGCCTGGTAGGGAAAATGCACAGGGTCCCTGTCCTGATTTGAGTGCTGATCCACGGCAGTCAGACCAATCACAACACTGCTTTGCAGCATTGTGATTGGCTCAGGGGAGCCTGTGTGCCAGGGAGCTTCTGCAGCTTCTTCCAGACTGTAGACAGGAAGAGCAGAGTAGCGGAGGAGCGATGCAGCCATCGGAGAAAAGGTAAGTGCATTAAAAAAAATATTTACAACCCCCCCTCGTTGTTGTCTCCCCTGCCCCCCCCACACCCATTCCCTACTAGCCGCCACTGGCTCTGGACTAGAGCTCTGGCTGGCAAGGGGGAGGGGGAGTGGAATCCCCTGGCCTCCATTCTCCAGCTCTCTGTCAAAAAGTACCCAGGATGGGGTCCCGCAAGCTAAGGAAGCTCTCCTCTGCTTGGTTGGGTTTAGAAGCTGTGGTCGGGCACCAGGTCAAAGCTCTGGACCTGGGTTTCATTCTTCAGCCTGCCATGTCACTTACGGTCCATGATGTGGTCCTGCAGGCCCATGTAGGTCTCCCCTCCTTAAACAGGTTTAGAAACTCTGGCAGAGCCCCTGATTAGAGCTCCAGCTTTCCTGGTGAAGTGGGGGGTGAGGTCTTCATCTCTAGGCTCCCGCCCATGGAGGGCTCCCCTATTTGACTGAGTTTAGTAGGTGTGACCGGGCCACGGGACAAAGCTCCAGCTTACCGGGGGTGAAAATCTCCATCCCCGGACTCCATTCTCCAGCTCACCATGCCACTTACAGGCCAAGAGAGCTCCCCTGCTTGTCTTGGTTTAGAACGCTGGGTCAAAGCTCTGGTTGGCTGAGGTGCTGAGGGGGTGAAAGCCCCCTCCCCTGGGCTTCATTCCCTGGCCCACCATGTTGCACAGTGCCTGGGACAGGGTTTCGCCCGCCTGTGGAGGTCTCTCCTGCTTGGTCAGGTTAAGAAGCTCCTGGGCCTGGGTTCCATGTGCAGCATTTCTTAAAGTGCCCAGGATAGGGCCCACATGCCCAGGAAGGTCTCCCATACTTTGCCATGATGAAACACTTTTTCTGCGAAGGGTCTCTACTGGGTGACATTTTTATTAAACATTGTACCACTAGGCTGAGCTTTCCTTGACCTTGCCAGGTAGGTCGCTCCCCCACCACACAGCTCCGCCTGTGTTGTCTGCCCGCTGCTTCTGCAGGTAAGATCGCCCCTCCGCTTGTGGCCCCGGTGCCCGTATTTCTTGCTTGTCTCCCCATTTTCCTTCTGTGCCCCTCGCTGCCCCATTTGCGCTGTGCCTGTAATTCTGTCTGTTTTTCTCCCCCCATTTTCCTTTCTGTGCCCCTCGCTGCCCCATTTGCGTTGTGCCTGTAACTCTGTCTGTTTTTTCTCCCCCCTTTTTCCTTTCTGTGCCCCTCGCTGCCCCATTTGCATTGTGCCTGTAATTCTGTCTGTTTTTCTCCCCCCATTTTCCTTTCTGTGCCCCTCGCTGCCCCATTTGCATTGTGCCTGTAATTCTGTCTGTTTTTCTCCCCCCATTTTCCTTTCTGTGCCCCTCGCTGCCCCATTTGCGTTGTGCCCGTAATTCTGTCTGTTTTTCTCCCCCCATTTTCCTTTCTGTGCCCCTCGCTGCCCCATTTGCATTGTGCCTGTAATTCTGTCTGTTTTTCTCCCCCCATTTTCCTTTCTGTGCCCCTCGCTGCCCCATTTGCGTTGTGCCCGTAATTCTGTCTGTTTTTCTCCCCCCATTTTCCTTTCTGTGCCCCTCGCTGCCCCATTTGCGTTGTGCCCGTAATTCTGTCTTTTTCTCCCCCCATTTTCCTTTCTGTGCCCCTCGCTGCCCCATTTGCGTTGTGCCCGTATTTTTTGTCTGTTTTCTCTCCCCTTGTACTTTTGTGCCCCCGCTGCCTCTCGCCATTCCCGCCGCTGCATCCCCTGTGGCCCCGCCCCCCTGACTGCCCATTCGCTGCCCCTGCCTCCCGCCTCCCCGCTGCTCCTCCCCCCCACCTCCCCATAAATGGCGGCCGCGGCGCGGCCGCGCCGCTGGCGCGCCGAAGGCGCGCCTAAGGCAAGCCCGTCTGCGCCCGTCCGCGACTGGACCGCGCCCAGCGCCAGAACCCCTGGATCCCACCGATGCAACACTACTCGACGGACCTACGACGCCGCCACCCTCACCGCACTCAATGCCGGCCGGAACCCTGCCTGCTACTGAGCCTCACCGAGACGCACCCACGGACCCTTCACCTGCCAAACCTGCCGTTTCACCTGCCCCCGGACGTGCACCACCTCCGCCAAGTCGAGCACCAGCAGCAACCACCTGAAATGCATCCTGTTGAACACCCGCTCCGTCCACAGGCACGCCGTGGAACTCTGGGACCTGCTCGACGCAACAGCACCGGACATCGCCTTCCTCACCGAAACCTGGATGAACGCCTCCTCAGCGCCCGACATCGCCATAGCCATCCCGGACGGATACAAGATCACCCGGAGGGACCGCGTCAACCAGACGGGAGGAGGCATCGCCATCGTACACAAGAACACCATCCGCATCTCGACTAACTCCGACGAGACCTTCACCGCCGCCGAACACCTACACTTCCAGATACACACTGACCCCAAGACCACCCTCCGAGGCACCCTCATCTACAGACCCCCGGGACCACGCACACTATTCAGCAAAGACATCGCAGACTTCATCAGCCCGCACGCCATGCCCTCCGCCGACTACATCCTCCTAGGGGACCTCAACTTCCACCTGGAGAACAACAACGACAGAAACACCACCGCCCTGCTGGACAACCTCGCCAACCTCGGACTCAAGCAACTGGTGAACACGCCCACCCACTACGCCGGCCACACGCTTGACCCCGTCTTCTCTTCCAGCAAGCACATCTCCTTCAGCCACGCCACCGGACTCCACTGGACCGACCACAGCTGCGTCCACTTCAGCTTCAGAAAGACTGCGACCCACCACCACCCGCAACAGGCTCCCCGCCGGAGCTGGAGCAAGATCACCGCCGAGCAGCTCACCGCCTCCCTCAGCCAGAACACACCCACCAACACAACGGACCCAAACGAAGCAGCCAGCAACCTCGCCAAGTGGCTGACCGCCTGCGCCGACGACCTCGCACCACTAAAAACCCTCCCAGCAGACCCGGAAGCAAGAAAACCCCTTGGTTCACCAACGAACTCAAGGAATCCAAGAAGAACTGCCGCACTCTCGAGAAAACCTGGCGACTCGACCAGACCACAGACAACAGGACCGCCCTCAAGCACGCCACCCGCAAACACCACCAGCTGATCCGTGCCACCAAGAAGTCGGCACTCAAAGAACGACTGGACAACAACGCCCACGACAGCAAGGAACTTTTCAGCATCGTCAAAGAGTTCTCCAACCCCAGCGCCGGAAACAACGACATCACCCCCTCGCAAGACCTCTGCAACTCACTCGCCGCGTTCTTCCACCGCAAGATCACCGACATACATAACAGCTTCGACGCACAAACCACGCACCCTACCGCCGAACCAACGCCCGCCACCACCACCCTCTGCAACTGGACCCCGATCAGCACCGAAGACACCACCCGCACGATGAACTCCATCCACTCCGGATCACCAACCGACCCCTGCCCACACCACGTCTTCAACAAAGCCGACGCCACCATCGCACCCCATCTCCGGGACATCATCAACTCCTCCTTCCACACCGCCACCTTCCCGGAGAGCTGGAAGCACGCCGAGCTTACCGCCCTCCTGAAGAAACCAACGGCGGACCCCACCGACCTCAAGAACTACCGTCCCATCTCGCTCCTTCCGTTTCCGGCCAAAGTCATCGAGAAGACTGTCAACAGACAGCTTGCCGCCTTCCTCGAGACGAATGGATCCCTCGACCCCTCGCAGTCCGGGTTTCGGGCCAACCACAGCACCGAGACCGCCCTTATCGCAGCCACCGACGACATCAGAACCCTAACCGACAACGGGGAAACAGCAGCCCTCATCCTCTTGGACCTCTCCGCGGCGTTCGACACCGTCTGCCACCGCACCCTAGTGAAGCGCCTCAGCAACATCGGAATCCGAGAGAAAGCACTGGAATGGATCATCTCGTTCCTCGCCGGAAGAACCCAGAGAGTCCGCCTCCCCCCGTTCAGATCCGAGGCCACCGAAGTCATCTGCGGCGTTCCACAAGGATCTTCACTCAGTCCAACCCTCTTCAACGTCTACATGAGCCCCCTCGCAGCCATCGCACGCCAACACAACCTCAACATCATCTCCTACGCCGACGACACCCAGCTGATCCTCTCCCTCACCAACGACCCCACCACCGCCAGAGCCAACCTACACGACGGGATGAGAGACGTCGCCGACTGGATGAGGAACAGCCGCCTTAAAACTGAACTCAGACAAGACGGAAGTCCTCATCCTGGGCTCATCACCCTCCGCCTGGGACGACTCCGCGCCCAAGCCAACGGACCACGCACGCAACCTGGGCTTCATGCTGGACTCCTCCCTGTCGATGACCAGACAAGTCAACGCCGTCTCATCTTCGTGCTTCAACACCCTGCGCATGCTCCGCAAGATCTTCAGATGGATCCCCACTGAAACCAGGAAGACCGTCACCCAGGCACTCGTCACCAGCCGACTGGACTATGGGAACACCCTCTATGCCGGAACCACAGCCAAACTTCAAAAAAGACTCCAGCGCATCCAGAACGCCTCCGCACGACTCATCCTGGACATCCCCCGACACAGCCACATCACCGGACACCTGAAAGACCTGCACTGGCTCCCCGTCAGCAAGAGAATCACGTTCAGACTCCTCACCCACGCACACAAGGCCCTCCACGACCTGGGCCCAAAGTACCTCAACGACCGCATGACCTTCTACACGCCCACCCGCCAGCTACGATCAACCAGCCACGCCCTCGCCACCGTACCACGCATCCGCAGAACCACCGCCGGAGGAAGATCCTTCTCCTATCTGGCAGCCAAGACCTGGAACTCCCTCCCCACTCACCTTCGGCGAACCCAGGACCATCTCTCCTTCAGGAAGCAGCTCAAGACCTGGCTGTTCGAGCAGTAACTTACCCCCTCCCCCAGCGCCTTGAGACCCTCCCGGGTGAGTAGCGCGCTCTATAAATGCCGTGATTGATTGATTGATTGATCCTTTACCTCTGAGATTTCTATTGTTTCTGGAATACCCACTATTGATTCCTAGCTGGATAAGGGGATGAGTTTAGATACTCACCTGTGTGTGTCTGTCATGAATAGCCATTCACCTCCGGGGATACAGGGTGCCAGCCTTTTCCTGTTAATCACCTTCCTGAGAATCTACATATCAGTCATAATCCAGCCTACACCTCACCATCCTGCCTACACCTCTCCTCACCTTCCAGCCTACACCACTCCATCACAATCATGCCTACATCTCTCCATCACCATCCTGCCTACACCTATCCATCTCCATCCTGCCTACACCTCTCCGTCACTATCCTGCCTACACCATCCTGCCTACACCTCTCCGTCACCATCCTGCCTACACCTGTCCGTCACCATCTTGCCTACACCTCTCCATCACCATCCTGCCTACACCTCTCCATAACCTTCCTGCCTACACCTTTCCGTCACCATCCTGCCTACACCTCTCCGTCACCTTCCTGCCTACACCGCTCCATCACTATCCTGCCTTCACCACTCCATCACCGTCCTGCCGACACCGCTCCATCACTATCCTGCCTACACCACCCCGTTACCGTCCTGCCTACACCTCTCCGTCACTATCCTGCCTACACCATCCTGCCTACACCTCTCCGTCACCATCCTGCCTACACCTCTCCGTCACCTTCCTGCCTACACCGCTCCATCACTATCCTGCCTTCACCACTCCATCACCGTCCTGCCGACACCGCTCCATCACTATCCTGCCTACACCTCTCCATCACCATCCTGCCTACACCTCTCCGTCACCAACCTGCCTACACCTCTCCGTCACCAACCTGCCTACACCTCTCCGTCACCAACCTGCCTACACCTCTCCGTCACCAACCTGCCTACACCTCTCCGTCACCATCCTGCCTACACCTCTCCATCACCATCCTGCCTACATCTCTCTGTCACCGTCCTGCGTAGACCTCTCCTCATCTTCCTGCCTTCACCACTCCATCACCGTCCTGCCGACACCGCTCCATCACTATCCTGCCTACACCTCTCCATCACCATCCTGCCTACACCTCTCCGTCACCAACCTGCCTACACCTCTCCGTCACCAACCTGCCTACACCTCTCCGTCACCATCCTGCCTACACCTCTCCATCACCATCCTGCCTACATCTCTCTGTCACTATCCTGCGTAGACCTCTCCTCATCTTCCTGCCTACACCTCTCCATCACCATCCTGCCTACATCTCTCTGTCACCGTCCTGCGTAGACCTCTCCTCACCATGCTGCCTACACCTATCCATCACCTTCCTGCCTACATCTCTCTCACTGTCCTGCCTACACCTCTCCATCACCATCCTGCCTACACCTCTCCGTCACCATCCTGCCTACACCTCTCCATCACCATCCTGCCTACACCTTTCCATCACCTTCCTGCCTACACCTCTCCATCACCATCCTGCCTACACCCCTCCGTCACTGTCCTGCCTACACCTCTCCATCACCGTCCTGACGACACCTCTCTGTCACCATCCTGCCTACACCTCCCCGTCACCATCCTGCCTATACCGCTCCATCACTATCCTGCCTACACCTCTCCGTCACCATCCTGCCTACACCTCTCCGTCACCAACCTGCCTACACCTCTCCGTCACCAACCTGCCTACACCTCTCCGTCACCATCCTGCCTACACCTCTCCATCACCATCCTGCCTACATCTCTCTGTCACCGTCCTGCGTAGACCTCTCCTCATCTTCCTGCCTTCACCACTCCATCACCGTCCTGCCGACACCGCTCCATCGCTATCCTGCCTACACCTCTCCATCACCATCCTGCCTACACCTCTCCGTCACCAACCTGCCTACACCTTTCCGTCACCAACCTGCCTACACCTCTCCGTCACCATCCTGCCTACACCTCTCCATCACCATCCTGCCTACATCTCTCTGTCACCGTCCTGCGTAGACCTCTCCTCATCTTCCTGCCTACACCTCTCCATCACCATCCTGCCTACATCTCTCTGTCACCGTCCTGCGTAGACCTCTCCCTCACCATGCTGCCTACACCTATCCATCACCTTCCTGCCTACATCTCTCTATCACTGTCCTGCCTACACCTCTCCATCACCATCCTGCCTACACCTCTCCGTCACCATCCTGCCTACACCTCTCCATCACCATCCTGCCTACACCTTTCCATCACCTTCCTGCCTACACCTCTCCATCACCATCCTGCCTACACCCCTCCGTCACTGTCCTGCCTACACCTCTCCATCACCGTCCTGCCGACACCTCTCTGTCACCATCCTGCCTACACCTCCCCGTCACCATCCTGCCTATACCGCTCCATCACTATCCTGCCTACACCTCTCCGTCACCATCCTGCCTACACCTCTCCGTCACCTTCCTGCCTACACCGCTCCATCACTATCCTGCCTTCACCACTCCATCACCGTCCTGCCGACACCGCTCCATCACTATCCTGCCTACACCTCTCCATCACCATCCTGCCTACACCTCTCCGTCACCAACCTGCCTACACCTCTCCGTCACCAACCTGCCTACACCTCTCCGTCACCATCCTGCCTACACCTCTCCATCACCATCCTGCCTACATCTCTCTGTCACCGTCCTGCGTAGACCTCTCCTCATCTTCCTGCCTTCACCACTCCATCACCGTCCTGCCGACACCGCTCCATCACTATCCTGCCTACACCTCTCCATCACCATCCTGCCTACACCTCTCCGTCACCAACCTGCCTACACCTCTCCGTCACCAACCTGCCTACACCTCTCCGTCACCATCCTGCCTACACCTCTCCATCACCATCCTGCCTACATCTCTCTGTCACCGTCCTGCGTAGACCTCTCCTCATCTTCCTGCCTACACCTCTCCATCACCATCCTGCCTACATCTCTCTGTCCCCGTCCTGCGTAGACCTCTCCTCACCATGCTGCCTACACCTATCCATCACCTTCCTGCCTACATCTCTCTATCACTGTCCTGCCTACACCTCTCCATCACCATCCTGCCTACACCTCTCCGTCACCATCCTGCCTACACCTCTCCATCACCATCCTGCCTACACCTCTCCATCACCTTCCTGCCTACACCTCTCCATCACCATCCTGCCTACACCCCTCCGTCACTGTCCTGCCTACACCTCTCCATCACCGTCCTGCCGACACCTCTCTGGCACCATCCTGCCTACACCTCCCCGTCACCATCCTGCCTATACCGCTCCATCACTATCCTGCCTACACCTCTACATCACCATCACTTTCCTGCCTAGAACTGTCAGGACTAGACTAGGACATTATACCGGCCCAGGCACCAAAATAAAAGTGGCCTCCATTAGTGAATTAGAGAGCTTAAAAAGTGATCAAGCTTCCAAACTGGGGTCGTTCTGAACTCGGGAATACACGCTGCTCACATGTTTTGCAGGTTATGGAAGATTGCACGGATTTGAGATTGCTGCAGGCAATGCTTGTTTTAACATCAGGGAAATCAGCAGTGTAAAGCGGATCAGCAGGACATAAGACAGGCCGACAAACAGCCAAAACCGGCCCAGACACTGCCCTCTCAGGCCAGCCCCTCTGACACTGCCTGATTGCCCAATAGGCCAGTGCGACCCAGAAAACTTTACTTGTCCGATGTCTGAGTAATACTCTTCTGTTCCTAGAAGCCGTCGCTCTCTAGCCCCTTGCTCTAGGCCAGAGGTCTTCAAACTTTTTTACACTGAGCCCCCCATCCCTATATATTTTGAAGTCGGGCCCCCCTCCAAAACTCTATGGAAAGACTGGAGAAAGCGAGAAGAGCAGGGCTGAGCACAGGGGGTGGTGTGTATGAGATCATTTCACGGGCAGTTTTTTAGTATCTCATAAGCCACACTAAATGTGAGACTTATGAGAAAATACATTAAAAAACCTGAAATAGACAACAAAAAAACTACTCCCATTATTTGGGGTTTTGTGAACCCCTCCCATTCATGGGCCCCAATGCAACTGCACCTTCTGCACTAATTATAGCTGCAGCCCTGAGTAGCAGGGTATCCCCTCTGCCTCTTTCACCCCCTTCCCCGCCAAGCCTGGTCATCACCACAATTTTGAAACAGACTCTGTCCCTTTCAGATAAAATGAGATCCCATGTGTTTCTCGCCTCTTTGCAGCAAGGATGCCCTCAGCCCTAATGCTATCCAGCATGCCTCTATTCTAAAGTAAGACTGTCATAACTGTGAGCAGGGGGCTCTTCACGCTCCTGTGCAGGACACCACTGCACCTGCCTCACTAATAAGAGCCAATGCCTTGTGAAGGGGACGTCTCCTCTGCCCCTTGTTACCTCTCTATCCTCCTTTCTGCTATCTCTGAGTCCTTAGCTAAGGTGTCTCCTCTGCTTTAATGTTCTTCTCTCTGGTGCCATTGGTTTAATGCCCAAAGCAACACTGGCACAACAAGGGAGCATTGAGCCCTAATATAAGACAGGAATGATGGTAAAACAGCCATAATATGTGTTTCGTTGGTACCTCACACCCTTGAGACCCGGTGACACTGCACCTGCAGCAGCAATTGTACCTATTCCTCTGCCCACACTACTGGGCCATTGCTGCTAGACCTGAGACCTAAAGAAAGGCTGTCTGCTCCTTTCTGTAAAATAAAAAAAGGAAAAGTCACACATTTCGCCCCTCTGTTGCTTGGGACCTGTTCCCTGTGCAGCATGGGGGACTTGGGCCACATTACCAACCAGGAAAATGGCTCCCCTCTCCCACCTTTTTTGCTAGTGACACATCCTTAATTGGGGTGTAATGATTCCTCACACCATTGCCCCAGTGCCAATGCAGCTGTTGCACTAATGGTAGTGATGGCACTAAAAATAAAACATTAATGAATGTGCATTTCTTGAAACCTTCTTCAGAGCATCTTATTCAGGAAGTGGGGCAACTGTCTCTGTCCATTTGTGAATGAAAACATTAGACCCCCCATAGCGCCCTCTATTCAGGGTCATCTCTTTCACCCTGTCCATGGATTTTGCTCTGTTCCGCTTTTTCTTGAGCCATTTGTCTGAGGACCAAGAGGTCAGGACGCTTAGGGATCTGAATCTGACCCTGTTGGCCTCCTTCCTCCCACCCTCTCTACTCACCTGAGAGGACATCTGCATGTAAACAGGGGTTGGTATTGCCTAGGTGTACGGGGACCAAGGTGTTCTTAATTTTACAAAACAGTTCCCATATATTGTGTTAAAAACAACAATCCCTGAATTGTTAATGGGGACCTGGAGTGCTTGGAGGGTGCGGAAGGTGGGAGTTCAGGGGAGAGGGCTCTAACGTGATTTAATTTAAAGAGTCACTTGAAGTTTCATGATGACAAACATTTATAACTTTTTTTGAAAGATAATGTAAGGATGCTGAGTTTTGAAAAGTGTCCTTTAATAGACTTTTTAAAATGTCTACACTAGGTTAGCTATTATGAAAATGTATTCTTGGAAAGTACTTGTTTTCATCATATATACCAAATTATTGTGTGGCAGCCTATCTTGTACTGTTACAATTTTAAAATAATGTTTTAAATATTTTCAGAGCTTTCTGTTACTTGTTGGGACCTCAGACCATTATAAATACATGTGTCAGTATGCTGCAGTGTGCCAAGTTGAGTTCAGTTCTGTGACTCTGGCCTCACAAAAAGACATCTGCAGTGACTGCATTACCCAATTCATGTTTCATAACTGAAAGAGTGCATTTCCCAACAATTAATTTAATTTGCACTTTTTTTTTTAATTTAAGGTGTCATTTAAGAGCATGTGCAGTTGTTATATGCAGTTGCAGTGAATGTGAAAAAGCAACAAAATACTTATAGAATATTTTGTTGTTTTTTGCCATGTTCTTTACATCACAACCACAGGATTTGGGAACACAATTACTGACATGACCAGTAAGTTAATGTCATACAAATATTAGAAAAATCACATACAGCCAGTATTTTTTTCTGTTAATAATACATACTTTAAATAGAAAATGTTAGAAGGAAACACTTTAAAATGTGTTCTCCTGCTGCCCTAATGACCTCTGACTGATACCTAAAGTACAGAAAGACAGAAAAACCATGTTAAGAATGAATGCAGGTGTCCGGGCCTTTGCAGAATCTTAACACGTGAACAGATGTCAGGCATTCACTGTGAAAGGTGGTACTCCTGTCCTCAACCGCTTCATGTAAATAAAGACGGCCTGGAAGCAAAAAAAACAAAGAAAGCCGCGCTTTCAGGCCATCGTTATTTACAAGTACTTAGTGAAGCATTTGCGCCCCCCTGGGAATGCCTCCACGGACCCCCAGGGGGGCGTGCCCCACAGTTTGAAGACCTCTGCTCTAGGCACTCGTTCTGAATATTGTTGCAGAATGCCCTTAGAAGCCCTCTACCCCCTGCCACGAGCGCCTTGATTTGTAGACATAAAAGGAGGACCCTGGAGCAGGTCAAAGGTCATTCCCGCACGTTAGCGTTTCCATCCCAGGCTGGAACAGATCTGACGGGGCAGAGTTGAATGCCAGCCTGCGCGTTCTTCTTTTTACGTGCCCTCAGAGGGCCCACTCCATCCTCCGCCCCCCCTAGCTTTAGAAGAATCCTTAAATCGACTGTTTCTTTCCCTCTCTCAGAACTCTGCAGGCTCAGTAAGCGGGGAATCCCCCCGGGCTCCGAGCAGAGCTGTGTGCAGTCAAACATGAAAGAAAGGCCAGGCTATCCGTCGAACTCTCTGCTAGAGGAATCAATATCCAGTCATCCTCTGTGAGTAGAAGTCTGCAACCAACACTACTGCATGACCTTACACTGGGGGGGGCGGCTTGATTCCCCCTCCCCCCCCCTTCCCCCGGGACGGGTGCTTATAGTTCCGCTGACTGCTGCAGTCAACTCCAAGAGCAGCTCTGTGAGCAGAAGTCTCCACAAGACCTTATCCGGGGTCGCCGACCGGAGCGCCCCCCAGACATGGATGTTTATGTTTCCATTGACTGCTAAAGTCAACTCCAAGAGAACCTTTTTGAACAGACGCTTAGGACTAATACTGCTGCGTAACCCTCAGGCTGGCGATCAGGGCGCCAGCTGAGCGCCTTCTGGGAGCGCGTTTGTATTCCACTGACTGCCGTAGGCAACCTAGCGTGCACCTCTGTGACCAGAATGATACAACTAATACTGCTGCGTAAACCTTTCATGAGGGCGCCAGCCTGAGCGCCCTCTGGGAGGCACGTTTGTATTCCACTGAGTGTCATAGGCAACCTAACGTGCAAGTCACACTGCTGCTGCCCGACCCTTACCTGAGGACGCCAGCCTGAGCGCCCTCTGGGAGGCACGTTTGTATTCCACTGAGTGTCATAGGCAACCTAACGTGCAAGTCACACTGCTGCTGCACGACCCTTACCTGAGGACGCCAGCCTGAGCGCCCTCTGGGAGGCACGTTTGTATTCCACTGAGTGTCATAGGCAACCTAACGTGCAAGTCACACTGCTGCTGCACGACCCTTACCTGAGGACGCCAGCCTGAGCGGCCTCTGGGAGGCGCGTTTGTATTCCACTGAGTGTCATAGGCAACCTAACGTACAAGTCACACTGCTGCGCAACCCTTACCTGAGGACGCCAGCCTGAGCGTCCCTAGGAAGGCACATTTATATTTCACTGACTGCCATAGACAACCACATGTGCACCTCTGTGAGCAGAAGTCTACAAGCCACACTGCTGCACGACTCTTGCCTGAAGACGCCAGCCTGAGCGCCCTCTGGGAGGTGCTTTTGTATTCCATTGAGTGTCATAGGCAACCTAACGTGCAAGTCACACTGCTGCGTGACCCTTACCTGAGGACGCCAGCCTGAGCGCCCCTTGGAAGGCACTTTTATATTCCACTGAGTGACGTAGACAACCACATGTGCACCTCTGTGAGCAGAAGTCTACAAGCCACACTGCTGCGAGACCTCATTCTGAGGGTGCAAGCCTAAGCGCCCGCTGGGACGTGTGTTTATATTCCACTGACTGTCGTAGACAACCACATGTCCACCTCTGTGAGCAGAAGCCTACAAGCCACACTGCTGCATGACCTCATCCTTAGGGCGCCAGCCTGAGCGTCCTCTGGGGCGCATGTTTATATTCCCCTGACTGCCGTAGACAACCACATGCACGCATCTGTGAGCAGAGGTTTACAGGCCACACTGCTGCCCGACCTCATCCTGAGAGCGCCTGCCTGAGTGCCCCTTGGAAGGCACGTTTATATTGTTATGTTAATTGATATTTGTATGGCACATAATCACCAACGGTCTCTTAGCGCTTATGAGAGAATAGCTAAACCCTACCAGCAGTTATCTGTCAGAGCGCCTACCTGGTCAGAGCATATCTTGTCTCCAGGCCTGTGTGAACAACATGGTCCTAAGCTTTTTCCTGAACGGAAGGAGAGGGGTTTCCCTACCTAGACTTTCTGGTAACTTGTTCCATAGGTGGGGGATTAGAAATGAGAAAGCTCGTCCGCCCAGGGTGGTTTTATCAAACCGAGGGCAGGACAGCAGGCCTTCCTCGGACGAGCGGAGGTTACGCCTGGGCACGTAGCTCCTTAGGTGGTCCTTGATGTATTCCGGTGCCTGCCCATAGAGAGCTTTATGAGCAATGCAAAGGCCCTTAAACCTGGCTCGCTGCTTGACTGGGAGCCAGTGCAGCTGCTGCAGCAGTGGTGTTGCATGTGAACGTCTTGGGAGTTTAAAAATCAGTCTCGCTGTGTCGTTCATTACTATTTGCAGCTTACCTAACAGCTTATCTGGTAGCCCAATGTATAGAGCATTGCCATAGTCCAATCACAACACGATCAGTGCCGACACCACCGTGCGCAGAGTTGAGAATGATAGGAGGGATGTCAGTTTCCTAAGTTGTCTCAACAGACCCACACAGGTCCCTACCACGGTGGACACTTGGTTTGACATCTAATTTAATGCCTAAGCTCTTCACGACCGGTACCGGTGTGGGTGTAGTACCCTACTCTTGTGGCCAAAATGGATTGGACCAGGGATTGCCTCCCATGGTGATAGCTTGTACCTCTGTTTTTTTCAGGGTTCACTTTGAGCGAGTTGGGGGGTCATCCAGTTTACTGTATACCTAAGGATGTTTTGTACACAGGATTGGGCTTGAAGGGAGCTGTCGATCCGGAGGATCAATTGGGTGTCATCCGCATAATTAAACACTCAACAGTCCATTTGAGCCAAGGCTGCCACCAATGGCTGAAGATAGATGTTAAAAAAAAGTGGGGATAGTGCAGAGCCCTGCGGAACTCCGCAAGTCAGTACACCTTTACTGGACACGCGGTCCTCTAGCTGAATCCTTTGTGTACAGTCCTTCAGAAAGGAGGAGATCCGTTGATGCACCACACCACAGATTCCCAAATTCTAAATACGAGCCAGCAGTTGGTCATGATTCACCGTGTCAAACGCGGCCATTAAGTCTAGTAGAATCAATGCACAAAACTTCTTGTCAGCCACGAGCCTGAGCTCATCCAGCACCAATAGCATCACTCACTCTGTACTGTGGTGGGCCCTAAAGCCCACCTGCCGCACCTGAAGTAGCTGGTGTTTTTCAATGAATAGTGAGAGGGTTCTAAGTACATGTTGTTTCACTACTTTGGCCAAGAAAGGGAGCGTAGATATAGGCCGATAATTCTTCAGGTTGTTGACGCCTGCCCCTGCTTTTTTCAGCAACAGGGTTACCCTAGCTTCCTTAAAGTTAAGTGGGACCTTCCCAGTTGTCAGGGATTGGTTAATCAGGTAGAGCAGATCCCTCCCTCATCACTGGGAGAGTCATCTTAAACACCCTAGGTTGACAGGGGTCCTCTGCCGACCCAGACTTGACTCTGGCCATAATGTGGGACATCGAGTCTAGGCCTAGCGTCGGAAAGGTGGAGAGTTTCTCACCTTGGGCGCTTGGTGGTACTTCCACAGCCAAGGGGCCTTGACTGATATGGGTATTACTATGTCGGTTAGAATGTCATTGACCTTATGTAAAAAAAAGGTCTGAAACCTGTTGCAGTCTTCTAAGTTGGCAGTAGCCTTCTGCTCCTGCTTTTGACTTAGTTCCTTCAGTACTCTAAATGTCTCCTTCTGTGTGTTATTCGCCTCCCTAATCCTGGCCTCATAGAACTCGACTTTCTTTGTAATGATGGCTTTTTTGTAAACAGCTGACATGGCTTTATAGTCCTTGAGTGCCTCTGGGTCGTACGACTTTCGCCACTGCCTTTCGTACTGGCGTAGGGTTTGTTTCTTTCCCCTTAGTTCCTCCGTAAACCAGGGGTCACCCTTTTCCTTGTTCCTTGCCCTTTCCCTCCGTGCAGGCGCCACCTTGTTGATGGCGTCTCTCATATTTATAAGCCTCTCACTTTCCTGGTGGAGGTCCTCAGGCTGTCTCCCCATAGGCATTGTCTCTTTCAGTGCCTCCCCTAGGCTGCCTTCCTCAGTTTTGCTCCACTTTCGTACTATCCTCCATTCCGGGGGTGAGTGCGTTGGCCGCCTAGCCAGTGGAACCATGAGACTGATCAAGTTGTGGTCTGACAAACTACATGGTCTAATATCTGTCAGATTAGCCGGGGGCCGAGTAGTCCAGATGAGGTCTAGGGTATGTCCCCTATCATGGGTGAGGGACTCTACGAGTTGTTGCAGCCCCAGCATGGTCATGGCCTCTTCCAACTGGATGGCCTGTGACTCTCTAGGCACCTGATCCCAATGGTAGATGAAATCCCCCACCACCAGGAGCTGTTGATACCTTGAACATAGGTCACTGATCACTTCGGTGAATAGCTCATTAAACAAAGGGGTCGGCCGGGGGGGGGGCGGTATACCACCACCACTGCCAGGCAGAAAGATTTTGAGCTTATCTTTGCTCCAAGAAGCTCCGCTCCATCCAGGCTCTCTGCTACGAGCCCTTCTATCGCCAACTGCTTGTGGCAAAACAGCGCCACCCCGCCCTCTCTTTTCCCACCCTGCCTATTATGCGTCAAGACATCATAGTCCATGGGGAGGGCTGCTACTATATCTGGCCCTGAGCCATCTTCCAGCCAGGTTTCTGTTACTGCTAGGATGTCTGGAGCTTCTTCCTGCTGGAGCGAGAAGATTTCCAGATTATGTTTCTGGAGGGACCGTGTGTTCAATACTAAGGCCCTTGAACCCGGGGAGTCTCCCTTACCCCCACCCTTTGAAGTCTTGAACTGCGTGAGTCTTCTCTCAACCACCCCTTTATTAAGTAACAGGTTCTGTAACCTTAATTTTGATTCCACCAATTTATTCAGGGGGTAGTCCCTGCTTTCCAGTTCCCATAGTTCCTCCGCTGAGTAAACCTGCACTTGACAGGGGTATTGGCCCCTGGACCCGGTCAGACGCGGACGGGCGCAGATGGGCTTACCTTTGGCACGCCTTCGGCGCGATTTCGGCGCATCCGCTCCAGCCTGATTAAGAGCACTCCCCCACCCCACCAATCAGCCCTGCTGTGCAGCAGCTGAACTCACCGGCCAACAACTAGACCGCTCACCGGCACAACTACCA
Source organism: Calotriton arnoldi (assembly GCA_963921515.1). NCBI lineage: Eukaryota > Metazoa > Chordata > Amphibia > Caudata > Salamandridae > Calotriton > Calotriton arnoldi. The sequence continues at coordinate 2,904,101 of CAWUFW010000210.1, read as the reverse complement.
AGCCGGGGCGTAAGACTAAATGTTTTTGGTGCCCTGAAGCGTTAGTTTAAAAGGCTGTCATAGATACATTTCAGTGCTTAAAAATAGTTTAAAAAGCATACTAATTCAATTTTTATCATTCTTCGTTACAGTGATTCTAGCGTACTCACAGCACCTAGGTGTGGTTTAACATATCTCTCCTCGGCTGCAGGTCCGCTCCAGCCTATTCCACTGACTGCCGTAGACAACCACATATGCACCTCTGTGAGCAGATGTCTACAAGCCACACTGCTGCGTGACCTTTTCAGGGTCGGACTGGAAACTTAGAGAAGCCCTGGCAATTTTCTCAGACTAGCCCCGGGGGAAGCAGTGCCTGGCACCAGGAGGCTGGAAACTCCTGATTTTTGCTTTTGTTACTAGGGGCCGATGTTGCAGTACCCCTGTAAAACTGGCCCCCAGTAACAAAACCGGCCCCCACTGCTGCAAAACTGGCCCCCACACTTCCAGCCTCACGGGGAAACGCTCGATGCCCGGTATGGCCACTCCGGCCCTGGACCTCATCCTGAGGGCGCCAGCCTGAGCACCCTCTGGGAAGCGCGTTTATATTCCACTGACTGCCGTAGACAACAACATGTGCACCTCTGTGAGCAGAAGTCAACAAGCCACACTGCTGCGCGACCTCATCCTGAGGGCACCCGCCTGAGCACCCAATTGGAAGGTGCGTCTGTATTCCAATGACTGCCGCAGTCACTCCCACATCTGGCCAGGCACTCTCTGTAACAGGGACTGGGGAGTTGCAGGGCACGTGCGCCTAAGGCAGTGGTGGTAAACTCAGCAAGTCGCTCATCAGTACCATCACACGGGAGCTGGCCCGGACAAGCGTCAATAGAAGCTAAAGAGGTCTCGCTGTACCCTGCACATGTTTACAATGACTAACTCATTCCCTGAACAGGAGCCCTCGGCAAAGAGAAGTGCGCCAAAAGGGCACATGGGATTTGATGTCATTTGGAAGTGGTAAACACAGCCCTGTTATCGCTTTGCTCACAGCTGAGGCTCTTTTTGGCAGAAGGCCAGAGTTGTGAAGGTGGGAATTCTGCTCTATGGGGTCCAAATGAAGCCAGTGGATAATGTACACCAACCCAGTGCTCAGTGGATTCATTACACCCACCCAGCTCTTCATGGATTCATCGCACACCCCAACTCTAGGTGGAGTTATTGTGCCAAGCCAGCTCTCTGCGGATTCATCGCGCCCACCCATGGGTTGTGCTTAGTGTAATTTTATTAGAATATTGAAGGTTAAAGTCTTGCTTTTCACCGTTCTTCAATGCTGCCTGCCCTGCCTGAAGCAATGCAGATAACTGGGAAAGTAATTTTCAGTAGTAATTACTTCTTCTTTTGAGCTATTTGCCCATCATTGTTGGTTTTCCTTTTCCATTTTTTTAAATCTAATTTTAATTCTTATTCTGTATGCATTTCATTATTGAAAATGAAAATGAGGGCAATTATGCACCATCCGCTATTTATTTTACATTAGAACATTGGAATGTTGGGAGCTCCATTGAAGACAAGTAGCTCAGCGCCTAAGATGTCTCTCCCTCGTTATGGGAACTTGCCTATCCTGTGGTACCTCACTTACAAGGTGTAATAAATAGCTTCTATTACTAGTTTCTGGAGAATAACATGAGTATTTTGGAGTGTACAGTACCAAAATCCTCCTGGAGTGGTGACTACGGTACAATTTTTCCCTGTTAAATTCTGGCAGGTTTAACATGACGTAATTTAACCAAGTTTGAGGTATTCAATGTACTTAGAAATTGCCAGATTCACTATTAGGCACTCAACTCGTAATTGCAACACCTGGGCAGATAGGGATTTATGCAGGGGTTCGAAAAAAGCAACTCACTTGTATTTAAAGCCTAACTGTTCAGATGCCTTGACAATGGAGCGAGTTATACAGGAGGCCAAAAACACACACACAAACACACAGACAGACAGAAACACACAAACCCACCCACCACCCGCCCCAAATGTAAGTTAAAATGAAAAATTGTTAGATAGGGATGTAAACTGAGCTACCTAACATCACACCTACACAGATCGGCCAAGAGAGGGTGAGGTTAAGAAGGAAATGTTTAAAGAGAGAGTCAGAAAAAGTATGGGAAGCAATGGCACAAGCAAGAAAAGGAATACGATCCAGGGGTGAGGAAGAGCCCTGAAAATAGAGGAGATAGCAGAAAAGAGGATGAAAAGAGTTTCAACATTATTGGGCTTTTTACCGCATTGTCGGACACAGGGGACTGGACTCAAAATATTAGACCAGCATCATGAGTGGGATTAATTTGCTATAATTTTCTGCACCGTAAGCAAGAAACCTGGAACTCAGCTCGCAGTTTGGAAAGGCAATGTGAAAGTGAGATTTCCCACCACAGACGGTGTGTCAGAATAGACAGAAAAATCTGGATAATACTTGAAAAGTGTCTAAGAAAAGATCCAAATTCCAATGTGCAGGAACCTGCAGCAGGCAGAGAAGGTGCGTGCATCTCATAGTTGGAACCCTCTTGTTACGTCACCATGCGATGGTCCATCAATTAAAATGTATTAGAACATTGGAATGTTGGGAGCTCGACTGAAGACAATGAGGTGGCTCCGGGCTCATTATGGATGGTGCAGACCTTTTGCTCCAACATTCCAGCATTTGTATGTTTCTCCATCTTTAATTAAGCTGTGAATTAGCTCCGGTGTGATGCACTCTAATCTGAGAATTGGGTCCATAATCGCAGGGAGGGAATTTAACTACCCTTCCTGCAGTTGGAGGCCTGATTCTCATGCAAGAGTGCATAACAAGAAAGGTAATTAATAGCAGGGTACAAGTCAGCTGAGGTGGATGGACACTGGTGGACAGAGTTCCCACCCTAATTTTAAAAAGGGGACTCCATTCCCCATTCACCACTCTGTATGTGTGTAACCTCGCATGGGGAGGTCTGTAAAGCTCCACTCCACTGGCAACATTCCCTTTGTTTGTGAAAATAGCCCAGCAGGGACTATGGGGCATATTTACGTTCCCTGGCGCATCCCTGCATATCAGCAGGGATGCGCCAGGGAAAATGCGTCACGCAAGTTTACCCTTGCGCCACGTCCGATGCGCTGCATTTACAAAGCGGCGCATCGTGGCGCAAGGATAAGCAGATGCGTGACACATCTGCCGGCGGAAGGTTGGCGCAGTGCTGAAGTTGTGTCGCAAGCACGACGCAACTCCAGCACTGTTCCAACCTTCCCTATCCCTAACATGGTGCGTCAATCCTTACGCCTGCTTGAAGCAGGCGTAAGGATTTGACGCACCAGCGTCGAAAAGTGACTGCGTGAAATCTTGTAGATTTCACTACGTCACTTTTCCGAGGCGTTCCTGCGCCGGAACGCCCCCCATGCGCCGGTACGCCCACATGAAACCTGACGCAGGTTTCATGTGGCGCAGGGGTTTACTACGTGACGCATCTCCCTAGATGCGTCACGTTGTAAATATAGCGCAACGCGGCGCATGGTTTGCGTCGCCGCTGCGTCACATGCGTGACGCAACGGCGGCGCAAAAGTGGCGCAAGGGGCTTGTAAATATGCCCCTATGTTTTCATCTCTTACCTGACAAATACAGAACTTCACACCATTAAGCCATCTGTTGCTTAACAACCTGCAAATGTAAAGCACTTTTGTGCTTTAAAAGAAGATAAGGAACTCCAGTATGAAACAAAACAAGCCTTAACAGCAAATTTAAAGTAAAACAAATATATATACCGAGCACAATTTGCTTACTTACTAAAAGCGGTTTAAAGATGTACCTACCAAGTTCAACATCTATTTAAATATGTTGCTACTTTTAATCGTTTTCAAGCTCAGTTACACATTAATATGTGGAACAAAAATGCATGTGATTTTTAAAAAGTGAATCCACAACTGTTCTTTGTTATTGTGTTAATTTGTTGTTTTTGTAAAATAGACCCTTGACTTTTATGTGAGGGTGATTATAGAGCATTGCTTGTGACGTCACTTGCCATCGTGAATTATATATGATAATTAGCCCCTGTTAATTACCTTACAAAGCGTGCCCTGATTAATAGTTGTTATTGCCCTGCAGGTAAGGACAATAAGTCTATTAGCACCCCTCCCTCCTCCACCTCCACCCAAAATAGGGTGCGCTGCAGGAGCTGTCTCGCACCTGGAGGTTCAAGGGACCTAAAAAAGCTCTGTTCTCCTGTGGCGCTTCCTTGGACTCTTCTGAAGCAGCCAGACTTGCCTGTCCAGCTTCCTCCCTTTGTCTTTTCTGAAAGGAAAGGCCAATCAGCCCACGAAAATTAGAAAAAGGTAAACAAACTGAGTTTATTTCCACTTTTTTTTTGACTGATTGAGTTTCCCTCTCGGAGAAACCAAGGGGAGTAGCCGGGGTAACTGTGTTTGTTTTTTCCATCCTTTCAGGTGAGAGGCACTTCCTGCTCCCACGGTGCTCTCTGTTTTGATCAGCACTTGTCCCGTGGGGCCTACAGTAACCCGAGGGATGCTGGGAGCTGGCAGTACAAAATGCTCCATTTGCAAAGTAAAAGAAACCTTTGTCGAAACATTTGGGTGAATAATGGGAGAGCGATATGGTTGTGAACTGTTTCTTGTTTCAGAGTGTTTTGTCATCTTAGAGCTAGTGTTCGCAGACTTATTTTGGCCTGCGTCCCTTTCCGTCCTTGATCCACCTAGCGCTAAGACACCTTCGGGTATTGCGCGCTTTACAAAATTATTTAATTCATTCATCCATCTGAACCACCTTGTTGACATCTTTGTGCATGAGAAAAAGAGAAATAAAATACATTCGTCTTTATTCAGTGGATATTACGCTAAAAAGGAGGATTTGCATGGGAAAACTAAATCAATGAGATAGTGAACAATTGAGTGGCAAAAATAATTTGCAATTAGAGTGCTTTCTTTTAGTTATCAGGGATGTTTAAATGTTTAACGTGAGGTTCCGCAGCACAAACGAAATGGTACACAATATCCATAAAAACACCTTCATAATTGTCTGCAAGTGACAAATAGTGGGTCAGGGCAGTGTGCCAGAGCCTGTTGTATTGTAATATTTCATGTTTTTCTCAGTTGGACTTACACTGGTTACTTATAAACAACATATTTAGAAAAGAGTTCTGTAAAGTGAATTATTTTGTACTATATTATAAAACAAGCATTGGCATTACCAATGGATATCTGGCTTATAACTGAAAGTGCTTCTTGGGTCCCCCGTAGATGTAGGCACTTGACTCATTATACAAGTCCTTTGTTATTCATCCTTGCGCTCATCCATCCATTCATCCAGCCACTGATTCATATTTGCCTTCACCCACTCTATGTTCACTCATCAAACACACACACAAACCGCAAAAGAAAGTGCAAGGTAAAATAAAAGAAGAACGTAGCATGAAAGAAAACAATTAGCTGCCTAAAATATCAGTATTAGGCTTGCAATAAAATACAAGTAAACGTGCAGTATAAATAGCAGTCGGCCATCTTGGAATGGTACTGTGCTCAGAGTATACACAATGTAGTTCCAGCTGACACTTCAATGTCCTTTTGGTTTAGCATATGTTGGTCTTAATATTCTAGTCCATTTGCTGTGTCATAACTTTCCCTAATAAACAGATCAGACCTTTGGCATCTAATATTACTGTTTCCAATGAGCCAATCAGCCTACAGCTATTATCATTGGCTTGTGACTGTAATCAGTTCAATACTACTGTGCTGAGCTCAAGCTTTCCACAAGGCAACCACCAGTCACACAATCATGCAAGTACAAGTACACAATTACAGGCACAACACTATACAATTCCAGTCCTAGTAGGGTCCAATAAGGAATGTCATTATGCACATTTTTGACCTCCCTCCCCCAGGGTTTGTCAACGACGTAACCAACCTCAAATCCCTTGCCCACTAAGGTAATCTGTGAGCTTCAAGGGGACAATGAGATTCTTGAAAAGTGTTCCCATAAAAGGGCCCACCACTCTTCCTAGCCTTAGTTCTTTTGCAAGCTTCTCTCTTAGGGCCACAGTCTTTGCCTAAGTAATGGGAAGTTTTCTGCACTAAAGATTTTGTTAGGTCAATTGTAGGATGTCATGAAGCCCTATCAAAACTAAAATCTCTGCCACTTTCCTATCTGTAGAACACTTGGGGACATATTTACGAGCCCCGTTGCATCGCACTTCCACCACGCAATGTGGGGCAATAGTGACGCAACACAAAAAGAGATTTGCAAAACCACAAAAGGCTACCTTGAATGGCGCTGAGTGGCTACATAAATCTCAAGTAAAGCTTTGCTTTACTCTGCACAAGGGAGACTTTTTTGACGCATCCCCAGATGTACCAGAACTGCTAAACCTGGGAATGTACCAAAAAGGTACGCCTCTGTAGGTGAGGTGTAACGAGGAGAAATATCTTTATTTCTCCTCATTACTTCCTCTTTCTATGTGTGCTGCATTATGCAGCACACATAGAAAGAGGAATTTGCCTCTCAGGATTGTTTTTGTGCAGGAAGGTGTCTTTTTCTGAACAAAAACAATCCTGTTTGCAATGCTGTTATGTTCCATATAGGTACCCCAATATAGGCTGAGGCAGTCACCTCACCTTTCACCTATATTCTCCCTACCATTACACTAAATAACGGTTCTTGGGACTGACCTTTTACCTAGTTACGGTACTGCTTACAGGACTAGGGTTTTCCCTGAAAACTAGCCTCATCCATTATGCATGAGGATTCTTGGAAACTCAGCAGGACTACCATCTCCTGCATAATAACTTTGTACAAGGGTCATTCCTTCCGTCATCCTAAGTTCGACATGACACAGCAAGGTAGAACCCTGAGGGTACCACTTTGGATATATAAACACCATATCTTGCAGAGGTAGTCAGTGGAGAAAAGGACTTCCATGCCGACACACTGATGCAAGATGCTGAGGTTCCTGCACGCAGACACTCCAGCTCGCAGTGGACTAACATCCCTTGCGGGGTGTCCATCTCGAGACCAAGACGGGATCCCACAGTCTCTCACTTCAGGTAATAGGGTTGACTTTATCCTAGAGGGATTCTTGGCTTTACACTCACATACATGCTAGGTACACTTAGGTACATCTAGTTAGGGTTGCATCGTAGGAGTACACATTCTACTGTCATGTATTTTATATACTTGCCTGTATTCATTGTTTTAGCATGATGGTAGAAATCTACCATCCTTTTACTCTGTTAGTGCTTCTAATCATTTATATCTGTTATTGTCTAGTGGTTGTTTCAGCACACCTATTTTACACTAGAATGACGCTGGTTCAATAAATGCTTATTGAAAAACGGCCCCACCGTTTATTCTGTGTATCTCTCTGAGACGAAGTGAGAACGAGTGAGTGAGCAAAAAGTGATATACTGTTTGCACGATCTTGAGGGATCAGGGTTGTCATGTTCGATAGTTGCCAACTATTCTCTCCTTGGTAAGAGGGGTTTCTAGTGGCACTGTGAGCTAGCTGGTATACAGGCTAACATAACCAGTAGGGGTGTCTAGAATCAGTCTGACACCAATCCTATAGTGTATGTTGTCTAAACGTGCAGATCCTATATAGGTTTATAGGAACTACACAACAATGAAGGCACCTTTGCACCATGGTGCAAGGGTGCCTGCGTTGGCACTAGGCTGCCTAAACAGCGCCAGCTTTAGCTACATATTCTCTTAAATTCTACCCATTCCTGCCCTTTCCCTGTAATGCAGCACAGCAAGGTGACTTGCTGTGCTGCGTTACTTTGCCATAAATAGGGCCCTGAGTTATTACAGATGGGAGCGGGTACACATACTAACTTAATAAGAAAACCCTGATTAAGTCTCAACTCAAATCCACAAGAAACTCTGTTAAATTCCTGGTAGCTGTCATGCAAGCAGTAGGCAATTCCCTAGAGAAATGTGTGGTAACTCAAGCAGGAAAAACAATAAAGCCAAGAAAACAACACAATAAAACTACCACACCAAAGTAGCAAAACAGAGAAAACTTTAACCAGGAAAACACACCAAACTGATCACAATCAGATAAGAGGAACAAGATGTATGATTTTTTTTTATGTTTTAAGGCAAATGCCCCAAGAAAACAAAAAGTCTCAATGAAAAATTTCAGTTTCTGATACACCAAGACTTAGGTACAATTTGAAACCAACTGCGATGGGTCAGAAAGTCAATATGCGAAGTGGGAACCACTTGTCAAAGTTTTTACCATGAGACTTAATCTACTTTTTGGAGATCAAAGTCTTCCAGCAGTGTATGGTCCAAATCTGACGCCGGCGAGGGTCCATCGAAGTCTGGCACACCCTCCTTGAGTTTCAACTGTAGCTGTTGATTTGGCACCAAAGGTTCTGAGCATGGCAAGGCTTGATTTCATAGGTCCTGGTATCGCTTTGTCTCTGGGTTAGATTTTCCATCACTCCCAGGTCCAAGGTTTTACTTTCAGACAGTCATTTGTTGGGTGCTGAAAACTGCCTGTTTGACAAGGCTGGAAGCTATAGCTAAATAGGGCTGTGCGAGGTCAGATACTTTTACTGTGAGTTTCAGCTAAACCGGTTTACAGCATGGCAAAAACTCTTTGTAGGAAGGTCCTGTTTTCTTGCCCACCAGGGTGCTCCGTCCCTGAGAAAGCCTCACCACCTATTCTCAATCCCCCAGAGGTGGATAAAATAACTAAGTCAATAAACAATGTGGACGTACCCAGTACCTGGATAAATACCACTGGGGGCTCACAGTGCAGGGGGACCTTCAGGTGGAGCAGCCGGGACCCACGGAGCCTAACTTAGGTGCACCGAGGGTACACCGCCTCCCACTAGTGTTGGGAATACCGGTCCCCCTCCCGGGCCCGATCAGCTGCCACCATTGAAACCGAGTGTTTCTATGTCTAAGTCGCAATCCGCGACCATCATTTTATTCCTTCCCACCTTAGCGCGTGGGTTGTGATTACTCATTGACACGTGGCTTGATTTTTGCCACTCACTTTGTATTCACAGTCTTCACCTCTGGTCCTGAAGAAAGCCCCCTCCATATTTACTTTTGGGGCTGAAACATGTAGACCATCTTTCTTGACAACAGAGATTAATTACCCTCTTATGGTTGTCTACCCTTCGTTTTTATCTATATCCCGGGCCGCCATAATTAAACAATTTTTTGAACATCTAGGCAAGGATTCCCGGAGGTATTCTTAATCTAGCACTACACTTCATCACACTTTCACACCACACCAGCTCCGCTGTAACCAGGCGTTGTAGCACAACCGGGCGGCACTCGGCCGCCTGGTTGGGACCCCGATGATGAAGCATGACACCAACTAGGTTGGTGTGTGAGGGGTCTTTTAAAGAACCTGAAGGTTCCCCTGCACTGTGAGCCCCCAGTGGTATTTATCCAGGTACTGGGTACGTCCACATTGTTTATTGACTATATTCTGGGGAGAAGGACGTAACCCCCTCTGACTCCTTGCTCTCACATTTGTTGTCGATATATAAAATAACTAAGCACCACTTTTCTCCAACTGATGGGAACATTTCTCCTGGCGATTCCTGCAGCCTTCATGTCCTCAAGGTATGCTTCTAGACAACAGGGTTCTCTCCAGCAAGGGTTCCTTCAGTGTCCAGTCTTCAGGTGTCCACTGGGCCTTCTTGAAGTCAGGAGTCCTTCTGCTTTTTTGTCCATGTAGCAGGTAACAGGAGGCCAATTGCTTGACTTTTGGAGAGCAGTTTCAGTCCCTGGGTGCCAGCAGAAGTCGGGAATCCTTGAGTCTTCATCTTCCAGCCATCAGGCAGAGTCATCTTTCCTCTAGATGTTGTCTGCCCTGATTCAGGAGTGTTCTGAGGCAGTAGTGTTGAGCTGGTAATCTTGTCCTATGCATTAACAGTGATTAGAGAATTCCTACACCCAATCCTGAAAATGTTGTCATGAATCCCCACCTCTTGTTTCTGCATTACCTCTCCTGTTTGATTGCAAGCCTTCCATTGGTCCCTAAATTAAGATGACCCCTGCCAACTTCCACCTGAAGTAGCTGTGGTCCTTCCCCTAGCCTCTCCCCTATGTAGATAAGATATCCTCACCTCTGTTAGGGCCAGCACACACTTCTGCTGTGATAGGCATCAGAAGGTCTGGGATGGATCTGGAAATGATCAACAGCAGTTTGAAAGCCCCATTTGTCAAAGGAAGAAATGTGATAACTGGCTTTGTTCTTACAGTTGTTCCTACCCCCTACCAAATGATGAATCCCTGCTAAGTACACATATGTTGAAAATAACACTGCCTTCCTGAGCCCATTTTCATCAAGGGGCTGAGTCATCAGCAGATAGCCAAGGATGTGTGTTGGGCCTCTGAAGCAAGGCAGAGAAGTAAACAGATTCAAAACTGGTTTTCTCTCAGCGAGCACAAGGTACAATTTCTTAAAGTTACTTTTCCTCTAAAGTTATCAAAAATCTACACTCCCCATTAAAGTAGATTTTTTAAAGTATGTCAGAAATAACTTGTAATCGTTGCTCCAGCATTTCCTCAGGTGGGAACATGAAATAACTATTTTATTCAGAACTATCCCTATTCCTGGAAAATGCAACTTAACTTCACAGTGAAAACATGTTTTAGACAATTTTTTACTATGATGTATACTACTCCCGATGTGTAGCATGCTACACTTTTAGCAATTGAGAACTGAGTCCTGTGGATGTAAAAGGCACACTTTAGGGGAGATGTTGCTAATATATAAAACTAGGTTTTTCTACATGGCACAGGCACCTTTCCTTGCCATGTTACTGCAGTGGAGCCATATAATCTTATCATATACATTGGTGGTGTACCACAGAACACACATGACATTCAACTTCCATGCCACTGACGTTCTTTATTCACCAACTTACAGGTGCCTTACTGGAAAGTTAAATACAACACACGAGTGAAACCAATTTTGCTTACAGTTTTAAGATAGGATTCACACTGTGGCACTGAATATCAGTGTCACAGTGCACAGAGTTGAAATCCAAGGAAAACCAGGGTCCATAAAAAGGCAAAAAATCCATGGTGACCATGCAGAAAAGGCAGATTACCTACACTAGCCAAGAAGCTATGCAATGCTTTCTGGAGCTCATCATTAAGTAAAGGAGGAGAGATCAATCACCAACTCCTCCTGACTCCATATCTACGCCCCCCTTTTTTAGAGGGTTCACCACATTATTTCCCAGCCTCTTGGTTGCACCTGCTCTTTCCTCCCTCCTCGGTCTCTCCCTGCCCACTTCTCCTGACTTACTAGGCATTAATGCATCTTCTAAACGATGCCACCACACTTGGTGCATGATTGTTTCACTTAACCGTGTCCAATGAAGTCGTTTCTGGAGCTAATTTGCCTGTAAACTCCCTTCTTTCTGGGCATGCCTTTTGCCTTGTCACAGTATGTCCAGCTGAAGAGGGCTCCATGTAAAGCGCAAGCTTGGCTTCTTCAAGGAATCAGTACATTGCTTATTGTGCCTGTTTGCTACAACTCAATAAGGGGCTCTTCCCTTAGTCCCCCCTAAACAACTTGTCCTAAATGCACCATCCATCACTTGTCTTGTTCAAACACAAGGTGTTCAGGCTTTCCACTGTATGCTTACATTTGGCTTATTCACCTCAAGGTTTTAGGTAATTACGGCAATCGCAAAATTCCAAATGAGAAACCGCAAAAAAACATCTAAGTAGATTACTTTTCCTGCTGGTCGATGCAAAGCTCCCCAAATTGTGGTACACATTTCTCATCCCCTCCCAATGGCTGTAATGGAAACATGATAAAGTACTGAAGTTCTTGCACTTTCTCTTGCAAGTCATATGACCCATGATTTGTAATGTTGCCTTTATCCTCCTTAGCACCCAACCATGTTAAGAGGCAACTCAGCCCATGCAGTAGGTTAAAATCCCAACATGCGTCTTCAAGCTGCCCCCCCTTGCCTCCTTTAGAGTCCTAGCCTCTGTTGTCCCTCATCTTTTCTTGTTATTTGTAGCCCTTCGCAGGATCCTTAATGCTGCAGTGCTGCACCTGTTTCTACTTCTACCTTCTTCTCTTCCTTCTCTGCTGTCCATACACTGGAAAACCCCTGACATTGTATCCCATCTACTCGTCCCTCATCTCATCCCACTCCTTCTTCTCTAACACTATTCTGATCCTGCTCTGTCCGCCGCCTCTTTTGTTGCTGCTCCTGGAGATGTTCTCTGTTTTTTTTCTGTTCCCTCTTGTATCTTCCCCAATTCCTGAAAAGCCTGGTAATGCTTCCCATCCTGTAGGATGAAACCTGGGGTCCCACCTGAACAATCCCTCTACTCTTCTTGTGTTTTACCTCTTAAGCAAACTTTGCATTCCACGCTCTGCGCTTGTTCTTCCCCACTTCCATATCCCCTCTGACTGTTTTTTACTATTCAGCCACATTCCCAGGCTTCCTTCTCTTCTGTTTGGGATGACTCACTGCCTTCCCCTCCTCCCACTACACCATTATTATCCACTGCCCTTCACTGGCTCCTCCTGCCCACCCTTGCCGAAGACCTGCCGCTCCTCATTCAAGGATTCTGAGTGTCTGGCACTTTCATGATCTCACCCACCTCCATTCTTGCTCTCTCATGACATTCACACCTGCTTCGAATCTCCCCCCTCACTCACACAATCTCCTCTAACCTTGCTTTAGTCCAACTTTCTTCCTCTCATCATTCCATCAGAGATCCAATCTTAGCTGCCCCCACTTCCCTGCAGTGACCACTTCACAACTCTCATGTGCTACCAAGCCCACTCTAATAAAGCTCACCGAAACAATGAAAGTCTTCCAAGATCTACACATTCGAACGTGCCTCCAGTCACCCTGTGCCCCGTTTGATACTGTTCAGTTAAATACGTGTATGTCAGAATGTTGACGACAGATTTATTGTCACACAAAAGTATTCTGGCAAAAACTTCGAGAGTTAAGATAGCATGAAGGCACAGAAATACAGGTAAGTATAGGTGTAATATTCATCTTTCTTATCTCAAATCGATATATATATATATATATATATGTATATATATATATATACACACACACATATGTGTATATGTGTGTGTGTGTGTGTATATATGTATGTATATATATATATATATACATATATATACACACACACACATATACACATATGTGTGTGTGTCAGTGCGATCGGTGGTGGGAGTGCCGCCGGGCGCTGACGTGGGGCAGGGGAGGGGCAGGGTGGGGGGTAGTAAGCTACGGTTACGGGCGATTACAGGTAAGTACACATATAAATAAAAAACGAATCTCGTTCTCGCGCTGCATCGCCAAATGTGATGCAGCGCGAGAAACGAAATTCGTTTTATTTATTTATATGTGTACCTACCTGTAATCGCCCGTAATCCGTAGTTTACTACCCCCACCCTGCCCCTCCCCCGCCCCACGTCAGCGCCCGGCGGCACTCCCACCACCGACCGCTACTGGTGTGTGTGTATATATGAATATATATATATATATATATATATGCATACATATACCAAGGTACATGTATGTGGCGTTAAGTATGTTTGCTTATTCTTACCTATATATTCTTGCCTTCACTGTATCTTGGTACTTGACATGTTCCCCACTGTATTTTTGTATGACAATACTTCGTCCATGACATTCTAGTAGAATTCCTTTAAAGGGCCCGCGTGTGTCAGGCCTCTTGTATATACCTTTAGAGTTCCCACTTAACTCTGTTCCAGGTGCTAGCTTCTATGCTTAAAACCCCTCCCGGTAACTAGCACTGAGGCCTGATGGGGCCAACGTCTCAGCGTGCCCCTTAAGCGCACCTTTTATAGCTCCCGTGCTCTGGGGGTCTGTTTGTTCACAATGCCCTCTGCTGGTGTGATGTGGTGTTTATTCTTACCCCTTGTGTGGCTCCCCCAGCCCACTCACGCCTGTCCCTTCAGGATTTTGACTTCTTTGGACTTTGTAAGAGGTTTTAGGGCATCTGCTCACAAGAGAGGTCTCTGAATGCCCTTAAATTCCCTTTATTTCTAGCCCTGATGGTCTAGTGGTTTGTCTTTTTGCCGTGCCCAGGTAGCTTACATGTGCATTTAAAAAGCAAACTGGTTTCCCAATCCACTTATGTCTACTCATCCTATCTTTTTACCTTTTTTAGGGGCCACAGCTGGGGATTCAAGGTGTAGGGCAGCCTACGGGGTCAACACTCCTAACGCACCCCACTGGGATCCCGCCCTACCCTCCTCGCCCCCTCCGTCCATTTTCTCCAGTCCAAATGCGGGGGCTGTGATCCTAAAAACCCCATGTAAACACTGTTTCCCCTTTTAGTCCTCTAAGGCACCCCATGTTGTGAGCCCAGGTAGCTGAAGTGAGAAACCTCCAGTCACAAGATGGCGCACCAGTGGCTTCCCTTCTTCCACAGTGAGCCTCTTCCAGATGCATTTCCTTTACTTGGTCTCCACCACTATAGGCCCCTTGTTGCACCTTGGCCATCCTCTGTCCTGCTGCCCCTTCACTGCACCTGTCATTTTCCCATGAAAAGGAGAGGTCCACTCATTCCCTTACAGATATAAGGTGTGCAAGGACTGCTCACCAGGCAGGGGCATGTGCTACTAGAAGCAATGGCCCCTGTGACACTAGAGCAGACTCCTTGTTTCTATGCATCATCACCTGGGCGCCATCTTGAGAGGGGCACTGGTCATCAGTCTGGGTGGACCAGTGCTTGTACCATTCCCTGGTACACCTAAAAAGGTATATAGATGACAAGTTACGACAGTAAATCTGCACTTCTGTGTACACGCTTACTTTGACGATGTAGCGGTGGTCGGTATAGAGAAGTCAATGTTTGTGCAAGTCAGTATCATTGACTTCAATGTGACATACACCTGAGATATCAAGTCCTCACTGAGCCCTTAGGACCAGTCTGACAAAGCATGGCCATATTGTCTAGGAAATGGGAGCCATGAATTGAGAGACAGCACTGTGGCGTGGGTGTTGGGGGTGGACCCTCCCGGTCTAGGCATGCATCGTTCCCTTTGCTGTAGTGGCAGCTGTTCTTTCTGGCAGTGTTCACCCTACAGGGAATGAGCAGGCGGGCACCGACTTCCCTGGCATGAAGCAACACTGCCTTTGGCTACCATCAGACAGATGGAAAACCTTCCCCAGACAGTTCTGTTCGGTGCAATCACAACACAAGCTGCCGTCTGCTGCCTGGGACTGGGTACTGGGCAATGCTTGGCAGCACGAAAATACAAGGACAAGGGTAATGGGTAAAGCTGCTAGGTACCGAGCTGTAGATAAAACCAAATTCAAGACAACTTTGGGCCGAACGTAAAATCAACATCAAACTAGGCTGAAGAAACCAACTTCAAATCAAAACTAAGCGGAATCTAATTCTGACTTCAAGTCAATACCAGGCTGAACATAAACCCAACTTCAGGTCACAACCAGGTATTATGTAAAACTAACTACAACTCAGGACAAGGTCAAGAATACACCCAACCATTTTTAAATAAGTATTTGGTCAATCCTAAAAAACGACTTCAAGTCAGTACTATGTAGAATACCAAAACACATTCAAATCATTACAAGGCCAAACTTAAACGCAACGTAAAAATCAATATGAAATTGAATGGAAAACCACCTTCAAGTCAGTACAAGACTGAACACACAAGTTTTACATCAATATTAGGTCAAACATAAAACCACCTTCAAGTCAATACTTCACTGAACACACAAGTTTTACATCAATATTCGGTCAAAACCAACTTCAAGTCAGTACTAGACTGAACACACAAGTTTCACATCAATATTAGGTCAAACATAAAACCACCTTCAAGTCAATTCTACATTGAACTACAGGTTTTAAATCAATATGAGGTCAAACATAATACTAACTTCAAGGTAACTCTAGGTTCAACATATAATTAAGTTCAAATCAATAATAGGCCGCGCTCAAACCAACATTAAGGCAATGCTAGAGAGAATCCAAAACCAACTTCAAATTGATACTAGACTAAACATGAAAGTAACTTCGAGTAGAAACATGTTGAACATAAAACAACTGTAAGTCACTACTAATCCAAAAATAAAAACTAATTTCAGGTCAACGTTAGCCTGAACTCAACCCAACAGCGATCCTGTGGGGTTCCTGTGAGTCAGGCTTACACCCTGACTGCACCTGTGTGCTCCTAATGGTACTTGGGTAGCTGTGTACTCATGAGGGCCACCCTTTCATCGTTTGCAGAAGGGGTTCTACGAATGAAAGCCTAGAGTAAAATCCCATAGAAATAAACTCATTATTAAATAAACTAAGAGTATTCGCCCTTAGAGCCATTTAAGCCTCTTTAACGAGTAAGGCGTCAATCACGCCTACATTGCTCACATGGCGTTAATGGTCTTTTATATCGTACGTCAAGGTCCGGACACTTGTTTTGTCTGTTTTGCATCCAGATATATGTTGTCTTCCGAGCTCTGGCCTCAGACAGGTTTAGCTTCACTAGTGGTACTATTACTTTTACTACATACATAAGACACATGTTAACGTAACGCAATGGAATTCGTTTTATTGACCTCAAAAGGATGAAAGGCTGAGTCTGGAAGCAGGATAACTAGCTATTGACACGCTTGACAAAAGTATGCTTCTCTTTGCCAGGAAAGGTCTAGGTAACCTGTGAACGTTCCCCGATGTGATTCTTGAATACATTCACGCATCTGCTGCAGGACTTTGGAAATTGCTGCTCTGTGGTTGGGACATTTGTTTAAAATACCTCCTGGAAGGAGGAAGAAAGTTCAAGTACTCAAAGGGCAATATGGCTTTTTTATTTGGTGTCTAGCCTCCACCCTCTTTTTATAAACAATGTGATTCTACCCTGTGTGGTAACTAGTGAATAATTTTTTTGTTTTCTTCGTGATTTTTAAGAAGAAGTGTGTATTGCTGATCCGTGAAATGTCAGGGAAAAGCACTACGTGTTTTTAAAATACCCCTCACACACTACGAATCCCGTAGTGTCATGCTTCATCATGGGGGTCTTCCCGTCCCTCTACGGGGCGGGGCGTGCTACAACCTACGAATGCGTGGGAGCACTTGATGTTTGTGAAAATAGGCTATGTGTAGTGTGGGAGTGGTAGGGTCAGTGAAAGATACAAAGTTACCACACAGGGTAGAATCACATTGTTTATAAAAAGTTGTACAGGAGGTAGATTCTACCTGTAGACCTCTACACTCCCTCCTTTTGTTATTTTTTCATAGCCTCCACCCTCTTCAAGGCTTCATAGTATACCACTAAATGAAAAATTCAGTGGGTGGGGCTCTTGAGACAATCTTACCTCCTGGAATTTAGTCAGGGCATATTCCATGCCGTAATTGTAAGAACCAAAGACATGAACATGGCTCTTGGCCCCAGCCCGCTTCCCATCTATAGGGGAACAAACTACGTAAATGCATGTTTTGTTGTTGTTGAGCAGCCCCAGTGGTGCTGGTGAGATGCTGTGTAAGGCCCAAGACACAGAGAGCTAAGGAAAGCAGACGTGGACCAAAGTTTATTTGCTGAGGGATACAATAGGGCTATGCCGTCATATCCGATGAAATCACTTCCTGTTGCAACACTGATCGTTCCCTATGTTAGTCAGTCCACCCCACTTCCGTCTTTGGAACCTTTTGCCATTGAATTGCAGGAAACTTTGGTCCATGTCTGCTTTCTATTGCTGTTGTCCCTAATCTTAAACCTGAAACATGGGCTAGCACGGGCAGTGTCAGGGGTAGCAAAGGGGTAGCAGCCAGCAGCTGCTAACCAAGTCTCCCCTAGTTGTTTGGGGCATCAGTTGAAGAGGCAAGATTGAGTGAATGTATAAATGACAGTCAGCTTTGAAAAGGAGCCCATCCTGGGCCGCTCTCAGGGAGGGGGGTGCTGCCAGGGCGGGTAGGAAATCACTCGAGGCCCCCCTGTCGGTGTATGTGTTTATTTAAGAGGTTTCCATAATGTGGGGTATGTCTCTGTGGACATCAGAGTGTTTTAGAATGGGATACTTAATAAATAAAATACTGATTGACTACAGTGTTTACAGTGGTAAAAGAGAGGATGTCTTCGGAATGTTTGGGTATCTTTTTAAGAGTGTGTACAGTTAACTCTTAAATACAGCATTTTTCTGGGTTGACAAATTAATATAGTGCAGTTAGATGATTTTCTTCTGAAGTGCCAGAGATTTTTCTACATCTTGGGCGTCTCCTGGAGTGTACCGCTTAGAAATTGCAAAAGAATACTGTGAGGTTGTATCAATCTTTTCTGAAGTTGTTTTCATTTTAATGCGCCATACAGTTTTTATCAGTCTGCATCTAAAGATGCTGTCTTCAGCAGGTTAAGGGCCACATGCATCAAGCATTTTTCCAGTCGCAAACGGGCCGATTCGCAGAATCAGCCTGTTTGCGACCGGTAAAATGCCTTTTCCGATGCATCAAAGGGAATGCATTCGCAAAATAGGTAATCGCAATTTATTGCAATGATCTAATTTGCGAATGCATTTAGGGAATCGCAAATTGCGATTCCCTATTTGAGATGCATCAAGCCTTTCCTAAATGCGAATTCGCATTTAGGAAACGCTAATTACCATCAACTTCAAGTTGATGGTAATTTGCAAAATCTTTGAAAAATGCACAAAAGTGCATTTTTCAAATTGACATTTGGCGCACACACATGCCCTTTAGGCATGTGTGTGCGCCACATGTGCACACTTACCTTTTGGGGGGTGCATCAAGGAGGCCTTAGGCCCCCTTGCAATTGCATTCGCAATTTGCGATTACCAATTTGGTAATCGCAAATTGCAAATGCATTCCCATTCATTCCTATGGGCCTACAGGTCTACAGGCCCATAGGAATGAATGGAGTGACATTAGCTAATAGCGATTCGCAATTTGCGAATCGCTATTAAGTAATGTGTAGGAATCACAATTTATTTTGCGATTCCTACATGCATAGGGAATTGCAATTCCTAAATAGCGATTCCTTAAAAATCGCTATTTAGGAATCACAATTTCTTATGTTGATGCATGTCCCTAAGTGTCCTTATGTTGATGCCTCTAAGTCCTTTCAGACACTATGTCAGGTGCAGAAGGAGATGACCTGTGCCTGCAGCGACTTAGGACTCATCTGTGGTGTCTCAATCAATCAATCAGTATATGTTAAACGCGGCTACTCACCCATGAGGGTCTCAAGTTGCTGAGAGGGGTGGGGGGGGGGCTGCTGATCCGTCTGGCCGTGGAGGTTCAGCCGAAGAGCCAGGTCTTGAGATCCTTCCTGAATTGGGTCAGCGACAGGGATAGCCTGAGGTGGAGAGGCAGGGGGTTCCAGGTTTTGGCAGTGAGATAGGAAAAGGATCTTCCTCTGGTCCTCGTCTTGTGGATCCGAGGTACGGTGGCAAGGGCCAGTTGAGCGGAGCAGGGGTGTCTGGTGGGTACGTGGAATGATAGGCAATGGTTCAGGTATGCTGGTTTGGCGTCATGGAGGGCTGTGTAGGCGTGTTTGGGGAGCTTGAAGGTGACTCTTTTGTTGACTGGGAGCCAGTGGAGTTCTCGCAGTTGTTCGGAGATGTGGCTGCGGCTGGGGATGTTGAGAACCAGTCTGGCTACCAAGTTTTGAATGTTCTGTAGTTTCCTGAGGAGTTTCTGGGTGACGCCTGCATAGAGTGTGTTGCCGAAGTCGAGTCTGCTGCTGATGAGTGCGTGGGTGACCGTCTTTCTGGCCTCAGTGGGGATCCATATGAAGGTCTTTTAAAGCAGGCGAAGAGTGTGGAAGCATGATGAGGAGACGGCGTTGATCTGGGGGTTCATGGTGAGTGAGGAGTCCAGTATGATGCTGAGGTTTTGTCCATGGGTGTGGGAGGTGGTTGCTAGCACGGTGGGCCACCAGGGGTCTTCCCAAGCGAAGGTGTTGGGCCCCAGGATGCGGACTTCGGTCTTGCCCGAGTTGAGCTTGAAGCAGCTGTCTCAATCCAGGTGGCAACTGCCTTCATTCATTCATAGAAGTTGTTTCGGGCAATTGTGGGCTCGTTGGTGAGGTACAGGATCAGCTGGGTGTCATCGGCATAAGACACGATGTTGAGTCCGTGTCTCCATTATATACGTATGTGGTATTTCTATAGCACAAACTGAGCCAAAAGGCAACAGAGTACTGGAAAGGGTCAAAGACAAGAATAAAGTCATGCATGTAATGTATCTTGTGATATGTTCATAGCTGAAGGGGTGAATTTTCTATCTGTGCTGAGTTGCAGTTCCTTGCTTAGCTGGTGTGTATCTGTTTTCAGAATAAGATAGGTCCAAGGTATCAGTCTTCCAGGCATTTTCCACCCTTTTCAACACTGAAGTAAGAAGGAGCTATCCTGTGCCTGTGGTGGAATGCACTTCTGTCTTCTTGGCGCTATGTAAGAGAAGGTTCAGAATTGTGTTTATGTTTTGAGAATGTTGGTATTTCTAGAGTGAAGTTGTTTTGGTAACTTGAGTTTCTCTTTTTCATCTAGGATTTTTGTTCTGAACATATGCTTTCTGTTCTCGATGCACAGCAGTTTTCCCTGGGTAACTACTGTAGTGCTTTGAGGACCGGTTGTATTTTATGCTCTCAGTGTTAGACAGTAGTATTGCTTCAGAGGAGTAAGTCTTCCTATTAGACACATGAGTGGAGCAGGTCTGTGACCTGGTCCCAAGAGATCAATGAGGTGAGTTTTGGCCTTAGAGCATGTACAATTATGGTTTTGGGTGCTAAATGTTGAGAAATCCCCATTGTGCATTCCTTTTGTTACTTGTGTGTTCTAATTTGAAGAGTTTGTCATCTCAAATGAAGACCTACAGTTTTGTTTACTATTGTGAGTTGACTCCAAAGTATGTTCCCCAGTGTATATGCCATTTGTCAGTATGTGTGCTGATTGTGTTGGAGGTGAATGTTAGAACTTCTGTTTTGTCAGGATTTCGTTTAAAGTTGTTGATGGTGTTATTAAAGATTCCCATCTCTAGTGCTTCTATAACCCTTCTGTTTGGTTTCGGCATCCTGCTCTGGGACAATTTTTAGGTAAATCTGTGTGTTGACAGCTTATTGGTGAAAGTTCAGGCCTTACCCTATTGTTTCGAAGTTCTATGTGGTTGTATGTCAAAATATTGAGTACTTTTTATGAACCTGAAAAAATGAGGTGTTCAGAATATTGTGTATAATCATTTACTTACTTTGACGACATTCTTAACTCCACATCTACTTACCTTGATGACATTCTCAACTCCACATCGACTTATCTTGAAGACACCCTTAACTTCACATCTACTTATCCTGATGGCTTTCTTAACTCCACACCTACTCACCTTGATGACATTCTTAGCTCCACATTTACTTACTTTTGGTGATATTTTGAGATCTGCGTCTACTCACCTTGATGACATTCTTAGCTACAAATCTAGTTACCTTGATGACATTCTAAACTCCACATCAACTTACTTTGACAACATTCTTAACTCCACATCTACTTACCTTGACAGCGCAGGTATCATCAAGGTAAGTAGATGTGGTAAACATACACCTTCCTATGGATCCTTACCTTGTTGATTTGGTGGTAGTCGATATTCAGGGTACAATGTTGTTTCCGATACTTGAAAAACTTGCTATACCTCTAAAACACCGTTTTTGTAGAGGTTAAAGAGTTTTAAAGACAGTATGTAGCATGGAGGCGCTCTATGGAGAGATGGGATAGGTTTGGAAGGAGTATTTTCCAAGTTTTCTATGCTGGATCTGCGACCAATATAACATCTCAGCTAGTCAACCATAGAGCCTTCTAGCCCAATCCATTTCTGCAGGGTGTGGCTAAGTGTTCCACAGTTTTTAGTTTATAATCTATTACCGTATAAAAGTGGAGAGTTCTGCACTGTACCCTTCTCTACAAACAGGTGGAAATGTTACTTTCTTGATGTGTTCTTTCAGTTCTGAGTAGACAAGTCTTTCAAGAGTAGAGCTGTTCCAGGTCTGAAATTTGTGAGTTTGACTACATCAGCAGAGGTTTATTTTTAGAGCAGACATGACTTGTTTCATTTTTAGGCATTCTGATAGAATTATTTACCTCAAATCTACTTGAGTAATTCACTTTCATCTTAATTGTGAGGTATTCATCTAAATGTCATTCCTTACTGGTTGAGTTTTGTTGTAAAAAAAGTTTGCACATTTTTAAAAGTTCTTTCAATAGGTGGCTGATTGTCGCAAGTTGCGCAGTTTTCATCCCTAAACTAATTGACCTTCATTTGACCGCTGATGTGGTCCTTCAAGAGGTTAAGCTTGGGATCGTGAAACCTATGCACAAAAGGCTAACCTTGATCCTACGTATCTGCCAGGCTATGATCCAATCGTGTCACTGTCTGTCATTGCCAAAATTCTGGAAAATATTGTAGCTTAACAACTTTGTAAACTTTGGGAAACCCACCTCCTGTGGGCTAACTCTCAAGTAGGGCTCAAGCCATGCCTCAGCATGGATCTGCACTGATGGCGGGACTTGATCGTCTCTCTGCTGGTGATAACTATTCCACTGTGTACTATACATCTTGATTTGTAAGCAGCTTTCGACACTGTAGACCACTGCATTCTACTTATGCACCTCTCTCATTGTCGCATTAACGGCATGGCACTAGGCTGGTTCACCTCTTTCCTCACCAACCATGCCCAGAGCAGTGTCCTTGGAGAATAAACTATACCTCCTGTCCCAGTCTCCACCGGGGTACCACAGGGGCCTAGTTTATCTTCTTTTCAACATCTTCATTACGCCCTTACTCTCTGTTATTATGAACTCTGACTGTAAGCTATACTTGTACGCTGATGACATCCAGCTCATTTTTCGGGTATCTAAAACTGAACACTTTCTGTCCACCCTTAACTATTTTATTTTATTTTTTTATTTTATTTATTGAGTTTTATATAGCGCTGGCTAGACCCGGAGGTATCAGAGCGCTTTACATGAGGAAGAAACATTGTTTCAGAACATGGTTACAAAGTTACATCAGTTACTGGAGCTTAGTTGCAGGAATTACATGAGTACAAAAGCATAGCATAAACATGAGGAAAAAATAGGCAAGGGGAGAGAAGAATAGGGGAGAGAGGGAAGGAATAGGGGAGGAAGAGGAGAATAATGGGGGGAAGAGGAGGGGGAGGGTATAGGAGGCACAACGGGGAGACGAGGAAAAACAGTGTCTGACGTCCGGCTGGGTAGGTGACGGCCGAGGGGTGAACCAGAGCCAAACTCCTCTATAGCTGCGTGGGATAGCTCCACCGGTCATCGGCCAAAGGTTGCTCGGGCACCGCAGTACATACAGAAGGGTTATAGTTTCCGCCTAGAGGGGCCAGTCCAAAAAGTTCCATCGAGCGCGCCGGTCACGGTGTACGGTGCTGTGCTCCCAGCGGTAATGGGGTAAGAACCCAGGCCTCCGCTGTGTGAGACTCCCTTGTCGCTGTGGACTCTCTCAGAGGGGTCTCTGAGACTCCAGGGCATAAATGCTGGATCCCTCCCCAACAAGGGGAGAAGGAGTGCTTTGGAAAGGGGCCCACTCATGGTGGCATTATTAGAAAATTGGTGTGTCAGATGTACAATCTTAATGGCATTCATCGCTGGACGAATTCCAACTGGTTAAAATTCAATTTAGATAAGCCTTTGTGAAAAGCCTTGGTATCAGAATTGACATCGATCTAAAACTCAATACACAAGTGCCTTCAGTGGTCTCATTCTGTCAATGGTTCTCAGCAGCTCAGGTCCATCCTCCCATTTCTATTCTTTGATGCCAGGAAAACATTGTGTCAGCCACTATCGGGTCCTGCCTTGAATATTGTAATTCTCTGTATAGTATTACCTCTAAGACGCCAGTGAACACCACAGTCGATTCAAAATTAGGCCGTAAGAGAGGTTGTACAGACCTCATGCTTTCCCTCTTCTAAACCTATCTTAAACCTATCTTACATAAATTAGATTGGCGACCTATCCGTAAAATGATTATTTTAAATGCTTGTGCATTGTCCATAAATGTTTAAATGGACAGGCACCCTACTTTCTCAAGACCCGTTTCAAGTTCTGCACTCCTCCTCGAGTCCTTCGCTCATCTAATACTAATCTGTTGGCTGTTTCGCATGTACGTAAATCTACTTTTGGTGGCAAGTCATTTATTTACCTTGCATCCAGCCAATGGAATTAGCTTCCTCCCCATCTTTGGACTATCTCCTCACGAAAAAGTCTTAAGATTTTCCCTTTTTTCTCTAAATCTGTCAGTCATTGCTTTACCGGCACGACAACTTCGGTGCATATAGAGCTTTACAAATGTACACTAACATAACAAGTGATGTCTTACAAGGAATGTACAAGTGGACAGCGTTGGTGGACAATCACAAGGCAATGCCACAACTCAACCTCTATTCCATCTGCTCTATCCTAGTAGAGACGAAAATGCCCTCCCTGTAAACTGTAAGGTATTGTGTAGACCCACGTCCGCTCCTGACTTGTGGCCTGCACTCCTTGCCCTTTTCATAGACCAGGAGCTGCAAATAGGAGGTGCTGTGGGGTTATGGGTGAGGCAGGGGGTCCTCTGATGCCAGCTGGGAACAAAGGATTCGGGGACTCCTGTTATTTTGATGACTCAGCGTCTCCTGCATATTCACTCATTGTGTATGTCTGTTAGGATGTCCCTAAAAGACAGGGGAGTAGTTACCTTTGAGGCAGCAGGTGCGGTGGCACCAGGGCTGACAGCCCTTGGGGGCAGGGGGGGCATTGAACCCTGATTAATGCTGTATTGTAGTACTCCAGCATCAGTCATAGGGGCCGTGTTACTTGCTTGCCCCAGGGTTCATAGCATCCCTGTTTAGGTACTGCTATAAGATGTTCCCCACAGTTCTCAGGTGGGGTGGGTCTGGCGTGTCCTTCCGCCTCCCGGCATGCAGCGCGGCATCGCTTAATCTTGGCGGGATTTCACGGGCCTGGCACGCTGACGCCATCCAACGAGGCAGCCTTCGTAACTTGAAAGAGAGGCTTCGAAGAGCTCGCGACAGGCGAGCCAGCGGGTGCTGAAATATAGATAAAGCGGCCACAAAGTGCCGGGCTTGATGTGACAGAGCCGCGGGAAGCAGGGGCGGGAAGATTCATGGCCGCTTTAATTCCGTTTGCGTTTCAATCTGGCGGGAACGACTGTCTGGAGCTCTAAATATACTGCGGCATCCATTTGTAAAACCAGGCGCATTAAGGGTTCTGGGGAGGCTCGGTATTAATGTGCAGGCAAATATGGGATACATTAAGAGACCTAAGACTGCAGTGTGTGCCGTCAGCAGGTCTCGTGCCACAAGATCCTCAGAGCGCTCTTACCCAGCTCCTCACAATACCTGTGACCTATAGCTCCTAAAACTGCCTTAACCCCGCTCCTCACACTGCTTGTGACCTACAGATCCTCACACACTACCTCTACCCTATGAACACTATTTGGGCCTCCACCTTCAACACAATGCTCCCAGCTCCACACACAGCTTGTGGCACCCTCCTCACAGAGGGGCATATTATCAAGTACGGAGTTAAAATTATCGCCGGTTTAGCGGCAGAAAACTGCCGCTAAAGCGGCGATAATGGGCTTGATAATATGCCCTGGAGAATTCCAATAGAAGTCCATGTTCACACCAGAACATGGACTTCTATTGGAATTCTCAAGGGCATATTATCAAGCCCATTATCGCCGCTTTAGCGGCAGTTTTCTGCCGCTAAACCGGCGATAATTTTAACGCCGTTCTTGATAATATGCCCCAGAGTCTTTACCACCAGCCCCTCATTTATCAACTTGCCATAAGCTCCTCTTCTTGCCCGTGCGACAGCTCCTCACAATGCCACTGCCTCCAGGAACTCACTCTGTGTGCCTTTAGCTCCTCATTCTGTTCCTGCCCAAGCGCCTCACACTGCCCATGCTTCTAGCTCCTTCTACTGCCTGACAGTGTCACAAGCTCCTCACCTTGTGTGTGCCTCTAGCGCCTCTCACGGTATGTCATGTGCCACAAGATGCTGGCACTATCTCTGCCTGAGCTATCAAAGTGTTGCTACCCCTTGCTCCTCACACTGCCTATGTGCTATAAGCTCCTTACACTGCCCATGTACTAAAAGCTCCTCACACTGCCCATGTATCATAAGCTCCTCACACTGCCCATGTATCATAAGCTCCTCACACTGCCCATGTACCATAAGCTCCACACACATCCCATGTACCATAAGCTCCTCACATTGCCCATGTACCATAAGCTCCTAACACTGCCCATGTACCATAAGCTCCTCACACTGCCCATGTCCCATAAGCTCCTCAGACTGCCCATGTAGCATAAGCTCCTCACACTGCCCATGTACTCTAAGCTCCTCACACTGCCCATGTATCATAAACTCCTCACACTGCCCATGTACCATAAGCACCCCACACTGCCCATGTATCATAAACTCCTCACACTGCCCATGTACCATAAGCTCCTCACACTGCCCATGTACTATAAGCTCCTCACACTGCCCATGTACTATAAGCTCCTCACACTGCCCATGTACCATAAGCTCCTCACACTGCCCATGTACCATAAGCTCCTCCCACTGCCCATGTACCAGAAGCTCCTCACACTGCCCATGTACCATAAACTCCTCACACTGCCCATGTACCATAAACTTCTCACACTGCCCATGTACCATAAACTTCTCAAACTGCCCATGTACCACAAGCTCCTCACACTGCCCATGTACCATAAGCTCCTCACACTGCCCATGTACCACAAACACCTCACACTGCCCATGTACCATAAACTTCTCACACTGCCCATGTACCATAAACTTCTCACACTGCCCATGTACCATAAACTTCTCACACTGCCCATGTAGCATAAAGGCCTCACACTGCCCATGTACCATAAGCTCCTCACACTGCCCATGTACCATAAGCTCCTCACACTGCCCATGTACCATAAGCTCCTCACACTGCCCATGTACCATAAACTTCTCACACTGCCCATGTACCATAAACTCCTCACACTGCCCATGTACTATAAGCTCCACACACTGCCCATGTACCATAAGCTCCTCACACTGCCCATGTACCATAAGCTCCTCACACTGCCCATGTACTATGAGCTCCTCACACTGCCCATGTACCGTAAGCTGCTCACACTGCCCTTGTACCATAAACTCCTCACACTGCCCATGTACTATAAGCTCCACACACTGCCCATGTACCATAAACTCCTCACACTGCCCATGTACTATAAGCTCCACACACTGCCCATGTACCATAAGCTCCTCACACTGCCCATGTACCATAAACTTCTCACACTGCCCATGTACCATAAACTTCTCAAACTGCCCATGTACCACAAGCTCCTCACACTGCCCATGTACCATAAGCTCCTCACACTGCCCATGTACCACAAACACCTCACACTGCCCATGTACCATAAACTTCTCACACTGCCCATGTACCATAAACTTCTCACACTGCCCATGTACCATAAACTCCTCACACTGCCCATGTACCATAAACTTCTCACACTGCCCATGTACCATAAACTTCTCACACTGCCCATGTAGCATAAAGGCCTCACACTGCCCATGTACCATAAGCTCCTCACACTGCCCATGTACCATACGCTCCTCACACTGCCCATGTACCATGAGCTCCTCACACTGCCCATGTACCATAAACTCCTCACACTGCCCATGTACTATAAGCTCCACACACTGCCCATGTACCATAAACTCCTCACACTGCCCATGTACTAAAAGCTCCACACACTGCCCATGTACCATAAGCTCCTCACACTGCCCATGTACCATAAACTCCTCACACTGCCCATGTATCATAAACTTCTCAAACTGCCCATGTACCATAAGCTCCTCACACTGCCCATGTACTATAAGCTCCTCACACTGCCCATGTACCATAAACTCCTCACACTGCCCATGTATCATAAACTTCTCAAACTGCCCATGTACCATAAGCTCCTCACACATCCCATGTACCATAAGCTCCTCACACTGCCCATGTACCATAAGCTCCTCACACTGCCCATGTACCATAAACTCCTCACACTGCCCATGTACCATAAACTTCTCACACTGCCCATGTACCATAAACTTCTCAAACTGCCCATGTACCACAAGCTCCTCACACTGCCCATGTACCATAAGCTCCTCACACTGCCCATGTACCACAAACACCTCACACTGCCCATGTACCATAAACTTCTCACACTGCCCATGTACCATAAACTTCTCACACTGCCCATGTACCATAAACTCCTCACACTGCCCATGTACCATAAACTTCTCACACTGCCCATGTACCATAAACTTCTCACACTGCCCATGTACCATAAACTTCTCACACTGCCCATGTAGCATAAATGCCTCACACTGCCCATGTACCATAAGCTCCTCACACTGCCCATGTACCATAAGCTCTTCACACTGCCCATGTACCATAAACTTCTCACACTGCCCATGTACCATATACTTCTCACACTGCCCATGTACCATAAGCTCCTCACACTGCCCATGTACTATGAGCTCCTCACACTGCCCATGTACTATAAGCTCCTCACACTGTGTAGCCTTGTGCCATATTGCCTCACACTACTTATGTCTACAGTTCGTCACACTGTACATGGCCACAACTCTACCTATTTCCTGTCCATGTGTCCCCAGTCTTTCATCTTTTCCATGCCACAGGCTTTTCATGCTGTCCAAGTGGTCCCAGGTCCTCACACAGTCTGTCCATATCACATGCTCCCCACGTTGTCGATGTGTTCTCAGCGTCTCACCCTGTCCATGTCACACGCTCCTCATTCTGTCCATTTGTTCTCAGTGTCTCACCCTGTCCATGTCAGAGGCTCCTCACTGTCCACATGTTTTCAGCGTCTCACCCTGTCAAGGTCACATGCTCCTCATGCTTTCTATGTGATCTCAGCGTCTCACCCTGTCCATGTCACAAGCTCCTCACGCCATCCATGTGTTCTTAGCGTCTCACCCTTTCCATATCACATGCTCCTCACGCTGTCTATGTGATCTCAGCGTCTCACCCTGTCCATGTCACAAGCTCCTCATGCAATCCCTGTGTTCTCAGCGTCTCACCTTCTTCACGTCACATGCTCCTCATGCTGTACATATGTTCTGAGCATCTCATCCTTTCCATGCTACAGACTCCTCACGCTGTCCATGTGCCCCTGGCCCCCACACTGTGTGTCCATGTCACAGGCTCTTCATGCTGTCAATGTGTTCTCAGCGTCTCACCATCTCCATGTCACATGCTCCTCATGCCATCCTTGTGTTCTCAGCGTCTCACCCTCTCCATACACATGCTCCTCAAGCTGTCCATGTGTTTTCAGCGTCTCACCCTCTCCATGTCAAAAGCTTCTCACGCCGTCCATGTGTTCTCAGCGTCTCACCCTGTCCATGTCACAGGCTCCTCATTCTGTCTATGTGTTCTCAGCCTCTCACCCTGTCCATGTCACAGGCTCCTCACGCTATCCATGTGTTCTGAGCGTCTCACCCTCTTCACGTCACATGCTCCTCATGCTGTCCATGTGTTCTGAGCGTCTCACCCTCTTCACGTCACATGCTCCTCATGCTGTCCATGTGTTCTCAGCGTCTCACCCTGTCCATGTCACAGGCTCCTCACGCTGTCCATATTTTCTCAGCGTCTCACCCTCTTCACGTCACATGCTCCTCATGCTGTCCATGTGTTCTGAGCGTCTCACCCTCTTCACGTCACATGCTCCTCATGCTGTCTATGTGATCTCAGCGTCTCACCCTCTCCATGTCAGATGCTACTCATGCTGTCCATTGCCCTAGGCCCTCACACTGTCTGTCCATGTCACAGGCTCCTCACGCTGTCCATGTGTTCTCAGCGTCTCACCCTCTCAACACCACACGCTCCTCATGCTGTCCATGTGTTATCAGCGTCTCACCCTCTCCACACCACACGCTCCTCATGCTGTCCATGTGTTATCAGCGTCTCCCCCTCTCCATATCACATGCTCCTCATGCTGTCTATGTGATCTCAGCGTCTCACCCTCTCCATGTCAGATGCTACTCATGCTGTCCATTGCCCTAGGCCCTCACACGGTCTGTCTATGTCACAGGCTCCTCACGCTGTCCATGTGTTCTCAGCGTCTCACCCTCTCCATGTCACAGGCTACTCATCCCATCCATGTGTTCTCAGCGTCTCATCCTGTCCCTGACACAGGCTCCTCATGCCGTCCATGTTTTATCAGCGTCTCACCCTCTCCACACCACACGCTCCTCATGCTGTCCATGTGTTCTCAGTGTCTCACCCTCTCCATGTCATTAGCTCCTCAGGCTGTCCATGTGTTCGCAGTGTCTCACCCTCTCCACGTCACATGCTCCTCAGGCTGTTCATGTGTTCTCAGCGTCTCACCCTCTCCATGTCACATGCTCCTCAGGCTGTCCATGTGTTCTCAGCGTCTCACCCTCTCCATGTCACATGCTCCTCAGGCTGTTCATGTGTTCTCAGCGACTCACCCTCTCCATGTCAGAGGCTCCTCATGTTGTCCATGTGTTCTCAGCGTCGCATGTCTTCACAAACAACCAATGTGTTCACAGCAACCAATAGCAACATTGACATTCCTTATTACCGCAAGGAAAGGGGTGTGGTAAGATATTGTTACCCCTTTCTTTCAATTAACAAGTAAATATATCAATGATATAGGATGGTTCCTGTAGTCGTAAAGCATAGTACTTTTACCAATTGCCCTGGTTTGCAGTAAGAATTTGCAAAGTGGAAGCTGTATATGGGGAGCAGCTTACACTGTATGAATGATAGCTTTCAGCACTGGAAGTGGGGGAGTAGTGGTGGCAGCAGAAGTGGTCTCATGGACAGATACATGGTCCCTTCCTCCGCAGTACCCTTTTAGTTCGAGCCTACTAGACAGAATATGCGCTGCCTGTTGCGAGACATATTGAGGGCTTACCAAGAACATACAGGGGTCTGGATCCCGCCGATTGCTTACCACTGGTTGGCTTTTTTGTCACTCTCATTTGCCTGCTCCTTATTTGTGTCCCAGCTTGTTATCTTGTGCTTGTCCCGCCCATGGAGCATAGCCTCTTTAGTATCTCTTTTGAGTGGCTAGTTTCTTTGCTTCTACTGCTTACTTTTCAAGCATTACTTTTCTTTTGGGTTAAGTACTGCATGGGAGTGCATGTGTTTTCCAGCTTCTCCTTCATGTACTTCTCTCATCTGCACTCCATGTTGCTCTCTGTCACCTGTGTGCTTCTCTCTGCCATCTCTCTATGTTGTTCTTGCCCTGATCCAACCCATTACATAAAATTGTGTGTGTCATTTCGTAGGCATATACATACATGGTGCGTGTGCCTACAAAATAACATGACCATCATGTCATAGTGACTTTCTATCCTTTGTTTGCTGTAGCCATGTTGCACAGCTCCGGAAATGCTGTACTGCAAGGCTAAAAACCACTGTCAAAGCCAATAGTTCCCAAAGGCGAGACCTATAGGCTTTGTGAATACTTGTTTACAGTGCGCCCCTTTTTGGGGGATTGCAGACACTGCCCCTCTGAGGCACAGAAGGCGCAGTTCCAACACTTTGAAACTGTGAATACACTGATGAACCTCCAACTCTCTACTGCTAGTCGTCCACAACCATTTGTTAAATGCATCTTGCTTCATCAATGTTAAGGATTTTCTGCAAGTCCGAATAACCCCTCTGTGATGTGCCAGATTGACACAGACACGCGTGGCACAAAGATTTGAACTGGTTCAAATGCAGTCCCTGTGCAAACAGCACTGTGATGTGACCTTTCCACTCACTGCTATGACACAATATGTTGAAAACTAGGCTTTTTTCTAGGACAGTCTGGTGTGAGGCTTTGAATCTTTACCCACTCCTATTTTGATGCCCATCCATTTAACTTTTTTTTCTTCAAAAAACATACTTCCAAAGTGGAAGTTTGTTTTTCAAAAACAAATAACTAAAGATCCCCACACTCAGAGAATTTCTTTTTCCCTGGGTGTGGTGGTCATTATTTTCATTCTTCTTTGTCACCACCAGGTTTTGCCTAGCGGTGACGACCAGAAACAAGCATTTGCAATGCAATCAGTCTCCCCTTTTGGACCTTATAAGCAGTGCTTAGTTTGAGCCTGTGGTTTCCGATGCTGAGCACTAGCACTTAATCATTAACACCGGCACTTGAGCCCCAGTTAAGGTGACATTCATTTTGGGTAGGCAGAGGTCGATTAAGTGATTCGCCCAGAATCACAGTATGTTGAGCTGTCGCTGAGACTCGAACTTGGTTCGAAGGTGCCGAGGTCAGCAGCTCTGGCCATTATGCAACATTCTCTCCCTACTTGTAGGGTTTGTTGGTTCTGTGGAGAAATGGGCTGGTCAAAGCTGCTTCCTGACGAGTGCCCCTTCACTTATTTTTACAAATTAACCACTGCTTATAAGTGTTTAGCCATTCAGCACGTAACATTTTACGAACAACTTTGGTGTCGTTGGTGTTGTGTCATTAAGGATAAATAATGGCTCTCCAAAAGAGACGCATGTTTCCAATATTTTAGAAGAACAAAAATGCCAAATTATTTTAAATTTAACCTAATTTGTTTTCTTTATCATTATATACTTTAGTTCCATGGTCACTATTATTGTTTGTGGCATCAAAGCTCAAACACACTTATAAATTTTATGAAGCAAACATCACATAAAGGTACTGCAGCAACACAAAGAATATGTCATGTTTTTTTATTTGACCTGACCCCATTTTCAACATTTCAAGATGCAGGATAACGCAGTAGTAATCAGAACACCCAATGACATCTACCAGTGCCAACACGTGTTTTCCAATGCATGATAAAGGAATGGGAAGACACATCTATCAATATTGCAACTGGATAGGTATTTGAATTTAGAAAGGAAATCAAAGTTTAGGCTTTTTTACAATGCAGGCCCCAGCTGCACATGTTTCTGACAATGCTCAACATATATATCGCTCAATCTTTCTAATAATAAAATGGCTAAGTTTGCTTTTAATAAAAAAAGTGAAATAAAAAATGAAACCAGGATGATTGCAAAATGTAACCGCTTACTGCATACCAGGATGGGTTTATCTGGTTCTTGAGTCCTGTCTGGGGATTGCTACACGTTAATGCCATTACTGTATGCAAGTCCTGGGACATGAACAATTGAGATCAAGCAGACTTGGGACTGGGAGTAGGGGCTCTTCTGAAAAATATGCCAGCTGATACCAGAGCCTTTTACTGATGTTGGCTTTAGGGAGATTTGTTTGGCAGGTATAGGTGGGGATCGCATGCCATTAGTTTTTGCA
Source organism: Calotriton arnoldi (assembly GCA_963921515.1). NCBI lineage: Eukaryota > Metazoa > Chordata > Amphibia > Caudata > Salamandridae > Calotriton > Calotriton arnoldi. Next base: position 2,870,733 of record CAWUFW010000210.1, on the reverse strand, counting down.
AATGATCATTTCAGAATTCACAGCTTTTTAAGTTCATATTATAGCCTTATAGCCGAGGGCTATACCGGCTGTTAAAGGCCCTGATCCCGAACCGGTATAGCCTGAGGCAGAAGGGCTATAAGGCTATTAGAACATTCCACCCACTAAGGGTAGAATGTTCTAAATTAAAAATGGAGAAACAAAAAGACAAACATTGGAATGTTGGAGCGCTGGGCTTATACCAGCCATTATAAGCCCAGAGCAACTCCATTGTCTTCAATGGAGCTCCCAACATTCCAATGTTCTAAATAGTAGTATGGCTCTGTCTGGATAGCGGGGGCGGGAGTACACCTTGTTTTTGCTCCTTACGGCCTCCTGTACCAGTTGTGGTAAGTTAACCCCTAGTACGGCAGAATAACTATCACATGCTTTTGGTTCTATTATTGTTGTAAGACTAACAACAGGGTATGGGGCGGGACCAGCGACCCTTTCTGTCGCATGTCAAAAAATGGGAGGGGTTGGTGGTACTGCCCAGAGGGTGGGGGGAGTTAAGGGTTAAAAAGGTTACCAGTTTGTTATGATATATCAGAGGACAGGGACACACACAGGTGAACAGGAAGGGACTTTGACAGAGAGGTGGAGACATGTTGTACACCACCCAGAAACAACACAGTCCCAATACAACCTAGGAACGTCATGGGTAGCATACTAAAGATATTAACATGGAATGTTAGAGGCCTAGCGCAGCCTGGGAAGCGACAGAGAATATATGCATACCTTAAAAGATACCACGTGACAATAGCCCTCCTCCAGGACACACATGTTTGGGGAGATTGTCTCCCGGCACCATGGAAACGATGGAGGGGACAGCTATACACCACATCATACTCGGGGCTTGCCAGAGGTACCCTGATCTGGATAGCCCCGGGAGTAATGTTCCGATGTACTAGCCATGTGGTTGATCCTGATGGCCAATATGTGATACTTTCGGGTACAGTAGATGGCCGAGATCTCTGTTTAATCTCAGTCTATGCCCCAAACTCAGACCATTCACAGATCTTCACTGACCTAATTACGGCTGCAACCCCACTTTTAACTAATGACATTATACTGGCGGGTGATTCTAACTGCGTGTTGGATCCGGTCCTGGACCGCGAACCCTCTAAGGCAAACATGAAACCACATATGACGGCTTGTTTGCGGGCATTGTTGCATGAATTTAACCTCAAAGACGTTTGGCATGAAAGACACCCGACATCCAGGGCCTTTTCCTGTTACACTCCGGAATCGGGCACACACAGTAGGCTAGATTATATTTTCACAACCCCCAACATTGCCACCCTGGTCTCAGACACATCATATTTAGCCAGATACCTTTCTGATCACTCCCCTCTCTTGACGGCTATAGCACAGGGTCGACCACGTCCTGCGGTGCCACAGTACCGTCTACGAGCAGAGGCATTGACGGACCCCCCCATTTCTGGCCACGTTACTTACAACACTTGACAATTATTTTAATGAGAACTGGGGCTCCTCCTCGTCGAGGGCTTATGACTGGGAGGCGATAAAGGTGGTCCTTCGGAGAGTGTGCATTTACACCACTTATGGGGTCAAGAAGCAGTTGGAACTCGACCTGGACTGCGACGAAACCAAACGACTAGAAATAGAATGAACCCTTCCTGCCCAACCCCATAGGCTAGAGGAATGTCGCCAACTGAGAAGCATGACATTAGAGGACTGGCACCGGCTGGAAAAATATACCCATAAGGCATACAGACAGTGCTTGCTTGCGGAGGGGGACAAAACTGGGGCTTTGTTGGCCAGACTCACAAGGCAACCGCAGTCAAGAGACCCAATCTTGGCGTTGCGAAATGTAGGGGGCACACTACGCACCTCTCAGGCATCCATATACACGTTAATTAAGGAAAATCTTAAAAATCTATATGTGCTACACCTGCCGACACCTGACACGCAATACAAACCTACTTAGCTGACCTAGAATTACCAAAATTGTCAGAGGTTAATAGGAATGCACTAGAGATGGACTTGACTGGGGAGGAGATCCTCTCCTCACTGATAAACCAAAAGCCGGCTAAAGCCCCAGGAGGAGATGGTTTTCCCACCAAATTCTATCATAGAACTGCAGATATGCATACAGGCAGACTGGTTGAGGTATATTACAAGGCCTTCGCGGTTGGACATCTCCCAGACACAATGCGGGAGGCATTGTAGTTTTGGTGCCCAAGCCGGGCAAGCCAGAGGACGGGTATGGTCCTATAGACCTCTCTCGATGCTTGACGTCAACGTTAAAATACTCAGCGGACTGTTGGTATCCCGATTACTCCCTCACTTGCCTGCACTGGTACATGAAGACCAGTGCGGTTTAATACCTAAAAGGAGTACAGCATTAAACCTACGTAGACTCTTTCATATAATGCAGGCCCCTAAAACCCAGACGGGTCCATATGCACTTACCTTCCTCGACATAGAACAAGCATTCGACTTGGTGAGGTGGGATTATATATGGCAGGTCATGGACAAACTGGGGTTTGGGCCCAAATATATACGATGTGTACAGATACTTTACACTGTTCTGCCCTTCCCTTTGTGCCGGGGCACCAGGCAGGGATGACCACTGTCCCCATTGCTTTTCGCGATGGCGATGGAACCACTTGCAGTGCTGCTTCGTAGCAGACCGAGACAGTGAGGCATCCCAATTGGAGGGTCCATCCATGTGGTGTCGTTTTATGCTGACGACGCCCTAATTTACCGATGGGACCCGGATACGGCAGTGCCGCTACTACAGAAGGCTCTATTCGATTTTGCAGTTGTCTATGGCCTTTCGGTAAACTTACAGAAGTCCCGAGTTATGCCACGGGTGACACTGGTGAATCTTGAACCCACGTTGCACCCGCGTTTCTCTATCCCGTGGTGTCGAGATACTAAGGTATTAGGCTGGCCCTAGATAAACAGAAATTCTTAGACTTAAACATGGGTAGAGTACTGGCGGGGTTACATGCCTCGGTCCAGTTCTGGAGGGACCTCCCATTGACGTTAATGGGTCGCTCCGCCCTGGTGAAAATGGTGATCCTCCCTCGTTGTCTGTATATGTCATGCAGAATTCGCTCTATGAAATCCCCCGGCAATTATATCTCACCTCTAAGATCCTGCATACTTCCTATGCAGGCACACGTGTAAGGGGTAGGTGTCGGAGCGCAGTGCACCCAATGACAACCCCCATCACGGTGCGGGCGAACACGTGGTAGCCTATGGAGCGATCTATAACTTACAACTAGGTCGCAACAAGAGCGTTCACTATTTGAGCTTAGGCCACCTTGTAGTTTTCACAAGGGGGACCGCTAATCTCTCTACAGTAGGGTTCTTCACCCATTCACTTTTTTACACTTTTTATATCCACTTTATTGGTCCTGAGGAAGCGCCAGGGATCGTTACGACCATTGAAGGGCGTGAAACATGTCGACCGAAGAGTTACTGAGGCACATTATCGCCTAGTCAGTAACGCACAACCTACGGGTTTTTTAACCTGTCAGGGGAACCCACACATTAAAACTAGCTTTTTTCGGTATCCCCTAGCCAGTGTTAATCATTCACTCACTCACTCACCCTTTCTTACGAACCCTCAGACTTTCTACATGTGGTCTGGGGTTGCGGGGGTTCAAGGCCATACTGGGAGGAGATACTTGGTACCCTCGAACAAGCAACAGGATGGGAACTTGAGGGCACCCCAAGTGAAATATTATTGGGTCTTTTGCCCGCCCCAATAAATAAAAAACGTAGCCGTAGGTTTTTGAACTTGGGGCTAGTGCTAGCGAAACGCCGCATAGCTATTAGATGGCTGAACCCGCATCCACCAAGCCACAGGGAATGGTTACGAGACATGGTGGAGTGGGCCACAGCTGAAGAAGTCAGAATGAATCAGGTTAGATGGGATGAAAAGCTTGAAGATGGATTGAAAGCATGAAGACAGATAGTAGAGCTGAGCACTCGGGGAGACATGTTAACCACGGAGAGTGCGCCTGAATAAACAAAAAAGGTTGTATGTTCCCCCTTGTTGCACACCTAAGGGAGGAAATAGAGAGAGCTACGGCTAAAGCAAGTAAACATGTACAACTGTCCTGTTACAAAAACAATGGGGTGAATGTACTGCTGTTCATGTATCCATATTTAGACGCTCCACCACATGGCTTTCATTCTTGCTTGGTCACTGGACCTTGTTTCACCTGGGAAGGAGGGGGGTGGTGGGGAAAAAGGGGATGTTTTGCTGACATAATGTATTAAGATGCATTTATCTCTGATTCCTGGTACTGCAAAATTAATTTTAAATTTGTTTTTAAAAAAATGTAGAAGAGGCCAGCCGTCAGCTGAAAGATGTTTTTTGTAGCAGAAACCTGAAGGGTGATCTTATCTATAATTTCTGCCTACACTGGAGGTGCTTGATATGAAACTAATTATTTAGAGATATAATTAAAAGAAGATTTTCAGTACTTGAAATTAAGTTTCTGGCATTTTCTACTTTTACATTGTTGTTGAAGATTAATAAGTCAGCCATAAACCCAACTGGGTGGCCAACCGTGGCTAGTATTAGGGAACACGTTGTCAATTATGTAAGTAGTTTCAGATTCCCAATGTGGGAGTATCTGTCTCACATGTTTGATCCTTGATGGAGGTATTGAATTGATAGGTCAGCTGTCTTTGGAGCAGTAACACAGTACTGTGACTTTAGATGTGACTACTCTATATGTGTCCATTGAGCATGATACAGGTCTATATGCAGCCTCTTATTAATCCCATAACCTTATGTTGGTATTAATGATAAAAAGTATCTTGAAGAACAATTATTTAATTTTTTCCTGGTAATGATTACATCTAAACTGATGGAATAGCATTGATGGGTTTTTGGAAAGAAACACTGCTTCCTCCTCCGTAACCGAAGGACAGTCCAAACATGTTCTAGTGTGGCTTCGGTACATTGATGACCTTCTGGGTGGTAACATCAGTGACTTAGAAGAAGACATTTAGGTCTTATATGTGAACATATATAACTTGAGATTGCCGTATACATGTCGTTTTGAGATAATAGAGTTTCGATAGCTTGAACTATAGCTTGAACTATGTGGAAGGAACAATGGGGCATATTATCAAGGGCAGTATCGCCACTTTAGCGAAAATCAAGAACTGTAAAACCAGTGGCGGCTGGCATAGGTAAGAGCGGTCAGACGGTGGCGTGGCGGGGGCGGAGCAGGGTAGGGAGGGAGTCAACAGATGACGGGATAGGTAAAATTGAATTAAAAAATTATTAAAACCACTTACCTTGCGCTCGACGCATTGCCGCGGCGAGCGCTAGGTAAGTGGTTTTATTTATATATTTATTTATTTTTACCTATCCCGTTTTCTGTCGACTCCCCCATTGCTGCCTCGCCTCACCGGTCTTACCTGTGCCAGCCGCCACTGTGTTGTTTATGTGACTAGTTTGTTCTAGCACCTCTGGATGACATTCGGTCAGAAGGGGGAAACAATCAGTTCCGGTAGTGGGTCAGTACTCACATGGTAGGATTATGTGACGTTTACAAATAATAATTTGGGATTTGTTGGGCTCCTGTTCACTCCATGCTGACTTTGTAGTTGCAATCATTTTCCATTCAAGAAAGCTGCATATATACCCTTAAATTTGTGGGTGAGCCAGGACTTTTCCTGAGCCTCAATGGCTGTTCAGTTTCTTTCTGATTTGGTGCACATTTGAGACTTAGTCCATTTCTGATTATTGAGAGCCTTCATGGCAAATGATTTCTATGTATTTAATGAGATTGTTATTGCATTTTAACTTAAAAAAATCAGTGAATGCGCTGTCGCTTGCAAGTCTCTAGTAAATAAATACAACTTAAAAAGGGAAAAAGCCCATCCGTCACTTACCAGTTGTTACCATTGGTTGGCTTCAACATCACTTTCATTTCCATGCTTCTCATTGGTCTGTGCCTCCTGCTTTCCCGTTCTCTTTCTGTCCATGTCAGTTCTATGGAGCATGGACCAAGTACAGTTTCCTGGCTCCGGCCAGTGTCCTTCCACAGGCCGCGCGCGCACTTGCAAAAGTCTGTTTTGTAAAATGTTCTAGCGTAGCACTCTTTAAGACTGCTCCATTTTGCAAGCCATTTCTACCTGCCCCTCCAAACTCAATCGGTTGTTGATTGCCCTGACCATCCCACCAACTCCCTCCCTCCTGTCGATGCTTGACCCCTCACTCCTTTGCTTGCCTGATCCTCCAACCCTTCCCCACACCTGTCCCTGCTTGCCTCCATTCTTCCCCCTGACAAAGCTTAAACCATAGCCTGCCCCCCTCACCCTGTCATTGCTTGCCCGACCCCCGTTATTGCTTGCCCCTTCCTTGCTGCCCCTTCCCACCAGATACATAAGTGCTATGGCTGCGTGATAGGATAGTGCTTTAATTTTCTTTAATTTCAGCAATGTTGCACAGAAGCCACACTGCTGTGCAACATGGCTGAAAGTAAATAAAATAAAAGATAAAAGCGTTATTATGAGGTCAACACTGGCCACGTCATATTGCTTTCTTGTATTACTTTCAGCCATGTTGCACAGCAGCCCCGCGGCTCTGTGAAATGTCTAAAAAACATTGGCAAGCCCTATAGATCTCATTTACCCGAGATCTATTGGCTTTGCCAGAGCTTTTTGAGTCATTCCTTTCCTACTGACTATAGTTTAGTTTGAAATGCTTTTGTGAATCTTGCCTCTAGGGACACATTTCCTCAGGCTTGATGTTAACACCATCCCGACATTGGGCGCCATTATCATGCAGATTGTCTAGGGGTACCGCGCACCCACACCAGCAAGGGAAAAAATCTTGTAACACCCCTAGATACCTGAAACAGCAGTGGTGTAACGAAACTTGAGGGGTCCCCACTGCAAAGTACATGAAGGGGGCCCCCTACACTCCAGACCCAGTCAGGAGCTCTCACGTCAGGGGCCTGCCACCCATGCACAGTGCCAGAGGGGGCCCCCGTGCACCGCGGGGGCTGCTGGGGCCATTGTTATGCCAGCGTGAAACAGTAGTGATGAGATGTGCTTGTTTTGCACGCTTTGGAACTGATCTGACACATCTGCACATCCTCTGGGCTCAGCTTGTTTATTGTTCACACTTCATATATTTGAGCCAATGTCTGGCTTGCTGAACATTCTCTGCAAAAAGAACTTCACAGACTGTAAAACACACACACGCACAGACACACACAGATGCAAAACAGTGAAGAGAATGTTCTTTCCCACCAGGACTCGAAGCACATCATTGAGTAGCGACATCTCTCCACAGCGCAGCAATGTGCCAGGCCCAGTTAAGTGATCACATGCAGTGTTAAATTTTTGGAAAATGTACATTCTCGCTTCACCTGGATCCAGTCCCCTGAGGCTTCTCATCTGGTGCCTGAGAAGTGACAATTCTGACTTTTACAGCTTATTAATGTTTCTGTAAAATGAAATCCAAGAGGAGGCGACAGACAGACTCATGTAGAGCCTCATATGTAGCCAGGCTTCTCCTAAGACCCAGTGGGACCTGGCTACCCATCATATGAAGCCACTGTTGGACTAAACCATGGTACAAAGACAATACAGGTCCCGTTGACCTCTGAGGCCACTGTTGGACTCATCTGTAGTACAAAATCAATGCAGATCTCGGGGACCCCTATTTCTGAGGCCACTGTTAGACTCGTACGTGCTGCTGCATCAGTGCAGACCCTGGGGACCCCCACCTCTGAGGCCACTATTGGACTCATCCATGGCAGGAGCTCGGTGCTGACCTCTAGCAGCAAAACAGCTGCAGGTCTCCTCCCAGCCCTCAAGCAGCGCAACAGCTCCAGTTTCCTCACTGTCCTCTAACAACACTAAAGCTCCAGGTCTCCTATTTGTCCTCTAGCAGCAAGACAGCTCCACATTTCCACTGTATCATCTAGCACTAATACAGTTGTCTCACTGCCCCCTGGTAGCACCACAGCGTCACGTCTCCTTTCTGTCCTCTAGCAGCAACACAGACCAGGTATCCTCTCTGTCCTCTAGCAGCAACACCGACCAGGTATCCTCTCTGTCCTCGAGCAGCAGCAAAGCTACAGGTGACAAATCTGTCCTCTAGCTGCAACACAGACAAAGGTCTCCCCTCTGTACCCTAGCAGCAACATAGCTCCACATTTCTACTCTATCCTCTAGTACAAATACAGCTGTCTCACTGCCCCCTGGTAGCACCACAGCTCCACGTCTCCTTTCTGTCCACTAGCTGCAACACAGATCAGGTATCCTCTCTGTCCTCTAGCAGCAACACAGACCAGGTATCCTCTCTGTCCTCTAGCGGCAACGCAGACCAGGTATCCTCTCTGTCCTCTAGCAGCAGCAAAGCTGCAGATGTCACCGCTACCCTCTAGCTGCAACACAGCTACAGGTCTCCTCTCTGTACCCTAGCAACACCGCGGCTCCAGGTCTGCTGTCAGCCTTCCAGCAGCACTACACCTCCAGGTCTCCTCTATGTTCTCTAGCAGCAACACCACTCTTTATCCTCCATGTCTTCTAGCAGCACCACTGCTCCAGGTCTCCACTCAGTCCTCTAGTAGCAGCACGGCTGCAGGTCCCACCTCTGTTCTCTAGCTGCAGTTCCTCCCACTGTCCTCTACCAGCATCACAGCTACAGGCCCCCTCTCTGTTCCCTAGCAGCAGCACCACAGCTCCAGGTCTCCTCACAGCTCTCTAGCAGCACAACAGCACAACAGCACCTTGTCCCCTCAGTGTCATCTATTAGCAACATAGCTGCAGGTATCCGTCCTGTCCACTAGCAGTATCAAAGCTCTAGGTCACTTCCTAGTAATCTAGCAGTACCAGAGCTCCAGGTATTCTCTATGTCCTCTAGCAGTACCAGAGATCCAGGTATCCTCTATGTCCTCTAGCAGTACCAGAGCTCCAGGTATCCTCTATGTCCTCTAGCAGCACCACAGCTCCAGATCCTCTTGCTTACCTCAAGCAGCACCACACCTGCAGGTGTCATCTCTGTCTTCTACTGCCAACCAAGCATGTTTATGTCACCCCTGTCTTCCAGCAGCAACACAGCCCCAGGCCTCCTCTCAGCCTCTAGCAGCACCACAGCTCCATCCTCTTCCCTGTCCTCTAGAAGCACCACAGATCCAGGTCTTCTCTGCCTTCCACCACCACCATAGCTGCAGGTCTCCTCTGAGCCCTCAAGCTGCTCCACAGTTCCACGTCTCTTCTCAGCCTCTAGCAGCACCACTGCTCCAGCCTCTTCCCGGCCCTCTAGCAGCACCACAGCTCCAGCCTCTTCCCGGTCCTCTAGCAGCACCACAGCTCCAGCCTCTTCCCGGTCCTCTAGCAGCACCACAGCTGCAAGTCTCCTCTCAGCCTCTAGCAGCACCACAGCTCCAAGTCTCCTCTCTGCCTCTAGAGCACCACAGCTCCAGCCTCTTCCCGGTCCTCTAGCAGCACCACAGCTCCAGCCTCTTCCCGGTCCTCTAGCAGCACCACAGCTCCAAGTCTCCTCTCAGCCTCTAGAGCACCACAGCTCCAAGTCTCCTCTCCGCCTCTAGAGCACCACAGCTCCAGCCTCTTCCTGGTCCTCTAGCAGCACCACAGCTCCAGCCTCTTCCCGGTCCTCTAGCAGCACCACAGCTCCAAGTCTCCTCTCAGCCTCTAGAGCACCACGGCTCCAGCCTCTTCCCTGCTCTCTAGAAGCACCGTAGATCCAGGTCTTCTCTGCCTTCTACCACCACCATAGCTGCAGGTCTCCTCTAAGTCCTCTAGCAGCACCACAGCTCCAAGTCTCCTCTCAGCCTCTAGCAGCACCACGGCTGCTCCAGCCTCTTCCCTGCTCCCTAGAAGTACCACAGCTCCAGGTCTTCTCTCTGTCTTCTACCACCACCATAGCTGCAGGTCTCCTCTAAGGCCTCAAGCTGCTCCATAGATCCAGGTCTCCCGTCTCTCTGCTAACAGCAACAGTGCTACAGGTATCCTCTCTGTCTCCATTAAGCACCACGGCTACAGATCTCCCCTCTGTCCTCTAGCACCATCACATCTCCAGGCCTCCTCTCTGACTTCTGGAAGCATCGTAGCCCCAGGCCTCCTCTCTTCCCTCTAGAAGTAACACAGTTTCAGGTCTCCTCCCTTGTCCCTACCAGCACCACAGCTCAAACCCTCCTGTGTGTCCTCTAGCAGCACCACATCTCCAGGCCTCCTCTCTTCCCTGTGGACGTAGCATGTCTTCAGGTCTCCTCCCTTGTCACGAGCAGTATCACAGCTCCAGGCCTCCTCTCTTTCGTCTGGAAGTAGCACTGCTCCAGGTCTCTTCTCTGTCCTCCAGCAGCACCACATCTCCAGGCCTCCTCTCTGTCCTCTGGAAGAAGCACGGCTTCAGGTGTCCTCCATTGTACCTAGCAGCACCACAGCTCCAACCCTGATCTCTGTCCTCTAGCAGCACAATATCTCCAGATCGCCTCTTAGTACGTTAGCAGTGCCACAGCTGCAGGTCTCCTCCATGTCCACTAGCAGTACCACAGCTGCGGGTCTCCTCCATGTCCACTAGCAGTGCCACAGCTGCAGGTCTCCTCCATGTCCACTAGCAGTACCCCAGCTGCAGGTCTCCTCCATGTCCACTAGCAGTACCCCAGCTGCAGGTCTCCTCCATGTCCACTAGCAGTACCCCAGCTGCAGGTCTCCTCCATGTCCCCTAGCAGTACCAGCAGCTGCAGGTTTCTTCCCTGTCCTCTAGCAGCACAATATCATAAGGTCTCCTAATAGTACTCGGGCAGCACCATGGCTGCAGTTCTCCTCCCTGTCCTAAAGTAGCCCCACAGCTTCCAGTATTCCTCTTAGTACTCTAGCTGCAGGGTTCTCCCTGTTCCATAGCAATACCACAGCTCCAGGTCTCTTCTTTGTACTCTAGCAGTACCCCAGCTGCAGGTCTCCTCCATGTCCACTAGCAGTACCACAGCTGCAGGTCTCTTCCCTGTCCTCTAGCAGCACACTATCATAAGGTCTCCTAATAGTACTCGGGCAGCACCACAGCTGCAGGTCTCTTCCCTGTCTTCTGGCAGCAATGCAGCTCCAGTTTTCCTTTTAGTACTTTAGTCGTGCCACAGTTGCAGGTCTCCTCCCGCTCTACTAGCAGTACCACAGCTGCAGGTCTCTTTCATTTCCTCTAGCAGCACTACGGGTACAGTTTTTCTCTAGGTACTTTAGCAGTACCACTGTGGCAGGTCTCCTCTCTGACCACCAGCAGCACCACAGCTCCAGGTCTCGTTCCAAAATCTAGCAGCCCCACAGCTCTAGGTCTCTTCCCTGTTCTCTAGCAGCAAAACAGCTCCAGGTCTCTTCCCTGTCCTCTAGCAGCAAAACAGCTCTAGTTTTGCTCATAGTACTTTAGCAGAACTACCGCTACGGGTCTCCTCCCTTTCCTTTCCTTTCCTGCAGGTCTCCTTCCTGCCCTCTAGCAGCGCCACAGCTCCGGTTCTCTTCCCTCCCGCTAACAGCATCACAGCTGCAGGTCTTCACCCTGTCCTCCAGCAGCACCACAGCTGCAGGTCTCTTCCTTGTCCTCTAGCAGTATCACAGCGCCAGGGCTCTTCTCTGCCTTCTAGCAGCACCACAGCTCCAAGTGTCTTCTCTGCCCTCTAGCAGCACCACAGCTCCGGTTCTCTTCCCTCCCGCTAGCAGCATCACAGCTGCAGGTCTTCACCCTGTCCTCCAGCAGTACCACAGCTGCAGGTCTCTTCCTTGTCCTCTAGCAGTATCACAGCTCCAGGTCTCTTCTCTGCCCTCTAGCTGCACCGCAGCCCCGTGTCTCTTCTCTGCCCTCTAGCAGCACCACAGCTCCAGGTCTCTTCCTTGTCCTCTAGCAGTATCACAGCTCCAGGTCTCTTCTCTGCCCTCTAGCAGCACCACAGCTCCGGTTCTCTTCTCTGCCCTCTAGCTGCACCACAGCCCCATGTCTCTTCTCTGCCCTCAGACAGCACCACAGCTCCAGGTCTCTTCCCTGTCCTCTAGCAGGACCACAGCTGCAGGTCTCCTCCCTTGTCCCTACCAGCACCACAGCTGCAGGTCTCTTCCCTTTCCTCTAGCAACACCACAGCAGCTCCAGGTCTCTTCTCTGCCCTCTAGCAGCACCACAGCTCCAGGTCTCTTCTTTGTCCCCTAGCAGCACCACAGCTCCAGGTCTCTTCTCTGCCCTCTAGCAACACCACAGCTCTAGTTTTCCTCTTGGTATTTTAGCAGTATCACAGCTGCAGTTCTTCACCCTGTCCTCTAACAGCACCATAGCTCAAGGTCTCTTCTCTGCCCTCTAGCAGCACAACAGCTCCATGTTTCTTCTCTGCCCTCTAGCTGCACCACAGCTCCAGGTCTCTTCTCTGCCCTCTAGCAGCACCACAGCTGCAGGTCTCTTCCTTGTCCTCTAGCAGCACCACAGCTCCAAGTGTCTTCTCTGCCCTCTAGAAGCACCACAGCTCCAGGTCTCTTCCCTGTCCTCTAGCTGGACCACAGCTCCAGGTCTACTCTCTGCCCTCTAGCTGGACCACAGCTCCAGGTCTCTTCACTGCCCTCTAGCAGCACCACAGCTCCATGTTTCTTCTCTGCCCTCTAGCTGCACCACAGCTCTAGGTCTCTTCTCTGCCCTCTAGCAGCACCACAGCTCCAGTTTTCCTCTTTGTACTTTTGCAGTATCACAGCTGCAGGTCTTCACCCTGTCCTCTAACAGCACCACAGCTCCATGTCTCCTCTCTGCCCTCTAGCTGGACCACAGCTCCAGGTCTCTTCTCTGCCTTCTAGCAGCACCACAGCTCCATGTTTCTTCTCTGCCCTCTAGCTGCACCACAGCCCCAGGTCTCTCTCTGCCCTCTAGCTGCACCGCGTCCCTGTGTCTCTTCTCTGCCCTCTAGCTGCACCACAGCCCCAGGTCTCTTCTCTGCCCTCAAGCAGCACCACAGCTGCAGGTCTCTTCCCTTTCCTCAAGCAGCCCCACAGCTCCAGGTCTCTTCTCTGCCCCCTAGCAGTACCACAGCTCCAGGTCTCTTCTCTGCCATCTAGCAGCACCACAGGTCCAGGTCTCTTCTCTGCCCTCTAGCTACACCGCAGCCCCGTGTCTCTTCTCTGCCCTCTAGCTGCACCACAGCCCCAGGTCTCTTCTCTGCCCTCAAGCAGCACCACAGCTGCAGGTCTCTTCCCTTTCCTCAAGCAGCCCCACAGCTTCAGGTCTCTTCTCTGCCCTCAAGCAGCACCACACCTGCTGGTCTCTTCTCTGCCGTCTAGCTGCACCACAGGTCCAGGTCTCTTCTCTGCCCTCTAGCTGCACCACAGCTCCAGGTCTCTTCTCTGCCCTCTAGCTGTACCGCAGCCCCGTGTCTCTTCTCTGCCCTCTAGCAGCACCACAGGTCCAGGTCTCTTCTCTGCCCACTAGCTGCACCGCAGCCCCAAGTCTCTTCTCTGCCCTCTAGCAGCACCACAGGTCCAGGTCTCTTTCCGGCCCTCTAGCAGCACCACAGCTCCAGTTTTCCTCTTAGTACTTTAGCAGTATCACAGCTGCAGGTCTTCACCCTGTCCTCTAACAGCACCACAGCTCCATGTCTCCTCTCTGCCCTCTAGCTGGACAACAGCTCCAGGTCTCTTCTCTGCCCTCTAGCAGCACCACAGCTCCATGTTTCTTCTCTGCCCTCTAGCTGCACCACAGCTCTAGGTCTCTCTCTGCCCTCTAGCTGCACCGCAGCCCCGTGTCTCTTCTCTGCCCTCTAGCAGCACCACAGGTCCAGGTCTCTTCTCTGCCCTCTAGCTGCACCGCAGGCCTGTGTCTCTTCTCTGCCCTCTAGCTGCACCACAGCCCCAGGTCTCTTCTCTGCCCTCAAGCAGCACCACAGCTGCAGGTCTCTTCCCTTTCCCCAAGCAGCCCCACAGCTCCAGGTCTCTTCTCTGCCCCCTAGCAATACCACAGCTCCAGGTCTCTTCTCTGCCCTCTAGCAGCACCACAGGTCCAGGTCTCTTCTCTGCCCTCTAGCTGCACCGCAGCCCCGTGTCTCTTCTCTGCCCTCTAGCAGCACCACAGCTCCAGGTCTCTTCTCTGCCCTCTAGCTGCACCACAGGTCCAGGTCTCTTCTCTGCCCTCTAGCTGCACCGCTGCCCTGTGTCTCTTCTCTGCCCTCTAGCTGCACCACAGCCCCAGGTCTCTTCTCTGCCCTCAAGCAGCCCCACAGCTGCAGGTCTCTTCCCTTTCCTCAAGCAGCCCCACAGCTTCAGGTCTCTTCTCTGCCCTCTAACAGCACCACAGCCCCAGGTCTCTTCTCTGCCCTCTAGCAGCACCACACCTGCTGGTCTCTTCTCTGCCGTCTAGCTGCACCACAGGTCCAGGTCTCTTCTCTGCCCTCTAGCTGCACCACAGCTCCATGTTTCTTCTCTGCCCTCTAGCTGTACCACAGCTCCAGGTCTCTTCTCTGCCCTCTAGCTGCACCGCAGCCCCGTGTCTCTTCTCTGCCCACTAGCAGCACCACAGGTCCAGGTCTCTTCTCTGCCCATTAGCTGCACCGCAGCCCCAAGTCTCTTCTCTGCCCTCTAGCAGCACCACAGGTCCAGGTCTCTTTCCGGCCCTCTAGCACCATCACAGCTCCAGTTTTCCTCTTAGTACTTTAGCAGTATCACAGCTGCAGGTCTTCACCCTGTCCCCTAACAGCACCACAGCTCCATGTCTCCTCTCTGCCCTCTAGCTGGACCACAGCTCCAGGTCTCCTCTCTGCCCTCTAGCTGGTCCACAGCTCCAGGTCTCTTCTCTGCCCTCTAGCAGCACCACAGCTCCATGTTTCTTCTCTGCCCTCTAGCTACACCACAGCTCCAGGTCTCTTCTCTGCCCTCTAGCTGCACCGTAGCCCCATGTCTCTTCTCTGCCCTCCAGCTGCACCACAGCCCCAGGTCTCTTCTCTGCCCTCAAGCAGCACCACAGCTGCACGTCTCTTCCCTTTCCTCAAGCAGCCCCACAGCTTCAGGTCTCTTCTCTGCCCTTTAGCAGCACCACAGCCCCGGGTCTCTTCTCTGCCACCCAGCAGTACCAGACAGAAGATATGCTCTTGTGCCTACACTTCAGATTGTGACACAATGAGATCTGTTTCCAGAGCTTCCCTCTGGCCCCCCGCTTGGCCAAACTGTGTTTCCCATGACTAATATGTTAACTCTCTGTGCCTCTTTTCCCTTCACTGCCAAAAGTGGAAGTGCTTAGAAATGGCCTATGGGCGAGTATGGAGCACTGTGTATGAAATTTAACAATTAACTTTATCTAACAGTTACTTCCTGCGCTCTATAAGGTATGCCTTATGTTGCTTTAAAACAATGTGTATTTCCGTTCAAAGTAAGAGTGGGTGACCTCAGTGGGCCAACAGGGAGTAGGGTCTTCCCTCTTTGACAGGGCGGTTGTATGACTAAATATTGGGGACAAAAATATCAGAATACACTAATATTGCATCATAATGTCGATTTTACATATTTTGTACGTAAACTACTTTGTATGTAAACTACAAAAATATTGAAAAAAATATTATGGGCCGGAATATTGTCAAAAAAGTAAGTATATCAAAATAACTGTCTATATATATTAACTGAAAAAAATAAAAGTTAAAATAACATTATAGTTAGGTGACTGTAACTTATGCCCTAAGGCAACTCGCGTCCCCTCCATGCACAGTTTTCTCATCAATAATTTCACTGCAAATGTTGCAGTGATTTTGTCATAAAGGATGTCATGAGTGATGTAATATGTGGGGTAATTAGCTATTCATGGCGAGAGCTCGCGTTACAGACACCTTAGGGCTCAAGTTATAGTTACGTGAGATGACTATAACTGTCACTGGAGAATTTCAGTGGTTTGTAGAGTTTCAAATGTTACGTTGTTACTGAACAATTCACCTAACTATAATGTTATTTTAACCTTTGTTTTTTTCAGTGAATATCTAGAGTTTCTTTAACATAAAGTAATATTTAATTATCATACGTAACCCCAACTGCCGCATGCAGCAAACCCCACGCTGCGCATGACCTTTGGCCATGCACAGTAAGGTGGTTGCCCACAAGGCCTGGCCTGCAGCCAGGCCCTCTGGCCAACCCGCCCAAAGGCAGCCAACCCCACAACCAGGCCTAGGGGGTCAGAGTATCTCTACCCTATCCCCCTTATGTCTTTTATTTTATTTTTTTAAGACTCGCGACTAAGTCCCGAGTACTAAGATGGCTACCACCACTTCCTGGTTGAGGAGGTAGAAGCCAATCAAATCTCAGTTATAAAATTGACAGGATCCGCAGATGTCCTGCATCCCTAGATATACAAAGTATTTGACCATTAATTGGCCAAAAACTACTGAACAGATTTACACCAAAACACAGGCTGTAGTTTTGTCTAAAGTTCCTATGAGAAAATGAATGGGGAAAACGTGTTTTAGGTCCCTCCTCTTTTCTCGGCTCCCGCTTAACTGATCAACCCAAAACATTCCATGAGCAAACTGGCCAACAAGTAGCACCTTTTTGGAAAGTTTCGAGGAGATTTTGAGGAGATTCGTTAAGTGGCACCAAAGTTATTAGCAACACAAATAATGCATTTCCTATGGAAACACGATCCTAACTATACCCAGTCGCAATAGACCTATTTTCAGACCGGGTAGTGCAAGACATCAAAGAACTACATAGCAAATTTGACCAAAATCCGGCAGTAGATTCATCAACAATAGGCTATAAGAGCCTGGTGTCTAAGCTATGTCTTCGTCCTGACATAGTGGTAAGACAGGCCGACAAAGGTGGCAATATAGTTCTTTGGCCACTAACCATGTATCAGGAAGAAGCCATGAGCCAGCTGAATGACAGCCAGTGCTATTCAAAGATTGATAGAGGTACTCTCTTAGATGTAACAATGAGATTTCATTCAGATCTATCACAGTGGAAAGCAGCAGGGCTCATTTCACAAACAGAATTCAAATTCCTCAAAGTGGACTCACCCATTATTCCTATCTTGTATCTTATACCTAAGATTCACAAAAACATTAATGTACCACCAGGCCGTCCAATTATTTCGGCCATGGGGAGTCTGTTTGAAAATACCTCGAAATACCTAGATTACTTTCTCCAAGACCCGGTTGTAGGAGAGTAGGATCTGCCTCTTATGGTTAACCCCACTTTTTGCTGATGTATCACTGTTTTTCGACTTTAGTCTGGCTGGGGCCCTGCTATCCAGGACCCCAGCCTAGCTGCTTCCTCTCTAAATGGATTCCATGTACCTTAAGTACACTTCAGATTGGATTCTGGGGTGCCCTTAAAAGTCCCTAGTATATGGTATACTATGTACCCAGGGCATAGGTACCCCAGAGGCCTACCAGGGGCTGAAGCATATATTGTGCCACCCCTGGAAGGCCCTCCAAAATGACACCACAGGACTGCTACAGCAGCCTGAGTAAGGTGGTGCATGCACCCCTTACAGAGATATAGGTTCACTATATCTCAACTATCACTGCACATAGAAACCTATCAGTCACCCCTATGGCAGGCCTGGACAATAGGTTTCCTGTCCCAGGGAGGTGTTACCACCTCCCAGACAGGCCTTAGTGGATTAGGGCTGGGTGGGTGCACTCCAAGAGTGCTTTGAAGTCCTGCACTGGGGGCACATTTGGTGTCCTCGTGCATACCCCAGTTCAAACCGGTTGCAGGGGCTGCCAGCCCCTGCTCTGGCGTGAAACAGGACAAAGGAAATGGGTGTAGCCACCCCTCTTTCCAAACCCTCCCATAGGTGGGTCCCCAGAGTTAGTCCAACCCCTTTCTTAGGTGTAAGTAAGGAACCCCTGGCAACAGGACTTTAGATATCCCTGGACGAAACTCTGAAGCTGAATCCTGGAACGTCGACGCTCTACTCAAGACTAGAGGACTGAAGAAATCTCCCTTGGGGTCAAGGAGTGACTCCCCTGCTTGGCAGGCACCAACGAAGCATTTGGGCGGGCTGCATCTCCGAAGCTCCCGCCGGACTCCGAAGCATCTGCAACACAGGAAGAAGATTTCCAGACATCTCAGAGGCTGACCCGAGTCCCCAGCAAAGCTGAGACCCGCAGCCCTCATGAGTAGCGTGGAACCGGAACTCCTGGTCACCATGCACATTTGCTAGTGCATTGACTTCTTGACGTCTCTTGAAGTCCTGCTTTGGGTTACTTCTATCCCAGGCCCCAAGCACCATCTGCACCGAAGATTGTGAGCCTACACTCCACGAGTGTTCCGTGGGCCCGCTTCTTGCATTTCCGCTCGAGGCTCCTTCGCGATCCCTGGTCCGTCAACTGGTGGGTCCCTGTGAAGGCAACTCTGATTTTCTATGGGCTTTCCTGGTTGTTCCAGACGTGCCCCGACTCCCCACTGAGTGGTGAGTCCCTCAGACCTTGCTGGTCTGCACCGAAGCATCTTTCTCCTTTCTGCATGGGTTGCTGTTGCCAAGGCTTGTTGTGTTCAATCCAGACACCAATGCTGCAGCACTCGACATCCTTTGTAGAATCCAGCTCCTGGTCATCGTCGATGCCTCCGGGGCCTCGAGGCTGAAGAGTCAAGCTTCACCTCTTTCACCTGAAACACCGACATCGGTGGGCATTCGCCTATCGTGCCCCTGGTCACTGGCAAGTGACCCAGACTCTGTCCCCTCTGCTTTCAGGTTCTTCTCACCTCTGATCCAGGCTTGGATCTCTTCGGACACTTTGCATCTTCCCGGCAGCAGCACTTCTTTGCAGGCTGCCATTGAAATCGATGACACGACCCGACACCATTCGACACCTATGCACCCGGCTTCCCTGGGTGAGGTAACTCGAGTACTCCGGTGCTCCCGTGGGTGTTAACCCTAGAACTGTCTAAGTCCAAGAGGGTTTGGTCCTAGTCCATTTCTAAGTGTCCTTAAACTCTAAAACTCTTACCGCGACTTTCCCATAGACTTTAACGGAGCTCGCGGCTGTGTTCACACACTGCACACAGCCCCCGTGAGTCCCCTGTGTCACTACCTTGGGTGGTTCCTTGGGGTCCCAGCGATTCTACAGGCTCTAGGCCTTGTGTCTACTTAAGTAGTGGTTCTTATACCACTTTCTTAATATATGGTTTAGTACGCCCCCAGGGCTAATCGTATATTGTGCTAATTTACTGTGCTATTTGACTTGTAACTTGTGTACTTTGACCTCTAGCCTCATAAAGAGACTATTGGGTAGTGTTTAGTAATAAATACATATATTTTATATATATACCTGGTGTGGTTCTCCTTTCATTTGGTCATTCACGAGATTACAATTGGTAAAACAAACAGCTTAACACTCCTTCAAGACTTAGCCTGAAGGCTGCTCTCCATAGCTACCACTAGGATAGCTTTCAATAAAGGTTGTCTTTAAACCTATCATCAATAAAGGTCGTTTGGACTGGTGCAAGGTGCCCACTATAACTAGTGGACAGCATATACCAGGCCAACTTCTCACATTGGTGTGCAGCGGTTGGATTCAAGCTTGCCTTTGTTTTACCAGATAATCTCAAGTGTGTGACTAACTGAAAGCCACTAAAGGTACCTCAGGTACATATAAATTCAAGCTTAGAAATACAGTAAGTTCTACTGAACTTAGAGTTGTGTGTCAAGGGCTTAGCACACCCTTTCTACAACTCAAGAGAGTTTAGTAGGCCACACTAGAGTAGGTAGTGCATACACCACACCTCACTAGTGATGTCTTCAAGGCCAGGAACCAGTGGGTCCCTGCCAGAAGCCAATGGGCTTCTACCATCCAAGTATGACAACCTCCCATTCTTGGAATTGAGAGCATTGTGCAGTACTAGGAAGCTGAAGACAGGCAAACGTGCCAACACCCAACGCCTCATAGAGGTGCTTCTGTTGGATGATCTTAGAAGACCCACAGGGTCTGAAGGGGTAGGCAGAGAGGGTGGGGCAGAAGATGAGGAAGGGACCAGGGGTGAAGAAACCCAGGACCTGACCTCTGAAACTGGCCAGGAAGATGACAATGATCTTGCCCTGGAAAATCAAGCTCCTCCTGCAGATGAGGAGGAGGACCAGAACAGCCTCCCTTTGTCCCACCAGGAAGAGTTGTGAGTGTGCCTAGAAGGTCTAGATCTCCTTCTGAGGAATCTAACCATTCTGACACCTCAATAGGGACCTCTGTTTCCTCTCATAGGAGGGAATCCTCTCATGAGAGGAAAGAGAGACTGCTCAAGTATGGAGAAGCTCAGCTTAGGATCAGAAGAGAGCAGTTGGCTATAGACAGGGAATCCCTAGAGCTTCATAGACAAAGAAGAAAGTTGGGACTAGAGTCCCATGGTGGCAGCAACTTCCCTAGTGGTAGGGAAAGGTCTTATGACCATAGAAACCTGAGCAAGATTGTCCCTCCCTACCAGAGTGGGGATGACATCCACAAATGGATTACTGCACTGGAAAGGGCCTGTAAAGTTCAGAGGGTCCCCCAGGAGCAGTGGGCAGCAATCTTGTGGCTCTCCTTTGCAGACAAAGGTAGAGACAAGCTCCTCACTGTAAGAGAAGAGGATGCTGATGATTACCATGTCCTGACGAGTGCCCTGATAGATGGGTTTGGCCTAACCACTGAGCAATACAGGTTAAAGTTCAGAGATACCCAAAAGGCACAGACACAGGACTGGGTGGACTTTGTAGATTGTGCTACTAAGGCTCTGGAAGGCTGGTTACTGGGCAGTAAGGTGTGTGACTTCAAAGGATTGTATAATTTAATCATGAGGGAGCAGATTCTTAATAACTGTCAGAATCAGTTGCTACATCAGTACCTGGTTGACTCTGATCTGACCTCTCCCCAAGAATTGGGAAAGAAGGCAGACAAATGGGTCAGAACCAGGGTGAAGCAGAAGGTACAGAACCAAGGTGGTGACCAGAAGAAACAAGATTCCAAAAACTCTGACAAGGGTGGGGAAAAGGGTAAACACCAGAAGTCTTCTCAAGGTCCCCAAAAATCTGCATCTGGTGGGGAATCCCAATCTACCAAAGCAAAAGGCCAAAAGAAACCATGGTGCAAAATCTGTAAGCAGAAAACTCACTGGACAAGTGACTGCACCAAGTCCAAGGACTCTAATCCAGCCACCATTGCCCCTAAGGCAACTGCTCCCCCAAGTCCAGCTACAAATGGTGGTGGAGGTACTCAAATTCAAATTCAAATTCAGCTTTATTCGATTGTAAGATATTGCAATCATAAAAGCAATTCGTACACATTATAATCATATTAAAAGACTTAAAATTGAATATCGATTTTTCAAATGAATTCATTAAAAAAAAATTTTGGGCAGCAGCTATGATCATTATATCGCGCTTAATAACATCAATTAAAAATTAATAACGTTTCATTAATTCTAAAAACAATATTCTTAAAAAACAATTCCTCATGATATTATGCTCTTCCTATAGCTGACCACTTTTTTTAAAAACATCGCAATTTTCCAAATCATATTAGCATTGTCCATAGTTTGTAATGCGATGTAAGCTGGACGACATTTTCTTATCCCCATAGTTCTCAACATTGGCAGAATCCAGACTTTCCTAATGAAAGTATAAAATCCACAAAAGAAAATAACATGGATAGTGGACTGACTTGAGCAATTATCACAGGGACAGGGTATCATAGTTCGGCTCCAGTCATTCATATCGGGAAAACTAATAAGTCTGTGTACCATTCCAAGCCTGAATCTTGTTAGTAGGAATCTGTCGTATCCTTCTGATACTATCGCCAAATATGGCTGAATTTTAAAAACACTTAAAATCATTTGATTTTCCAGTACCGTGGGCTTTAATATTTCAGTCGTCAACCGTGACATTTCCAACATCACAAGACCCTCTTTTTAAGTCTTTCCTACGTACCGCTTGCATAGAATCAGGATCAGTGAAATACTCCAAATGTCCCAGATTCTGCAGGAATTTTCGTACATAACTGACCCAGGGTATCCTTAAGACTTTTTCCATTTTTAAAATATCCTTTAAAATATCCCTGTTTAGCTTGGTTTCTTCTTTTGTCCATACTCGGTGCCATAAAAGAACCGGCTCCAGTTTAATGAGATCAGACAAATAAGTTAAGCCCAGTTCAGCGTGGCACACATACGAAGAGGTTGATCTAGGTACTGACAATATATATCTTAGAAAATTATTTTCCACAAACTGTAATGACTGGGTATTTGCAATACCCCACACCCCTGAGCCATAGGTTACAGTTGAGATACTTTTTGCCTGGTAGATCTGTAAAAGCTCTACCGGGGTCTTCTCCTAACTTTTTTGAAAATTGGGCGAGTGCTGAGATAGTTCTAATAAAACTTAATTTTTTAGCTCTAACTGCCTGAACCCATGAGTCATCTTGGTGAACCGGTATTCCAAGATATGAAAAAAGTTTTGTTGCCTCGATTTTTCGATCACCTATGAACATCTCACGACATTTTTTACTGCCCCTACCACATCTCATGACATATGTCTTAGATGTATTCACCGTAAGTCCTAATTCATTCATAAATTCATTAAAACCATTTAAAACTTTTTGTAGACCTACTTGAGTTCGTGACAATAAAACCGCATCATCAGCGTATAGAAGTGCGGGGATAGGACGACCATTTATCTTGGGGTAGTCAACCTGTTTCTTAATCAATGCTTCCTCTAAATCATTTATATACAAATTAAAAAGGAATGGGGCAAGGACGCATCCTTGCCTAACTCCCCTACTTATTGGAATTGAAGTTGTACATCCACCCTTAATGTCAAAACGAACTTTCGTCTGAGCATTACAATAAAAACGTCGTAAAAAATAAATAATTTGTTGTTCGACGCCTATCTTTTCTAAAACCTCCCAAAGCTTGGCGTGTATTACAGAATCAAAAGCAGCAGTGAGGTCTACAAAAGCTAAAAACAAACTTCCTTTTTTACCCGTACATACTTTCCCATCAGTAGGGCTAAATTTAAACTCTGTTCAATAGTGCCCACTCCTTCACGGAAGCCATATTGAAGGTCGGAGAGAACGTTCTTATCTAGTGCCCAATCCTTGAGTCTTGCTAATATTACACGACCCACAATTTTAGTCATTGAGTCTAATAAGGAAATAGGCCTGTAGCATCTAGGGTCCTGGCGATTTCCCTTTTTAAAAATGGGGACAATGATTGACTCTACCCAGGTTGGCGGGAATGGTGCTAAACAACTTGCATTCACTACCTGTGTTACAATTGGCCCCCATAAAATTAAGTTTGATTTAAACAAATCACATGGGACACCATCGGGTCCTGGAGCCTTCCCTGCTCGAGTGACCGAGATCGCCCCTGTCACTTCCTCCAGGGTAAAATGGAGGTCAATATTTTCGGTGTTGCTAGTTAATAGTGGTTCACCTAAGTTATTGTCAGTGTGACCTACCCCCTTGAACACCTCTGTGAAGTGCTCAACCCATTGGTCCTCTGTGATGGCAATCTCGATAGCGGGACCCCATCTTGCTTCAGGTATGGTGCTTTAACCGCCTTCCAAAAGGCACTACTGTCCCTGCTTAAAGCGGCCAGATGAAGGGACTCCCAAGCTTCCTTTTTTAAGCTGGCTTTTCTCTCTTTAATGGCCAGGTTGTATAATCTCCTAGCCTCCCTTATGGCATCCTGATTTCTGGGAATAGTATGGAGTACTTTTTTTAAATTCAGGTGAGCCTTGGTACAGTTCGAGTCAAACCATCCTGTTGATTTTACCTTGCAATGTTTTTGTACAAAGAGGGCCTCCCTCACAGCACTAGACATTAATACAAAAGAGTCAAGAATACTACCGGGGGTTGCGGACTCATTCAGACATGTATCAAAGGCAGCTTTGCACTTATTTATCACGGATTTTATAACGCCTTCAGGATCAATCATAGCCCATTTCAAAGTAAAACCGTTAGTTCTATCAAGTGCGATTGATTCTAAAGGCAGGAGGCAGTTTTTTCCTAAACTTGAACTACTCGTCCATCCTTTAATTGTAGTACACAGTGGGAAGTGATCACTCGGAGATATATCACCAATATGAAACGATCTGATTCTTGGAGCGTGGTTATTTGACACAAATATGAAATCTATTGTTGAGAATAAGCCCCGCCCATTAAAGGTGTAACCCATTAGAGCTGGCTTTGGACACATTTCATTCATTTCAAACCCAGGACCTGACCTCTGAAACTGGCCAGGAAGATGACAATGATCTTGCCCTGGAAAATCAAGCTCCTCCTGCAGATGAGGAGGAGGACCAGAACAGCCTCCCTTTGTCCCACCAGGAAGAGTTGTGAGTGTGCCTAGAAGGTCTAGATCTCCTTCTGAAGAATCTAACCATTCTGACACCTCAATAGGGACCTCTGTTTCCTCTCATAGGAGGGAATCCTCTCATGAGAGGAAAGAGAGACTGCTCAAGTATGGAGAAGCTCAGCTTAGGATCAGAAGAGAGCAGTTGGCTATAGACAGGGAATCCCTAGAGCTTCATAGACAAAGAAGAAAGTTGGGACTAGAGTCCCATGGTGGCAGCAACTTCCCTAGTGGTAGGGAAAGGTCTTATGACCATAGAAACCTGAGCAAGATTGTCCCTCCCTACCAGAGTGGGGATGACATCCACAAATGGATTACTGCACTGGAAAAGGCCTGTAAAGTTCAGAGGGTCCCCCAGGAGCAGTGGGCAGCAATCTTGTGGCTCTCCTTTGCAGACAAAGGTAGAGACAAGCTCCTCACTGTAAGAGAAGAGGATGCTGATGATTACCATGTCCTGACGAGTGCCCTGATAGATGGGTTTGGCCTAACCACTGAGCAATACAGGTTAAAGTTCAGAGATACCCAAAAGGCACAGACACAGGACTGGGTGGACTTTGTAGATTGTGCTACTAAGGCTCTGGAAGGCTGGTTACTGGGCAGTAAGGTGTGTGACTTCAAAGGATTGTATAATTTAATCATGAGGGAGCAGATTCTTAATAACTGTCAGAATCAGTTGCTACATCAGTACCTGGTTGACTCTGATCTGACCTCTCCCCAAGAATTGGGAAAGAAGGCAGACAAATGGGTCAGAACCAGGGTGAAGCAGAAGGTACAGAACCAAGGTGGTGACCAGAAGAAACAAGATTCCAAAAACTCTGACAAGGGTGGGGAAAAGGGTAAACACCAGAAGTCTTCTCAAGGTCCCCAAAAATCTGCATCTGGTGGGGAATCCCAATCTACCAAAGGAAAAGGCCAAAAGAAACCATGGTGCAAAATCTGTAAGCAGAAAACTCACTGGACAAGTGACTGCACCAAGTCCAAGGACTCTAATCCAGCCACCATTGCCCCTAAGGCAACTGCTCCCCCAAGTCCAGCTACAAATGGTGGTGGAGGTACTCAGAATAAGGGTGTAGTAGGGTTGACCCTGGGTACTGAGATGGGCTCTGGCCTAGTCAGAGTGCCAACTCAGGCTGTGCTAGTCTGTGATGGGGGCATGGATATGTCCCCCCTTGTGAGTCCCAATAATTTGGGCAAGTACAGACAGCAGCCTTTAATTAATGGAAAAGAGGCTTGGGCATTCAGGGACACAGGAGCAAGTGTCACAATGGTGACAAAAGATCTTGTGGATCCTGGGCAGATTATACTTGGTGAGATGTACCAAGTGACCAATGCTAGCAATGTCAGAACAGACCATTCTCTGGCAGTTGTTAACTTCTCCTGGGGAGGGGTAACTGGCGTTAAGAAGGTTGTGGTGAGTGCAGACCTACCAGTCGAATGCTTGCTTGGCAATGATCTTGAAACCTCAGCTTGGGCAGAGGTGGAGCTCAGGACACATGCAGAAATGCTAGGGATCCCTGCACATGTCTTTGCTTTGACCAGGTCACAGGTAAAAATGTCAAAAACTGAACAGGCCCTGGATTCTGAAATAATGGACCAGGTGCCTCCCAAGAGGAGGAGCAGTAGGGTTAAGGCAGTGCCTTCCCCCTTGGCTCAGGAAGAAGATCAGTCTTTTGAGGAAGATGATCTCAGGCCTGAAGAAGGAACTGTCCCAGAGGAGCTTGAACCTGAACAGGTTGAGTTCTTGGGGACAGGGGGCCCTTCCAGGGCAGATCTGAGCCAGGAGCAGCTGGACTGCCCCTCTCTTGAACCCCTCAGACAGCAAGCTGCTGCTGAGGCTGCTGGGAATGCTAGTGGCACCCATAAGATGTATTGGGATGATGGACTCCTGTACTCAGAGAGTAGAGACCCCAAGCCTGGAGCAGCCAGGAGGTTGGTTATACCTCTGAAGTTCAGGGGCTTCTTATTGACACTAGCCCATGATATTCCCTTAGCAGGTCGCCTGGGCCAGAACAAGACTTGGGACAGGATTGTCCCTCACTTTCACTGGCCCCACATGTCTGAAGACACCAAGGAGTTTTGTCGCTCCTGTGTAACCTGCCAAGCCAGTGGGAAGGCAGGTGGCACCACAAAGGCCCCCCTGATACCACTACCTGTGGTGGGGGTTCCCTTTGAGAGGGTGGGGATTGACATAGTTGGTCCCATGGATCCCCAAACAGCATCTGGGCACAGGTTTATCCTGGTGGTGGTGGAGCATGCCACCAGGTACCCAGAAGCCATTCCCCTTAGGACCACTACAGCACCTGTGGTGGCAAGGGCCCTCCTGGGAATTTTCTCAAGAGTGGGCTTTCCTAAGGAGGTAGTATCTGACAGAGTTACAAACTTTATGTCCAGTTACTTGACTGCAATGTGGAAGGAGTGTGGAGTGACTTATGAATTCACCACACCCTATCACCCACAATGCAATGGTTTAGTTGAAAGATTCAATAAAACCTTGAAGGGCATGATTAAAGGGCTCTCAGAAAAGCTTAGGCGAAGATGGGACATACTCTTGTCCTGCCTTTTATTTGCATACAGGGAGGTGCCTCAAAAGGGGGTTGGCTACAGCCCTTTTGAACTTTTGTTTGGCCATCCTGTCAGGGGTCCATTGTGTCTGGTGAAGGAAGGTTGGGAGTTACCTCTCAAACCCCCTAAACAGGACATAGTGGACTATGTACTTGGTCTCCGCTCCAGGATGGCTGAGTATATGAAAAAGGCAACCAAAAACCTTGAGGCTAGCCAGGAATTACAGAAAGCCTGGCATGACCAAAAGGCTGTGCTGACTGTTTACCAGCCAGGGCAGAAGGTGTGGGTCCTGGAGCCAGTGGCCCCAGCAGCCCTCCAAGACAAGTGGAGTGGCCCCCATACAATTGTTGAACAGAAGGGAGAGGTTACCTATCTGGTAGACCTGGGAACTCCCAGGAGCCCCCATAGGGTGCTCCATGTCAACAGGCTAAAGCCATATGTGGATAGGGCTGACATGGGCTTGCTCATGGCAACTGATGAGGGACAGGAGGAAGAGAGTGACCCACTCCCTGACCTGCTCTCACCGAACCCTGATGATGGGTCAGTAGATGGTGTAGCCTTGGCAGGCAGCCTCACTGCCCAGCAGCAAACTGATTGTAGACAGGTGCTCAATCAGTTCAGACACATGTTCTCTCTGACTCCAAGTCAGACCACCTGGTGCACTCATGAGGTGGACACTGGGGACAGTCTGCCTGTTAAAAGTAAGATTTACAGGCAACCTGACCAGGTCAGGGACTGCATCAGGACAGAAGTCCAGAAAATGTTGGAACTGGGTGTCATTGAGCCTTCAGATAGCCCTTGGGCTAGCCCAGTAGTCCTGGTGCCTAAACCTCACACCAAAGATGGCAAGAGAGAGATGAGGTTTTGTGTGGACTACAGAGGCCTCAATGCAGTCACTAGGACTGATGCCCATCCAATCCCCAGGGCAGATGAGCTAATAGACACTTTGGCCTCAGCCAAGTATCTAAGCACATTTGACCTGACAGCTGGCTACTGGCAGATCAGACTAGCTGATGATGCAAAGCCAAAAACTGCATTTTCTACCCCTGGTGGGCATTACCAATTTGTGATGATGCCCTTTGGTTTGAAGAATGCACCTGCCACTTTTCAGAGGTTGGTGAACACAGTCCTTACAGGTCTGGAAGCCTATAGTGCAGCATATCTAGATGATATTGCTGTCTTTAGCTCCACCTGGGAGGATCACCTGGTCCACCTCAGAAATGTTTTGGAGGCCCTGCAGAAGGCAGGCCTAACTATCAAGGCCACTAAGTGCCAGATAGGGCAGAGTCAGGTTGTGTACCTGGGCCACCTTGTGGGTGGAGGCCAGGTTCAACCATTGCAGAGCAAAATCCAGACCATCATGGACTGGGTTGCTCCAACTACCCAGACTCAGGTGAGAGCCTTCTTAGGCCTGACTGGGTATTACAGAAGATTTGTCATGGGGTATGGATCAATAGTAACACCCCTGAATGACTTAACCCCTAAGAAAATGCCCAAAAAGGTTCAGTGGACAGTTAGCTGTCAAAAGGCATTTGATGACCTGAAGCAGGCCATGTGCACTGCTCCCATTCTGCAGAGTCCTGATTACTCCAAAAAGTTCATTGTGCAAACAGATGCATCTGAGTTGGGGGAAGGGGCTGTACTATCACAGTTGAATGATGAAGGTCAGGATCAGCCAGTAGCTTTTATTAGCAGAAGGCTGACCCCCAGAGAGAAACGTTGGTCAGCCATTGAGAGGGAGGCCTTTGCTGTGGTTTGGGCTCTGAAGAAGTTGAGGCCATACTTGTTTGGCACTCACTTCATTGTTCAGACAGACCATAAGCCACTCTTATGGCTAAAACAGATGAAGGGTGAAAACCCCAAACTTTCGAGGTGGTCCATTTCCCTACAGGGGATGGACTATACAGTGGAACATAGACCTGGGAGTAACCATGCCAATGCAGATGGACTCTCCAGATATTTCCACTTAGAACATAAAGACTCAACTGGTCAAGGTTAGTTTAATGTCCCTGCGTTTGGGGGGGGGGTGTAAGAGAGTAGGATCTGCCTCTTATGGTTACCCCCACTTTTTGCTGATGTATCACTGTTTTTCGACTTTAGTCTGGCTGCTTCCTCTCTAAATGGATTCCATGTACCTTAAATACACTTCATATTGGATTCTGGGGTACCCTTATAAGTCCCTAGTATATGGTATACTATGTACCCAGGGCATAGGTACCCCAGAGGCCTACCAGGGGCTTAAGCATGTATTGTGCCACCCCTGGAAGGCCCTCCAAAATGACACCACAGGACTGCTACAGCAGCCTGAGTAAGGTGGTGCATGCACCCCTTACAGAGATATGGGTTCACTATATCTCACCTAT
Organism: Calotriton arnoldi; assembly: GCA_963921515.1. Lineage (NCBI taxonomy): Eukaryota > Metazoa > Chordata > Amphibia > Caudata > Salamandridae > Calotriton > Calotriton arnoldi. The sequence continues at coordinate 2,841,496 of CAWUFW010000210.1, read as the reverse complement.
CACTGCACATAGAAACCTATCAGTCACCCCTATGGCAGGCCTTATCAATCCTGAAGGCAGGGTGCTCGGTTTTATGTGAGAGGGTGCCCATGCATGAGTAGAGCCCCTCTGCAGCCTTCGGAATCTCCTCTCCGGGATTGTCTGTGGTGCAGCCTGACCATATACTCTTAAGTGCATTATATCCCGCGGTAAATGCTAACTTTGGGATGGCTGCACGGAAACATGTCGTGTTTGGTGTCAAACACCTTGGAATCATACCCCCACACCAGTAACTGGTGTGGGAGTATGATCCCACCCTTCTAGAGGGAGAGACATGACAGCACTGGTATACCCGGTAGAGACTTTACAGAGCCTGGCATCACAAAATGGATGCTGCAGCCACAGACACGAGTCTGGCCTCCTGCTGCTGACCGAAACTCCGGCAGGGGAGGCCTGGACAATAGGTTTCCTGTCCCAGGGAGGTGTTACCACCTCCCAGACAGGCCTTAGTGGATTAGGGCTGGGTGGGTGCACTCCAAGAGTGCTTTGAAGTCCTGCACTGGGGGCACATTTGGTGTCCTCGTGCATACCCCAGTTCAAACCGGTTGCAGGGGCTGCCAGCCCCTGCTCTGGCACGAAACTGGACAAAGGAAATGGGTGTAGCCACCCCTCTTTCCAAACCCTCCCATAGGTGGGTCCCCCGAGTTAGTCCAACCCCTTTCTTAGGTATAAGTAAGGAACCCCTGGCAACAGGACTTTAGATATCCCTGGACGAAACTCTGAAGCTGAATCCTGGAACTTCGATGCTCTACTCAAGACTAGAGGTCTGAAGAAATCTCCCTTGGGGTCAAGGAGTGACTCCCCTGCTTGGCAGGCACCAATGAAGCATTTTGCCATACTGCATCTCCGAAGCTCCCGCCGGACTCCGAAGCATCTGCAACACAGGAAGAGAATTTCAAGACATCTCAGATGCCGACCCGAGTCCCCAGCAAAGCTGAGACCCGCAGCCCTTGTGAGTAGCGTGGAACCGGAACTCCTGGTCACCGTGCACATTTGCTAGTGCATTGACTTCTCGACGTCTCTTGAAATCCTGCTTTGGGTTACTTGTAGCCCAGGCCCCGAGCACCATTTGCACCGAAGATTGTGAGCCTGCACTCCAAGAGTGTTCCGTGGGCCCGCTTCTTGCATTTCCGCTTGAGGCTCCTTCGCGATCCCTGGACCGTCGACTGGTGGGTCCCTGTGAAGGCAACTCTGATTTTCTATGGGCTTTCCTAGTTGCTCCAGACGTGCCCCGACTCCCCACCAAGTGGTGAGTCCCTCAGACCTTGCTGGTCTGCACCGAAGCATCTTTCTCCTTTCTGCGTGGGTTGCTGTTGCCAAGGCTTGTTGTGTTCAATCCAGACACCAACACTGCAGCACTCGACATCCTTTGTGGGACAGCTCGAATCCAGCTTCTGGTCATCGTTGACGCCTCCAGGGCCTCGTGGCTGAAGAGTCAAGCTTCACCTCTTTCACCTGAAACACCCGACATCGGTGGGCATTCGCCTATCGCGCCCCTGGTCACTGGCAAGTGACCCAGACTCTGTCCCCTCTGCTTTCAGGTTCTTCTCACCTCCAATCCAGGCTTGGATCTCTTCGGACACTGCGCATCTTCCCGGCAGCAGCACTTCTTTGCAGGCTGCCATTGAAATCGACGACGCGACCCGACACCATTCGACACCTATGCACCCGGCTTCCCTGGGTGAGGTATCTCGAGTACTCCGGTGCTCCCGTGGGTGTTAACCCTAGAACTGTCTAAGTCCAAGAGGGTTTGGTCCTAGTCCATTTCTAAGTGTCCTTAAACTCTAAAACCCTTACCGTGACTTTCCCATAGACTTTAACGGAGCTCACGGCTGTGTTCACACTGCACACAGCCCCCGTGGGTCCCCTGTGTCACTACCTTGGGTGGTTCCTTGGGGTCCCAGCGATTCTACAGGCTCTAGGCCTTGTGTCTACTTAAGTCGTGGTTCTTATACCACTTTCTTAATATATGGTTTAGTACGCCCCCAGGGCTAATCGTATATTGTGCTAATTTACTGTGCTATTTGACTTGTAACTTGTGTACTTTGACCTCTAGCCTCATAAAGAGACTATTGGGTAGTGTTTAGTAATAAATACATATATTTTATATATATACCTGGTGTGGTTCTCCTTTCATTTGGTCATTCACGAGATTACAATTGGTAAAACAAACAGCTTAACACTCCTTCAAGACTTAGCCTGAAGGCTGCTCTCCATAGCTACCACTAGGATAGCTTTCAATAAAGGTTGTCTTTAAACCTATCATCAATAAAGGTCGTTTGGACTGGTGCAAGGTGCCCACTATAACTAGTGGACAGCATATACCAGGCCAACTTCTCACACCGGTTAAAAATGTAAGCTCATATATTAAAGATACAGGAGATTTTTAAAAATAAATCTATGATGTAGAGTGGGAACAGGATTATGTAATTATTACATTAGATGTCTCCTCCCTATACACAAGCATTTCCCACTCTGATGGCATCAGGGCAGTCCAACACTCCTTGAGCTCTCGACCAATGTCTATGTACAAACACACCGAAATGCTGATATGCATGCTTGGGTGGTGTTTACACAATAACATCTTCCTCTTCGGTTCAGAATTGTATCAGCAACTGAGAGGTACTTCGATGGGCACCTGCTTCGCCCCCAGTTATGAGAATCTGCATATGGGCTGGTGGGAGGAGCAGGTGTTAGCCATTGAGTATGCCAAAGAGATGACTGAAAATGTGATACTTTGGTCACGTTATATTGACTATCTTTTTGTCTTATGGCATGGCAGTAAATCATCAGCGGAAATTTTTGTGAACAAACTGAAAAACAACAATTTAAATTTACAGTTTACTGCACAACTCAGTGACCAGGAAGTACAGTTTTTAGATTTAACAATCTATATTGCAGATGGAAAAATACAAATGAAAACATTCAGAAAGAGCACTGCGGGAAATACAGTGTTGCATGCTCGGAGTTTCCATACCACTAAGTTAAAAAACAGTAGTCCCTACTCAGAAAATCTAGGCATGAGAAGGAACTGTAGCAGTCCTGAGCAGCTTCAAAAAGCTCAATTTGACCTCACAGAGAGGTTTGAAGCAAGAGGCTATAATAAAGCCATCTTAGAGGAAGCAAAACGCAAAGCCAATTTAAAACCTAGGGAACAACTGATTTTTACGAAGGCAATAAAAACTAGTACTCCAGATAAAACTGAACAGAAATTTCACTTTATCACCAGCTATAACATGCAACATCCGAAAATTCGAGCCATCTTTCAGTAGCATTGGCATCTATTATGTAGTGATCCCACATTGGGACCCAGACTACATAAAAAAACCTCTCATCACGTTCCGCAGAGACAGATCAATGAGGCAAAGACCTAGTGGTCAATAGCCCAGGGAGTAGACAACAGGAGACATGGCTAAGTGGGAGTAGAGGCTTCAGACAGTGCCATAAATGTAAAGCTTGTAGTTATGGTATTAACACCACAGAAGTGCCTTTGCCGTTTGCAGATAGAAAATGGCAGATTATGAAGCCTCTCATTTGTAGGAGTGAATTTTCTGTATATGTGCTGAGGTGCAGCTGTCAAAAGCTTTATATAGGCAGCACCATCTTACGTCCACATCAGCGCATATTGCAACATATCAGAGCCATCAAAAATAAAGATCAGACGTACCCAGTAGCGAGACACTTTGAATTGATGCATGATAGCAACATTAAAGATTTGGAGTATTTCGTGCTGGATCAGGTGCCGGCAAGAATAAGAGGGGGCAATAGAGAAAGGTATCTGAGGCAATTGGAATCCAGGTACATCATACGGTTTAGTTCAAAGATTCCAAATGGTCTCAACACTGAGGAAGACATGCATGTTCATTTATGAATTATTACAGTCAGGCTACTCTCTGGAAGTAATACAGTACAGTAGGAAGACTCGTCTCTAGCAATCTCATTTTTAAATGAATTTCTCCCCAGACCCAGTTTGTAATTTATATGTATGATTTTTAAATTCCTGACGTTTCTGCACAGTTTATTTGGCACATGCACTTTATCAGTAATCTTATTCTATTTATTCCAGCGGAATTTTGCACAGTTTGTAATAACAATGATGATGATGGTATCATGATTGTCAATGCATTCAGGGGTGGATTAGTCATGGAAAGGGTAAAAAGGGCACTTGCCCTTGATGCACAGTGTGCCAGTATAAAGCATAAACTAACCCCATATGTGCATATATCTACAAATGTGTATATACATGAACTGTCACCAATGTGAATGATGCAGCGCTAGGGTAATTGAATGTTTCAGACATAGGCACTTGTCACTTTATTTCTCGAAACAGGTAGCATCAAATATTAAAACCATACCACAATATATTACACGAATATAATTAAAAATGTCAATAAACAGGTAGCATTGTAGTGGATTATTTGCACACACACACACATATATATATATATATATATATATATATATATATATATATATATAATATATGTATCTATATATATATGGATATATACTGGTATATCTCTATGGAGCATTATGTTTAATTTATTTAAAATATTACATTTTAAAATAATAATAGAATTTAAAATAACTATAAAAATTATTTTCCATTATTAATATAAAATAAAGTGTGTGTGTATATATATATATTAATACTTTAAAAATCCAAACAATATATAAACATTTACAAATAAATTTAAATTACTACTAATAATACACGTAGGCCCTCATTATGAACGGCTCGTAAATGGTGTGACATAAAAATTCAATTCCACAGATTCGCAATTTATCGGTTGCAATAAATATCACCTGATTGCAAGTTTCTGAGGAACAACATACAGATTTTGGTGCTTACCGCACCAAAATTCCCAAGCACTGACCAGTAGCAGGCATTTTTCTCCAATACATTTGGGCAGATTCGACCTGTCGAAGTTTATCTGAGAAATACCACGAGGGTGTGATAATCTATCACCCAACTCGTAATCCCGATCCTTGTGCAAACATGGGTTTGCACAGGGATCGAAATGTAACCCTGAACTCATAATGAGGGCCATAGAAAAGATCTAAACTGTCTCTTGACATGAACGCCACAGCTCGGATAAGAGCAATGCTAGCTATTGGAATACCCATCCTATATGTTATGTTATGTGATGTGATGTGATGTGATGTTATGTTATGTGATGTGATGTTATGTTAACTCAAAAGAGTGTCCTGGCTCTAAGAGCTGTAGAAAAAGAAAATCTCATGTAGGAACTTTCGAAGCCACAGCTGGATATGTGGCCTCCAGAAGGTGGATTTGTTTCCCATCAATTTTCAGGTGCACCACTGTCCAGTGAGAAGATCACTGCAATGGGAGTAAGCCACAGACAGTGCCCCTTGGAAGTTTGACAATCTCAGATCGCCCCTATAGAAGCTTGTTCTGAAGAACTTAGTGAAGGGGTAAATGGTCCCAGTGGACTGCCATAGACTAGTGCAGGTTTCAAAGTCCTTAGATTGATGCAAGAGCCTCTCCCACTGGGTTCATTTCCATATAGTGCTGGGTTCCCATAAGGGGATGCTTAGGAGTGTATCTGGAAAGGACACATTCTTTTCATCTGCATGGGACTGGTTACCGTCAGCAATGCCCCTGTTTTTCTACGTGAGTAGAGCCATTTCATGTCAAATTCAGCCAGCAGAAGAGTGATTCTCCATACAACATTTGTCTAAAGCCAACATTTGTAATGCAACTGCCCATCTTCCTCTGTGTTTTAGGATCTGTGCCTTCCAGTTACATCTTTCAGCTTCAAGAAGCTTAGCGGTCGCTCTCAGGAGATCTCTTGAGGTGTCTTGATGCATCCTTAGAGACTGGGCCAACAGCTATTCACAAACTGCTTACAACTCACAGGCCCTTGTGCACAGAACAGCAAGTCGGAGAAGGTCCTCAATAGCAAGCAGTAGTATTGACCTTGGGACAGAGTCGAGAGACTGCCTGCCACTGCCCTACAAACAAACTTCCATCCAGCAGACACTGGTGCAAGACGGATGTTCTCCATTTTAGTCTAGAAACAAGCTATTTTAAAAAATCTTCCCTGATAGCAGCACACGTCTTAGCATTATGGAGAGAAATCCATCACTGTGATTGGTGTAGGATTGAAACCTAAAAATAAATAATGATGAATCGCTTATATTTTTCCTCTGATGCAGTCCAGGCACCAGTACTCTCATACTATACCTTCTGTGTACTAAATGGATCTTGCCAGATTTGCTGCAGAATGGTGCTCTCTTCCGCCACCCCCTCACTTCCAGTGGCTCATTCCAAAGCAACCGGAGGCTTGTGTGCCAGGTTAGCTTCTGTGGTGCAGGTTCTCACAGATCCGATGAGGCAAAGACCGTCCTGATTCACACAAACGAGCCCTCCCTCCATTATCTGAATCCAGTGACAGCGAAGGGCCTGGACCCCGGGGACACCCAAGAGCAGAAGGGCTCTGGAAGACTTTACCCCAAGCACTCCATCCACTCATTCAAGCTAACACATTCTGGAGTGCACCCTTGGCAGATGGATCTCATGTACAACCACATGGTTGACTCCTCACTACGCTCTAACCTTTCTCAGCCTTGTGAATCTCATTTACAACCACATGGTTGACTCCTCACTACGCTCTAACCTTTCTCAGCCTTGTGAATCTTATGAACAACCGCATAGTTGACTCCTCACTACACTCTAACCTTTTGCAGCCTTGTGAATCTCATTTACAACCACATGGTTGACTCCTCACTACGCTCTAACCTTTCTCAGCCTTGTGAATCTCATTTACAACCACATGGTTGACTCCTCACTACGCTCTAACCTTTCTCAGCCTTGTGAATCTTATGAACAACCGCATAGTTGACTCCTCACTACACTCTAACCTTTTGCAGCCTTGTGACTCTGATTTGGTTGACTCCTCACTACGCTCTAACCTTTCTCAGCCTTGTGAATGTCATTTACAACCACACGGTTGACTCCTCACTATGCTCTAACCTTTCTCAGCCTTGTGAATCTCATTTACAACCACACGGTTGACTCCTCACTACGCTCTAACCTTTCTCAGCCTTGTGAATCTTATGTACAACCGCATGGTTGACTCCTCACTACGCTCTAACCTTTCTCAGCCTTGTGAATGTCATTTACAACCACACGGTTGACTCCTCACTACGCTCTAACCTTTCTCAGCCTTGTGAATGTCATTTACAACCACACGGTTGACTCCTCACTGTGCTCTAACCTTTCTCAGCCTTGTGACTCTGATTTACAACCACATGGTTGAATCATCACTGCACTCTAACCTTTCTCAGGCTTCTGAATCTCATTTATAACCACATGTTTGACTCCTCACTGCACTCTAACCTTTCTCAGCCTTGTGAATGTCATGTACAACTGCATGGTTGACTCCTCACTGCATTCTAACCTTTCTCAGGCTTCTGAATCTCATTTATATCCACATGTTTGACTCCTCACTGCACTCTAACTTTTCTCAGCCTTGTGAATGTCATTTACAACCACATTGTTGAATTCCCACTACACCCTAAACTTTGTCAGCCATGGGAAAGTGTTCTGGAAGCTTCCACTCATTGCTTGTCTCTCAGGTTGGATTTTCTGAAATTCGTGCACAGCTCTGAGAACTTTTAAGTTTTAATGGCCATTATTTGAGATTCCCTTTTGTGTTATTCATGACGTCTTCAAACCCACTGCCATGGTTACGTTCCGCAATCAGCTACAAGTACCTCCACTCTGGCCGCTTCCAGGACAGACGGAGTGGCCCTAATAGGCGTTCATGCTCCCGGGGCTAACAAAGATTGTGAGTAGTTAGAGGTCAAAGGTGCAGCGGAAATTGTCCACTGGACACCCCAAAACTGCTAATGACGCAGACGTTGAAAGAAGCCATTATTCTGAAGTGAGATATTGGCGCGTCAAAGTCCGCCGCAGACATTTCCCGCAGAGTCATTACCGCGTGCAGGGATATGTGCAGGTAATTACAGAAGTGATTATTATAGCCGCAGTTCTAGGGGATAAGAGCTGCCAGGTAATTTGCTTTTTTTTCACCAGTTTCGGTATTAATGAGAGGATTGGTCATTAGGCCTAAATGCGCAGCCATATTTCGACCTACCTTTGACACATGCACAGGACATATTGTGGCGCGCCCTGCCTCCCGAGGAGTCATAGCGACGGGCGCCATTCGCTAATAGGGTGATGGAGCAGACATGGGTAGGTCCTGATATGGGGTAACCAGGGGTAGTAGAGACCCTAGTGGAAACAGATACAAAAATCTTTCTGGGGGTCATTTACGTGGGCCCTAGCAGGACTTTTGCCTGCTTTTTTGGATGCGCCGGTGGCGCAATGTGCTGCAGCGTATTTACAAGGCCACGCAAAGCCACTTTACGTGGATTTTCATGGCCTTGTAAAAAATGTGCCCCTTTCACACAGAACACCGCGTGACAGGGGCGTTCCATGGGTGTCGCTGTGGGTGTTACCACGCAACCCCATGGAATCCGAAGCATTCCCAGATTTACGAGAAATCTTAAACCTGGGAATGCATCAGACTCTAACGCCACCCAAGGGGTGGTCTTAGGGAGGTACAACGAGGAGAAATAGCCTTATTTCTCCTTATTTTTTTCCTCTGTGTGTGTGTGCTGGGAAGAGGAAAACACCTCTTGTGATTGTTTTTGTGCAGGAAGGTTTCCGTTCAATCATCCCCGCAACGCAGGCACCCTTGCACCATGGAGCAAGGGTGCCTGCGTTGGTGCATGGAAACCAATTGTGCACCAGCGCAGGGGAAAAGGACAGGAATGCGCCATATCTCATTAGATACGGCGAATCCCTGCCCTTTTCTTTTGACGCAGGGCAGTGCAGCAAGATTCCTTGCGGCGCTGTCCTGCGCCAAAACCTCGTAAATGAGGCCCTCTGTCTGTTCCACTCCTTGAGTCCTCCTGTAGTTGTTGTGGGGCCGATGTGCAACGAGGAGGGGTCAAATCTGTAATCTCATCAGCAGTCACTTCCGCTACCTCCGGCATTTTGATGAACTGACGTCAGTGGGGCAGCCCCCAAGAATCACAAGCATTTCCTGTTTTGAGTCAGGGGGTTCTTAAACTGTTAGTTTTCCCAAATCATGCTGAACATCACTCTTACGGGAGCATTGAAAACAGATTGGTAATTTCGGATGCAAACACCTGAGGCGCAAATTACCATGGTAATACAATGGGGAAAAATGCATGCAAATCTTTGTTTATGCCGAGTTGTGTTCGTCATTAGACAATGTTTGTGTTTTTTGGTGACTGTTATCTGCTGGTAACTCCGAGCACAAAACTGAAGTGAGCGTAGGTACTGCTGAACTCTGTTTGTAGATTTATATAGCACGGCTTATCACCCCAGAGGGTATCCAGGTGCTGTCCACGAGCTCGGGGAGATTAGGTGATTTGCCCAGAATCACAGGATGTTGCACAGAAGCTGAGATTCAAACACGGATCCCCAGCTACCGAGCTGGTTGCTCTGGCCACTATGGCCCATCCTCTCCCTCTAGGAAGTGGATTTAGTAACACTTTCCACTGCTGCAAAGTCACAAATAAGTGACGCAAACCGAAGTGATGTGTTGGTAAGCTATTTACTTTCCAGTGCAAAACATTTTTTGAAATGCGAAGAAATCTGGACAGGCCTCTAATTCCACTGGACATTTCCCCAGTGGCTGGAGTCCCTAGAACACCTGGTGGCTGGTTCTGAAAGTCCCGGGCCGCTCCTGGGGCCAGTGTTACTTCCCCCAGCGAGGTGAATTACTTCAAGAGAGAGAAAGAGATGGAGAGGGAGGGAAGGTGGAGATACAGTGATCTGATAGGGAGAAGAGAGAAGGAGAGAGAATGGATGGATGGAAAGAGCAAGACTGTGCAAGGAGACAAAGGGAGCAGGGCTGTTTTGGGCATTTTTGCCAGGTCTGCATTTGGTTTCCTAGTATAGCCCTGGATGGGAAGTCGCCCTAGAAGTAAAGGGAATAGTGCTTTGGGCTACTATACGTTACTTTGCACCAAGGGGCATCCCAGGGGTGGTACATCAGTGTTCCCACGATACGACCCATGGATTTTAAGGGAAGTTCTTTTCTACTTAGAATGGTAGACAGGGCTTTGCACCAAAGGATAATGCTGCCTAAAGGCAGGCACAATAAGGAGAAATGGTTTTATATTTCCTAACTTTTATACATTGCATGAAATTTTTCAAGTATGTCTAGGCATAGTATTCTGTACTAAAAGGTTGCCCTTCGAGTACACTCTATGCACTGCGCACACCTTTGCACTGTGGTGCTAAGGTGTGTGCATGGCACCGGGCTGCCTGAAGAGTGCCAGCAGAGGGGAAGAGAGCAGAATCTCCGTATCTTAGCAGACTTGGCGCTGCCTTGATCTCTCCTCCTAGCACAAACTTTGGCTGCTGTACTGCTGGCACTATAAATGAGTCATTCTGTCCCTAAATGTGCTCTGGGTTTAACAGTGGTGGAAAGAAAATGCACACCCATTTATAAAACCGTGCAGACAGTAAACAAGTTATTATCATTATTACTATTAGCATTATAAATTAACAGAATTGTTAAGATCATTAGTAATATTAGTTTTGTGCCTCACTGTGTGCCTTGGTTTTAATTGCAAGTGGCAGCTGGAGGCACGTGGCTGACACACTATAGCTCATGATCTGTGAAGGGTGATGCTCCATCTGACAATTAGCCCAGGCTCTGTGCCCACCTGTGCTGGCATCACCCGTGAAGGTGACTGCGGCTGCCAGTTGTGCTGCTGCTTTTTATCAAACTAAACGCCTACTCCTTGGAAGCTGCTAGAGTACTGAGCCCTCAGTCCAAATTTTCCTGCAACGGCCCGTAATAGCTGCCTGAGGAATAAAAGGTAGTTAACATCATCCACAGGTTCAATTTACAGTGCAACCAATTCGGCCACACAGTGAGGACCCAAAGTCGGTAAATTATATTAAGTGTGGGTTTATTACAAATTCAAAGCTGATGTACACTAGTATTAAGAATATATTGTAAAAGTACAGAATCACTACTGGCAGGCCAAATCATCTAACAAATTTCAGCCTCAATAAGGTGACACCTACATGGAATTTGGTGATAGCAATGCAGAAAATAAGGAATAACATTTGATTATCAGTATAAGATTTGCAGACCTCTTGCCTATTATGCATGAGGAAATCTCAATCTCCTAAACTAAGCCTGGATCAAAAGCACTGATTGGGAAAACCCTCATCAGATCCAGTAAAGTAGGAAGGTGACCGCATAGCAGAAGTTCTGTACAAGTTCACCAAAATAAAGACTATTGTAGAGCATAAAGCCAAATAACAGAGATATCGCAAAAAGGTCTATACCTCTGAGTCTGAAAGGAATCTGACTAATGCTGAAGTGGGATCATCAGTTAAAACCCACAGAAGAACATTCAAGAATCCCATATCACGTGTCTCATTACTTTCCACCTTCATACAGTAAAACTTGTCACATCACTCCTTTCCTTTGGTCCGCACATCAGAACTTCCTTGGATTCCTTCCGTCTCCCAATTCCACACGGACAGTAGTCCTCCCTTTGTATGTTAAGGCTTCTCATCCTTGCCAAAAGTACTCCTCCGGAACCTCACTATGTTTCAGACACAATGTGCCTTCCTCTATTCATCAGATCATAAGACTGCACCTACAAAGGAGAGAAAAATACTGCAAACTGAGCAAGTTTCTCAATGAAGGTTAAACATTAAGAAATCCAAACGCTTAGGGCCTTTGGTCAAGTTAAAGTGGCTAACATTTCAGTAAATGTTTAAATGCATGAATATGGATACATATACAGTTATAATATAGATGCAGAGTACTATTCCAATGAATATATGATTAAATGAGAGTTAACAATCACACAAATGCAGATAGATATGAGAACGGTAAATGCACTTTCTGCAGCTGTTCAGTGCACCACATCACGTTAATGATATTAAGTCACAAAAATACATGAGGCCATGTGTAAATATATATGTGGCCTGGTCAAACATGAACTGGTGGAGCCAAAATTACGCTGCTCCAAAGCCAAACTCAGGACAGAGACCATTTTTTAGGTCATTTGAGAGACTTTCCAACACTTTGGTTTGCATAGAAGGCCATAAGGGTTGGGGAAGAGTCAGTCGTATGTCAGGCTCCAATTCCACATACCGCTAATTCTTCAAGACTTTACTGATCTTTCTTAGCCACAGGCCGGTCAGCACAGCTCAGGTTACACATAGACGCGTTTTGGCCAATGTATGTCACCCATCGTTGACTTGAACTACTTTAACCCGTATTTCATCACAATTTAGTATTTGAAGTAAGGGTGTATGAATTTGCAAAGTCAAAGACTTTGCTAATTTTCCTGACATTTTTTAATAAAGTTTACCAACTTTGAGAAATGCCTAGCTGCTAAGAATGATTTTAAAAATAGGATGATAAAATGATGCTCTGGTTAACAGTGAAAAATCGTTCCTGCTTTCACTCAAAGGTAAAAGATACCCTGTCACCAGTGCTTACTTTGTAACATAAGCTCTAAGTGTTGGGGTGGAATCTCCTGATGGGCAGCCAGTTTCCTGCAGTCAGACATCCCACCCTTCTTGTACAGAGCATCTGGGTGTTACAAGACAAAAGAGTGTTATCTCCCGAACCCTGATAAATCCAGTGGTGTGGCAAGGGTGCAAGCATGGAAACTGGGCCCCCCATTTCATGAGTTTGTAGCAAAATAATCAGCCACTGCTTGGGGTAAAGTGAGCCCCTAACACCCCTTTGTTATGGTGCCACTGCACCTGCTGTGCTATTGGCCGCTCCACTCTTGGACTGAGGTTCAGTCTACCATTGTAGAGTCACTGAAACTAAGGGCCGCCTTCGACACGGTCTGCCACCACACACTACGAACACGCCTTCACGACGCCGGGATCCAAGAGAAGGCCCTGGACTGGACCACATCCTTCCTTTCCGGCAGAACACAAAGCGTCCGCCTCGCCCCCTTCCGATCCAAGGCCACCAAGATCATCTGCGGCGTACCCCAAGGCTCCTCCCTCAGCCCAACGCTGTTCAACATCTACATGGCACCCCTCGCCCACGTCGCCCGACAGCACAACCTCAACATCATCTCCTACGCCGACGACACCCAGCTGATCCTCTCCCTCACCAAAGACCCTCACACCGCCAAAGCCCACCTCCACGAAGGAATGAAGGCCGTCGCCGAATGGATGAGGACCAGCCGCCTGAAGCTGAACTCGGACAAGACGGAGGTCCTCATCCTTGGTTCCAACCCTTCAGCCTGGGACGACTCCTGGTGGCCAACATCACTGGGAACAGCCCCGCCACCCACCGACAACGTACGCAACCTAGGGGTCATCCTCGACCCCACCCTCTCCATGACTAAGCAGGTCAACGCCGTTTCCTCATCCTGCTTCAACATCCTCCGAATGCTCCGCAGGATCTTCAAGTGGATCCCCACCGAAACAAGAAAAACAGTCACCCAGGCCCTCGTCACCAGCAGGCTGGACTACGGAAACGCCCTCTACGCAGGAACGACGGCTAAGCTCCTGAGACGGCTGCAACGCATCCAGAACGCCTCTGCACGTCTTATCCTCGACAACCCCCGACGCAGCCACATCACACCCCACCTGAGAGACCTGCACTGGCTCCCTGTCAACAAGAGGATAACCTTCAAGCTCCTCACCCACGCACACAAAGCACTCCACAACTCCGGACCAGCCTACCTCAACAGACGACTCAGCTTCTACACCCCCACCCGCCAGCTCCGCTCGACCAGCCTCGCCCTCGCCACAGTCCCCCGCATCCGGAAAACGACCGCCGGCGGCAGATCCTTCTCCCACCTCACCGCCAAGACCTGGAACACCCTCCCCACCAACCTCTGACAGACCCAAGACCTACTGGCCTTCAGAAGACTCCTCAAGACCTGGCTCTTCGATCAGTAGCAGCACCACCCCCCTCTTCCCCCAGCGCCTTGAGACCCTCGTGGGTATGTAGTGCGCTTTATAAGTGACATGATTGATTGATTGATTGATTGAGGGCGGCACTGCAGCGGTGCATGTTGGCGCTACATGCAGTTGCATAGCCTTTGTGAATGGCCCCTAATGCAAGCAAAGTAAATGGACCCCTGCCCTCCCCACCCTCAGGTCTGTATTAAAACAGAGGCATCATTGGCATGCATGGAGCCCCTTGCATCACTGGAGCCTGGTGTCACTGCACCTGCTGCATTAATGATAGACGTGCCTTTAATCACATGTCTAAAAGTTTCTCATTCTATCAGTTTTTCATTATGTCCTCCCTATCTCAACACAACTCTTGTCTCTTCACACTTTCCTTACTATCCCATTCCTCTCTTTTCCTAGCTTGTGTCTCTAACTCCTTCTTGTGTCCTTCCTCCCTTTCCTCCCTGACATCGAAATTCTGACACCTTTCTCTTCTCTTGTCCTTTAACTTGTCTTTCTCTCTTTTCTTATCATTATCACTTTCTCCCATCCTGTCACTGTGTTCTCCACTCCTCTACTTTTGATATTTCACCCTCTCTGTTTCTTCCATCTTCCTTTCTGTCTCTGCTCAATTTTTCACAAACGTATCCTCTACACACCTTCAGGGCAGGATGAGCCCCCTCCAGCACTGGGTCCTGGTGCCAATGCACCAGCTGCACCACTGATAGCCACGCCCCTGGTTAAAACTCCCTTTGACCTGTGACCCATGTAGATATCCAAATGTCCCGGTGAGCAGGAAGCACAAATATCTCAATGCCACCCCCTGTACCCTAAGTAACAAGGGGCATGTCAGTATTGAGACTGCCCCTGACCTGCCAAATACTCTTTCATTGGCTACGTCACAAGGGGCGAAACCGGTCCCAGGATGCTTGTTTCCGGTCCAGGGAAGACATGGCTTGGCAGTTCGGGCTGGACTGTTCCCATGAGGCACAGGGTCAGACTGATTTGCATATGGCCATGTCTGAACTGGGGTGGCGGAGTGAGCTAAAGAATGATGATGGATTAAACCCAGATCAGTTGACTGGGGGTGAGTGCTTGCAATGTTCAACACTCCGGCCATCATCCCCTTTGGTTTTGCTATGTTCGCCCTAAGTTGGCAGGGTATGCCCAGACGTGGGTCCCTTGCTCACTTTGCCACTGGATTCAAGATAGCCTGGCTGATGACGGCTGTAAGCCAGAAACCGGTCCCAGGATGCTTGTTTCCGGTCCAGGGAAGACATGGCTTGGCAGTTCGGGCTGGACTGTTCCCATGAGGCACAGGGTCAGACTGATTTGCATATGGCCATGTCTGAACTGGGGTGGCGGAGTGAGCTAAAGAATGATGATGGATTAAACCCAGATCAGTTGACTGGGGGTGAGTGCTTGCAATGTTCAACACTCCGTCCATCATCCCCTTTGGTTTTGCTAGTATTGAGACTGCCCCTGACCTGCCAAATACTCTTTCATTGGCTACATCACAAGGGGCGTGTCAGTATTGAGACTGCCCCTGCCAAATACTCTTTCATTGGCTACGTCAGAAGGGCGTGTCAGTATTGAGACTGCCCCTGACCTGCCAAATACTCTTTCATGGGCTACGTCACAAGGGGGGTGTCAGTATTGAGACTGCCCCTGACCTGCCAAATACTCTTTCATGGGCTGTGTCACAAGGGGCGTTTCAGTATTGAGACTGCTCCAGACCTGTCAAATAGTCTTTGATGGGTTACGCCACAAGGGGCGTGTCAGTATTGAGACTGCTCCAGACCTGTCAAATACCCCTGCATAGTTTATGTGCCTCTCACCCCAATCCCTCTTTTTGGGTTCTGAAAATTAAAAAAATAACACATTAATGCATTTATAAATCTTTGCAGGTGAATATTAGAATGGTGACCACAAATAATTTACTTCACGTTTCAACGAGTGACAAATGAAAGCCTGCATTGTAGTCTCTGCCAATCTTTTACAAATGTTCCCAAACATCGTTCGTCTGACCAGCTGCAGAGAGTGCAGCCTTCCTGTTGCAGATGTGCCAAGGTGACCAGCAGGGCACCTGCCAGTCGGTCATAGTGTTCCCTGGCATCCAGTATTCTTCCTCTGAGCTGCTAAAGCCTACGGGCCTCATTTACAAGCCCATTGTGCAGCCGGTGTGTCACTTTTTGTAACACACCGGCAGCGCAATGGGCTTTCCCATATTTAAAAGGCCCCATAAAGTCACCCTGCATGACTTTTCATGGCCCTCTAAATATGGGCCACTTTCATGTGTTACTCTGAGTGAAAGGGGATTTCCATGGGTGTTGCAGTGGGTGTTCCCATGCAACAAACATGGAACCCAACATATTACCAGATTTGCAATGTTTTGTAAAGCTGGGAATGCATCAGAATCCTACGCCTCCCCAGGCCATTAATGATTGTTTTTATGCAGGAAGGTGTCATCCCCGCAATGGAGGCACCCTTGCATCATGATGCAAGGGTGCCTGCGCTGGCGCATGGCAGCCAATTGTGTGCCAACACAGGGGAAAGCACACGGATGGGTTGTATTGTTGTTAATACGATGCATCCCTGTGCTTTTAAAATGACGCAGCTTGGCGCAGCAAAATGGCTTGTGGCGCTGCACTGCATCATTTTGTAGTTGTCGTTTTTGTCACACCTGGAGGGGGCAAGAATCGTGTGAACTGACTTTCTGTCATCCCAAGGTTTTTCAAGTGAATATAGCGCGTGTAATATATTTCTATGAGTAATGAGAAAATAGCTCACAAAGAGTACATGTTATAGGCATGTTACAGGCCTCTACATTTCATTGCTAAGCATGGGCATTAGTAGTAATCACTTACAGATCTATATATATTCACTGCAGAGTATGCAAGGACACTGAGGGGTTTGCACTGCAGTGCCAAATACCAAATGAATTTACAGTGCGTACCCCTCGGTGTCCTTACATACTCTGCAATAATCACTGCAGAGTATGCAGAGGCACCAAGGAGTATGCACTGCAGCAAAATTGGTATTTGGAAGCACTATTTCTTAGTGCAAAATGCATCCTCACATTCATTTTTGGATGTGAGGGTGCATTTTGCGCTAAGAAAATAGCGGCAAATGCCCACTCTGCCCCATTGCGGAATTCCATGGAATCTCACAGAATTTTAATGTAATCCTCCAGAATTCAGTGGAATCAAATTCTGCCAATTCCGCCCACCTCTAATATTAGGCTCCTCAAGGAAGAAAGAGTGGTTAAGTTTTCAAACCATAAAGGTTTATTTAATTATTAATGAGTCACAGGAGATAAAATCATCACGTCTGTATCAATCAATAATCAATACATGAATGCATTAGTCATTATGAAAGTCAAATAAATCAAAGTCATATAAGCAGGGGGATGAACTAGCATAAAACCGCCCAAAGGAACTGCTAAGTGAAATCAGTTTTCCGATAAAGAGAGTACCTCACTCTGCTCTAAGCTGTCTGTAAAATGATCAGCATGGATTCTCTGCTAAGGCGGGGAAAGGTCTGAGAGTGTTCTGAATTCTCATCTACATAGCCATAGCTTAAATCACACAATTCTAACATTTGCTACAGATGCACATAGTTATTATAAAGTGCTCCAATCATGTTAAAGCATAAAGACACACTCGTGTTCTCATTAGTTTCTGAAGATTCTTCACAAGACATCTCCTCTCTGTGTCCTTCGTCACACTTATCTGCAACATAACAAGATACATTGGGCCAGCCTGTACTCTGCAGGCGCACACTAGCAACTAATGTAAAGCATCCTACAGTTATCCCCACAAAGAAAACCATTTCAAAGGGGAAAGGAAACAAAACATGCCACATTTATAAATTCAGACTTCAGCTTCTCCTAGAATTGAAATACACATGTGATGTGAAGCAAGATGGCCCCAGGCGTTAGCCATTTTCAAACACAGCCCTGCGTTACCTATACTGAGTCTAATCATGAATAATACGCAGTAATAGCAATTGCATATTCACGTGTTAATGTCGATATAAATGCAAAACATTTAATATGAAAAAATTGCCATCAGATTACCCACTTCAAGCACCAATTAAAGGCATGAAAAAGTAGCTTTAGCATTGTCTACTCTTTAAACGCAGATCACCTCATCAGCACGCTATTGTACGTCACCCTCCAATATCTTGGGGGTTTGCGGATCATACTTGTCTTGTAACTAATAGTCACACGCTGCCTGTTTATGATCTCCACTCCTTGCCTCTGATATTTTCTGTGGGATTCTTGTTGAAAGCTCATTTCGTGGGAACCTTCTTGAGACTTATCTTCATTGTCCTTCTCTCTTCCTAGGTGCAAACAGATGACCTACTCCGAGGACCTGCCCCAGATCGCAGTGGTCTTCATTTTCGTGAATGAAGCCCTCTCTGTCATCCTGCGCTCCGTCCACAGTGTGGTCAACCACACGCCTTCGCACCTACTCAAAGAAGTTATTCTAGTGGACGACAACAGTGATAATGGTAAGATGCTGCCGTGGTACCATGAGTAGTCAGAACGTCATCATTTTCGCGCTTCACACCTTCACCTGCTCCAAAACATGCAACATGATTTAAGAATGGTTAAGTTAATTTTCCTGAAGTAAGAAGGTCCCATGTAAATCATATTTCTGTAGACTGTTTTCCACATTTTTGTGCTAACACCCAAAAAGCTTTCATCTTAAGATGGCATTTTCAAACAGTTGATCTTCAAAATGCTGGGAAGATGTTTCTTTGGGTGGATTACACCCCTTTAATTATGTGGCAACAATTCTGGATACATAGGGCCTGATTTAGATCTCGGCGGATGAGTTACTCCGTCTCAACGGTGATGGATATCCTGTCCACCAAAATATATATATGATTACATCCTATGGGATTTATATTTCGGCGGACGCGATATCTATCACCATTGTGACGGAGTAACCCATCTGCCGAGATCTAAACCAGGCCCATAGACTACATTGCTGCCAACACAACTTTGCAACTTCATGCTGACCTCCTTGCAATGGAAGGTTCCGGTATCACGAAGAGGGCTGCTGTCCCCCGTACACCGTACAGTGCACCATAATACCTAGAGGCATCTACAGATCATTCATGCTGGACACTTACACATCTATTCCTGAGGTTTTCAGGAGATTTCAAACTGAAGCTTCGCTCTGAGGATCAGTAAAGTAATTTACGCTCTGTGGACCCATTGCGCTCTGGTTATTTGGGCTCAAGTGCCAGATAGAATTCATATTGCTGATTCAACGATTTAGTAATCATAAGTTGTAGAAATATCGCTTGATTCAAATTTTATCAATTTCAAGTCCGGCATCTTGGGAGCTTGGGCCATTTAAATCCTAGTGGAGAAATCATACTATTTAATTTTAATATCATCGGCTCCTTACATCCATTGGGCCTTATTCGTTTATCCTTGGGAATCACTGTGGCTTTCCTGAAGAAGGCGCTCAGCACGCCGAAACTCGCATAGAGAAAATAAGAAACTTTATCATTTAGCCACTATGTTACAATATGTGAAACCTTTTATATATGTTTGTTTGTGTATTGAGTTATGAAAATCTTTTTACAAATTATGCACTAATTTGTATTTTATACATGTTTGTTTATTGTACACTTAAATGTTGTTTCATTTGGTACAGTAAGTTGCATTGTCCTTTGTTCAGTGATTTATATGTTTGACACAATTACCTTTTAATATGAAATCGCATCAATAAAATGAAGTTTTTAATTTGAATTTGTTGTACAGAGTCTATGCTAGTATCAATGTGTTCTGAATAGGCAAATGGGTCACTGAAGTTTGGACCAGCATAGTTGATCGACACTTGGAGTGTCGATCAACTATGCTGGTCCAAACTTCGTACATGAAGTCTGGCTGGTAGTATAAGGTACATATAAATTGGCATGTTTGGTTTTATTACACCAAAATAGCCTCAACCAACGGGTGGCTATCAAACCACATCAGTGACCCATCTGCCTAGGATTATTGGATATTGGATACCAGTGATTCATCAACTTCCGCTTATTGGCTTTTGGATTACCTTTAATACGTTTTGGACTTATCTATGTATCGTGTATTTGATTTACAAATCAGATACTTGACTACTACCTCTGCTTGGAATATTCGTAATATATGGCGTTTACCGATCTACTTATCTCTAAGTTGCTCCACGATTGTCTAATGCCCTGAAGAAGTCCTATGTCATAGGACGAAACGCGTTGGCTGTTGTCTTGAAAAGAAAAAATAAAGAAGAGCGAAATAAATCTTTCATCCTACGCTTTATTGAGCTGTGATTACCCATATGGACATGTGTGTTTTAGAGTGGTGCAGCTCTGATTTTGTGTTGGTTTAAATTCCCCTTTGGTTGGGGGGTGCTCTAGGACAGGGAGCACATTTGGAAGTCTGCACACAAAATATTTTCAGCATTTAGATTCCCTTGGTGATTTTTGTGATTGGTGCCGCAAATGTTCGTGTTTGGTCCACTGTCCTTGTTTTTGTGTATTAAGTTTTGCATACTTTGGGACCCTCAAAGGAACCTCAGGAAAGAGTTCCACAAATTTGAAGAAGTTTGGAGCAACTTTGGAAAAAAGCTCCATAAGTGGACTGACTCGACCTGGCCAGCCAAGCCGGTGACCCTCAACCGCTAGCCGGCCTGCCCTCCAGGTTCATCCTGGTGAAAAGCTCCAGAGGTCCGACTTCCAAAGTTTGCTCGGGAGCAGGTCAAAACCCAAGCCTGCGAACCCTCACCGAATCCAGCCTGGTGAGGAGCATTTAGGGACGCCGGCTGAAAAAGCTCTGGAAAAGTTTCCAGGTCTGAATGTAGAAAAGGTGACCGGGCCCAAACGTGAGAGTTGAGCCACCAACCGTCAACTGTGAGCTGGCCTGGATCTCTAGTTCGTCCCGCTGGAAAGCTCCGGAGGTCTGACTTCCATAGATTTTACTGGGAGTTCGTTGCAAGTCAAGCTGGCGAACCCTCACCGAATCCGGACTGGCTGAAAGCTTCGAGGGACCCCGGGAAGAAAAGCTCCAAAAAAGTTTCAAAATCAGAAAGGTAAAAACTTTGACTGAGACCTACCGCGAGGGTGTTGACAAAAACAACTGTACCTCGGCACTCTTAAAATTTATATGTCACTATTTTAAATAGTGTAAGCGTTTACAATTTATCGACAGTTTGGCTTCTCACAGGAAAACAATTCAAGAGATAGCTTTTTTGCAAAATTCTATTTAATAGCAGCTAACAACGATATATTTCAATCATAAAACCCAATATAAAAGGTGGAATCCAAAAGCAAGGGCATATATCATTTTTACAAAAGTGTTATTTTCACTAATTGTCCCACGGAGGTCCTGTTCATACAGCCTCCCTGTTGTAAACCGCGAGGGTAGCTGTGCAGGGCTCCATTGCGGTTGACCTGAAACTTTGACTTTGTCCCGGTCTAGCACGACCGGATGTCCCAATAGGCGCTATAGGTTTCTATGTACTATATAGTGCTAAATCTTTAAAAATTCATATCTCCTGTTCCCTTCATTGTATTATTTTCATTTTGGTGACATTCTAAAGTTACAAATATTTCCTATTTTTATAAATTGGTGCTGGAGTTTTATTGCGTGTTGTGTATTAATTATTTACTAAATTGTTGTTTTTAAATGCTTTACATATCTGTCTTTGAAGTTAAGCCTGCCTGCTCACAGCCAAGCTACCAAGGGTTGAGTATGGGAATACATTTTGGAGACCTATTCTGAGCCCTATATTGTGTTAGTTGTAATATTGCCAGTGGTAGAAACATATTTACCACTACTAATAATCCCCTTTCCAACAAGGTCACACAGCATGTGAAATTCTTACATGCTCTCCACCGTCTCAGAACTACTCTGCATAATTTGAAATGAGCCTCAGGTCACACAGCATGTGAAATCCTTACATTCTCTTTACTGTCTCAGAACTAGTCTGCACACAATTGAAATGGGCCTCAGGCCACACAGCATATGAAATCCTTACATGCTCTGCACCATCTCGGAACTAGTCTGCACACAGGTTAAATTGACCTAAGGTCACAGAGCATGTGAAAACCTTATGTGCTCTCCACCATCTCAGAACTAGTCCTCACACAGGTCAAATGCACCTCAGGTGACACAGCATGTGAAATACTTAGGTTCTACTCCTAACTACTGAGTGTGTGCTCAGGAAACCGGTGTGAGGTGTATTCTAGTGACATCAAGGTAAATGTGACTTGTGTAACAAAGACATACATACAACATGT
The DNA here is from genome assembly GCA_963921515.1 of Calotriton arnoldi. NCBI lineage: Eukaryota > Metazoa > Chordata > Amphibia > Caudata > Salamandridae > Calotriton > Calotriton arnoldi. The sequence continues at coordinate 2,819,196 of CAWUFW010000210.1, read as the reverse complement.
TTTGATAGTTATAATACTTTGGTATTACATACATACACTTAGGGCCTCATTACGATGTTGGTTGGAAAGCCTCAGAACGGCATTCAGTTTGTCCGAATCTGATTCGGAACCCAAGTTTCCAACCAACTCGAAAATAGATCTGACCGACCGATTACGATAGTCAGAAACCGTTCGATCGTTCTGACTCGGTTCCGATCCGCATTTGGAGAAACCTAGTCAGTCGGTGCCGAATCTTACTGGTCTATTGACCGCGTTTCGATGTCGGATTCGGACAGCCTTTCCGAATCGGTTTGTCCAACACGGATCGGCTGTCGGAATCCAACTTTGGGGGCCGGTAGCAGGTCCCCTTCACCCAGAGACCTCCGGTTGGGGCCCGTGGGGGTACCCATGGGTCCCCTCTTTCCAACCATGCACGGTGTGGCAGGCACCATGGGATGCCCGCTACAGGGTGTAAGGTTTTCCGCAACCACCCCTTTTTAGGTTGAGCCTATAGCGGCAGCGCGCATGCGCTGCTCGCTTTGCGAGGCATGCAGTATTCAGTATGGAGTGGAAGCTCCGTTGAAGCTCCGACCACTCTCCGCCCATCTTTTTTATTGGCTTAGTTCCTAAATGCTGCCTTCCGATTGGTTTTAGGCTTTTTAGTCCCTCCTTATGACAGGCATGTCGTCATTTGTATCCTTCCATGGCTACTGGCCCCTTTACTTCGAGTGTTGCACAGTATGTTTTATTTATACTGTGAGCACTATTTTCTTCCCGTGCCTCCTCGCCCCCCCTCCCGTTGTTCGTGCCTTCTCGCCCGCCCGCACTCCCGTTTGCAATGCAATAGGTCTCGCATAAATGCGAGTCCTACTGCATTGCAAATGCTTGTTTTAAGACACTTCGACCATTGACTGATAGCCTCCTATCCAGAATCTTATAGGTGGCAAAAGCAAGATCTGCCAGGTCGTGAGCTGGTGCCACTAACCGAATCCAATGTTACTGCCATATCCGCAACCTCACTTAATATCGCTGGTGGCCAGCCCATTATAAAATACAAACGCCTCCCAACTTCGGCAGGTCAGATCAGGTAATGTTTACAATTACACGCTGCCGAAAACAAGTGCGGATTCGACATCCAATGAGAACCTCGGAATTCTGTCCAGCACACTAGCATTGGCCATGGAGCCGAAAAGGCTCCAATCCAAATTCACCTTTTCCTTCATGAGTCCGCCTTTTTTCTGACGACTCCCAGAATATGTGCAGCCACGGCATTGGCTGCCATGCCACCCAGAAATACTCAAGTTACGGAGAAACGCCGGTGAGTAAAACGATCAGTAACGGAGAATTGATGTTGTGCTGAGGTTACATGCGGTCCTTCTAAGTAGTAGCCAGCTGGTCTTCTTAATGCTATCGTATGCATGTGACACATTAAGCAAGAAAATAAACACTAACTTTGCATAACAACACTTACGTTGCGATTCCTTTTCTTTACACATAAAGTCTTTCTCTATGAAAATCACTTCTGAGCAATAGACCTGCCCGAAGAGATATATAGAACAGTAGAATGTTAACTCTAATTCACAAATAGTCCTTTTATATATCCGTGAGATTTGCTCATTGCGGGAGCACAGGTTGACGCACGGAGAGTCTAACGAATTTAGGAAGTATTGCGTGAGCTGTAGACAGACTCAAGGAATTTGCGAATTTAATCAATAATCTTCGATGTCTCCGGCGTGTGCGGAGCTTGAGAGTCCAAAGGCTGTAGTTTCCTAAATCTAAGGACAGCATTCGATTGATCTATGTGCTGTCTCCCTCTTCGTGGCAGCAATAGTGCGCATAGCCAGAGTTCGTTTCAACTATTAGCCCTTGATAGTTTCATAGCAGACTAATAAAATAAAGGTATATATAGAGAGCCTAAATGAACCAAATTTGTTGGGGAAGGCCGACTTGCTTCTGCCCAGCTCTGCTACTGGGACAAGGACAAACCTCCCTGCCTTATCTTATTAGGGGGATTTGGAGTGCGGCCTCCAATAGTCTTGCCTTTGCAAATCAGCATAGCAAGATGTTTATCACGACAATTTATTTGCTAATGGTTCACCATAATCTATTGCTCTCGAAATGGCTCTTAACTGTTTATTCAGCACCTCTTTATATGAGAAAAAGGCACCCTCCTCAACCCCAAATCAATGGTTCCAAGAGTCAAGCGCCTCACGCAATGCACGTGCCCAGCAGTGGTTGAAGTGGGGGGAGGGGGTCTGACGGGCACGACGTGCCCATGCTTTTTAAAATTTTAGGAAAACAGGTCCCCTACATTTGGTCAAAAGTCAACTGCCCCGCGACGGTTAATTCCGAGAGTTGAAATGCTTCAGCTGAACTGTGTCATTCAGGGAGACTCCTGTGCTGTGAAACCGAGAGAGGAGCAAACAGCTGAACAAGCCTTCTTGCCAGGGTGCCTGCTTGCCAGAAAAAGTATAACACAACTAGTCAATCTGCAAATGTAAAGGGTGTCCGGAAGCCGGTAGTAGCTTTAATTGATAAAATCACTTGTAGCTTCCAGGTGACACACATTTATTCTTTTTGAGAGGTATTTATTATAAGGGAGCTCCCAGCTAAGCTGTGAAGTGTGTGCTTTTAAAAGACAGTTATAAAAAAAACCTGCACTATGTATGTTCCCTCGTCTTACACCACTTTAAAGAAGGACTACAAGAGCCGTGATCTCACTTCCGTTTTTTCTTCTTCCGTCTGTGGTGAGATGCAGAACCGGAGGGATGGCGGAGGGGTGAGCACTGCGGACCAGCAGGGAGCAGGCCACTGCACAGGGCTCGGCTGGGACCGCTGGCTGTGGAGTTGGGGCAGGAAGCAGAGGGGCCAAGGGTAGGGCTGACCATGAAGTGGGGTGCAGGCAGCAGAACGCTCTAGAATGTCTCTGGGAGCTCAGGGTCTATGGCGGGGTACAGGGCGCACGTGCTCTTAACTTGGGGTGACATCTGTAGGGCGAGCTGTACAATGGTGGTCAATGGGTATGACTGGCTTTATGAATGAGACTGAGTGGGTTCGCAGGGTCCTGAGTGGGGGCAGGGAGCGATGCGCCATGGAGAGGGGGGTCCAGGATCACACGGTGTAAAGTAGGGCTCAGGGAGCAAAGCGCTGTAAAATATATCTAGGCGCACAGGTAGTTTGTAATGTCAGAGGTGGACACTAGAACCGAGAGTAGACAGAATACAATCTCGAGTGTGCAGGGCTGTCTGTAGGGTGTGCAGGCTTCAGAGGTGAGAGAACGATTCACAAAGCCAATTTTGCACTGAAGGTACACTTGGGTGCATAACTAGTTGGCTTTCCTGGTGTTAATTCATGCGTGGTAGAGGCAAAACACAAATGTACAAGCACAAAGTGGTTTACTCATAGAAAATATTACACCAGTCTTTTGTAACGTAGGGATGGGATGTAGGTGTTCCAAGGTAGGGATTCCTGGGAAAGGAGACGAAATGTATTGAATTTTCGAGAGGCATTCCTTTCTTTTTAGGTAGTCGAGCTCTGTCTGATTTCACGTTGTCACTAAAATCCTATGTTAGTGAATTTGCATCAAACTGTTCTCCGAGTTTAACAACTATCAAAAAAATTCTTCTTGTTTGTCATTGCAAATCTGTAATTAGAACGGCCGGATCATCCTGCTTGGATGACGGCAACTCTTTACAATATATGCTTTTATATACACAGCCTATTCATTGCCACTGATTCAGAATGCTGTCGGCCCATTCACTCTTCATCTTCCTCACTGGGACACTTCTATCCATTGGATCTCTCCCCACTGGCTCCTTCTACCCAAAAGAACCAATTTCAAGAGACTTTGTGTTACTCTGACTTTCCATGGCCAAGATTTACATGATCGCAGCATGAAAGACAACAGCCTATATATACTACCTTCACTCTGCGTCAGCCTGCGTCGTAGATGAGCTGGCAGGGCATTCCCATTTCCGGACCCTACATTGTGGAATATTCTTCTAGGTACCCTATGAAAATTGCCTAATTCTTGAATTTCCCAAAAATAAAAAAGTTTGGCTGTTAACCTCTAATACTCTGTATAGCTAGCCTTCTAGTTGGCCACTTCCGTTTCGGTAACATAACACCATGGTACACCCCAGGGTCACTGTTCACGCTTTAAAAATTCCATTACTTTAGCAGTGAAGTTCTATGAAGTTCTACACATTTCCATACATTTGTTCTGTGGGTGAACATGTGTTACTGTCCTCCTGTAGGCCTCTAATACATCTGTTTTTCCTCTCATCTGCTCTGTTATGTTATACAGTTGTAGAACGTGCTATCACACGTGTTCAGCTCCAGGATACCCTCCCTGGTGAGTCTAGCCACACCTAGGGCCTCGTGGAACTACTCAAAAATCCAGGTCTTCAGCTTCTTGCAAAATTCAAGTGAGAAGAGGCTCTTATGTGCTTACGTTCCCTCCATGTTATAGAACAGTAGATGTTTCAGCACCCAGGCTAATGTGCTAAATACCTAAATACATATAAGGTCCCAAAGGCGAGACCAATTGCATCACAAATGATTGTTTCAATGAGAGCCTGTGTTGTCGGTCGGAACACAGGCTCCCATTGAAGTCAATGGGAGTCCGACCGGAAGGGTGTTCGGAAACATCGTAATCGGTCGATCGGACTCCCCTAATCCGATTCGGTCAGAAATTTTCTGAGACCGAGTCGGTCAGAATGCTTTCCGACCGACATCGTAATGAGGTCCTATGTGTGTTTGGCATGTATATAGCACAAGCCAAATATTATATTAGCATGATTTTACATTTATTAAGTATGTGTGGCAGGTATATAGCACATACCAAAAACCAAATTGCCTTGTGTGGATTTATTAATTGCAGTAGTAGGATCTGTGAGATGCAGTTTTGCAGTCTTGAGTATTTACTAGTGACACAGGTGTCTCCAGATAGCTTTCAGCCTGTTGAGCTATGGTACCTCCAAAGTTCTAGAAATCTTACCAGAATATGATTTGTGCTTAGTTTGTAAAAACATGTGCAGGGGACCCTCGTCAGGAGGCCACTGCAGTTTGCACCACACATTGCCACTGGACTTACACAACTACTAACCATCACACTGCTACAAGTGGGACAATTCAGACTGTTCAAGGCCGCCAAAGTTTTAAGAATGGCTTGGGTGGCAGGTATTAGTTGCTTTTAATGTATATTGAATTAGCAAACAACTGTTCTTCTGCTCATCTTTAAATTACACAAACAGCCCCACCAGTGCCAGCTGTCATAAGTGCAGGTTCCGGCAATTAAGTACTGGTGCAAAGCACCGGAAGCCACCAGCTTAAATTAAGCACTGTCTGGAAAGGGTTGAGCTTAAGTCAGAGAGCTCACACTAATTTCCTGAAGGACTGCACCGCAGTGCTCGTCCTGCCTCCGGCCACTCCAAAGTTAGGAAGCTCAGGGCAAAGTGCAGGTGTAGGGCCTGTGTTTTGTGACGAGCACAATGTCTTTGAGATGAACTAATTATGGCGCATTAATTGGCGACAGAAAAGTGGAGTGTGGCAGACTTTGAGCCTCTCATAATGTTGGTGATTGTGGCTGTTTATAATTAGCCCATATGAGCAGCAGAGAGGTGTGAAGTGAAGAGCTCTCTCGGAGAGCATTGTGAGAAGTACGTATTTAATATTTTCTAGGTTATGGGAATAGAGAAATCAAAAGAGGCACAAGAAAACAGACAAGAATGCCAAGCCGCCAGATTGTGTGCACAGAAACAAAACATATTCTTACAGAAATATGCTCTGCATATGTTTAAAAATCACCACATGCCCAAGCTGGCCCAAAAAACATCTATTACTGGCCAACTGAGATTCCCACTGTGACTCAAATTTAAGAAAAATGTTGCTGCTCTCACCGTGCACATTTTCTGTTTACTAGCTTAATTTGTATCATATGTTAGCGCTTTTTGTTTCAAGTCTAAATACATTAGAGACAAATGCATCCAAACTTTACCATGGTAAGGAACGTAAACTGCTATTTAATGTTTGTAAAACTGAGGGAAACCATCGGCGTGGCAACCTACACTTCTTTTAAAACTGAAGGAAACCATCAGTGTGGCAACCTACATTTCTTTGAAAATTGAAGGGAAACCATCAGTGTGGCAACCTACATTTCTTTGAAAACTGAAGGGAAACCATCAGTGTGGCAATCTACATTTCTTTTAAAACTGAAGGAAACCATCAGCGGGCAACTTACATTTCTTTTAAAACTGAAGGAAAGCATTGGCGCACTAAACCACGGAAAGATCAACAACTGTCAGCTGTCTACGCCGAACACCACCCACGGCGAGTTCTCCTGCCGACACTGCCGACAAACCTTCACCATCCTCCGCACCCCCACGGCCGCCTCCCTCACGTCGTACGCCAGCACCCGCGAAGAGCTGAGGTGCATCCTCCTCAATGTACGCTCCCTGCACAGACACGCTGTAGAGATCTGGGACCTCCTCGACACCCTCTCGCCAGACGTCGCCTTCTTCATGGAAACCTGACCAACCCCACCTCCACCCCCGACATCGCCACCGCCATCCCCGACGGATACAAGATCCAGAGGAAGGACTGCCCCAACCACCCAGGAGGAGGACTCGCCATCACACACAAGAGCTCCCTCCGACTCACCACCTCCAGCACGAGCGACAGCCCGACCACCACCGAACACCTCCATTTCCAGAACCAGACCAGCCCCAGAATGACCTTATGTGGCACCCTCACCTACAGACCTCCCGGACTTCGAACCGCGTTCACCACTACCATCGCCGACCTCACCGCGCCCCATGCCATCGCCTCCATGGACTACATACTCATCGGAGACCTCAACTTCCACCTCGACAACCTCAGCGACCCCAACTCTGCCACCCTCCTGGACAACCTCGGACTGAAACAGCTCATCCCCACCCACAAGGCAGGACACACCCTCAACCCCATCTTCGCAGGAGGCAGCAATATCCACTTCAGCCAAACCAAGCAACCCCCCTGGACGGACCACCACTGCGTACACTTCTCTTTCGACAAAGCCACCGCCCCAAACCTACACCACGCCCTCCGCGAAGGAACTGGAGCAAGGCCATCGTTGAGCACCTCAACTCCACCCTCATCCACGATCCCCCCACCTCGACCGACGCCAACTCCGGAGCCAAAGAACTTCACAGATGGATCACCAACTGCGCCGACAAGCTCGCCCAACTCCGCAACCCCGACAGACAGCGCCCCAGGAAGGCCACCTGGTTCACGGCCGACCTCCAAGAATCCAGATGCACCTGCAGACGTCTCGAGAAGCTATGGAGAAACAGCAAAACCTCGGAAGACCGTACCACCTACAAAAACGCCATAACAGAATACCACCAACTCATCAGATCCACCAAAAGGACCTTCATCCGAAACAAAATCCATGCCAATGCCAGCAACTCCAAGGAACTCCTCAGCATCATTCAGGAATTCACCAAGCCCCCCAGCGAAGCCACGGATGTCACACCCTCCCAGGACCTCTGCAACAAACTCGGCTCCTACTTCCACCTGAAAATAAGATCTCGCTACGACAACTTCAACGAACAGACTCCGGACACCGAACCCATTCCTCCCCCCAGCAACGACAGCCAGCCTACCATCTCCTCCTGGACCCCAGTCACCACCGAAGACACCGCATCGACCATGAAAGGCATTTAATCAGGAGCACCCACGGACCCCTGCCCTCCGCACATCTTCCATAGAGCCTCCGCCACCATAGCACCTGAGCTACGATGCACCATCAACGCCACCTTCGAAGCAAGCACATTCCCTGACGACTGGAAATGCGCAGAAGTCAAGCCCCTCCTCAAGAAGCCCTCAGCAGATCCGACGGATCTCGAAAACTACCGACCCATCTCTCTCCTCCCTTTCACGGCCAAAGTCACCGAGAAGATCGTCAACGCCCAACTAACGAACTTCATCGAAGGGAACTCCATCCTCAACCCCTCCCAATCCGTATTCCGCAGCAACCACAGCACCGAGACCATCCTACTCGCCGCCACAGACGACATCCGCACCCTCCTCGACCAAGGCCACATCGCAGCCCTGATCCTGCTTGACCTCTCTGCAGCTTTCGACACCGTCTCCCACCGCACTCCCACTGCCGGACTCCACGACGCTGGCATACAGGGAGCTGCCCTCGACTGGCTCCGCTCCTTCCTCACCGGCAGAACCCAAAGAATCAGACTCACGCCCTTCCTCTCCAAACCCACAGAGATCAACTGTGGAGTGCCCCAGGGATCGTTGCTCAGCCCCACGCTCTTCAACATCTTCATGGCCCCCCTCGCCGCCATCGTCAGACAGCATGGACTCAGAATGGTATCCTACGCTGACGACACCCAGCTCATCCTCTCCCTCACCAAGGACCCCACACCACCAGACTCAGCTTCCAGGAAGGAATGAAGAACGTTGCATCCTGGATGAGCAGCATCTGCCTGAAGCTCAACTCGGAGAAGACAGAAGTCCTCGTCCTCGGACCCTCCCCCTCTCCATGGGACAACACCTGGTGGCCCACCACCCTCGGCAGCCCCCACGCCCCCCCGTACCACGCCTGGAACCTCGGCATCATACTCGACTCCTCCCTCACCATGACCCGACAGATCAATGCCGTCGCCTCCACCTATTTCAACACCATCCGCATCCTTCGCAAGACCTTCAAATGGATCCCCCCCGAATCCAGAAAGACCGTCACCCACGCACTCATAACCAGCAGACTGGACTATGGAAACGCCATCTATACTGGAATCAACAAACCCCTGTTCCGCAAGCTCCAGACCATACAGAACACCTCAGCCAGACTCGTCCTCGGCATACCTCGACATGAACACATCACCCAACACCTGCAAGACCTCCACTGGCTCCCCGTCGAGAAAAGAGTAACCTTCAAGATACTCACCCACATGTACAAATGCCTCCACAACACCAGACCCCAATATCTCAATGAAAGAATCTCCTTCCACGTACCCAAGAGAAACCTCCGATCCGCCGACCTCGCCGAAACCCCGTGCATCCGCAGAGCCAGAACTAGTGGAAGAGCCTTCTCCTACATCGCGGCAAAGACCTGGAACGAGTTCCCTATCAACATCAGACGTGCCCCCACTCTGCACACCTTCAGGAAGAGCCTCAAGGCCTGGCTCTTCGGCTGACTCGGAGCTGCATCCCCCTCCCAGAGCATTGAGACCCTCACGGGTGAGTAGCGTGCTTCACAATTCCCTGATTGATTGATTGATTGATTGATCGGCGTGACAACCTAAATTTCTTTGAACACTGAAGAAACCATCAGTGTGGTGACCGACATTTCTTTTAAAACTGAAGGAAACCATTGGTGTGGTGACCTAAATTTCTTTTTAAACTGAAGGAAAGTATCAGTGTGGTAACCTAAATTTCTTTGAAAACTGAAGGAAACCATCAGTGTGGCAACCTAAATTTCTTTGACCACTGAAGAAACCATCAGTGTGGCAACCTACATTTCTTTTAAATCTGAAGGGAACCATCAGTGTGGCAACCTACATTTCTTTTAAAACTCCATGATTGGCAGGGAGCAGCACCTGTCCTTGGACCCAGCGGTCTGTGTGCTGCATTCACTGGGTCAGTCACTGGATCAGGCTGGCAGCTGAGTTCTGCTGGCATTGCCAAGGATACAGCCCCTGGCATTGCAGAAACTGACATTGAAAAATTCGTGTTCACAGGCTATGTCATTGCAGTCACCTGCCCGCCTCTCAGCTCCATCATCCCAGAGAGCACAGGTGGCACAGTTTGGACACTGGCAAGTTGCATTCCTTCAATGGATTGCACCAGTGGAGTGGTGAAGCACATTAGAAAGCATCTACCAGGGCCTAGTGGCTGCCTTCATTGCTTCCTGACTAGACTTGTGACCTGTGTCTTTTCACTGTTCTTGCAATAGTGGCTGAAAGAAAATTGAAAGCCAGGCCAAGCTTAAACTCTAGCAAAAGAAACCCATAAATATATAAAAGGAGAGGCAGAGAAAAGCATCTTTAGTCTGAAGTAATTTAAATTCAGGCTTTTTCAGAAACAACTATAACTTAGCGAGCTCTGATGATTTTGCAAACTGGTTGTTGCTCCCACCTATACTGTGAAGGTTTCTCCTCTCCACACCTCGTTCACTAAGTTCCTTTTCTTTACCACCAGAACAGGACCCTGCGTTCGAACTCCCAGTTTCTTCTCTGCTTTCCTTCCTACCGTAAAGCCAGGATGGGAGGGCGCGCCTTTGCAGTAAGAACAGCCGCTCTTTGGAATGCGATGCCTCTCTACTTGCGCAAAGCAGAATCTGAAACTACTTTTAGGAGTGCTCTGAAAACTTGGCTTTTTGATCTCCCTTAGCTTGCCTTCTTCTGTTTCTTCCTCTTCCTTTGTCTCTGTGTAGCGCCGGGACACCGCCGTTGGTGGTAGCCGAGCGCTTTATAAATGTCTTGGTATGGTATGGTATGGTATGGTAAAGCCATTATAGATTTTGTGCTCGAATATTCGTTCTGCTCTAGTTATGTCACTCGAAGCAGTTGCGCTGCAATCTACAGATCAATAAACACTAGATACATAAATTGGAATAAAAAGGAAGGAATTTGCCCTTGCCTTCCTTTTTCGAACAAATAAAAAAGGTAAATAGAGGGTAATTCTGCTGCTGTCACCTTTTTTAAGCAGAAAATGAATGTAAACAAAACCCCGGCAGCCCGAGCAGATTATAAATACATACATCTGCAGCTGGAAATGTCGGCAGAAAAGCCAGGTGGTGTGTGGTGCAGTCACGTGCCGAGTGTTTTTGGGAACTGCACAGGAGTCAGGTTTGTAGCAGGGCGCACTGTATGGGTCTGATCGAACCAATGAGTAGGAGCGGCAGTAACATCGTGGCATATTAATACCGAGGGCATATAGGGAAGTACACATTTATTATTGCTAACTCCACCTCTACATACCTTGAAGATATATGTACCATGTAAGTGAATATATGTGGAGTTCAGTATAGAAAATCTAGACTTACTCACCTGTCGATGTTTCCTTTTCAAAACCCTGTCCTCGATACTGTGCCCCATTGATAAAGTGGTTTAGATATTCAGGGTGCACACCTCCAGATCTGTATTTGATGTGGTGACCTGGGCAAATTCGGGGTGCAAGCTGTTTGTTAAATGACCCCCTATTGGAGATTATACATGACTGGTAATTTACCAATGCCAGATACTGTCCAATGGGGAGACTTTTAGCTGAGCAAATCGGAGCTTTAAGTTAAAAGTGTTTCTCTTCAAATATGTAGGTTTGTGTGTGTTCTTCCTCCTGAATCCTGGTTCTGGCTTTGACACAGTTTCCCCCTCAGTTGACTTTAGAGACCTCTTTTCTGTGTTTAGCGCAGCAGACACTGTGTAAGGAGAGCTGGCTATAAATCCCCACCTATGGCTTATGGAGGCTACCGATTCGACCCTGCCACTTTCATCTAAACCGCAAGTAGAATGCTTCCTCCCGCCCCCTGGCTTACTGACTCCCTCAGACAGGAAAAAAAAGTTGCAAAACCTTAGAAAGACATTGGAGGAAACACTATGCACCTGAGGCTGAGTCAGAATACTTGGCAGCATTGAAGAAATACCATGCACTTTGTAAATCTGCTTGTGCGACTTATATTACGGAGAGGATCACTAACTCCCATCACTGCCAGAAAACGTTGTTTAAAGTTGTGAATGAGCTCTCGGTAGCTAGCACTTTTCTACCTCCCCCTTCTGTTCCTCAACACCAGTGCAATGAGCTAGCGTTGTTTTTCCAAAACAAAGTCGAGTCCATCCACCGTCAACTTGACATGGTCGCCTCCCAACTAGGGAACTTAACGTTCCCGGTAACTCCTGCAGATAGGCACCAGGACACATCCCCCCGGACTCCCAATCTGAGAAACCTCTTCAAAATAGGGTATGGTCCTCTTTGGACCTGGTTACACTGCATTCGTTACTAGGATCATCAAGTTCAGATCCCCGCTTGAACCCCTTCGTCCCTCTAAACGCAGATTCTTGGACGATATTGCCCTTACCATGATTCTCAACCTCCTCAATACATCTTTAAGCATTCAGAGTTGGAAACACGCTCTTGTCCTTTCTTTGCTAAAGAAGGGTGATCTTGATCCTCTCTGTTGGTCAAATTTTCGCCCGATCTCCCTTCTTTCTGTTTTTTCTAAGATACTGGAAAGGCACGTTAACTTCCAACTCTCCTCTTTTGTTGCGACCCACAATTTGTTTCACCCTTCACAGTTCGGCTTTAGACGAGGTCATAGCACCAAATCTATCCTACTCGGGGATACAGAATGTGTTAGGCAACAGCTCGACTCTGGCAGTACTGCCGCCCTCATCCCGCTTCACTTAGGCGCGGCCTTCGATACAGTGTCACACTCCATCTTGACAGACCGACTTGAGGCCTCAGGCATTGAGGGTTTGGCCTTGAGGTGGTTGATCTACTTCCTAAAAGATCGCACCTTTCAGGTCTTCTCGACAAATACAAGATCGAAGACCTTAGCGTTAACCTCCGGAGTCCCTCAGGGATCTATTTTGAGCCCATTGCTCTTCAATATCTATGTTCGCCCTCTGGCAGACATAGCTGAGAAGTCTGGGCTCACCATCTTTTCATATGCTGATGATACCCAGATTTTCTTCTCATTATCAGCCGCTCAGCACCAAGATCCCTCCCTGCTTCAGCTTGGCCTGAGAAATGTCTCGCTCTGGATGACCAGAAATGCTCTGAAACTAAATGGCAATTAAACCAACGTCCTGGGAAACAACCCCGAACTCTGGGGAGTTAACCACTGGCCGGATGCTTTGGGACCATTACCCGCTCCGGTAAGTAAGGTTAACAATCTTGGTTTTATCATTGATAACAACCTCTCCCTCAAGCCTCAGATATCTAGGTTCATGGACACCTGCTTCTCTGTTCTCAAATGACTTAAAAAGATCCTATGGCTAATTCCACCAGCCGCCCAGAGAACAGTGATGCAGGCTTTGGTGTCTTCCAGACTGGACTACGGCAATGCTTTATACCTGGGCACAGACAAATCTTCGATCCGTCGCCTGCAGATCATCCAGAATGCGGCTGCTCGCCTTCTTTTTCGGCTGCCTAGATATGCTTCAGTCTCACCGCTGCTTCACAAACTACACTGGCTCATGGTGAATAAGTGTATCGAATTCAAGGCCTTATGCTATATGTTCCGAGCCAAACTTGGCTTGGCCCCTTCTTACATCCAAGGCCTAGTGAAACCCTATGTGCCTACCCGACAGTTGAGATTATCCAGCCTCTCACTGTTTACAGTGCCCAGGTTTCGTCTTGCCCACATGAAAGGTCGCTTGTTTTCTTACCTGGGCCCGAAACTTTGGAACTGTCTTCCAGCTGGGCTCAGGAACTGTCACTCTTTGCTCGCCTTCCGCAAGAACCTGAAGACCTTGCTCTTTAGTTGCCAAGCTTGATTCTCTAGCTTGGGGCTGTTGTTTTAGCAGTCTTGTGGCTCTACCTGCCGTCCTGAAGCAAAACTGAAGCATACCTGCCGCCCTGTCCAGCGCCGGGAGACCCTTGTGGGATAGCTGCACGCTTTAATAAAACCCATACATACCTAGTAACCTACTGCGTTCAGTGGCACGCTCTAATTCTCAACTTTCATAAAACTTTAATCCGACTTTCAGCTTCCATCTCTAAATATAACTCCCAGCTGAGAACAGCACCTGAGCATCAAAGCCATGATGTACAGGAAGTCTGGAAGTATTACACATTGTTAAGCGCCTTAAACACGTGCTGTTTTGTGTTAACTTGTGGGCAACACAATGAACCTGGTTATTGTTCTCTGGTTAATGCCCTGAGAGTTATCAATCCCATAGGCAATGACCAGCAGAGACCCTTAGGGAGAAGTTGTAGGGTACATGGAAATAATTCCCAGCTCCACTCAGCACAAGAAAGTTAACACTACAGACTCGTTTTTATGTAGCGCTTCATACAGCGTGCCTGCGGTTTCTAAGCACTGCTAACAATGGTTTGCTATTACTCAATTTTCCAACTTCCACAAGATTGGAATCTCTAGTTGGCTAGGATTGAAGCTCATGTCTGCTAGATCACAGCAGATGTCAGCTGTGAGCGTGTAATATACTGAGACATCTTGCCAGCATTTTTCATATTCAACACCAGTTCGTATAAATGTTCCCCCGCAACCCTGAGCCACAACACGGCCAGCAGGCGCTTGAAGCAGCCGCAGCTCGTTTGATGAACATTTGCATTCTGTGCTGATGTTTTCAGCATGTCCCGCTGAACTCAGAGCTGCTACAAATCTCCCCAAAGGCGCTGTCTCGCCTCCTTCTTAGATGAGCCTATACATCAAAAGTGCATTAATTACTTTTCATTTACATTTCTTTCACGGGAAGTCATTACGTAAAATGGAAATTGTGGAAGGCAGGCGACCGGTTGGCTCTAAACGCCTGTTGCCATTTAATTAAATGTATCTGTGGATGACAGCGTGATATTGGTTTCCATAATTGGGTGATTTAATTATTCTTCTGGAATCATATCCAGTGTTCACTGATCGCTCTGTGTGAAACTTGAACTGACTGAAGGGCACATGAACAGGGAGAAAGCTGGTGACACCCAGTTTATGGGGGAGGATCCGCAGGGCTCAGAGTGCACTGGTGATATCTCTGGTGAATGGTGGGAGGTGGAACACGCAGGGACCTGGGTAGGTTGGCAGTGCGTGCACAGCACCTGTGAGTTATTCCTAGTTGATGGGCACTGCCCGCATCATAGACATGTTGGAGATATGCCACCAATCTGTCGTGCAATGGCAGAACAGTGACCGTAATAGCGACATATCATTGATGCAGTAAGGTTTATCTGTACACTGACAGCGGTGGTGGTATCTCACTCTTGTGATGTGGTTCACCAGCACATTGACAGGGATGGTGGCAGCTTACATTAGTGATGAGGGTCACCAGCACACTGACAGAGTAGGTGGCATCTCACATTCGTCACGAGGATCACCAGCACACTGGCAGCGATGGAGGTATCTCACTCTTGTGATGTTGTTCACCAGCACACTGACAGCGATGGAGGTATCTCACTCTTGTGATGTGGTTCACCAGCACACTGACAGGAATGGTGGCAGCTTACGTTAGTGATGAGGGTCACCAGCACACTGGCAGCCATGGGGATATCTCACTCTTGTGATGTGGTTCACCAGCACGCTGACAGAGTAGGTGGCATCTCACATTAGTCACGAGGATCACCAGCACACTGGCAGCGATGGAGGTATCTCACTCTTGTGATGTGGTTCACCAGCACACTGACAGCGATGGAGGTATCTCACTCTTGTTATGTGGTTCACCAGCACACTGACAGCGATGGAGGTATCTCACTCTTGTGATGTGGATCACCAGCACACTGACAGCGATGGTAGTATCTCACTCTTGTGATGTGGTCACCAGCATGCTGACAGGGATGGTGATATCTCACATCTGTGATGAGGATGACCGGAAGACTGGCAGAGATGGTGCTATCTCACTATTGCAAAATGGATCCACTACCATACTGCAGTGATGGTGGTTTCTCACTACTGTGATGTGGATCACCAGCACACTGACAGGAATGGTAGCATCTCACTCTTGTGATGTGGTCACCAGCACACTGACAGGGATGGTGGCAGCTTACGTTAGTGATGAGGGTCACCTGCACACTGGCAGCTATGGGGATATCTCACTCTTGTGATGTGGTCACCAGCACGCTGACAGGAATGGTGGCATCTCACTCTTGTGATGTGGGTCACAAGCTCGCTGACAAAGTTGGTGGCATCTCACATTAGTCACGAGGATCACCAGCACACTGACATCGATGGTAGTATCTCACTCTTGTGATGTGGGTCACCAGCACACTGAGAGAGTTGGTGGCATTTCACATTAGTCACGAGGATCACCAGCACACTGACAGGAATGGTGATGATGTGGGTTACCAGAACATTGACAGTGATGGTGAAATCTCACAATTGTAATGTGGGTTGCCAGAACCCTGTCAGGGATGATGCGAGTCACCAGACTACTCACAACAATGCTGGTTTCACTATTGTGAAGAGGGCCATCATTGCAACCCGTACGGTGATGTCTCACTGCCATGATGTCATTCCTTGGAACCCTGATACTAATGTCTCAACGTTGTGATGTGGGTCACCAGAACACTGACAGCGTTGGTGATGTCTCACTGCTATGGTGTGGATCACAGTATACCGACAGTCAGTGATTCTGATGTCTCACTGTAGTGAGCTTGGACTGCATTTTGACATTCACGTCTCACAGTTGGCACACAGGTCACCAGAACACTAAAAATGAGACTAATGTCTCGCTATTGTGAAGAGGCGCATCACAACACTGACAGTGACGTCTCGTTGTTGTGATGTGTATAAGTAGAACACTGAAAGTGATGGCGATGTCTCAATATTGTGAGTGCAGCAGATTGGTGGTGATGAAGATAGCTCACAAGCACAAGTGTCTTGAATACAGGCAGCATCCTGCAATGATTGTGATCATGTACTTGTGTGACGGGGAGAGCCAGTACACCTGCAGGTATTGTGATCTCTCACCAGTGCCTTCGAGATTTCAGCCCTGAGCAGTGATGGTGAAAAGACTTTAGCAAGGAAGGAAACAGCTTATTGCTGGAAGTGAAAAAATAGGTTCTTTTGAGAGAAAAAAGTGAATTACGTCTGCCTTCCCTCTTTTGGAAAAACCTTCCTTCCTGAGGTATGGGCTGTGTTACATTTGTAAACACATAAATAACAAGCATTGGCATAGCCAATAGGTCTCGCCTTTGGGACCTTATAAGTGTTTAGCGAGAGCTATTGCCTTTCCCAGTGTGTTTAAGCTATGCCGTAGCGTAGTGTGTCTGCTGTACAGTACATTAAAAAAGTTATAAGCATTTTTGTTACCTTTTATATAATTAGGATGATATTATGTATTATTGAACAACTATATTAAAAAAGAAATAACATAAAAAATGCTGCAACGCATGTCTACCATGAAGACAAACCTTGTGGGATGTTTCCGGGTTATGTGCACTTGTGTCAGTGCTGGGGCACCTTGAAAGCAAATGGCAGTGATGATATACTCAAGCTTTAAGTCCCTTGCATGTGAATAACAAGCAAGCTCCTATTAGGAGAATACTATACGCTTACACGCTCTTGGCAGGAGGGGAGACAGAAATAGGGGAGCCCTTTTTCTAACATTAATTTTCTTTCTGAGTGCAACAGAGCTAAACACAAACATATACTTCCATGCATCCAAATTCTGAAATGTGCCTGAAAAACTGAGGCAAAATACTAAACAAGTTCTGGTAAGAGTAACTGCAGAATCCACTTAGCCATACCGCCTCACAGAAGCCAAGAATAACAAGCAGCTTGAAGTAAATATATTGGCTCAACTCTCTCAGAACTAATGCCCCATTTAGTTTAACAAAAGACACAAAAGCTTATCTTTTTATCATACCAAACATCAATGGCTTTTGTTAAGATTGTCTCCCTGCTCTCAGCATGTTTGCTTCAGCAGAAAAGTGGCTCAGTGTGACACTGTTTCTTGAGGTAGGGCCGTACACAATGCCGAAAACAAGATGGAGCAGTGCAGCAGCGGAGGAACCAAATCCTGGCCCTCGATACTCCTGCTTCAAATGCCGAGGATCTGACGCCGATCACGCAAAAGAACTCCGAGCAATAGACAAACTTTGAAGCTATGAGATCATATCTGCCTTGTAAACGCGGTCATCGTGATCACGTACCATAAAAATGGAAAAGGTATTTCAAGTAAATAAACAACTCTCCTTAAGTGAGATGTTGAAGGGCCATATCTATGTAAACGAAAATGGCACCCGAATAATTATTTTCAGTTTAAGATCATTAAAGTCAATATACCAGGGGCCACTGTCAGTATATTGGTCTGAAGCCTGTGGGTTCTCAGATTTGCTGTTTAAGTTATGAATATATGTTTGTAAATGTATGCTAACTGCTGCCAAACAACTCACCCATAACTTCCATTTTGTATCTTCTCAACAAAGCGCACTGCCTTGGTAGATACAGTCCTGCTCCAGGAGTAGCATGGACATGGAACAAGCCAGCCATACACCACAGTAAGTCCCATGCAGCCCCAGTCCAAGCACGGACACAATCTATAGTCAAGTGCAGTTCCAGCCTAGGCCAATAGCAAATGCAGGCAGCAGATACACATCACACTCAGGCCCAAGCAGTCCTAGTCTAGGCCAATATCCGTTGCAGGCAGCAGACACACACAGCACTCAGTCACATGCAGTCTCAGCCTAGACAGCCATCAGTTGAAGCAGCAGACATACATCGCAGTCAGTCTTACTCGATCCCAACCACGGCAACATCAGTTGCAGGCAGCAGACACACAACAAAGCAGTGCCAGTATAGGACAACATAAGGTGTAAGCCTCAAACACACAGCAGCCAGTCCCAGACAGCACCAAATTAGGCCAACATCAGATGCAGGCACCAGACACACAGCACAGTCAGTACCAGGCATCCAGTCTAGGACAACATCAGTTACAAGCAGCAAACACACTCTGCAGTCAGTCCTAGGCAGTTCCAACGAAGCCAAACATCAGTTACAGGCAGCAGACACACACCACAGGCAGTCTCAGTCTGGAACAACATCAGTTACAGGCAGCAGACACACACCACAGGCAGTCTCAATCTGGAACAACATCAGTTACAGGCAGTAGGCACTCACCGCAGTCAGTCCCATGCAGTCCCGCCCTAGGCCAACATCGCGGTCAGTCCCAGTCTAGGACAACTTAAGTTGTAGACAGCAGACACTCACCGCAGTCTGTCACCTGAAGACCAGCAGGCAGCAGGCAGACACCGCAGTTAGTCCCAATCTATGACATCAGTTGCAGGCAGGGGTTGCACACCTCGGTCAACTTTAGTCAAGGACAACATCAGCTGCAGAGGCACCACATTCAGCCCTCTGCGTTCCTTCCTAGGACAAGATCAATTGCATGCAGCAAACAAACACCACAGTCAGACAAGTCTAGGGCGACATGAGTTGCAGGCTGCAGACGCACAACACAATCAGTCCTATGTAGTAGCTTCCTAGGCCATTATCAGTTGCAGGCGCAGACAGCTCATCGCAGTCAGCCCCATGCAGCCGAGGCAGAATTACTGACATGGTCTAGATATAACAACACCGCCAGTGCCACGAAGCGAGCACAGGCAGCAGTCACTTATCGCAGCCACATGAAGTAGCAGCAGTGAGAGGCAGCAAACATACTCGGATCTCAGCTGTAATCACTGCAGTCAGTAACAGTCGGAAGGCGCACTCTTCTTCCTTTCTAGCAGTTTAAATACAGCAGTAGCCTCGCGTGAACACAGCAGGCAGCAGAATGCCTCCCCTCTTCGTTCTGCGCAGCCAGCAGGCACTCTTTAGCCTCTTTAAAACAGTCTCTACTGAGTCCGACGATGGCAGAGATACAGGCAAAACGGACTGGGCAGACATGCCCAAAGCAGGCAGGAGACGTAGCAGTGCAGTCCCTAGGTTTCAGTCAGACCCTACTACATACAACCACAAACGTCAGCTGAAGGGAAACATAGACTTAACATTAACGGCTGACATAAAATTAAGTCCCTGCACAACCCGCACACCTCACAGTCCCAACCAGCCCTGGCTACATAAAGGACGGCCAGGCAGCACATAACCACGCCTGTGCCTTAAATTCCAGCCCCATAACAGGCAGGGATGCACACCTCGGCACAGGAGGCAAACACATTTTCAGCCTGCACACGAAAGAAGCCGGCAGAGTCACTCGTCTCTTCGCCGGGCAGCAGAGCCAAGACAGGCAACTAATGCACGGCAGCCTGTGCACAGGCAGCAAGCAAGCACGCACCTCGGTTGACGCCTGCAGCTCCACCAGAAATCAGCGGGCAGCCCTCATTCCGTTGACTCCGTGCAGCTCCAGCATAGGCAGCAGCAGTGACACAGGCAGGTGGCGCACCTCTCAGCCCACCACAAGTAACGGAAAGTAGATCCTAATTCCGCCATTGCACGCGCTCTTACCCCGCAGAGGCCTGGTCCTGCACGCACGGTGCTCGAACCCCCTCCTAACAAGCACGGGCATGTACCTCACTCACAGCCGGGCAGCACCGCACCACGGGGACGAGGGAGGGGCTGGGGCCGGCGCCGGTACCGAGGCTGGGCAGAGTTAGACGGACTTGTGCCACAGTGCGAGAAAATAAAAAAGAGCCTACCATTAGGTGTAAATGAACTTTTCCCTGTTACAGACTATAAGGGTCACGATGTGGGCGCTCCATGATAAAAAAAAGACAAGCGCGCGCCTCGCGCTGAAAGTAAAAAAAAAAGTTTCAAAAACAAGTTTGACGAGGAGAGGAGGAGGCAGCAGGGGGAGGGTAGAGAGGAGGGGGCCTGCGCCTGTTTCCCTTGCGGGAGCGAGCAGGAACCATCTGTTAATTACAAACAGATGGTTTCAAAGCTCGCTCCCGCAAGGGAATCGCCAAACGTGCACGCGTTGCCATTGAAAGCAATGCAATGCGTGCACGTTTTTGGCCCAAAAAGTGAATCGATTACTAAAGGTCTCCTCCTACGCAGCGCATGCGCGCTGCGTAGGCGAGACCTAAAAATGCGGTGGCCTACCGCGTTTGAGGAGTCCACGCTGGTACTACTGAACCCTGGGCTAACGAATAGCAAACCTTCCTCCCTCTTCCACATCCCCACTCTTCGTGTCTCTTTTATTTCACTATTACAGGCTCTTTCCATCCCTGCTTTCTCGCTTTCTCTCTGTCTTCCTTTCCCTTCCTATTTCTTTTTCCCATTCCTGCCTTTCTTACTCTTGTTCTGAGTCAAAGTCTGATGATAAAAAATAAGTCCTGGTTCCCAAAAATGAATGTCGGCGCCAAGCACCTGCAACCACCGCCACAAATTAAGCACTGGGTACAGGGAGTTGTGTGCTCAGAACTGGTGGTCCCCCAAGTGATGCAGTAGCCTTTTGATTAACGTGTGCCTTACAACTGGTGGGTGGTAGTGTCTCTCACCTCACCCACCACCAGAAACACATGCACTCACTACAAACTGCTCACGAGTTACATTCAGGAAACTCTACACGTGGGGTGTGAAACTACAGAAGCTAGATCCATTTAAAGGAGGAAACAAACTCATATGCCTGGACCTTCTATTTTTGCGATCGTCCATGAGTGCCCTGTTGTTTGGTGCAGTGTTGGCACTCATACCCCACGATACTCACAGATTATAGCGCCTTCTATACAAGTTATGACTTTGACTCTATCAATGATTTTCTATGAGACTATAACCTCAGCTCCTTCTAACAGCCTTCGGTGTGTGTGGTGGGTTTGGGGTCTCTAGTCTAGTGGTACCCCAATACGCTGACACCAGCGGGGTGCACACAGAACCTTCCCAATGCCCTCCAAAACCCCCCAATCCACAGACACTGCAAAGAAAACCTCTGTATCAGGTGCACCGGTCACCACTTACCAATGATAGATGAATTTCCAGACACTATGCAGATCTCAACAAGCGAGATTGCCTGAGGAGATGTTATTTCTCCTTCCAAAGACTTTTTATTTGACAGAGAGATGTTTGATTTGTTGAAGACAGCAGATAAGTGTGTGGGTAGCACAATAACAGTGATAAAACACTATACTAAACAACATACTTAGTCGCACTTCAAACTCACAAAATAGCCCTTGATCGGTTATTACTTTGAAATATATTTTATGGTAACCATTCTTTTCAAAGAATATCCTGGTAAATAAAAGTCTCCTTGGTGTTCCTATTGTATTTACTTGAATACCCGAGCATAACATTGCACTAAAAATCCTGCAAGGAATATAACGTTACGATAAACAACAGTAAAACAGCTTTAAAGCAGTAAAACTCTTTATTGTAAGGAATATTCACGAAACCGAATTATCAAGGACACACTCTTTCTCTTCAGTGGGCGAGAGTCGTTCATGAAAATATAATGTCGATCAATAAAAATTGACACCTGTAGATCTGCTCTGAGTGCGTCTTCACTGAGGCTCATAACTATGGCTTGAATGTCACAGTCTTTCCTTAGCAGGATTAAAGGGTCATTAGAAAATGGCGCATCAATTTCAGTAAATATCTTTTAAAAACAGCTGCCTTGCTTCATTTTAAGCTTTTTGACTCACTTAGATGGTAAAGCAGCAGATTGGAAGCAATTTAACAGAAACTTTGTTATTTTTTTTTGTCCAACCACATTCCATTAAGTAGATTTCTCCTAATTGTCTGTGAGTGTCTGAAACAAGATTTAACATAGATTGACCCTGTAGCCAACACTTCAAGGCCCTCATTTCTGACCTTGGAGAAATTACCGCACCTAGCAGTATTACCCTAGGATGAAATTAAAACATAATTCCAAGTTTTTGAGGTGAAAATGAGGGATAATGTGTCGAATAGGAGATATCCCATAGGACTTCTTTCCATTTTCCCTCTTTACACCGCTGTTCACCACGCAAATTTCTCTAGGTTCCACCTCGAAGAATTTGAACACAGAAAACCTGAAAGATCGACAATTTTGCACAAGTTAGACGCAGATATCCTATTTAACCCTTATGTCAGACTGAGGGCAAAATGTTTTTAAACATTTATTAAATGTTCCCCATATAAATCTATAAGGAGACACAACTTTGCAGTGATTTAGACACATCAACTCAATAGGCAAAAATTCTTATTTTAACACAGACAAAATAGGAAAGAGTCCAAAAAGCACCGATGATTCACAGATCAACATGTAGCGGGGTGCCCATTCGGACAGCGGAGTGGATGCTCAGGAGAAGCAGATCATGGGGTCTTTATCCATCTCTGGTTACTAGAGCAACACTGACTACCTGGCCCACGGTGGCAGTGACGAAAGGACTCACCTGTATGCCCTCAGCATTAACACCTCCTGTAGGCAACTCTGATTTTACCCCAGTCCTGCCAGGGCAGGTGCACGTTGAGGGGCAAAACCCAGGTTGTAAAAGTATAAGAGACCTCTACGATCACGTGGGGCTCTGAACATTCGATCGGTTTAGGGATGATGCTGGGAATCCAGAAAGGGAGAGTCTGAGATACCATCAGGTATACAAGACTCTATTGGGCCACACGCAACTAGACCGCTAAAAACATTCGAGAAAAGAATCATTACGATAACAAGCGACTGCTGTCTGAAATGTACAAATGTATGACGCAAGCTGCATAGCTAGGTAAATCTCCTGCTCAGAGGAGGTGGGAGAAGAGCTGGGGCGTTCACTTACAGTTAAGGGAACAGGCCAGCGGATTCAGTAGGACGTGGGTAACAGCTACACGGACCTTAGGTAGACAAGCAATGGTAGAAATACCATCATACCAGTATTACACACCAGCACAAACCCATGCTAGGAACCACTCAAGTTCAGCAGAGAGCTGGAGGAAGTGCCGTGGATCAAGCACTTTTTTGCACTTACTGTAACGCTGCCCTTAGTGGGAAAAAACTGGCAAGAAGTGTTAGCGGAAATAAATATAATGTTTGAAAGTGATATCCCAGAATCCCCAGCTTATTCAATTCTGGGTATCCCGAAGAAGCAGACATTCCCCTTGTGACCCCACACATGGGGGGCTGCCTCACTCACCCTGTGTACTGCAAGGCAAACCATCGCAGCACCGTGTGGGACAGACAAGGTGCCGGACCACAAGAGCCGGCTGTTCAGGCTATAGGAGTTGATAGGTAGCGAGAAAATCTCCTCAGCACTAGACCACAGGGAAGCCAAGTTTGAGGAGATGTGGGCCCAATGCATCACATTCATGGCTCAGGGATTAAGAGAATTGACATGCCCCAAGTTCCTTGGAGTGCTTAGGATCACAAGTAGACTGTGGAAGGGAGACGCATAGTGGCTCGTGCGCATGCTCAAGAGAGTGATTGACGAAGCATTTGGATACAACGTAAGAGTGGAACAGTCCTTGCAAATTTTAAGAAAGGCTAGGACACTCATCGAACAGAGAAGGAGGAAGGGGGCTCTACAAATTGTTAGGTTTTGCTATATTTTCAACGGAAGTGGTTGCAGGTGGGTGGATGTGTGGTGATAAATCAGCAAATCCAAATTAAACAATACAATAGACGCTCATGTTAGGCTAGTAACTCTGAAAGTTGTCTTTGTAAATGAGTTTAGATGCAGTTTTACTACCACATATGTGCAGTAGAAGGTCTTTGTCAAGAAACATTTAAATCTATATCCTTTGAAAAGTTGCACCTGAAAATTTAAAAAAAGTTAATACATTTTCGACATGTAAAAGTAGGCTAAATGCTGTAAGGTTTTAGCTGAGGTAGGCAGAGCAGCTAACAAATTCTGTCTATTAAAATGGGTGGGCTTGAATGACAAACTCATCAGACAGATCAGTAATTACTATTCTTAACCCCTCTTACTCTTACACTGCAAGTTTATATTGGTGGAGTTAGGAATAGCAAATCTATGCTTTAAAATGAAGCGGATATGATATGGTTGAGGGTTGATCTTCTCAGCTACGATAAAGTGACGCATAACCCATGTTTTCCAATAAAATCAAAACTCTGTAGTCAAGAGAAAGGTGCCTAAAGCTGTGGATTTATAAAGCCTTTGACAAGTAACTAATGAGAGGATCCCCTGAACAAAAGCATCATTGATCCACAATAGGCCAGCCAAGGGCCAGGAAATAGATCCCAATCGATTAATGGATTGATCTCTATAGACCTCAGTAAGACCTTGGGTGCTGTTTGACACAGCTAACTCAAACAAGTCTCAAAGTGACCTCGGCAATCATGTGTTTATTTATTTTTCTTTTGAGTTAATATCTCAGTGAAAATTGCAGAAGTGACATAAAGTAAGGTGTGCCTGCTCATGGACAACTGGAGCATATTCCATAGTCTAAAGTGTTGATACTGCAAAGAAGTGAAAAATGGTAAAAAAGAAAATGTCACTCTAGTGGTCTGATTTGACTATTGTTACACTTTTTACCCATCGGTGTTATATGCACAGTTTTTTATGGATGCTGATGTACAAAGACACTTTGTACTATCACAGAATTACACCTTTGAGGGGTTGATATCAAAGAATTTTAGGCAAGAACCACGAATTTAGGTGTGCAGCAACTTAAACCTCTTTAATTGTTAGCATAAACTGTTCATTCCCTCGCCTCTCTATATCTGATACGCAGATATTTGTTTTTACAACTAAATCTGTTAAAGCAAGTTGTGTACAACTAAAGATAAGTTAAAGCACTAGCAAGCCAATGAGCTTCACTTTTGTATACTTCAAACACACACGATAGAAGGACACATGTCATGTTATGTTAAAAAATTTGTAGATCACACGTCTACCCTCGGTGTACACAATACATGCACACATAGAGCAACATGCTTACAGGTACACATGCACACATCGGCTTACGTGCATAAAGATATTGGTGCATGTATCAACATAGATAAATGCACACTGACATGGATGGATGGCCAGTAGTCACACAGATGAAAAATTGTGTTGATATTATTGACAGTTTGACTTATTTTTGTTTTGCCGGGTTCAAAGGTTCTAATGTTTCCTGCTTTAGTATTTTGACACACTGTGTTTAAACAATGGTTACAAAATACAGATATTCCATACTTAGCTTTATTATGAGACCTACATTACGCTGGTGTGAGAACATCAGCTGTAGAAGGATACTACAAATTATAGAATGGGACGGGAGAGAAAAGACAGGGAAACTTGTGGCCATAAATCTCCCTTTTCAGATTGTCATTGTACAACTAGTAGAACAGAGCAGAAGAAAGAAACGCAATGCTTCATTGTTGCTGTTTAAACAGATGCTTTAATGATGCTCTGGGACCTGACCTGCTTTTCACCTGAGCTGCTTGCTCTGGCAGCAGGCATTGAGACCTCAGAACTTAACT
The DNA here is from genome assembly GCA_963921515.1 of Calotriton arnoldi. Classification (NCBI taxonomy): domain Eukaryota; kingdom Metazoa; phylum Chordata; class Amphibia; order Caudata; family Salamandridae; genus Calotriton; species Calotriton arnoldi. Next base: position 2,793,232 of record CAWUFW010000210.1, on the reverse strand, counting down.
GTAATAACTTATAATAGTCGAGTTCTGACGCCTTTTCTTAACAATTGACGCCTTTTCTTAATAATTGACACTGGGGGGCCTCTTTATCATTCAGTTGGTCACCTTTGTGCCACGCAAGGGGATGCAAGGGCGATGTAACTTAAAAGTTAGATTTATCAAGTCACGCAAGGCCCTGTGTGGCTTGATAAATCTAGAGTAACACACCGCAAATTGCTGCCTGGCGTTACTGTGCCCCAGGGAGGCATTCCATGGGTGGAGATCGGATGTTCCTACGCATCCACCCAAGGATTTTGGTGTATTCCCAGACTTACCATTACTGGTAGACCCAGGAAGGCATCAAAATGCAACGCTTCCCCAGGTGAGGCATAACAAGGAGAAATATCTTTACTTCTCGTTTTTTCTTCTTTCTAAAGAGGAAAATTCCTCAGAGGATTGTTTTTGTGGAGAAAGGTGCCACTTCATGCACCATATGCAAAAGAAACAATTGATGGACGTAATGCTGGACAATGCAAACATTCACCCCCAGTCACAAGGATCTGGGTTTAATCCATCATTCTTTTGCTCACCACACCACCCCAGTTTGGACCCAGCCATATGCAAATCAGTCTTGACCCTGTTCCTTGTGGGAACAGTCCAGCCCGAACTGCCAAGCCAGGTCCTCCCTGGACCGGAAACAAGCATCATTAGGCTAGCTTGAATCCAGTGGTGTAGTGAGCACGGGACCCACGTCTGGGCATACTCTTCCCACTTAGGGCGACATATGCAAAAGAAACAATTGATGAGCGGAATGCTGGACAATGCAAACATTCACCCTCAGTCACAAGGATCTGGGTTAAATCCATCATTCTTTTGCTCACCACACCACCCCAGTTTGGACCCAGCCATATGCAAATCAGTCTTGACCCTGTTCCTTGTGGATTTCATGCACCATGGCACAAGGGTACCTGCGTAGGCGCTAGGCAGCACTTTGTGCGCCAGCACAAGGAAAGGACAGGAATGCATCGTATAATGTTGAATACGGCGCATTCCTGCCCTTTCACATAGCGCAGCAAGGTGGCGCGCTGTGCTGCACTGCGTGAAAGGTTGTAATATGTTCCTGAGTGTGTCACAAGTCACTGATTATAAAGAAATTAGAGAGAGGCTTTTAATGCAGGGATTTCAGAATCCCATAAGTTGATAGAGCGGCCGAGAGATAGCAAATTTTGACTTGCGTGATTATCAGCAGCAGTGACTCAGTGATAAAAGAGAGCGCGTGCAAAGGCAATACATTGTGTATAGTTTTAGGAAGGATCAAACTGTACTCGTAGTATGTAGTGAGTGTCTCCTTGGTTTAAAAAAATCTGTTCGGCAATCTAGCATCTTCTCATTTTGGAAACTTTCCTTGGGTATCGATTAATAATACCCATGGGTAATGAGCACCCCCATAAGTGATTGATAAAACTGGGAAACACCTGGCGTGCATTACTGCAGACACAAGAGCCTGTGCATTAGATCATAAACAGATCTGCATGCATTCCTTTTAAAGCAGCCACACAGATTGGGCTTGGCACATATTTCCATAACAGAGTATGCAGAATGTTGCATGAGATTGGAATGAACAATATGCGCGGGGGGTGTTTCTTTATCAGGGTGAAATGCATCGGACACAGAAATCATAGGGTTAGACCTGTGTTCTAAAATCATGTTCATTGGAACAGCTCAGGCCGTGAAGGTCATTCCAAAGACATTGGACCTCGATCATCACTGTTTGTTCTCTTTGTTACATAGGAGCAAGACTGAAATTTCGCAAAACTTTGGAATGTTATTTATTCCAGAACACTCTATAATTTTGTAGTTTGACTCATTTTGACCTTCCTCTCTCACGAGTATGAAATGAAGAAAGCTAAAAATATGTTCTGAAAATGTTCAATGGGAAATAATAATTTTAAGATAGGTATTTTAGGATAGATCTCTATATATTGTCTTAAAATAGTGAATACATGAAGTTGTTCAATAATTAGAGTAACCTATATTTATGGAATGGGAAGCTTACCTTTTTTTTGTATTTGGGGAAGTTGCCAGGAGCCATTGTTTCATTTCAAAGACATAAGGAGCCTTTTAATAACAAATGTAATCCCTTTCGCACGTTGGTGTAAAAAACAAAAATCCACGAGACCCGTTTCCATAGCAAAGTTTCAAGATCTATTTAGATGCAATACATATATATGGATTGGCATTGCTAGTCATTCTCTTGAAAATCTCCCCTTATGGCCCTATTTAGAGTACTTTATCGGAAGGTGCAACCTTTGTTGACGATGTAGCTTTGTGTAGGTACTGAAGCTTGGAGGCGCTCGTTTAGCTCCCGGACGACAGGGTTGGGAGTTTTGGTCCTTACTCAGAAAGAACAGCCTCCAAGCACTGCAGACTATTTCCAAGGACTAGTGGTGTCCAAAGGAGCTCTGCAAGAGTTGAACCAATAGAAGGACATCTACAACTGGGCGGACCTTAATATCCAATTGTGAAAGAAGATCCTAGGGGGGTAACATCTATTACAACGCAGGCATTACATCATAGTGCCTTTACAACGCAGTCAGTACCACAACTGCGACATTACCATGAGTTCCATTACAACACAAGTCATTACAACGACTTGCTTTAGGGAATGCGGTTTTGGACTGGTGTTGGATTTTAACCCCTTCGGCGCTGCGCGAATTCTCGCGCTGTGCGGGAGAATTAATAAGTGGGGGGGATTCGGACGGCCCCCGGCCGTCCTTAGCACACGCCCACCGTGACGTCGGACGGCCGGGGGGCGTGCTGAGCACCGAAGAGGTTAAGTCCAACACCTTCCCTACTGATACACCAACTGGAGTTGGAATAGTAATTTAAACTATTCCAAAGTCCAGCGCTTTCCTATGGCAAGTCGTTGTGATGACTTGCGTTGTAATGGAACTCATGGTAACGACACAGTCCTGGTATTGACTGGGTTGTTGCGCCACACGTAGTTTTGGCATGCGGGGTAACAGATGCTATTGTCCTGGGGAGCAGAGGAAAAAAGGCATAAGAATTACCCCATTGTAAGGAGTCCCTTGTTGTTTCGTGCTATGTCCCCCGATATGTGTTGACCAAGAAATGCACAATACAATTGACATGCACACTATACCTATTAGTATAGTCCTGTCGGACAGTGCTGAAGATGCGAGGTATTTTTAGGTATAGTGTGCCTGTCAAAGAATATATATGTGTTTTTAATAAAGGAGTTAGGAGAATAAGGATCTGGGTCCTGAAGAAAGCCTAGGGCTCTTTATGGTCACTATACAGACTGAAACATGTTGACCCATTTAGATGTAGGGATATTAGATGGTCCTATGCATCTCCACAGGTTTTAATCATCCCTTCGGCCTATCCCCCCACCCCCCATTAAAAGTAAGTCCTTGAGTTAGGGGATAGGGATTTTTAGACTTTCTAGATCCTGTTTCCATATTTACCCACCCCCTCAAAAGTACAATAAGTAGTAAAATAACGAGGAGCCCATTCACCACTAGAAATTTCTCTGGTGAATGAGGTGTGGTCAATGTTGAAGCATGACATCCTTGGGAGTATGTGAGGCCACACGTGTGAATTTTTAGCGAATTTCTTTGTGCACAAAACAACAAAGGACTCCTTACAAAGGGGCATTTTCCATGATGTGAGTTTCTGTGTTCAATATGGTCACTTTTGCTCATGGTTTTTTCTAATACAAAGACAACCTCTGTCTTTGCAAATGACCCCTCATTGAGATGTACGATATGTAAATTTATCTCATGTGGATATCCTGAAAATCTGGCAGAGTCCTGGATCCGTAAACCTACATTAGACATCCGTTAAACAGGCAGATACTTGGCAGGAACTAACTACCAGCTGGTCTGCTTGGCTTAGAGGTCACAAAAGGTGACGCCACGCTCACTTCTATCAAAGGGAAGAAGCTGCTAGGTGGGGGGCGGGGGTGACATCTGTTAAGTTGGCTTGAGCTAATTTAATGACCTTTATAAAGCTCAGCCAAGTTCATGAAACTGGAGAAGTTTGCAGATTTATAATTTTGCACATCCCTACTAATTGCACAATTTCCTATGCTGATTTTTAGCGATGAGTGACAGTTTACTCCTTTGGGTGGGGCGTCGTAAGTTCACAGTACTTTGGAGGCCATCTGGGAGACAACCATGTCAAGGGCAAGCATGTGGTGCACAGTGGTTCAGCACCTGTAACCTACTATTGAAGGGAAAATATGGAAGGATACCTATTTCTTGAGAAATATTAAGGGGGGGGAGCATTTGCGAAACACCGACGATGAACAGGGTGCAATGTATATCACTTGCTTGATCCAGGTGGTCACATAAGTCCTCAAGGCATACTTACATGTTTGATAACTTTCGTCTCTTTTAATTCTGAGGAATGTTGCCTGCACCAGTGTCTGTCTGATTTTTGGGGGGCATTTCATGATGGAAAGAAGCCCCTGCAATGCCTCCAGAACACCATACCATGGACTGTCAGTAGTTATAGTCACTGCAGCAGTGCCAGTCTGTTGCAGGTGTTTCCATGAGAAACAGTCTATGGCGCCTTCAAACGTGTCCTGCTCGCACCTTCCAGAAGGGGTCACTGCTCCACTAGCGTATGTATTCTGGGGGCATCCATGTGGTACTATCACTGACTAAGAGATGTTGCTGCGGTGCTGGAGTACTGCTGTCTTTAAGGGGCTTCTAAAAGGCCTCCAACAACCCTCAAAATGTCAAAAGGGAGTCAATGACACTCCATAGCCTATCTGTCTGCACTGAGCTTGTATGTTGTATAGGTCTTACAGCAATGTAGTACTCTAGTTAGCCAACAGGTGTCGTTGCTAATGCCTTCCGCCATTCACTCCAACAGAAACCAGAAATACAACATCTCTTCCTACATGCACCATTTATCTATTGGGTCTAATCAATGCATTGTGACATTTTAACCCTTCCTTTGAAGTTTCTGCTAGCTCCACGTTTGATGTCGAGGCTAAACCCCTTCTGTGCCGAGGAAGGATCGGTTCCGTCCTTTGCCACACTGGGTGTGTGCCAAGGACAGAACCGCTCAATCCTCTGGACATGTCGAGGAAATTCCTCTGCTGTCTGCAGCAGAGGGATTTTATTTTTTTATTTTTGAGCCTCTGGAGGAGGGGAAGAGCTCCCCCTGCCGCCCGTGGCATTTTTTTTTTTTAGTGTGATGACGATCAGCGCCCATGGCGCACTGACGTCATTACATTGAAAGTGAAATGAGATCGGCTCATTAGAAAAAAGGGTCCATTTTTGGTGGAAAAATGCACTGCGTCCATGTTGAATTTTGGGCCGTTTGCAGTTGTGGGCACTAGGTCTACCCACACAAGTGAGCTACCATTTTTATATCATGAGACTTGGGGGAATGCCGGATGGAAGGAAGTTTGTGCCAACCTGCAGATTTCAGAACTTTCCATCACAGAAATGTGAGGAAAATGTGTTTTTTAGTCAAAGTTTGAGGTTTGCAAGGGATTTTGGGTAACAGAATGTGGTGAGAGCCATGCAAGTCAGCCAACCCTGGATAGCCCTAGGTGTCTAGTTTTTAAAATGTACAGGTTGGCTAGGTTTCCCTAGGTGCCGGGTGAGCTAGGGTCCAAAATCTAGGGGCACTCAGAATAGTAGAACAAGCGTTATTACCTATTGTCTGGGCCCAGGGAGACTTCCCCTGCTTGATCGGGTTCAGAAGCTTTGACCGGGCCTCCAGCGGGCCCTGGGGTGGAAGCCCTTGCCCTGGGTACCCTTCCCAGGCCCCTCCAAGGACAAGCATAAGCCCTTTTGTTAAGGCACAGTGCGACCAGATGGCCATCTTTCGAGCACGGCCATCTGGACGCACCGAGACCCTCCGCCATCTGGGTGCATGTAATGCTTTTCAATGGCATGTACAGATCACCAGGCTGCCCTGGAAGTCCTGATAAGGGCTCATTTGCTTCCTCGAGCCCAGCCGGGGTTCCAGCAGGTTGGGTGCCTTTGTGCCTTCGGTCCCCTCTGTCACTCGGTGCACATGGATTACAAGAAAGGTGGGGTAGCCTTACTCTGGATTACTAAGGACAGGGTACTCTGGACCCCCATGCAGTCCAGTGGTTCTCAGCCAGTGACCAGATGGCCCAGGACTGCAGCCAGCATCCACATGGCCCAGGACCGGGGCCCCCGCAGGCCCTGGGGGGGAAGCTTCCCTGGGCTCCGTCTTCAGGCCCGCTGCATGGCAAAGTGCCCAGGACTGGGTCCTGTGGCCCCGAGGAGGCCTTGTCTGCGCAGCTGGGTCCAGGAGCTTCGATGGGGCACTGTCGGGCCCCAGGTTGGGTACTGACACCCTGGGCTCCGTCATCCGGCCTGGAGCACCGCCGAGGTTCCATAGGGTCTGGGGAGGCTTCCCATGCTTGGTCAGGTTCAGAAGTTGTGACCGGGGCCACGGCGGGCCCTGGGGTGGGGAACCCCAATCCTGGGCTCCTTCCTCGGGCCTGCTGCATGGCAAAGCACCCAGGATGGGGTCTGTGGGCCAGGGGAAGCCTCCCCTGCGCGGCCAGGTTCAGAAGCTCCGACCAGGCCCGAGGGCCCCGCCGGGCCCCGGGTCGGGTGCTGCCCCCCCTGGGCTCTGTCCTCCGGCCTGCCCCACCACCAAGGGCCTGGAACAGGGGTCCATAGGGCCCGGAGAGGCTTCCCCTGCTAGGTCAGGTTCAGGAGCTCTGACCAGGGCCCCAGCAGGGCCTGGGATAGGAGCCTTCGTCCTGGACTCCGTTCTCCAGCCCGCCGAGTGGCAGAGTACCCCGGATGGGCTCCTGCCTGCCTCGGGAGGCCTCCACTGCACAGCCGGCTTCATGAGCTTAGACTGGACCAGGCCCCGGGTGTGCGCTCCCAACCTGGGCTCTGTTCTCCGGCCTACCGCACCGCCAAGGGCCTGGGAAGGTGGTCCTTTGGTCCCGTGAAGGCCTTCCCCGAATTCATTGGCATGTTAAGGTGCATGCGGGCCCTTGGTCGGAGACCAATCAGGGGCCCCCTCGCAGCCCTGTACCTGAGGTCCAGTTGAGGCTCCGTGCACTTGGGCCAATGAGTCCTCATCCCCTCCAAGGACAAGCGTAAGCCCTTTTGTTAAGGCACAGCGCGATCAGATGGCCATCCTTCGAGCCCGGCCATCTGGACGAAACGAGCCCCTCGGCCATCAGGTCATGCACAATGCTTTCCAATGGCGTGTTCAGATGGCTGGGCTGCCCTGGAAGTCCCAATGAAGGATCATTTGCTTCCTTGAGCCCAGCCAGGGTTCCAGGAGGTCAGGTGCGCTTGCGCCTTCGGTCCCCTCTGTCACTCGGTGTGCATGGATTACAAGAAACTGGGGCCACAGTGGTCCCTGGGGTAGTAACCCCCCCCCATCCTGGGCTCTGTGCTCTGGCCTGCCACGTGGCCAAGCCCCCAAGACGGGGTCCGGCGGATCCAGGGAGGTCTCCCCTACGTTGCTGGGTCCAGGAGCTCCGACCAAGCTCTGGGGCCCCGCTGGGGTCCGGGGCGCGTGCTACCAATTTGGCCTTCGTCCTCTGGCCTGCCGCACTGCCAACGGTCCGGGTCAGGGGTCGATCAAGCCCGAGGAGGCTTTCACTGCATGGCCGGGTTCAGAAGCTCTGACTGGGACCCCGGCGGTCCCTGAAGTGGGGACCCCCATCCTGGGCTGCATCCTCCATCCCGCCGTGTAGCCAAGCCCCCAGGATGAGGGTCCCATGGGCCTGGGGACGCTTCCACTGCTTGGCTAGGTTCAGACGCATGGACTGGGCCCCGGGCCATGGCTACGGCGTGCCCTGGGGTGGGAGCCACTGTCCTGTGGTCCGCCATATGTGTGGAGGCTCTGGCTGGGCCCTGGGGCATGCACTCCCGCGCTGGTCTCCGTTTTCCACAGGCCTCAAAAAATCATAAAAAGGTTACTAGACCTGCAGGTCGAGTAACTTGAATACACTCTATATTTTGCGCCCATTTCGGAAATACATAGTTTTCCTTGATGCCTATTTTTCACTTTTTATATTTTACCAAATGAATTGCTGTATACCCGGTACACAAAAAATCATTGCACGGTGCAGCTCAGTTATTGTCTCTGAGGGGCATATTAGCAAGACCCACGTTAAAATTATTGCTGTTTTAGCGGCAGGAAACTGCCGCTAAAACGGCGATAATGGGCTTGCTAATATGCGTTATGGAATTCCAATAGAAGCCCAGGTTAGATGTCCTGCACATCTAACATGGGCTTCTATTGGAATTCTATAACGCATATTATCAATCCCATTATCGCCGTTTTAGCGGCAGTTTCCTGCCGCTAAAACGGCGATAATTTTAACGTGGGTCTTGCTAATATGCCCCTGAGTTTTTTGGGTTCTTGGAGAACTTACAAGTGCTATATATCCCCGCAACCAGAAGGGTCCAACGGACGTAACGGTATATTGCTTTTGAAAATATGGCATAGTTAGAAGAAGTTACAGGTGAAAACGTAGACAAAAATGACAGTTTTTTTCAACTCAATTTTAATATTTTTTCTTTCAGCTGTTACTTTTTATAAGAAATCCTTGAAGTATCAGCAGATATTAACCCTTACTGAATTCAGAATTGTGTCTACTTTTCAGAAAGGCATAGTTTTCCTGGATCCACCATGGGTTTCACACCCACTTCTACCACTAACTGGAAGAAAACACAAAAATTAGGAAAAATGGGCTATGTCCCAGAAAAATGCCAAAACTGTGCTGAAAAATTTGTTTTTTTCTGATTCAAGTCTGACTGTTCATGAAAGCTGCGAAGATGGTAATTTTAGCACCACAAACCTTTTGTTGAAGCCATTTGCTGGAAAAAAATGGATGCTTTCTTCTGCAGCACTTGTTTCCTCCCAAAAAACAAATTTAGGTGTATTTTGTCTAATTTCTTGGTCCCATCCAGGGGAATCCACAAACCCTGTGTACCTTTAGAATCCCCAGGATGTTGGAAAAAAAGGACACAAATTTGGCATGGATACCTTATGTGGACAAAATGTTATGGGGGCCTAGGCGCAACCTACCCCAAATAGCCAAAAAAAAGGTTGGCGAGTGGGGGAGGGGGCTACCAGCGAAAGGGTTAATCTCTCCTTTCATGTGGAGCTTTTATGCTTTTGTTGTGTCTAGCGCAGGGGGAAGAGGCGACACCTGTCACCCGCCCACACACTGTTTTAAAGTGAAACTGGGAAAGTGCAGCAGGAAATGTGTTGATTAACAGATGCAGTGAATCAGCAGCTTGAGAGGGAGAGAACGCAGTAGGCAGAACAGTTTATGTGAGCTGTGCAAGGATCAGTGCAAGCCTCACTGGTACAGCTGTGCAGTGCCGGCTCTGTCCCTTAACATTAGAGCTGCACAGTGCTGGCTTCATTCATTAACTGTAGAGCTGCACAATGCACACTCCAAGCCTCACTGGTACAGCTGTGCAGTGCTGGCTCCGTGCCGTAACATTAGAGCTGTGCAGTGCTGGCTTCATTCATTAACTACAGAGCTGGACAATGCACACTCCAAGCCTCACTGGTGCAGCTGTTCATTGCTTGTTGAAAGCCTCAGTTGAACAGCTCTGATGGTCTGCCTCCAAACATTACAGACAGAACAGTAGAGCTGTGCAGTTCTGGCGCCATATAATAACTATAGAACTGAGTAATGGTAGCTAAAAGCCTCAATGGCAGAGCTGTACAACGCTTACTCCAAGCCTCAATGGTACAGCTGTGCATTGGTGACTCAAAGTCTCAAAAATAATCCTATTCGATGCTGGTTCGATGATGTATCTGCAGAGCTATGGACTGATAGCTGAATGGCCTGCAGCAGGGCTCTGCTGTCTGACTTTATTCCATTAACTATCGAGCTGTGGAATGCTGGTTACATGCCTGAACAGTGGAGTTCCGCAGTGCTGATTGCATACATTTACTATCGAGCTGTGGAATGCTGGTTACATGCCTTAACAGTGGAGTTCCGCAGTGCTGATTGCATACATTAACTATCGAGCTGTGGAAGCTGATTGCATACATTAACTATTGAGCTGTGGAATGCTGGTTACATGCCTTAACAGTGGAGTTCCGCAGTGCTGATTGCATACATTAACTATCGAGCTGTGGAATGCTGGTTACATGCCTTAACAGTGGAGTTCCGCAGTGCTGATTGCATACATTAACTATCGAGCTGTGGAATGCTGGTTACATGCCTGAACAGTGGAGTTCCGCAGTGCTGATTGCATACATTAACTATCGAGCTGTGGAATGCTGGTTACATGCCTTAACAGTGGAGTTCCGCAGTGCTGATTGCATACATTAACTATCGAGCTGTGGAAGCTGATTGCATACATTAACTATTGAGCTGTGGAATGCTGGTTACATGCCTTAACAGTGGAGTTCCGCAGTGCTCATTGCATACATTAACTATCGAGCTGTGGAATGCTGGTTACATGCCTTAACAGTGGAGTTCCGCAGTGCTGATTGCATACATTAACTATCGAGCTGTGGAATGCTGGTTACATGCCTGAACAGTGGAGTTCCGCAGTGCTGATTGCATACATTAACTATCGAGCTGTGGAATGCTGGTTACATGCCTGAACAGTGAAGTTCCGCAGTGCTGATTGCATACATTAACTATCGAGCTGTGGAATGCTGGTTACATGTCTTAACAGTGGAGTTCCGCAGTGCTGATTGCATGCATTAACTATAGAGCTGTGGAATGCTGGTTACATGCCTTAACAGTGGAGTTCCGAAGTGCTGATTGCATGCATTAACTATCGAGCTGTGGAATGCTGGTTACATGCCTTAACAGTGGAGTTCTGCAGTGCTGATTCCATGCATTAACTATCGAGCTGTGGAATGCTGGTTACATGCCTTAACTGTAGGGCTCCGCAGTGCCGTCTCCATGCATTAGCTATAGAGCTGTGGAATGCTGGTTATATGCCTTAACAGTGGAGTTCCGCAGTGCTGATTGCATACATTAACTATGGAGCTGTGGAATGCTGGTTACATGCCTTAACAGTGGAGTTCCGCATTGCTGATTGCATACATTAACTATCGAGCTGTGGAATGCTGGTTACATGCCTTAACAGTGGAGTTCCGCAGTGCTGATTGCATACATTAACTATCGAGCTGTGGAATGCTGGTTACATGCCTGAACAGTGGAGTTCCGCAGTGCTGATTCCATACATTAACTATCGAGCTGTGGAATGCTGGTTACATGCCTGAACAGTGGAGTTCCGCAGTGCTGATTCCATACATTAACTATCGAGCTGTGGAATGCTGGTTACATGCCTGAACAGTGGAGTTCCGCAGTGCTGATTGCATACATTAACTATAGAGCTGTGGAATGCTGGTTACATGCCTTAACTGTAGGGCTCTGCAGTGCTGTCTCCATGCATTAGCTATTGAGCTGTGGAATGCTAGCGCTGTACCTTAACATTCGAGCTGTGCTTTGCTGACATGGCAGCCCTGCACAAAGCTGCTGGCACTAAATATACAATTTCTTTGTAGTTGTAAGACATTTGCATAAGACAAAGTGATAAATCCATGATAAGCCTTGGCATGTTTTTATTATCGCTATGAACACACACTCACCCAGAATTCTTTTTTCTGCAGGCTGTCCTTCTCACCCCATGTCCTGAAGAAGACCCGTTTTGACATCTTCCATTAATGCTCTTGTCAGGGTCGAAACGTCGACGGTTATTTGTCCATACTTCAATAGGTCTCCTAGCTTACAAATCTATGTGATTTAATTGCAAAGCTTGAGACACTTGTTACTACTCTATGAAATTGGACCTTCTTTCTAAAGATCCCCCACTTGTAAATATATGTACAGTATTGTGTCACTTATTTGTACAATACACTGTTTTTGCCACCTTGTCACTTATCCACTATGTCACTTTAAATCACTTTCACTTGCGTCATTTCATTAATTGAATTATCAGACAGCCTTTATTACTTGATTATTCTTTATTTTGTACTTAAAATCTTTGATACGCTAAGTAAAAATACTGCTCTCTTTTCATACCAGTGATTATTTTGTTCGTGTGTTTGTGTTCAAGCGTCTCTCTTGGTTTTATCACTTTGTCTTATGCAAATGTGTTACAACTACAAAGAAATTGTTTGACCCGACAGAACCAATTGTTGTTTGTACTACATATGCCCAGGCTCTGAGGGATACTGGGTTACACCTTGGCTTTTTATGGTGGCACTAAATATACAGCAGTTCTACAAAGAAGTGTATTAGTAGTAGAGCAGCCCTGCTGAAAAGTGCTGGAGCTGTCCTTTACAAGTGTAAAAGGTCAGCTGAGAAATTGACTCTCTGCATTACCAGTAGAGCAGCCCTGCTGAGAATTGTTGGTAATGTAACACTTGAAGCATGCATCAAGTACTTATGTGTTACTGCTAATGTAGTGGTGACAGGATGGCCTCCTAAAATACATGTGGCCTGATTCGCTAGGTAAACTTAGACTTTTGTGTAAGTTTATGATTTTTTCGAATTCACAAAGGAATTTTATGAGTAGTATCTTTACGACTGCCTATCTTTTAATGCGTGGAGTCTCCGTCACGAATGCTGATGCTGAGCAGTCATAAAGATACCACTCTTAAATTTGTTTGTGAAAATCATAAACTTACACAGAAGTGTAAGTTTGCTATTGTGAATCAGGCACATTGTGCTTTTCCAGGGTTTCGATTGCCTGCTACAATGACCTATTAGCCGCACCCCATGCCCATCCCTAGCACCCTCGATCCCCTCCGGCCCATCCTCTTCTCACGACCGAGGGCAGAGTAATTGTTTCACATTTCCACTACTGACCCATGATTCAGTAGCCCAGCTGAGCAATGCTGGCTTCATTCCTAGATTGCAGCATAGTGCCTTCTGAACTCAGTGGTGTAACTAGGGGGGAGGATGGGGGATAGGTCTGCCCCAGGCGGCACTCTTTTTGGGGGCAGCGGAGGTGAGCAAGTTGTGTGTGTTGACTACCACCACCCGTGAACAAGTTGTCCATCACTCCCCCCGCCCCCCCGGAACAAGTCTCTGCCACCAAACACCCCCCCGCTCTTACTTTCTTACCTGCACCGGGCGGTAAACTTAGGGGCCGCCCCGGGTGGCAGTAGGTCTAGCTTCGCCACTGTCCCAACTACATACCTCATCGAGGAGCTGAGTGGTGTGGGACTAAACATATATATCACCTTATCTTCCCGGCAAGCTCATCATCTCTGGTGAATCTTAGCACACCCGCAGCCAGTCCACCATCATCTGACGACTTAGAAGTGTGAAAAGGTAAAAACAAGCAACAATGTCTCCATTTTCACGAGCCCTTGTGCACAGTATCCCACAGGTTACATGCCATTTAATGTAACGCAGTGCTACCCTCACATATGTTTGAATATATGAAGTTAAATATGACAAATATATGTATTTACTAAACTCAATCCTATGTTGTCACATTGTTCTTTTGTCTCCCTGGTTTCTCCTTCCGCTCCCAGCAATTAATTGTGCTGCTTGAAATTGACCTTTAACTAATACCCTTAGAGACATTGTTGTATGTTACAGATGTTCGCCCTAGTCTCTACAGGGTTTATGGGCTACCTCCTGTAGCCTGATACTGCTAAGGTAAAAGCAAGGGCAGGCCTTTTCCAGCTGTGCACACAGGATCTGCACCAACATCCCAGTATCCATCAGGACTGCCCCAGATCTGCTCCTCTTTAGGACAGGGTTGAAGACTCACTTCTTTACATGACAGTAATAGTACGCCTCCGCTCCCAGAATCCAGTTAACTCTCCTTTCACCCTTTGACTGTATGCTTGGATGTGTCCCTGTACATCTCTCCACTAACTTTCGGCTAGGCTTGTGCTATACAAACACCACATACATACACACAAAAGGGCAGTGTGTTGCTGGCTCCATGGCTCGATGGTAGAGCTGTGGGCACCTGGCCCAGGGATCAGTGGTTTGACTGTGCACTACTGGCTGTAGGGCACTCCAGAAAGGCTGGTGCAGCTGGGTACAACTGTTTCAGGACTCAATGAAATGGCTATGTGCTGTTATCTCCAGGGCTCATGGGTGCGACAGCATGCTGCTAGTTCATGGACTCAGAAATGTTTGGCAGCGTGCTGCTGGTTCGTGGACTCAGAAATGTATGGCAGTGTTCTGCTGGTTCGTAGATTCAGAAATGTATGGCAGTGTTCTGCTGGTTCGTAGACTCAGAAATGTATGGCAGTGTTCTGCTGGTTCGTGGACTCAGAAATGTATGGCAGTGTTCTGCTGGTTCGTGGACTCAGAAATGTATGGCAGCGTGCTGCTGATTCATGGAATCGGAAATGTATGACAGTGTTCTGCTGGTTCCTGGTCTCAAAGGTACCCAGCTGTGTGCTTCTGGCTCCATGCATAAATGAACTTGTCCTGCTGGCTTCCTAGCTCGATTGTATGGGTGTGCGATGCTCGCTTCAGAGCTCAGTGGTGGAGCGGTGATAACCTAGCACTATTCTCCTATGGGAGAGCTAAGGATTGATGGCTCCTTGACTTTCTGGTAGAGCTAAGCACTGCTTGCTCTGTCACTCAGTGGTAGAGCTTTGCACAATGTATCTTTTGTCTTCTCATTGGATGTCACATGAAGGTGACATTGTTGCTGGCAGCAGTATGTTCTCTGAAATTCTGTTCCAAGATCCCTCCCCCAGGTCCATCTAGTTCCTGCCCCTGCAACCTTCGCGTGACATTTTTGTGGACAGCTTCATCTCGAAGACTGTGAAACAGTCAAGGATCTCCCGCCCTCCTTGTGAAAAAGCCACCAGTAAATCAAAGCAGCTGGGCATCTGCCAACAAAAATGAATGTCCTAATTCCTTGAAAAGAATTTGATATTTAAAGTGGGAAGGTCAGTTAGTGTAATCCTTGTTTTTTTTCCAAGGCGTCCAAGCAGCTCTCACTTCCCTCCCATCCTGTTCACGTCAACAAGTAAACTTCTTCCAAAGAGCAGGTGAGTTGCAGGCTTCCTGTGCTGTCTAGGAGCTGAGAGGCGAGCTTTAGAATGCATGTGGACCACACACAAATTCACTTTCAGCAAAATAACCAAGCCAGTAATCCCACTAAAATCATTATGTGATCAGACCCTGTACTCCATTGGCTGAAGGAGGGTCACCTCTGAAGAACTGGAGAAACACCAAGACAGCCGAAAACCACACCACCTACAAGGACGCCATGATGGACTACCACAACCAGATCAGAGCCACCAAGAGGAACTTCATCCACAACAAAATCCTGGCCAACTCCACCAACTCCAAGGAACTTTTCAGTGTCATTCAAGAATTCACCAACCCACGCAGCGAAGCCACAGACATCACCCCATCCCAAGACCTCTGCGACAAGCTTGGAACCTATTTCCACCTCAAGATCAAAAACCTCTACGACAACTTCATCGACCATCCACCAGGCGCCACAGACGGCCCCCCACCCCCAGAAACACCAGCCAGCCCACCATCTCCAACTGGACACCGATCACGGCCGAAGACACCGCCTCAACCATGAAAAGCATCCACTCGGGGGCCCCCACCGACCCCTGCCCCCGTCACATCTACCACAGAGCCGTGGCCACCATCGCAGCCGAACTACAACGCACCATCAACACCACCTTCAAAACAGGCTCCTTCCCAGACGACTGGAAGCGCGCAAAAGTCAGACCCCTGCTCAAGAAGCCCACAGCTGACCCCACCGACCTCAAGAACTATCGGCCCATCTCGCTCCTCCCCTTCGCAGCCAAAGTTGCAGAGAAAACAGTCAACAGGAAACTGACACGATTCATTGAAGAGAACGCCGTCCTCGACCCGTCCCAATTCGGATTCCGAAGCAACCACAGCACAGAGACCGCTATACTCGCCGCCACAGATGACATCCGCACCCTCCTGGACCAAGGCCATTCCGCAGCCCTCATCCTACTCGACCTATCAGCGGCTTTCGACACCATCTCCCATCGCACACTAGTCGCCAGACTACACGACGCAGGCAGACAAGGAACAGCCCTGGACTGGATCCGATCATTCCTCACCGGAAGAAGCCAAAGGATCACACTCCCACCCTTCCTCTCCGACCCCACAAAAATCACCTGCGGAGTCCCACAGGGTTCATCACTGAGCCCCACCCTCTTCAACATTTACATGGCGCCCCTCGCAGCCATCGTCCGACAACACGGCCTCAACATCGTATCCTACGCCGACGACACCCAGCTCATCCTCTCCCTCACCAAAGACCCCACCACTGCCAAACTCAACTTCCAGAAAGGAATGCAAGATGTCGCAGTCTGGATGACCAACAGCTGCCTGAAGCTCAACGCCGAGAAGACAGAAGTCCTCGTCCTCGGTACCACCCCTTCTGCATGGGACAGCACCTGGTGGCCGACTGCCCTCGGAAGCCCACCTACCCCCTCAGACCACGCCAAGAACCTCGGCATCGTACTCGACTCATCACTCACCATGAACCGACAGGTCAACGCCGTCACCTCCAGCTGCTTCAACACCCTCTGCCTCCTCCGCAAGACCTTCAAGTGGATCCCCCCTGAGTCAAGGAAGACAGTCACCCACGCACTCATCACCAGCAGACTGGACTATGGAAACGCACTCTACGCCGTCATCAACAAGTCCTTACTCCGCAAACTCCAGACAGTACAGAACACCACCGCCAGACTCGTCCTCGGCATCCCCGACACGAACACATCAGCCAACACCTACGAAGTCTCCACTGGCTCCCAGTGGAGAAAAGAGTCACTTTCAAAATCCTCACTCACGCCTACAAATGCCTACACAACAACGGACCCAAATACCTCAATGACAGAATCAACTTCCACGTACCCAAAAGAAACCTCCGATCTTCCAACCTCGCACTGGCCGAAACCCCGCGCATCCAAAGAGCCAGAGCAGGCGGAAGATCCTTCTCTCACATTGCAGCCAAGACCTGGAACGAGCTACCGGCAGACATCAGACGCGCCCCCTCCCTGAACACCTTCAGGAAGACCCTCAAGACCTGGCTTTTCGGCTAAACAGATCTGCGGACCCCCCCCCTCAGCGCCTTGAGACCCTCACGGGTGAGTAGCGCACTTACAATTCCCTGATTGATTGATTGATTGACCTGAAAACTAGCACCAGAAGAGTATTGCAGGCCGTCTAAGTAAGCAAAATCTCAAACCTTCCAAAGCCGGCTCAGGCCACCCGGTCTGCAACTAGGGAACTTACAGCAGAGGACCTATTCTAATGTTTCCTCATCCTAAAACAAGCCCGGAGCTGTCATCCCGATGCAGGATCTAGTGGTTGAATGGGGCAGAGGGATCCACACGGAATCTCCTGGGGTTTATGAGAGGTGGACTCCAACAGCCACATGGCTTTCGTACATCAATTAATTTTCTTTGTTTATTTCTGTGAGGTTTTGGGTTCCCTAACTTTGCAGGGTGAGTTGTAAGAAAGGTCAGGACAGGGCACATTCAGCATGTCATACACTCAGGCAGTAGTGACCAAAGGATACACCTTGACCACACTTGGGAGTGTTAAGCAACAGTAGAGAAACACACTAGTTGCTCTTCCCAACTGGTTAGGATTTTATTATTCAATGTATAAGAATAACATTCGCACAATAAGAGAACAATGATATGGCAGTGCTTTTCTGAGTCAAAAGCAGATGTTATTTTTCTGTAGAAACACAACTACTCATGATAGAAAAACCAAATAGAGAAATAAACATTAATCATAAATGTAAACAGCTAATCACCAAAATGAACAAAGGATGTGGCCATTTGCTTTCAAAAGGCCACTTTTCAGCTCGTAGATCAAGGAACTGAAAAGTATGTTCTATACATTGTGGACAGGGGAATATTGAAAGGACAGGAAGTTACCATTGGGACAGGAAGGTACCTTTGAACCTTCTTATTGACCAACACCCAACAGAAATCGTTTCTAAATCGGTTTGTACACAGTTTGTCAGATTTGGCTAAGAAGGGGGTCATTGGAACAGGAGATCCTAACATAGATAGAGGCAGCTCATTACATAGAGGGAGGGAGTTGCCCACCAAAGTGACATCAAAAATATTGAAATGTTTGGTAGCAGAATAGGATTGATGGATCCCTAGACAGAGCCAACCCAGTGACAAGAAAGAACCTACCCTTTCTGATGTGTATTGTAGGAGCATGTTTGGGAGTGAAAGAACTCTCCAATAAAACACAAACTATGGAATATCACAGTCTAAGACCGTGTTCCAATTGATGCATAAATTCACTTAGTAGACAGAGACAATGGACCTTAAAATTTGGAGTAGAAATCAGACTCCAATCAGATTTAAAGAGTATAAAATTCACTTAGTTGTCCGAGATAGGAAACCTAAAAAGTGAAGATTGAATCAAATTCCAATCAGATATCAAGAGTACACAGCAGACTGAGAGGGGTTTCCTAACAAATGGTCATAGTAAAAGATCAAGAACAATAACTTGGGCAGAACCGTGAGTTTGGCGGGGCAGGAGCCCACTGTTTTACATGACATCCAGAGACACATTAATGTAAGAAAGTTAATTCACTTGGTGGGAAAGTTTGAGTGAAAGTCTATAGCAACACCCCTGGTATCCCTTGACACTGAGGAAGCATTTGCTGCATCTTGGAGCACACATAGAAAGAGCAACACTTTATTAATGATTGTTTATGTGCAGAAAGGTGTCCCTTCCGGCACATAAACAATCATTTAATAATGACGATTTGCTACTTCTATGTGTGCTGTACAATGCAGCACACATAGAAGGAACAAATCGCCATTATTGATTGTTTATGTGCAGGAGGGAGCACCTTCCTGCACAGAAACAATCATTCCCTGCAACGCAGCACCCTTGCACTGTGGTGCAAGGGTGTCTGTGTTGGTGCTAGGCAGCTATTTTTTAGCGCCAGCGCTAGGGAAAACACAGAGGCGCCCCGTATTGTCTTAGATATGGCGCATCCCTGTGTTTTGAAAATGGCGGAGAGTGGCACTGCGAAATTTGTCACTGCAGCGCGCTATGCCATTTCCTTGGAAATATGCCCCTTAATGAGCTAGTAAGAATGTTATGGTCTTTTCAAGCCAGCAGTTGCCAACATCTAAAAGCTGATGGAAAGTGCCTGGACCAATGTGGAACACGAGCAATTTGTGCTCAACTCTTCCTTGGCACTTGCGCTAAATTTGGCCTATGTACCACTTCTGTTAGCCCTATCGACAGGGTCAAAGTGTCCCCGTTCAGTCCTACAGTTCCTAACCCAACGACAGAAGCAGACTGAACAAGTCAAGACAATGCAAGTTCTTATCTAAGGGGCCTATTTACAAGCGCCTTGCGCCGCCGTTGCGTCACTTTTAACATGGAAAAAAGTGACGTTCCGGCGGCGCAAGGGGCTTGTTAATAAGCTCCTAAGTAAGTACCACTGGTTCGCCGACCCCAGGAACACAAAGATCTCTAGAGAGGGAACTCATTGCTACTTACATAGATCCAAGAAGTGAACCTTCTTGTCACTGCTTGCCTACATCACTTCATCCAAAGCCCAGGGGATCCCGTAGTCAGGGAAACCAGCTCCTGAAGAGGCAAGGCCCACGTCCTCACGTGAGCTCCGGACCAGGAGTTCAGCTTTGTTGTGTCCTTGTGAGGAGCAGCCACTACACCTCAGACTTGAACCTTCAGAGGCAAGGGTCCGGAGA
Organism: Calotriton arnoldi; assembly: GCA_963921515.1. Lineage (NCBI taxonomy): Eukaryota > Metazoa > Chordata > Amphibia > Caudata > Salamandridae > Calotriton > Calotriton arnoldi. The sequence goes on along the minus strand of CAWUFW010000210.1, from coordinate 2,773,537 downwards.
GACCTTAAGACCTGGCTCTTTAGGCAGAGTCACTAGATCTAGTGGGCCTTATCTGTTTTCTGACTTTCCTGACTACGATTGGTGCTACTAGCGCGGGGACACTCCATGGAGTAACCAGGCGCTCTACAAATCTCTCATTCATTCATTCAGCAAAGGAGGAGTTGTGCTTTTTGAAGAATTTGTGCATATTCCTTGTTTGAAAAGCAATGTCACCTTTAGGGATAGACTCTCTAAAGGGGCTCCTTACCTAATATCCTCCGTCCCTAATGCCAAGAGCACTTACCTCACGTCAGGGGTGTGAGAAGGTGAGAAATGTCACAGCTCTGCAAAGTGCGAAGTTGGCGATGTCTTTTTGGTGGCGGGGGGAGGGGCCCTATGCAGCAGCAGGAAAAAATTTCCAGTGCTTCTCACTGCCTCTGCTTGTCAGCTACTGGAACTCCCACTGAAAGGGGCGGGACTTCCGGTGTCCACCAACCCACAGCTGTGGAGCAGCAGCTGGGGAACCCAATCAGGGCTAAGAACAGCCTTGAGGGCCAGCTAGTAAAATTTAACACTAGTAGCCAATATCCCAGTTCCATGTGGCTTGATGACCCTCCTTTCCGGGGCAGGATATTTAGCTGGCCTGCAGTTACTCCATGCTGGCAGCTTGAACGAAGTGGAACTTCACCTACCTCACCTGTGCAAAGGGTGAAGTTTCTGCACTTGGCCCGGACTTTAGGGCAATGTTAGTAACTTTGCCAATCGCTATGTGGGACCACCCTCTGTTGTCCACACCCTTTAAGTTAGTCTGCCTAACCTGAATTTGGGTGCTCACTCTCTGGTTTCTGGAGGAGTTCTTGACCCAGGCCCAAATGAATCACTCAAATTTCCTCATTCAAACAAATGTCGTGGTGGAAAAATTTTGCACCGGTGGTCACTCCCAGGGCCACAATTACCCTTCTGCCTCGCTGGCATTTCCCAAGCATGCTGTATGCTTAGAGGGCTGATTTCAGAGCAGGATGGGCTAACATGACCATACCATGGTCCCATACCCCCATCCTAGACGTGGCCTCCTTCTCTGTGGGGCTGATTTGAACTTTTTAACCATGGCTTTTTTTGGTTTTGAATTCAGCACCAATTATTCATCCAGATTTAAAATTTTCTCCAGAAATTGGCGAGTTTTTTATTACCATAATTCACAACAGGGAGCACAAGAGGGAAATCACCAGGCCACCCTCCTCTCACAACACATCAAAACAATAAAGACCTGGCTATAGGAGAGTTTCTTCAATGTCACCTTCAGACACTGCGTCCAAAGTGAGTTTAACTTTTTACTCCCACTTTATGGCACCTCGTCCAATTTTCCGCAGTCCCAAACTCTCAAATTAGTACTTTAAAAATAAAAAAGCGGAAAAAGAATCACTGTCGGTCAAGCCACTCAACCAGATATTCCCTCCCTCACAACATGTGGGTGAAGAAAACTTACTATGAAAGTAAGTGAAAAGAGTGAGAGGGCACCTCACGTATGCAACACCAGACAGGCTGCCGGCAGGTTCTCGCCAGTATGCCCACGTATATCATCATCGGTTACCCACTCACTGAAACAAAGAAATTAGTGTCCAGGAGGAAGACACTAATTCCGCCCAAGAGGTATCTTGGGCGGAGCTGGATTCCATCATGGCTGCTCGGAGCTGAAGCTCCGTGGTAGCCCAGCACACAGCAACCAAGCGCAGTACCTCATCGCACCAAAACCAGCAGGAAAAACTCACTCCCGACATTGGAGCATTGGGAGCGTCTGCCGCTGTGGGCGCCGATCCCCCAAACTGCTTCGTTGCCATGTAATCGGCTAAAACTCGCCAGGCGATCGCGCCTCAAAATGGCGCATGGGGCGGAGTGGACTCCCTCTAATATGTAACCGAGCGGGGGCTGCGTAATCAGGTGCGGGCCCCCATGAGACTGCGTCGGAGGAGCGGCGAGACGGCACGGCCGCTCTGGGGCTCAAGACCACTACCTGAGAGCTGCCCGACACCCCCCTGATTGCGGTGGTGAGTTTCCTGACGGAAACGACCAGGACGCCGACAACGGCCGGTGGGCATGGGGGAGGAGCTTGTGGCCCTTGCGAGGAGAGCAGTAGCCGAATCGCCAGAGTCTACAAAATCTACAGAACCTACAGAGACTCACATGGTCCGGGTCGAGTGTGGCAGAAGCGAGCGCCAGGCCCTGCTGAAGAACCGGAGTGCTAGAGACACAAGTGCAGACACAGCACGTTTGACACAGCACGTTTGATCCCAAGACCGGAGGACAAGGTCAGTGTGCACGTTACCTGGTGGGCACCCGGGCTGCCTGGGACTGAGCAGCATCAAGAAGGTGCGTGACAACAGGGGTACCGGGGGTACACCCTCCGTGCCGCCTGACTCCAAGATGGCGGGAGCAGCATCCCAGTGGGTAGATCTCCTATGAAGTAGCTCGGGAGGTGCCAGTTGATGGGGAGGTTTTAAACAGGAGTCCCCGAGGTCCATAAAGGATGCAGCATGGGAATCAGATGTGAGGAGAATCCATAGCTGCAATTTGCGCCCGACCCTAAGATGGCCGCCACTAGGGACATTTGACTGGGGGAAGCCACCACACTCTCACGCTAGAGAAGCCCGAAGGTGCACAACAAGGTCTCCAGCGAGAAAGCACCACAAAACATTGACGTCGGCTGGGTTACTCCAAGGGGCTCCATATTATCAGCGCTCTATACTGGTGCATAGTGAGACCTGCTTATTCAAAGAATAGGTCAGCCCGGACTTGCCTAACTCTAAAATGGCGCCCAGAACAAATATACTATGTCGCTGTGGGGGGTTATAGAAGACTAAAATCTGATGAGGATCAGGTCTCTAGGCACAACTCCTCTTCAGATCCTCCCCTGCCAACAGGTTTGAAGGCAAGAACGATGGGTTGTCCTACAATTTGCCGACCTTGGATTCTGTCCCTTCCACCTCTCCTCTCACCACTTTTGTCCTGGGGGCCAGCTGGAGAACGTAGCGGAAGGCCCTTCCCAGTAACACCAGGACCGGTGCCTTTCGATGGAACTTTGACGATGCCCCCTGGGCGGATAACATAACTGTTTGTACTTACCTCGGAGCCCGAGCAACCTTGGCCGATGCCCGGTGGAGCTGTCCTATGCAGCTATAGAGGAGTTTTGGCTCTGGTTCACCCCCTCTGCCGACACCTACCCAGCCGGACATCTGACATTGTTTTCCTCGTCGCCCCGTTGTGTTTCCTTCCCTCCTCCGCATCTCATGTTTTTGTTTTCTCCTATGTCTTTACTTGAAGCCTGTAACTTGATGTAATTATGTAACCTGTAACGCTCTGATCCTCATGTAAAGCGCTCTGATACCTCTGGGTCTAGCCAGCGCTATATAAAACTTCGCAAATAAGACAAGGAAGACAGAAAAAAGAAATCAACTGTTCCAAAACATAAACCCCGTTATAAGCAGAGAGCAGTGTGTTCAAATGCTATTAAAATCAAGTCAAGACTCACTGTCACGTTACCCCCTTTATTTGAAAATGTGAGCTTGCTCGAGTTAAAAGCACTGCATGTTGCTAACCTTTTCCAAGAAGGCCAACATGTTTCATTGCCAATTACATACATTGTGGCAAATTCATCAGGGCGTGGGGTTCCAATCACTCGCCTCTCTGGACAATGTTTTTAAAAATGCGGGTTGGCTGACAAGACAAAAAGACAGTGATTCAATCTCATTAAAAATCCGGTCAAACAGACACAATCCCATTCCAAGGTAATATATATCTTATTCTTAGGGATCAAACATATGTAATTACCCAGTGTCAGCAGGGGGCTTTCATACCAGCCTGCACCAGACCAAAAGGGGTGTATACATCACTCTTACACCTTCTTTGCAAAGCACTACCGTTGCTTGTCAGTTACACCTGTGGAAACAATATCATACATCAGCTATGTAATCGATATGTACCTGGCCTCTTTATCAAAAAGTGCCAAAAATGTCATGGCCATATCTCAGTACCATAACTTATCCAGAAGTTAATTTCTTGCACACTACCACACCAATATGTACTTGACCGACAGTGATTCTTTTTCTGCTTTTTTATTTTTAAAGTACTAATTTGAGAGTTTGGGACTGCGGGAAATTGGACGAGGTGCCATAAAGTGGGAGTAAAAAGTTAAACTCACTTTGGACGCAGTGTCTGAAGGTGACATTGAAGAAACTCTCCTATAGCCAGGTCTTTATTGTTTTGATGAGTTCTTTATTACCACCTGTTAGACCTGGTACCATTGGCGTGGGTCTCCCTTCCATTTTTTGCGCTATTCCTCCTCTGTTACTGACCTGTTTTTGCTGATCAGTGCCAAAGTGCAAGTGCTCCCTATGGTAAACTAATGTATGGATTAGTGACTCCATGTTTGGCCTATTTGATTCACTGTCAGACCCTAGTACAGTGCACTGGTTGTGCCCAGGGCTTGTGACTCAAATGCTGCTGGTGGGCTTGCAGCACTGGTTGTGCCACCCACAGGAGCAGCTTGTAAAGTGTGTCTCAGGCCTGCCATTGCAGAGCCTGTGTGCAGTCTGGTACTGCCATGTCGACTTGGTAAGTGCACCCACTTACCAGTCCCCAACCCTTCCCTTTCCTGCATATTAGTCACCCCTAAGGTAGGCCCTAGGGTAGGGTGCATTGTATGTGTAAGGTAGGACATGCCCTGGTGTGTGTGGCATGTCCTGATAGTGAATTACAGCCAATTTCGTTTTTCACTATTGCAAGGCTCCCTGTCCCCATAGGCCAGAATGGGCAGTTGGATTATAACATCTTATAATCCTAACTGACCCAGGGAACATGGTAGAAAAACGAATTTAGTATGCCTGAACTCAGAATGATAAAATACATCTTTTAGTGAAGTTGGTTTTAACATTCTGTGTTTGAAAATACCACTTTTAGAAAGTAGGTATTTTCTTGCCTAAACCATCCAGCCTGCCTCTGCTAGCTTGTGTATTGTGTGTCTGGGTTTGTGAGTGACAGGGGCAGGGGGACTCCAGGAGACAGGGTGAGTCAGCACAGGGCTGAATAGACCTATCTGCACGTAGAGTGGTGGGAGGAGTGGCACCTGGGTCTGAATAGGGCTGTGCCTGCCTTCCACAATGCTGACTCCACCTCCTGTGGTGTGTCTTATGACCCTGGCCCACACTGACAAAGAGAGAAGGTGTGCATGCTGTGTGCTGTTTGAGGGATTGGCCTGCAGTGGTTGCCTGATTGCCAAAGAAAGGAGAAAGGACTTTGTGCTACTTTCATCATCTTGCAGAACATCTCCAAGGGCTTGAAGATTGAGCTTGCCTCCTGCTGAAGTCTCATGGACGCAAGACTTCACCAACCAGCTCTCCTGAATTCCCTTGCTGGGAATTTGAAGTGCCTGCTGTTGTGTTGGGCCTTCTGAGAGACTGCGTGTCGCTGGGAGCTGGAAGCGCGACTCAAGAGGGAGAAGCGTATCGCCGCCGCAGCCGCTGTCGTCGCATCGCCGAGAAAGCGTGCCGCCGCTGTCGCCATCGCATCGCCGAAGCGCCTCGCACCACCGGAGAAGAGTGTCGCCGTCGCATCAGGCGCCGTCGCATCATCGGAGAAGCGTGTCGCAGGGCCTGTCGCGGCTCAGAAGATTCACTGAGTCGCCGCACGGCCGTCGGGCGTGCACATATCGCCCCCTGAGTGTCGCATCGAGAGGAAGACGCCATTTTGTTTCATTGCACCGGGTCGTCATCGCGGCGCTGCGGGTCGCATCGCCACAGAAGCGCAGTAAGAAACCGACGCATCACCTCCCCACGCGGTGAAGAACCGACGCATCACCTCCTCTCCGGTAAGGAACCGACGCATCACCGTCCCCTACGCAGCAGTAGGGAACAGACGCATCACCTCCCCCGGAGCAAGGAACCGACGCATCACCGTTCTTGCGTGTAAGGAACCGACGCATCACCTTCCCTGCAACTCTTTTGTTTGTATCGCGTTACGCATCCAAAGGTACATTGAACATTGAGTGTCGCATTTACCATCTTTATTGAACTGAACTATTTTCTACCATTGACAGACATATTTTTCAGTGTATTGTGGATTTTTGTCGTTTTGGGTCTTGTGTTAAGTCTATATAAAAATACTTATTTTTATAATACAACCCGTGTGGTGTCCATCTGTAGTGTTGTCACTGGGTTACTGTATGTGTTCACAAATGCTTTACACACTGCCTCTGAGATAAGCCTGCTTGTTCGTGCCAAGCTACCAAGGGGGTGAGCAGGGGTTATTTTAGTAGTGTATCCCCCTTACCCTGACTAGAGGCAAGGGTCCCTATTTGGACAAAGGTACCTACCTCTGCCAACTAGAGACCCCCAGATCTAACACCACCCAACTCTAATTCAGGCCCAAAGACATTTCCTATTTGATATGTGTGTTCTTGGTGAGTTAGTAGTCCAGTGCAGAGGACGATTTTAAGAACCACGTATATAGAATTCGTAAGCAAAATGCACCGCTGTGGAATTTGTGATATAAATGCAGGCTCTTTATTCCTCTCTCTTTTTTTTCAGTTGAACTGAAATTCAATTTGGATCAGTACGTGAGCAAGCGGTACCCAGGTCTGGTCAAAATAGTTCGCAACACCAAGCGGGAAGGGCTGATTCGAGCCAGAATCCAGGGATGGAAGGCGGCCACTGCCCCAATCGTGGGATTCTTTGATGCTCACGTGGAGTTCAACACTGGCTGGTAAGGAAACGATTTTCAATTTTCACAGTGCCCTCAAAAAACAATTCTGTCATTTTGGACATTTCTACGACCCAAGCAGCCCAGAAACACCGAAAAACAAACACTAAAATGTAAGACTTCCTTAGATTTTAGTGAGCTTAAATGTCAGCTTCAGTTGTAGAATGCAAGAAATATTCTCGAACTTTCTCTGTGTAGCTCATACAACTAGCTGATGGCCATTTTGTTTCCTTGAATGTCTCCTGATGCCCACATTGGTAATTGCCGAAATCCACTTGGCTGCTGTGCCTTTCATTTTGTTGTGAGAAACTTAGGGCCCGATTCACAGAACTAACTTAAGACAAAATCCTAAACGTACTACATTTGGTATTCACAGAAGGCACTTACGATTTTTGGTATTCACAGAATGCACTTACGACTACTAACTTTACGTCCGCACTCGGGCTGGAATTTCCGCCCCGGGGCGGGAGTTCCGCTCTGGGGCGGAATTTCCGCCTCCGGCCCGGAATCTCCGCTATCGGGCCGGAATACCCGCATTTTGGCCGTTTGAGCATTGCCTCAATGCTAAACACCTGTCCAAGTGCCTACCATCCCCCACCATGCATCAGCTGACGCACTGCAGCCAATCCCAGCCCTCCAGCACATATGAAAGCAGAGCAGACACATAGAAACTCTTTCAACATGTCGCTGAATGTGTTTGTTGCTCTGCCCCTTGCCATGCGGCAAGAAGACTTGAGGAGGAGAAGGAGGAGAAGATAGAGGATCTTCAGACAAAGGATCAACCTATTTGGGATGTCCAGCCAAGATGTAAGGGCCAGATACCATTTCCCTCCGGAAGTCATCTTGGAGATGGTATGTGATTGGGAGGAGGAACTTGACTCTGCGACCTGCTGCTCCCATGCCATTCCAGCCTATCTGAAGGTCCTTTCTGCTCTCCATTTTGTTCAACTCGATCCTGGAGTACTTCTCCTTTACCCTCTTCTTTTCGTCCTGCCACTTCTTCTTGATGTCCTGGACTGTGCGCCTATCCTCCCCCAATGCTGTGATAGCAGTGGCTAAATGCTTCCATAGAGCTGCCTTCTGTGTGCCACTGGTTCAGTAAGGTGGGAGACCATATAGGCGTTTGTGGTGCCTCACAATGAACTCCACAATCATGGTGGTCTCCTCAGTTGTGAAGTTCTTCTTCCTCTTCAGTTTGTTCATTTTCCAGTGGCGATGAACAGCAAATAAAAACAGGAACTCTCTGTGGCCAAACCTGTTCCTTGAATGTGTGCTGCTTTTATGTGGTTTGTGGTGCTGGTCTTGCAGTTAGTGTTAATTGACTTCAGCTGGAGCATGTGGGGGATGGTAGGCACTTGAAATGCTCAAACAGCCAAAATGCGGGAATTCCGGCCCGATAGCGGAGATTCCGGGCCGGGGCGGAGATTCCGCCCCGGAGCGGAACTTCCGCCCCGGGCCGGGACTTCCGGCCCGAGTGCGGACGCAAAGTTAGTAGTCGTAAGTGCATTCTGTGAATACCAAAAATCGTAAGTGCCTTCTGTGAATACCAAAAGTAGTAAGTTTAGGATTTTGTCTTAAGTTAGTTCTGTGAATCGGGCCCTTAGAACGGAAGGCATTCCATTAAACCCATGTCTGGTTTTTTTTTTGGTCACGTAAAAGGTTTACTCTTATGGAAGTTTTTAAAAAGAGAAAATGGCTACCAAATTCGACATAAATTCTATGATTTCCTACTCCAAAAGTTAAGTGAAGTCTGGTCCTCTGGTACTGTGGGTAGGATTTGTGAAACCTCGTGAAAAGAGTAATGTTACAAGTGACGTGTTATTACATATTTATGGTTCGCAACTGTGTAATAAGGAATTCTGGGGAATTACATAAGAACTCTGCGAGATTCCATGGAGTTCCACCAATGGGAGGAAAATATGCCCATTGTGCTGCACGTGCTGCAATTTAGTGCCAGTGGCACAAGCAGCGCTGAAAAATCAGCACGAACGGCAACATGCGGTGCGCAAGAGCGCACGGCCATTTGAGTTGATTTTGCTGCTATCTACTCGAGTGGCACCAAATCTACTCAAGAAGTAGCTCTCTGACCGCAACCGTCCATTTTAGAAAATCGTGCTAGGGGACGCCAGATATCGCTCACGCCCGCCAGCTCGCATTTCTGGAGCCTCGGGGGGAAAACAATTCCACTGCGGGGTGATTGGAAGAATTTGGCGTTACAAGAGTAATGCTGAGTCACAAAATTCCGCCAGTGACACAGGCAGAATGAAACATTCCGCCCACCCCTGTTGTGGAAGTCATTTAGTCATCCGGGTTACTGCCGCTTTGTGGGAGTAGGTGATTTCTCTGTGACTGCAGCCACTTGACAACCCTACCAGTGAGATCTAAAAATGATCAATGAACCAATAGGGCCTCACACAAGCATTCATTAACTGGTTTAGGCCTGAGGTGGTCTGGGAGAAAATTATTTTAACAAGCATTGGCAATGCTAATAGGTCTGTCTTATGATTGAATGTGCCTTTTGTGTCTTGGATTAGTTTAGGCACTCAGTAAGTCATACATGCAATTTGCCACTCATCTTTGCACTCCTGCATCCATTCATTCATACACCGACTCATTCTTGTATTTACCCTCCAAAACAATTGCAATAAAACACACATAAACCGAAAAGCATATGAAAGATACCTTTAAAGAATACAAGTAGAAAAATGAAAACGTGCTGCGTCCTAAACATGGAGGTTATGCTTGCAATAACGAAATTAAACATGGCAGTGGCTCCTTCTTGGAGAAGTGTTATACATAGTTTATCATTGTTTTAAAGTTCCAGCATGGCAGCCACATTTAGAACCAATGCATGATGATCTTAGAATGGTAAAACAATAATAAGAAGAGGTGTGGCGCAGTGGCTGGGGCAGCTGACTCCGGTGCTCAGGGCTCACGGTTTGTTCACTGGCACCGGCAGCAGCTCAGCTCAGCACCATGTGACTCTGGGCAATAGCTCACCTAATCTCCCCAACGGCCCCCAGCGCCTTGAGACCCTTAGGGGTGAGTAGGTCGCACTTTACAAATACTGGATTTATTTATTTATTTATTTATAATGTTTGCCTGGTTTAGAGGGAGTGGCCACGAGGGATGTTGTGCACTGCAGATAAAATTAATAGCTTGCAGGAGACCCGTTAGCACTGCCCGGAGAGGTGTAGTATCCTCTTAAGAAAAATTTAAATAAAAGGAATCGAGGAAAAGAAATAAAAGGGGAACTTTAAAAGGAGAAATATTGAAATATAATGGGCTGGCCAACAATCCCTGACACTGAAGTGCATATGTGATCAGAACCCTGTCATTCACAGACCAAGAGAGCCAGTGACTGCTGTGAGCCATTACCCCATGCAGTACGTTCTCATGGATAGAAGCAGAGTGTAAATGGCACTCGCATAGACCAATGGCAAAAGCATATATTATTTATATATGTATTTATTATTTAACATTTTTTATTACAAGATCCTGGCAGACAGATAAGTCTATACCAAAGGGGATGATGGACAGAGCGCTTGAGCTAATCAAACACTCACCCCCAGTCAACTGATCTGGGTTTAATCCATCATCATTCTTTAGCTCACTCCACCACCCCAGTTCAGACATGGCCATATGCAAATCAGTCTGACCCTGTGCCTCATGGGAACAGTCCAGCCCGAACTGCCAAGCCATGTCTTCCCTGGACCGGAAACAAGCATCCTGGGACCAGTTTCTGGCTATTCAGCCGTCATCAGCCAGGCTAGTTTGAATCCAGTGGCAAAGTGAGCAAGGGACCCACGTCTGGGCATACCCTGCCAACTTAGGGCGAACAAAGCGATACCAAAGGGGATGATGGACAGAGCGCTTGAGCTAATCAAACACTCACCCCCAGTCAACTGATCTGGGTTTAATCCATCATCATTCTTTAGCTCACTCCACCACCCCAGTTCAGACATGGCCATATGCAAATCAGTCTGACCATGTGCCTCATGTGAACAGTCCAGCCCGAACTGCCAAGCCATGTCTTCCCTGGACCGGAAACAAGCATCTTGGGACCGGTTTCTGGCTATTCAGCCGTCATCAGCCAGGCTAGCTTGAATCCAGTGGCAAAGTGAGCAAGGGACCCACGTCTGGGCATACCCTGCCAACTTAGGGCGAACAAAGCGATAACAGATAAGTCTGTCAGGCCTTCAGAAGAGGTTCTAGCATGATTTATTAGAGTGCAAATCTTCTACCCCTAGTGTTTGTCCAAGGGGTAACCAACACCAAAATTCTTCCCTACAAAGATAATCTGTGAGATTTAATGTAACAAAATACCTATCTGTAGACTTTAAGACAGAGTACTAACAATCCACCCTTACAAGCCTATTGGCTTTAACGTATGCTTTTCACAATCGATATGTCAGACCAACTGCCTTTATCGTAACTTTTCATTATAAACAATCAAGCATATAACCCTTATCATTGGCTTATTACCATAACCAACTCAGGCCAAATGTGCGAGTCATAAGCAACCATCAGGTGTACCATAATAAAATGACAAATATGTGTAAAATTACAAATCTCAAAGCAATATAAAATCCCTACTAGTAGAGGCTAAGAAAGATTAACATGGTGCAAATCTTCTATCCCCAAACCCTTGCCTACTATGGGAAGCTGTGAGATTACATGTAACAAAATGCCTTTCGAATGCCTTACCACAATGTGACAACAATTCACTGCTGAAGGCCTGTTGGCTTCAACGCATGTTTCTCCTACAAAAACCAGGCCTACTGCCTATGTCATAATGTTTCATAATAAACAGACCAGGCCTATGACTTCTGGCATACCTTTTCCTAGTACACCAATCAGGCTTATTGCTATTATTGTTGGTTTGTCGCCTACTGTACTGAGTGTAAGATTTCCCACAAAGCAATCATCTGGCGCACAGTCATGAAATCACAAATGTAAACAAAATTACGTTTGACAAAGCAAAATACTATCTGTCTTAAGAGTGCCTGATAGAGATTATAATAGTGCACAGCTTCTATCACCATGGTTTGTTCGGGTGGGTCACCAATGCCAAAACTCTTGCCTACCTCGGTAATCTGTGAGATTCCATGTAACAAAATACCTGCCTACAGGCTTTAGCGCAGTGTAATAACAGTCCATCCTTAAAAGCCCACTGCCTTTAACACATGATGTTCACAATAAGTAGGTCAGGTCCACCGGCTTTGTCATAATGTTTCATAATAAACAGATCAAACCTATGGAATCTCGCATGACTTTTCCCATTGAACCAAAAAAGCCTACAGACTTTATCCCTTGACCAAGAGGCCTGTTCAAGTGCGCATAAACTGACAACCATAATGTATACAGTTACAAATTACAAATATGTAGAAAAATATAGTTTACAAAACAATATTCAACCCCTCTCAATAGGTCCTATCAAGAATCATCACGGTGAAAACCCCCAAGGTTTCTCCGAATGGGGGGCAACCCAAAAACCCTTGCCTACTATGGGAATCTGTGAGATTACATGTAACAAAATGCCTGTCTATGGCCTATTAAATAATGTGATAACAATTAACTGATACAGGCCTACTGGCTTCAACAAATGCTTTTCACAATAAATAAACTTAGGCCTACTGCGTTTGTCATTCATTTTCAGAATAAACAGATCGGACCTATTGCATCGAACATAATGTTTCCCAGTGCACCAATCAGGCCTATATCAGTCAGTCAATAACTTTATTTCAGCCATTACGGCCATAAAAGTGCCACATGCATACAATGCAATACAGACATGATAAAACAATCAGGTTTAAAATAACAATCTGTAGCGAAAAATAGATTGTTTCTTTAAGAGTCCAGACTTCACAATACTCTAAGGGATATTAAAAAATACACAAAAGTGCAAATGTGTAGAGGGTTAAAGATTACTAACCATCATACAAGAACAGGTACCTAGAATTAATTAGATCAGCCTGGACCCCAGCGATCGAACCAGTATTAAAATACAAAGGAGTTACATTTGTTACATGGTCAGAGCATACCTCCTACTAATCCGCATTTTGCCCAGAAATTTAGCAACAGCACAGACAATTAGCAAGATAGAATCAGATTTTCAAATACGTAGCGCATCGCTGTGACAGCGGGTGCCAAGCTGTCTACAAACCGGAGCTATCCACCTAGATCTAAAATGGTGGTACCTAGCACATGCAAAAAGAATGTGACTGATGGACTCGGCTGCTAGGGAGCAGCCAGGACAGAGCTGGGATGTGGAAGAGGGCTGGCACCAGGAGGCAACCAAGGTGTTAACAGGAAGGGAACCAAATCTAACTTGCATGTAGAGTTTCCTGTCCTAGGAATTTGTAATAACCTCCAAATATTGCTCAAAGGCGCCTTCCAGTTTAAACTCCATAAAATCAAGTGTCAAACGACCCCCAGATGGATGGGAAATAAGGGACTGCGCCACCCAGTCCCAATAATATTTCTTAGCCTGAGCTTTGGTTGGAAGAGAATCTGGAGTGTCAGTGTCCCATATGCCTTCCAACCCTAGGGTGGACATCAAAGATTTCACCCTGGCCAACCAGCCAATTTTCCTATGTCGGTCTAGCGCATAGACCTCATCCAAAGCAGCAGCATATGGGTGTAGCTCAGGGGTGGTTTTTAGACGTAGCCAAAAGAGCAGAGGACGTAGCTGTGCTTTTTGTACAATTGAGAATCTACCCATATCTAGTCTCAACGGTTGCAGGGGGGTACTCTGTGGGAGAGAGCAAAGTGATCTCAGGAATTTATTTTCGGTCACTAAAAGTGCATCCAATTTTTCGAACCCCCAGAGTTCCGCCCCGTAGAGAGCTGCCCCTGCTGCTTTATGATCGTAAATACAAAGGGGGGCGGCTATTGGCTTGCTTAATGGGATTTTGTGCTCCTTGATCAGTGCCCCTGAGATACGCCTTAGCTGGAGGTTCTGCCTCTTAACATGATGTCTCCAGGAAAGGTCATCAGAGAGAGTGACTCCCAGCTAATCAAAGGTACTCACTCTCTCAAGTTGTTTCCCCTCTAGGAACAGCTTCCCCTTAAACAATCTGTGAGGATTAATCATTAGGAGTTTGGTCTTTGCGGTGTTTATCTCAAGGCCTTTTAGTGCACAAAAAGACTCAAAGCATTTTAAAAGGGGGTGCAGGCCACTCAAGGTCTTGGAAACTATGAAAGTGTCATCTGCAAAGAGTAAGGTCGTCACCCTGACACCCCCCCAGAGTCGGCGCATCTGTGGGACTCTCAGCAAGAAATTAAACAACACCATTGATAAAGAGTGAGAAAAGTGTGGGGGCCATTACACACCTGTGTCGGACCCCTCTATCAACCCTAATCGGGTCAGATAATTGCCCTTGGTTACCCCAGCGAGCCCTCGCATAGTTGTTCTCATGCAGGCGAACAGTCAATGCTAAGATTTCAGAAGGGATGCCCATTTCCTTCAAGACGCACCAAAGTCCATGTCTAGGAATGAGGTCAAATGCAGAGTGTAGATCAATAAAAGCTACGTGTAGGCTTCCCTGGGAGATTGTCACTGTCTTCCAAGCTAGTAATTGGAAGCGGAAAACCTGATCGACAGTGCTGACTTTCTGTCCAAACCCGGCTTGAAAAGGGGACAGAATGTTGTTGTCACCTATTACAGTTTGAATTTTCATAAGAAGTGCTTGGGCGAAGACCTTTTGGGCACTGTCGATCAGGCTGATGGGTCTATAGTTTGAGGGCAGTGAACGATCACCCTTCTTGAACACTGGGATTACCTTAGCCCCTTTCCATGAGGACGGGATTGGGGAGCCAGCGGCTATTCCGTTGGCCAGGGCCAGAATATACAATGACCAATTGTCGACGTTACTGAGAAATACGTCGCCAGAAATGGCATCCGGACCCGGGGCTTTAGATCTAATAATTGCGTTAATACTGGATCTTATTTCCACTAAGGAGAAGAACCCATCAGTCTGAGAACAATCATAAGCCACTGTTGGGTCTTCATTTGCATGGTCAGGCTCTCCAGTGTATAGTGATGAGAAGTGGCGATGCCATGCCTCGACAGCAATATTATTGTCAGGTGACTGGGCCTATTTCCATCATCCCTAGTTACTAGAAGCCAGAAACGTTGTGTATCATTTTTTACCCATGCATCACTGATCAGTGACCAACGCTCCACTTCCCAATCCTTTTTAGCCTTGAGAATCGCTTTCTTATAGGATCGCCTAGTTTCCCTCACTTGATTCACATTAAATGATCGAATTGCAGTGGCCAGTTGGAGTTCTAAGGTCCCTGCACTCTCGTGTGAACCAACCAAACTGTGTTTTTGAGCTTTTTGTCCCACCCAGTGAGCGTTGTTGTATTTTAAAATAAGAAGCCATCAAGATAAAAAAGTTAGTATGACAGTCAGCAATCTTGGTAAGATCTCCCTGGGGTTCTAGCAGACTGAGCATCTGACTAATGCTAGCCTCCAAGTTGGTATTGATTTAGTCTAACTTCTCCGGGTCCATTGCTACACATGCCCTTTTAAGATGCCTATTGTTGTTGGTGGGATATACCACCCTGGTGTGGAGAGTAGTATCTGTGGAATTTAAGCGTCTGACCCAAGGAGAGATTAGAGTTAGCTTGAGGGGATTGTGATCGCTGTCCGTAGTAGACCCTACAACCATATCAATAACTTTGGGCCATAATCTCAGGTCCAGCAAAAAATAATCAAATCGGCTCATGTTAGTGGTCCGGTTAAAAGTATTTGCTCCTAGCTTACCAGAGTTGGTTCGCGCATTAGTGGCCCTCAAGCCAAATTCAAGGGTTATTGCATTAAGCTGCAGTGCCGTTTGGGACCATTTTTTGATAGGAGTGAGGTCCAAAAGGAGACTATGCCATAACTCCTCCTCCCTACTTCCACATAAGTCCCCCTGTCCAAGTGGTTTGAAGGTGACATTGAAGTCACTTGCGACTATTAATGGTAATTGGGTATTTCTAGCATCTAAGAGATTCTCCAACTCCTGGAGGGTGCATGATGTGCTACCCGCTTTCGTCCCTCTGGCATACACATTAAAGAGATCCACCCCCCAACCCATCCTCTGCCCTTATCTGGACCGCTAGTATATCTGGACTGTTGGTCTTGAGTTCTTTGACAGAACAATGAAGATCGATTTTGATTAAAATCAGTAGACCCCCAGCTGGGCGGCCGACTTTGTTGGTGGTCGCAGCGCGATGAAATGTGATATAGGCAGGGATAAAAGTGGGGAAAGGGGACCACGTTTCGTGTAGAATACAGATATCGTGCTTTTCTATATATTGGGTCCAGTGGGCAAGTGCGACTTTTATTCTCACACCGGCAACATTCCATGACAGTATGGTAGGTTTAGTTGCATGATCTCTATTGTCTGTAACTAGAGGATTTTCACCCTCTCCCCTACCTCCTCCTTGAGATCCAGTCTGATGCCCCATGGGACTGCCCCCCTCACTGTGGCCACTGGATGCGGACAGGCACCCTTCGCCGGTCGCAGTGCACGGTGTCAAGGTTGGAGGTAA
The DNA here is from genome assembly GCA_963921515.1 of Calotriton arnoldi. Classification (NCBI taxonomy): domain Eukaryota; kingdom Metazoa; phylum Chordata; class Amphibia; order Caudata; family Salamandridae; genus Calotriton; species Calotriton arnoldi. The sequence continues at coordinate 2,757,262 of CAWUFW010000210.1, read as the reverse complement.
GGTTGAAGTATCAGGGTGGGTGGTCTCAGGAGGATAAGAAATTTAAATGGGAGGATGTAATGTGGGGCCTGGTGACAAAGTTTGGTGTACAAGTCAATCATTTACATCAAGAATCGAACCAGAACTCTGCTGCTGTACCAGGCTGTGAGTAATTGGCAACAAAGGGCGCATTAATGGGCGATATTTCATCTGTATCCCCGTATAAGTTGAGGGAATGAACCTAGCTTCCAGTGTGATTAAATCATGGGCAAGTTTCACATCATCACCAAAAAGCAGCTCTATACAGTCAGTCAGGGAATTAACTCCATTAATCCTTTTGGCCCCGTAGATGTCCTCTCTGATTATTGAGCGACACCCCCTCACATGACGAATCCAGTGTAAGCATTTATTGATAAGGGAGTCTTCATTTTCGTGGCACGTGGGTGACGACAATCTGGGGACATTAATCAGGAAAATGCTCTTGGGGGACCCTTGCGGTGTGACTCGTCTGCCAGGTAAGACGTGATGAAAACAATCATCAATGGGGGGAGGGATTGGGATGCCGCTAGTTGGCAACAGGCCTGGTGTACGACCACGGACAATATTAGCATAGGACGTAGTATTACTAGGCATAGGGTCAGAGGGATTCTTGCAAGTGGAGTTTGCAGCCAATCCTGGAGTAGGAGCAGTCGAGCTATCACGAATAGTGGTGCGGGTCAAAGTTTTTACGGGAGGCTGCTTAAATGGTTCGACTTCAGTAACACCTTTGTTTATTAACAGTTTAATTTGCTCCGTTAGCTCTTGAACTGCCTTTTTCAGAAAGTCTACCTCAGACCTTAGATCAACTATAATTTTAAGTGTGTCTTGACCCTTTGGGACCTGGTCCGTGATGGCAGGATACGCATATGGACCGTACTGGAATGTCTAGGGGCCCTAGGTCAACTCTTAAATCCTGCCTCCCCTCGTCTAGGCTGTGGGACTCACCTAGCCCCACCCCCACTACCACTGGGGGCTCATGCATGGGCTGTAGTGGGAGAAACCTATTAGAGAGGGTAAGATCAGTAACTAGATTAGTGACAGCTGAAGAGTTGTCTAGAGCCTAAGCAGGGAGTTCGGAACTTATCACCACCTCCCTTATGTACTGCTTTTCCCCACCTCCCTCCACCTGTCTTTATTTTTATTTTATATCCCTCCTTAATTGTCCCCACCACACCTGTGGTACCTTTTTAAAAAATATTTTACATTTTTTTTTAGGGTAGGGCTGCAAATTGCTGCCAGCCCCTCTATGCTAGTGACATGTAATTTTTCATTCATTTTCCTATCCATATTGGACAAGTAAATGAAAGAAAATATGGCACCAGCATCAGTTTGTAGGCACCAGCGTGCATGGTGAAGCATGGGTGCACTTGCCTGATGATGCTTACGTGTGCATTTTTCACCACGCATATCTGCGCCTATGAAGTAATATATGGCTGTGCCATCGTGCCTTTCTTTCATTTGTCCAATGCTGCACAGCAGGGCTTTAAGTGGGCCAGGTCCCTCTGGGTCTCAGACCCGGTAGTATCTTGGAACGGACACTGAAACGGGTCCCTATCATGCCCTATATTCATGTCCTAAACATTACTGGGAAAAACACTGACAATTTCTGAACAATTAATGTAATAAATATTCAGGTGATCCATGGCAGTGATTCAGTTCCCGTTTTTATTTCACATCTTTAACTGAATCTTTCACTCCATTAGAGTTTTAGCTGTTCCCAGGATGTTGTGTTTTTGTATTTTTATTTCATGCAGCATATTACTCTTGCATAGTGCTTGCTTAGAACTGAGTCGCCTCGAGGTGCTTATAACAGACAAGGAGTTGAGGCTGAAGGAAGTGTGAGTTTCTCACAGTGCCTGTCAGTGGGTCTAAAAGGTGTTCAGAATACAAGGTCCTACAATCCTTGGCCTCTCTGCAGAGCGCACAGAGAGAACCGTGACAAAGTCAGTAGTCCTGGCTGGTTTTAGGTGCATGTCAGTTGCTTTGGTATTATATCTGGATGCAATAACAGAAAGCTCGGAGAGACACCGAAATACAGGTTGAGTGGTCCACTAGGGGAATCACAGAAATTTAGTGTGCATGTTTAAGCCGCGGCCTTAAATACATAGGACACGCCCCTTTTAGAGACCCTTTACTTGTTTCATCACACTTACAGCCCTCCTGCACAGCATTGGCAAACAGCGGCAAGGCCTATTGGTTTTGCAAGTGCTTCTTCCCGTTTCTGCCCAGGCCTGCTCAAGGCACTGGGTGCTCTGCAGCAACATCCTTGCAGGCTCCATCTTAATTTCCTACTATAGGATTTTCAGCCTATGGGACATCATATGACAGAAAATGTCATCCGCAGTGAAGATTCACCTCGGGCACAGCCAGCCAAACTTCAGAAACTTAGACTGTCTTTGCAAAATGTGAAGTTCTATGACTTCTCCAGACTTCGACAAGGAGCTTTGGAACTTTGCACTACTCTACTATACCTTGCTGCAGTCTCTCGAATTTGGTCTTACACCTTGTGTGACATGCTAATGGGACACACTACAGTGAAACTGTACAGCAAAGCAGTGGCGGCTGGCATCTAAGGGGAGGAGAGTTGGCAACATGTGTGCAAAAATAATATTTACCTGAAGACGAACATAACGTCCTCCACTCCGGGCCTCTTCTTCCAGGAACTGGATGGTGTAACTCCCTTGACCAATCCTGGCTCTGCTCTCATGCAACATGAGAGCAGCACCCTGATTGGAGGGAGCGGCCTCTCTCGGTGCTCCACACCGCTCTGGAGGCCTGCACTTGCTCTAACCCAGCTGTCTTTGGGTTAGAGATGTTTAAAGTCGCAAGACTACCGGCCAAAAAGACATGCACACTTTAAACAGTTCAAAGACAGCCCACCCTGCTGATGTCACTCAGCAGGCCCTGCCCCACCCTGACGCTCTGTTTGGGACATGGATGAAAAATAAAATGGTAATAGATTACCATTTTATTTTTCATCTCTGGGGCTTTGGGGGTATTTTAAGTGGGGGCGAAGCTCCTCCGCTCCAACGGAGGAACAGGCACTGCTGCAAAGTGGGAGATTTAGACCCAGTGCAAGAGATTGTGCTGGAAGGTGTGTTGTGAAACAATTGAAGGTAATTCTGTGCCTTTTTTCCTGACCTTAGTTTTCATTTTCTGAGATGCATTTATTTCTCCATCCTATTCTTCTCACGCTGCTCTTTATTCTCTTGCGTCTTTTCTCTGTTTGTTTCATTCTCACGCTGCTCTTTATTCTCTTGCCTCTTTTCTCTGTTTGTTTTATTCTATTTCTTTTTGTTTACCTCTGCACTCCCTACTTCATTCTTTTCCCTATGTCTTCGTTTATCTTGCTTTCTTTCCTCTCCCTGTTCTCCTTTTCTGTACCTTCCTATTTCAGTCTTCAGCTTTCTGTCTCCGTGTCTTTTGCTTTCTTTTCTCTTACTGTTTCTTCTCCTGTTCTGAATCTCTTTCTATCATTCATCAGCTTCTTGTGTCTCCCTGCCTTTTGCTTTCTTTCCTCTGACTGTTTCTTCTCCTGATCTGTGTCTCCTTATTTCATTCTTCAGCTTCCTGTGACTCCGTGTCTTTTGCTTTATGTCCTATCACTTTTTTTCTGCTTTTTCTTTGGCTCCTTATTTACTGCACTCTCTCCTCTCACTCTTTATTCTCCTTTCTGCGTTTTTCTTGTTTCATTCTTTAGTTTCCCATGTCTTCGTGTCTTTTGCGTTCTTTCCTCTCCTCTTTCTTCTTCGTTTCTGTCCTCTCCTTATTTCATTCTTTCGCTTTCCTTGGATCCAAGCCTTTCCCTTACCCTCCCTTCCCAATGTCATCTTCTTTTCTGTGTCTCTCTCCCCATTTCATTCTTTGTCTTTCTTTATCTCTGTGGCGTGTCCTTTCTCTATTCTCCTAGTTTGTTCTCCTTTTGTGAACCATCCCTACATCATCCTTTCGCTTTCCCTGTCTATGTATCTCTTGCTTCCGTTCCTCTCGCCGTTTCTCTCCTATGTCCTTGCCTCTCCTTCTCTCGCCCCTCTCCTCACACACCTCCTCATGACAGCCAACCGCTGTGCGTGAAATGGAAAGGCCTGCACCGAGAGCAGGCACTCTTTCCGGATGGCCGACCTTCGTCTGCCGAGTGCTGACGAGCTGTGACTCTAATGAGTAACAGCGCTGGGTCACTGGCGGGAACCCTGTCGGCTCCACATATGCCTCTTCGTATGCTCGCCTTCAGGGGAAGCGCGGGGCTGCTGTCTTCAGCTCAGAAACTTTCAAGTGGCTTTAGAGTTCACCTCTAAAACACTCACAACTTTGCCAAGTGCAGGCCGTGCTCTAGCGTTCACAGTCCTGAAACAGCTCCAAGTTTGGGGAGTCAAGAAGCAAGTTCAAGACACGATGTCTTGGTCATAAATTGGGCGTCTGCAATCAAGCGGCAAGGGAGGACCAAATTATGTGGCAGGGTTGACTAAATTATGAAGCGAGATATGGCAAATTATGGGTTCTAATGCAGTACATTTTGTAAAAAAACGTACCAAATTATTTTGTCATTTTTACACATGTGAACCGTATCTGGGCAAAGGGATCCCCTCACTGGTACCAGTTTGACACTCCAGTAACAGAAAGGTGACCAATCAACCTCTGTGAAGGGCCTTCCACTGCACCGCAACACGTATCACCACGTTTTTAGTAACTTTTGATCCATTTGAGCTAGAAAGAATTGTTTTTGTTAAAATATGCAGATTATACTGCAGATGATGGGTTATGTAGCAAATCCATGTTTATGCAGAAAATGCCACGACCGCAGAATCACGTAATTTCATGCTAAAATATAGCACTAAATGCTAGGTTTGCATTTCATGCTATTTTCATGTTATTTTCAAGAAATGTCGCACAATTACACAAATGCAAATTGCGTGAATTTGCACCACCCCCCTCCCATACAGGTCTCCTTTTTCCACAAATGTTCTTCGTGTGTGCTGAGATCTCTCTGTAACACTCTGACCACTCTGAGTTCTCCCTCAAATTAGGAACGCCTATTGATCCCTGATAGTATCAATATCTGAATACAAAGGGTACCTCCAGTTTGGCAAGCCAGCTCATCACAGGTGTTGCTAGGAGGACTGGAGGATTGTTCCAAACAGGTTTTTCCCAAAAAATATCGGGGAAAAAGGGCTCTGAAATGCAGTCAAAATAAAATCACACATTATCAAGTCCGAAGTCAACCCCACACAAGGGCGTAATCAACAACACATCTCCCACAGCATTTAACCCAAACTACAACCCTGCCTCTAAGAGTGGGAAAGGAAGGGAGGTCAGGGCGAGTGAAAGAGGACGCAAGCGGAGGATCATTGAATCATAAATCTCTGGTCTCAAACCCAGAATCAAACATTAGCCCTGGCATTCCCCCTCACCACTCAATGTGGCAGTCCCTCCAGGCACCCCTCTGCTGCAGTGTCATGCTGCCACCTTCTTCCATGCTACCTCTAGAACAGATTCATCTACTTCCATATGCATGAAGATATTAGGCCTGGGCAGTGAACTCCACTGTGATTGCAGAGTTTTCCACACTCCGCGGAGCTCACGGAGTTCTAAAAAACTCCAGTCCGCAGAGTGGAGTTTTTTCCTTGCTTGCACTCACCAACTTCAAGTTGGGGAGCGCAAGTGAGAAAAATCCACCTCCCAACGAGATTTCTCAACACGGGCAGTCAGATTATTCAACGCGGGTGGTCGCGGAACGTCGTGACTGCTCGTGTTGAGAAACCTTTCGTACACGTTGAGAACGCTCGGGTAGAAAATCTACTCGAGCAGCAAGAAAATAAGCAGCGCTCTCTTGCGCTGTGCATGGTGCAGTTCGCTCTGATTTTACAGAATGGGACTAACACTAAAAATCAATGTGAACGGCATGACCAAACGCACTCCACCGCTTGCGGTCCGCGTAGCGCGGCAGAGTTTTTTGGTCATTCGCGGAGTTCAACATAGCGAAATTCCGCGAACTCTGCCCAGGCCTAGAAGATATGCAACGTCTGTCCAAAGGTGACCATCATCCTAATAGGATACCACAGGGGACATCTTTAACCTCGGCAATGTCTATTTAATGTTAGATGTTATCTCCATATCTTCACCCACCTGCTGTACTCACGACAAGTTAACACTTTTCTGATTCATAGTGACATCTCGATATTAAGAAGTTGCACGGAGGACCACTTTCCTTTCCGTTGAGTCAACCAACTCCACAGTCACAGTTCGTCTCGAAGCTGTACCCTTTTTCACCTTCTAGCGGCAGTGGGTAATCTACATATCTGCGCAACAAGAAACATAGAGGGGGTCAACAGGAAGAATCTGTGGTATCAGGAAGTCCTAGATGACAGAAATCAGGTTTATGCCCTCCCGATGGATCCAAACCCTCAGAAGTTGACTGTTAGCTGCACGTAGTGTGCCACCCCCCTCCCAGCCGTTCCTCTAGCATCAAGGAAGAGATTACACAGTCCCCCAACTACTTCTAAATGTCCTCCTTAGCTTGCAAACCCTTTGTCTTGGACTGCAGGAGGGACACTTTTGTTGACCCGGACTAAAAATGTGTTTGCCCGTTCTAAAACATTGGTTGATGGATTCCATTGTCTCTTCCATTGCCATCTTTGCTCCCTGCCCCATTTGCTATTACACTACTCCCACTCCTCACACACTGTGTACTCTACTTCCTGCCCCTTCTGCTCACACACTGCCCGATCTGTTACCTGGAAGTCACCTTTTTCAGAAGATGTGATTCCAGCACCTACAATCTACATGTAGGTGCTGGAATTACACACCCTGCCAGACATCTTGGGTCCACCCATCCATTTAGGTGAAGCAAGCTCCACATACCCCAAAGCAGCAACCAAACCACGCTTACTGCTGCCAGTGTTTAATTTGAGCCGGTGTTTGCTGGTGTGGCCCTCCGGGACTTGTTTCTCATCATCAGACTTTCACCCAGAGCAAAAGTGGAGGATGAAGGAGCAAGAGAAAAAAGGAGAAAACAAAAAGAAAGAAAGAATCTATGAAAAAGAACTTACAAGAATGAGCTACATGGGCAGGTGGTGGATAAAAGATACAAGGTGAAGAAGCAGGACTGAAGCTTTGATATACAGCATCCCCTATATCGGCAGAGCCGACAGCGGGCCCCTGATCAAAACTTTGGGTCCTGGCACTTTTTGCTTTTCAAGTCAAACACTACTGCTGGCCTTTGGTAGCCAGGCTGCTGCCATCTTGTTACACTCTGCAGCATACAGGGAGGTGCAAATTCAAATCCACTGGCATTACCCAGGTCCTGTGTGTGCAACTCTGCCCACTCCATACGAGCAGAATTGCCCCCACGATCATCCCGGGAACTGCTCACCACTGCTCTTCCACCGCTGGAGGCCTGGAAGATGAAGCTGCCAGCCTGAGGACATATGGGAGATGGCATGTGGGGACCATTCTCTTGAGGCACCCAGAGATGCTGAACCACTATCATGCTAGGCTTGTCTTCATGGGACCCAGCAGAGCTGGCCTTTGTTCAGAGAGCACCCTAGGTGAAACCAAATTTGACCCCCCAGCCCCCAATTCAATCTCTTTAATTGTCTATGTATTGAAAATTTGTGAGGAGTAGTAGGCATGTGAGGGGGGGCAAGATTGAGGAGCGCCATGAAAAGAAAAACAAACAAAAGCCAGACAAGGGCGCCACAACACACTTTTGTTTGGATCTAAGTTGTAGGAAGACTGCTGCAGGGAGCTCAAGAGCCCTTCTGGAGGTCAGCTCTAGGGGAGGGCATGACTCGCATAATTCTGTGTAGGGTAATCATGCAGAATTATTCTGCAAGAAATGTAATTCAGCATTTAGCCATACTTCTCAGTGCAAAATGCTCCCTCACTTGCAAAATGGACCCACGATGCATTTTGCACTAGGAAATGGCACTGAATGCAACAGTACACGAACAGTGAGCGCGAGCAGCGGCTCACGCTTGGTAAATGTGCTCTTGAGGTAGGATTTTCCCCAACTTACTACAGGCATTTAGCGCAACTTTCTTAGCGCAAAATGCATCCTCTCACCCTAAATTAACTCGTAGATGTATTTTGTGCTAAAAACAGTGCTAAATACAGCAGAACATGAATAGCACACGTGAACAGCTGCTCGCACTCGCTAAATGTGCTCTCACAGTATTTCCCCCAAATTACACATAATTAAACAAGCAGGACAACGCTCTATCACATCTGCAAGTTGCATGTTATCACGTTGGCAGCAGTGAATGTATCACTTTTTGCTTCCTATGTTTATGCATTTTTCTTGGAAATTGAAAATATAATATTAACAAAAATAATCACACGAGCAGGAGTAATCGCATAATTATTGGTAATTCCAGATCAAAGAGTAACATGGAATTACCAAAATGACTCCAATTACTGCGGCGTAATTGGAATTCTGCCCAAGCGTAGTCAGCATCCTGGACGTTGGCCCAGCTCACACATGCTAAAGGCCGGCCCTGGGACCCAGGATCACAATTTTATTAGGGGACCCGGGTCAGACGAACCAATTTTGAGTATAAATGTGAAAGCACTGCAGGTGGGACAGGAGTGTGATGGGCATGTTAATTTGAAGGGATGCAGTGATTCATTTCAAGATTAATGCAAAAACAACAGTTGATGGACAGAATGCAGAACAATGTCATACATTCACCCCAGTACAGAGATCTGGGCCTAAATCCATCGTTTTTTGCTCACCATGCCATTCCAGTTTGAACCCAGCCATATGCAAATCAGTCTTGACCCTGTGCCTCATGGGAACAGTCCAGCCCGAACTGCCAAGCCAGATCCTCCCTGTACTGGAAACAAGCATCCTAGGACCGGTTTCGGGGTTTCACCCCTTTTCAGCCAGGATAGCGTGATTCCAGTGGCATGGAGAGCACGGGACCCACGTCTGGGCATACCCGTCCCACTCGGGGTGACAAATGCAAAAACAACAGTTGATGGACAGAATGCAGAACAATGTCATACATTCACCCCAGTACAGAGATCTGGGCCTAAATCCATCGTTTTTTGCTCACCATGCCATTCCAGTTTGAACCCAGCCATATGCAAATCAGTCTTGACCCTGTGCCTCATGGGAACAGTCCAGCCCGAACTGCCAAGCCAGGTCCTCCCTGGACTGGAAACAAGCATCCTAGGACCGGTTTCGGGGTTTTACCCCTCTTCAGCCAGGATAGCTTGATTCCAGTGGCATGATGATGGATTAAACCCAGATCAGTTGACTGGGGGTGAGTGCTTGCAATGTTCAACACTCCGTCCATCATCCCCTTTGGTTTTGCTCATTTCAAGATTAGACAGTGCAGTTAATTTCATTGCCAACTAATGTTTAGGAGTTCTATTAATGCACATACACTGCCCCCTCTGCTCCTGTCCACTATAGTTACACACTGCCACGTCTACTGTTATCCCCTTCGCACACTCACTGCCATCTCTGCTCCCTGGACCCTATGACACCGCCGTCTCTCTTCACACACTGTGTACTCTACTTCCTGCCTCTTCTCCTCACACACTGACCACTCTGTTATCTGACCCTTCTGCTCACACACTGCCCACTCTACTCACTGCCCTCTTTTCTCCCTACCCTTTTACGCACACACTGCCCACTCTGCTCTCTGACCCTTCTGTTCACACACTGCTGCCTCTTCTTCCTACCTTCTACACGCACACTGCCCTTTCTAGTCCCTGGGCCTTATTCTTACACTCTGCCCTCTTCCCCTTCTGTTCTTTCAATAATGTCTCTGTTAATACACTGCCCTCTCTTCACCTTGTCTCTCTGCTCACACATCGTTCTCTCTGCTCCTTGTCCCTCTGCTCATACACTGCCCCACTGCTCCTGTCCCTTCTGCACAAATCCAGCCATATTCACATGGGGCACACTGTCTTCTTTATTTCTGTTCATTCTGCCACACACTGTCCCCTGTCCATCGAGTATTTTCTGTAACCACTCTGCCCTGCCCGTTTTGCTCACTAAATGCCCTCTGCGCACTCTATACCTACTCTCCTCATACACTGCCCTCTTTGCTCCACTACTGCCCTCTCTGTCCCTCTGCTTCTACGCGACCGTCTCTGCCTCCTTTGTACGCTCACCGCTCTTGGCTCTCTGACACCTCAGCCCGTGCTGCAAAAGTGGGGCCCCTCGAATGAACAGTTGGAGTCTGAGCCCTAGGGGTACATGTTCGTTGGCCCCTATTCTTGTAATTCTTGACAGGCCTGAGTGCTCAGAGCTCAAGAAAAACAATCAAAGATCGCGATTATGTTGAGGGAGACCGAAGAAAGACTGCAATTCAAAGATGGCTGTGCAGAGCGCTTCCTGGAGGAAAGGTCACCCGGAAGTGAGGTCAGCTAGCGCTGGGTTGTCAGATCTGGCTGGCTTCTCGGTTCAGGGCGCAGTGAGTTCCCGGGTTGTGCCTTTAGGACCCTGACTGCTCCCCACCTCCTTACGTCCTTTTCCGACACCTGGATGGGGACCACCCAACCTGCCTGCCCCAGTAGATCACGTGAATGCTGCAGTGTCCTAAATTTGTTCCTTGAATCCCAACATATTTGGAGCTATTTCAGGGCTGTGAGCATTAAACTTTGTCCTGCACTTGGCCAAGCCGTGTAGGCTTTAGAGGTGAATTCTAAAGCCATGTGTGAGTTTCTGGGTGGAAGAAGGCAGCCTTGCGCACCCGAAGGTCACCAGATAAAGAGATATATGCACGAGCCGCCAGGGGTCCATCATCAGTGACCCCGCGCTGTCCCCCAGAGCAGTCAGAGGTCTTCAGCCTTGCTTGACCATCAGGAGGAGATGCAATGAGGTGGTAGCTTTTGTAGGTCGCTTGGACTGGGGCCATCGTGTGCTTTTAGAAGATCGAACACTCGCTGCTTGCCTCTGCAGTCCCTGCACCTCTTAGATTCTATTGCAGTAATCAGCTCGCCAACCGTGCCTTGCCACAGGGGTTGGGACATCCAAAGCCCTCTGTGGTGCCCCCGCCAGATTCTGATGCCTAAGAGCCAACCCTATGTTGAGCACGAGGACTGGACACTTGTTGGGTCATTAAGCAGCGAGATGGCATTTAGGGTCAGCAGTATAACAGTTGTCATTTGTTCTCACTTTGCAGGGATCCCTTTTAGCTGCTACCCTTACTTGAGGCTGCCACATCCTGGCAAGCTGCACACACTCACAATGTAGATGTGAGTGTTTATGCCAGCTCTGGGAGTCTGCCTGCTCCGAACACAACAGCATGTCATAGCCCTGGGGCATCTTACGGCCTAGGTGCTAGCCAAGGCTTGGGCACATGGTACAGCCGGGTATGTCACAGCTTCGATTTATGCCACACCCATGGCACAGACCCACACATGGCACATGTCAAAAGTTTAACAGTTGGCATGTGTTGTGCCCTGGCTCAAAGTGCAGCCGTGACCATGCCACAGCCTTGAGAGATGGCACAGCCTTGGCACATGGAGCATTCTATGCACCTGGCACAGCTCTGCACAGGAGCACATCCTTACCTCGTGCCAGTGCTTCAGAAGGGGCACATGTCAAAGGTTTAACAGTAGCGATACAAAAGGGGATGATGGACGGAACGCTTGAGCCAATCAAACACTCACCCCAGTCAACTGATCTGGGTTTAATCCATCATCATTCTTTAGCTCACTCCACCACCCCAGTTCAGACATGGCCATATGCAAATCAGTCTGACCCTGTGCCTCATGGGAACAGTCCAGCCCGAACTGCCAAGCCATGTCTTCCCTGGACCGGAAACAAGCATCCTAGGACCGGTTTCTGGCATTCCAGCCGTCATCAGCCAGGCTTGCTTGAATCCAGTGGCAAAGTGAGCAAGGGACCCACGTCTGGGCATACCCCGCCAACTTAGGGCGAACAAGCGATACAAAGGGGATGATGGACGGAGCGCTTGAGCCAATCAAACACTCACCCCCAGTCAACTGATCTGGGTTTAATCCATCATCATTCTTTAGCTCACTCCACCACCCCAGTTCAGACATGGCCATATGCAAATCAGTCTGACCCTGTGCCTCATGGGAACAGTCCAGCCCGAACTGCCAAGCCATGTCTTCCCTGGACCGGAAACAAGCATCCTAGGACCGGTTTCTGGCATTCCAGCCGTCATCAGCCAGGCTTGCTTGAATCCAGTGGCAAAGTGAGCAAGGGACCCACGTCTGGGCATACCCCCGCCAACTTAGGGCGAACAAGCGATACAAAAGGGGATGATGGACGGAACGCTTGAGCCAATCAAACACTCACCCCCAGTCAACTGATCTGGGTTTAATCCATCATCATTCTTTAGCTCACTCCACCACCCCAGTTCAGACATGGCCATATGCAAATCAGTCTGACCCTGTGCCTCATGGGAACAGTCCAGCCCGAACTGCCAAGCCATGTCTTCCCTGGACCGGAAACAAGCATCCTAGGACCGGTTTCTGGCATTCCAGCCGTCATCAGCCAGGCTTGCTTGAATCCAGTGGCAAAGTGAGCAAGGGACCCACGTCTGGGCATACCCCGCCAACTTAGGGGCGAACAAAGCGATACAAAAGGGATGATGGACGGAACAGCTTGAGCCAATCAAACACTCACCCCCAGTCAACTGATCTAGGATGCTTGTTTCCGGTCCAGGGAAGACATGGCTTGGCAGTTCGGGCTGGACTGTTCCCATGAGGCACAGGGTCAGACTGATTTGCATATGGCCATGTCTGAACTGGGGTGGTGGAGTGAGCTAAAGAATGATGATGGATTAAACCCAGATCAGTTGACTGGGGTGAGTGTTTGATTGGCTCAAACGTTCCGTCCATCATCCCCTTTGTATCGCTTTGGTCGCCCTAAGTTGGCGGGGGTATGCCCAGACGTGGGTCCCTTGCTCACTTTGCCACTGGATTCAAGCAAGCCTGGCTGATGACGGCTGAAATGCCAGAAACCGGTCCTAGGATGCTTGTTTCCGGTCCAGGGAAGACATGGCTTGGCAGTTCGAGCTGGACTGTTCCCATGAGGCACAGGGTCAGACTGATTTGCATATGGCCATGTCTGAACTGGGGTGGTGGAGTGAGCTAAAGAATGATGATGGATTAAACCCAGATCAGTTGACTGGGGGTGAGTGTTTGATTGGCTCAAACGCTCCGTCCATCATCCCCTTTTGTATCGCTTGGTCGCCCTAAGTTGGCGGGGTATGCCCAGACGTGGGTCCCTTGCTCACTTTGCCACTGGATTCAAGCAAGCCTGGCTGATGACGGCTGAAATGCCAGAAACCGGTCCTAGGATGCTTGTTTCCGGTCCAGGGAAGACATGGCTTGGCAGTTCGGGCTGGACTGTTCCCATGAGGCACAGGGTCAGACTGATTTGCATATGGCCATGTCTGAACTGGGGTGGTGGAGTGAGCTAAAGAATGATGATGGATTAAACCCAGATCAGTTGACTGAGGGTGAGTGTTTGATTGGCTCAAACGTTCCGTCCATCATCCCCTTTGTATCGCTTTGGTCGCCCTAAGTTGGCGGGGTATGCCCAGACGTGGGTCCCTTGCTCACTTTGCCACTGGATTCAAGCAAGCCTGGCTGATGACGGCTGAAATGCCAGAAACCGGTCCTAGGATGCTTGTTTCCGGTCCAGGGAAGACATGGCTTGGCAGTTCGGGCTGGACTGTTCCCATGAGGCACAGGGTCAGACTGATTTGCATATGGCCATGTCTGAACTGGGGTGGTGGAGTGAGCTAAAGAATGATGATGGATTAAACCCAGATCAGTTGACTGGGGGTGAGTGTTTGATTGGCTCAAGCGTTCCGTCCATCATCCCCTTTTGTATCGCTTTGGTCGCCCTAAGTTGGCGGGGGTATGCCCAGACGTGGGTCCCTTGCTCACTTTGCCACTGGATTCAAGCAAGCCTGGCTGATGACGGCTGAAATGCCAGAAACCGGTCCTAGGATGCTTGTTTCCGGTCCAGGGAAGACATGGCTTGGCAGTTCGGGCTGGACTGTTCCCATGAGGCACAGGGTCAGACTGATTTGCATATGGCCATGTCTGAACTGGGGTGGTGGAGTGAGCTAAAGAATGATGATGGATTAAACCCAGATCAGTTGACTGGGGGTGAGTGTTTGATTGGCTCAAACGTTCCGTCCATCATCCCCTTTTGTATCGCTTTGGTCGCCCTAAGTTGGCGGGGGTATGCCCAGACGTGGGTCCCTTGCTCACTTTGCCACTGGATTCAAGCAAGCCTGGCTGATGACGGCTGAAATGCCAGAAACCGGTCCTAGGATGCTTGTTTCCGGTCCAGGGAAGACATGGCTTGGCAGTTCGGGCTGGACTGTTCCCATGAGGCACAGGGTCAGACTGATTTGCATATGGCCATGTCTGAACTGGGGTGGTGGAGTGAGCTAAAGAATGATGATGGATTAAACCCAGATCAGTTGACTGGGGGTGAGTGTTTGATTGGCTCAAACGTTCCGTCCATCATCCCCTTTTGTATCGCTTTGGTCGCCCTAAGTTGGCGGGGGTATGCCCAGACGTGGGTCCCTTGCTCACTTTGCCACTGGATTCAAGCAAGCCTCGCTGATGACGGCTGAAATGCCAGAAACCGGTCCTAGGATGCTTGTTTCCGGTCCAGGGAAGACATGGCTTGGCAGTTCGGGCTGGACTGTTCCCATGAGGCACAGGGTCAGACTGATTTGCATATGGCCATGTCTGAACTGGGGTGGTGGAGTGAGCTAAAGAATGATGATGGATTAAACCCAGATCAGTTGACTGGGGGTGAGTGTTTGATTGGCTCAAACGTTCCGTCCATCATCCCCTTTTGTATCGCTTTGGTCGCCCTAAGTTGGCGGGGGTATGCCCAGACGTGGGTCCCTTGCTCACTTTGCCACTGGATTCAAGCAAGCCTGGCTGATGACGGCTGAAATGCCAGAAACCGGTCCTAGGATGCTTGTTTCCGGTCCAGGGAAGACATGGCTTGGCAGTTCGGGCTGGACTGTTCCCATGAGGCACAGGGTCAGACTGATTTGCATATGGCCATGTCTGAACTGGGGTGGTGGAGTGAGCTAAAGAATGATGATGGATTAAACCCAGATCAGTTGACTGGGGGTGAGTGTTTGATTGGCTCAAACGTTCCGTCCATCATCCCCTTTTGTATCGCTTTGGTCGCCCTAAGTTGGCGGGGGTATGCCCAGACGTGGGTCCCTTGCTCACTTTGCCACTGGATTCAAGCAAGCCTGGCTGATGACGGCTGAAATGCCAGAAACCGGTCCTAGGATGCTTGTTTCCGGTCCAGGGAAGACATGGCTTGGCAGTTCGGGCTGGACTGTTCCCATGAGGCACAGGGTCAGACTGATTTGCATATGGCCATGTCTGAACTGGGGTGGTGGAGTGAGCTAAAGAATGATGATGGATTAAACCCAGATCAGTTGACTGGGGGTGAGTGTTTGATTGGCTCAAACGTTCCGTCCATCATCCCCTTTTGTATCGCTTTGGTCGCCCTAAGTTGGCGGGGGTATGCCCAGACGTGGGTCCCTTGCTCACTTTGCCACTGGATTCAAGCAAGCCTGGCTGATGACGGCTGAAATGCCAGAAACCGGTCCTAGGATGCTTGTTTCCGGTCCAGGGAAGACATGGCTTGGCAGTTCGGGCTGGACTGTTCCCATGAGGCACAGGGTCAGACTGATTTGCATATGGCCATGTCTGAACTGGGGTGGTGGAGTGAGCTAAAGAATGATGATGGATTAAACCCAGATCAGTTGACTGGGGGTGAGTGTTTGATTGGCTCAAACGTTCCGTCCATCATCCCCTTTGTATCGCTTTGGTCGCCCTAAGTTGGCGGGGTATGCCCAGACGTGGGTCCCTTGCTCACTTTGCCACTGGATTCAAGCAAGCCTGGCTGATGACGGCTGAAATGCCAGAAACCGGTCCTAGGATGCTTGTTTCCGGTCCAGGGAAGACATGGCTTGGCAGTTCGGGCTGGACTGTTCCCATGAGGCACAGGGTCAGACTGATTTGCATATGGCCATGTCTGAACTGGGGTGGTGGAGTGAGCTAAAGAATGATGATGGATTAAACCCAGATCAGTTGACTGGGGGTGAGTGTTTGATTGGCTCAAACGTTCCGTCCATCATCCCCTTTTGTATCGCTTTGGTCGCCCTAAGTTGGCGGGGGTATGCCCAGACGTGGGTCCCTTGCTCACTTTGCCACTGGATTCAAGCAAGCCTGGCTGATGACGGCTGAAATGCCAGAAACCGGTCCTAGGATGCTTGTTTCCGGTCCAGGGAAGACATGGCTTGGCAGTTCGGGCTGGACTGTTCCCATGAGGCACAGGGTCAGACTGATTTGCATATGGCCATGTCTGAACTGGGGTGGTGGAGTGAGCTAAAGAATGATGATGGATTAAACCCAGATCAGTTGACTGGGGGTGAGTGTTTGATTGGCTCAAACGTTCCGTCCATCATCCCCTTTTGTATCGCTTTGGTCGCCCTAAGTTGGCGGGGGTATGCCCAGACGTGGGTCCCTTGCTCACTTTGCCACTGGATTCAAGCAAGCCTGGCTGATGACGGCTGAAATGCCAGAAACCGGTCCTAGGATGCTTGTTTCCGGTCCAGGAAGACATGGCTTGGCAGTTCGGGCTGGACTGTTCCCATGAGGCACAGGGTCAGACTGATTTGCATATGGCCATGTCTGAACTGGGGCGGTGGAGTGAGCTAAAGAATGATGATGGATTAAACCCAGATCAGTTGACTGGGGGTGAGTGTTTGATTGGCTCAAACGTTCCGTCCATCATCCCCTTTTGTATCGCTTTGGTCGCCCTAAGTTGGCGGGGGTATGCCCAGACGTGGGTCCCTTGCTCACTTTGCCACTGGATTCAAGCAAGCCTGGCTGATGACGGCTGAAATGCCAGAAACCGGTCCTAGGATGCTTGTTTCCGGTCCAGGGAAGACATGGCTTGGCAGTTCAGGCTGGACTGTTCCCATGAGGCACAGGGTCAGACTGATTTGCATATGGCCATGTCTGAACTGGGGTGGTGGAGTGAGCTAAAGAATGATGATGGATTAAACCCAGATCAGTTGACTGGGGGTGAGTGTTTGATTGGCTCAAACGTTCCGTCCATCATCCCCTTTTGTATCGCTTTGGTCGCCCTAAGTTGGCGGGGGTATGCCCAGACGTGGGTCCCTTGCTCACTTTGCCACTGGATTCAAGCAAGCCTGGCTGATGACGGCTGAAATGCCAGAAACCGGTCCTAGGATGCTTGTTTCCGGTCCAGGGAAGACATGGCTTGGCAGTTCGGGCTGGACTGTTCCCATGAGGCACAGGGTCAGACTGATTTGCATATGGCCATGTCTGAACTGGGGTGGTGGAGTGAGCTAAAGAATGATGATGGATTAAACCCAGATCAGTTGACTGGGGGTGAGTGTTTGATTGGCTCAAGCGTTCCGTCCATCATCCCCTTTTGTATCGCTTTGGTCGCCCTAAGTTGGCGGGGGTATGCCCAGACGTGGGTCCCTTGCTCACTTTGCCACTGGATTCAAGCAAGCCTGGCTGATGACGGCTGAAATGCCAGAAACCGGTCCTAGGATGCTTGTTTCCGGTCCAGGGAAGACATGGCTTGGCAGTTCGGGCTGGACTGTTCCCATGAGGCACAGGGTCAGACTGATTTGCATATGGCCATGTCTGAACTGGGGTGGTGGAGTGAGCTAAAGAATGATGATGGATTAAACCCAGATCAGTTGACTGGGGGTGAGTGTTTGATTGGCTCAAGCGTTCCGTCCATCATCCCCTTTTGTATCGCTTTGGTCGCCCTAAGTTGGCGGGGTATGCCCAGACGTGGGTCCCTTGCTCACTTTGCCACTGGATTCAAGCAAGCCTGGCTGATGACGGCTGAAATGCCAGAAACCGGTCCTAGGATGCTTGTTTCCGGTCCAGGGAAGACATGGCTTGGCAGTTCGGGCTGGACTGTTCCCATGAGGCACAGGGTCAGACTGATTTGCATATGGCCATGTCTGAACTGGGGTGGTGGAGGGAGCTAAAGAATGATGATGGATTAAACCCAGATCAGTTGACTGGGGGTGAGTGTTTGATTGGCTCAAACGTTCCGTCCATCATCCCCTTTTGTATCGCTTTGGTCGCCCTAAGTTGGCGGGGGTATGCCCAGACGTGGGTCCCTTGCTCACTTTGCCACTGGATTCAAGCAAGCCTGGCTGATGACGGCTGAAATGCCAGAAACCGGTCCTAGGATGCTTGTTTCCGGTCCAGGGAAGACATGGCTTGGCAGTTCGGGCTGGACTGTTCCCATGAGGCACAGGGTCAGACTGATTTGCATATGGCCATGTCTGAACTGGGGTGGTGGAGTGAGCTAAAGAATGATGATGGATTAAACCCAGATCAGTTGACTGGGGGTGAGTGTTTGATTGGCTCAAACGTTCCGTCCATCATCCCCTTTTGTATCGCTTTGGTCGCCCTAAGTTGGCGGGGGTATGCCCAGACGTGGGTCCCTTGCTCACTTTGCCACTGGATTCAAGCAAGCCTCGCTGATGACGGCTGAAATGCCAGAAACCGGTCCTAGGATGCTTGTTTCCGGTCCAGGGAAGACATGGCTTGGCAGTTCGGGCTGGACTGTTCCCATGAGGCACAGGGTCAGACTGATTTGCATATGGCCATGTCTGAACTGGGGTGGTGGAGTGAGCTAAAGAATGATGATGGATTAAACCCAGATCAGTTGACTGGGGGTGAGTGTTTGATTGGCTCAAACGTTCCGTCCATCATCCCCTTTTGTATCGCTTTGGTCGCCCTAAGTTGGCGGGGGTATGCCCAGACGTGGGTCCCTTGCTCACTTTGCCACTGGATTCAAGCAAGCCTGGCTGATGACGGCTGAAATGCCAGAAACCGGTCCTAGGATGCTTGTTTCCGGTCCAGGGAAGACATGGCTTGGCAGTTCGGGCTGGACTGTTCCCATGAGGCACAGGGTCAGACTGATTTGCATATGGCCATGTCTGAACTGGGGTGGTGGAGTGAGCTAAAGAATGATGATGGATTAAACCCAGATCAGTTGACTGGGGGTGAGTGTTTGATTGGCTCAAGCGTTCCGTCCATCATCCCCTTTTGTATCGCTTTGGTCGCCCTAAGTTGGCGGGGGTATGCCCAGACGTGGGTCCCTTGCTCACTTTGCCACTGGATTCAAGCAAGCCTGGCTGATGACGGCTGAAATGCCAGAAACCGGTCCTAGGATGCTTGTTTCCGGTCCAGGGAAGACATGGCTTGGCAGTTCGGGCTGGACTGTTCCCATGAGGCACAGGGTCAGACTGATTTGCATATGGCCATGTCTGAACTGGGGTGGTGGAGTGAGCTAAAGAATGATGATGGATTAAACCCAGATCAGTTGACTGGGGGTGAGTGTTTGATTGGCTCAAACGTTCCGTCCATCATCCCCTTTTGTATCGCTTTGGTCGCCCTAAGTTGGCGGGGGTATGCCCAGACGTGGGTCCCTTGCTCACTTTGCCACTGGATTCAAGCAAGCCTGGCTGATGACGGCTGAAATGCCAGAAACCGGTCCTAGGATGCTTGTTTCCGGTCCAGGGAAGACATGGCTTGGCAGTTCGGGCTGGACTGTTCCCATGAGGCACAGGGTCAGACTGATTTGCATATGGCCATGTCTGAACTGGGAGTGGTGGAGTGAGCTAAAGAATGATGATGGATTAAACCCAGATCAGTTGACTGGGGGTGAGTGTTTGATTGGCTCAAGCGTTCCGTCCATCATCCCCTTTTGTATCGCTTTGGTCGCCCTAAGTTGGCGGGGGTATGCCCAGACGTGGGTCCCTTGCTCACTTTGCCACTGGATTCAAGCAAGCCTGGCTGATGACGGCTGAAATGCCAGAAACCGGTCCTAGGATGCTTGTTTCCGGTCCAGGGAAGACATGGCTTGGCAGTTCGGGCTGGACTGTTCCCATGAGGCACAGGGTCAGACTGATTTGCATATGGCCATGTCTGAACTGGGGTGGTGGAGTGAGCTAAAGAATGATGATGGATTAAACCCAGATCAGTTGACTGGGGGTGAGTGTTTGATTGGCTCAAACGTTCCGTCCATCATCCCCTTTTGTATCGCTTTGGTCGCCCTAAGTTGGCGGGGGTATGCCCAGACGTGGGTCCCTTGCTCACTTTGCCACTGGATTCAAGCAAGCCTGGCTGATGACGGCTGAAATGCCAGAAACCGGTCCTAGGATGCTTGTTTCCGGTCCAGGGAAGACATGGCTTGGCAGTTCGGGCTGGACTGTTCCCATGAGGCACAGGGTCAGACTGATTTGCATATGGCCATGTCTGAACTGGGGTGGTGGAGTGAGCTAAAGAATGATGATGGATTAAACCCAGATCAGTTGACTGGGGGTGAGTGTTTGATTGGCTCAAACGTTCCGTCCATCATCCCCTTTTGTATCGCTTTGGTCGCCCTAAGTTGGCGGGGGTATGCCCAGACGTGGGTCCCTTGCTCACTTTGCCACTGGATTCAAGCAAGCCTGGCTGATGACGGCTGAAATGCCAGAAACCGGTCCTAGGATGCTTGTTTCCGGTCCAGGGAAGACATGGCTTGGCAGTTCGGGCTGGACTGTTCCCATGAGGCACAGGGTCAGACTGATTTGCATATGGCCATGTCTGAACTGGGGCGGTGGAGTGAGCTAAAGAATGATGATGGATTAAACCCAGATCAGTTGACTGGGGGTGAGTGTTTGATTGGCTCAAGCGTTCCGTCCATCATCCCCTTTTGTATCGCTTTGGTCGCCCTAAGTTGGCGGGGGTATGCCCAGACGTGGGTCCCTTGCTCACTTTGCCACTGGATTCAAGCAAGCCTGGCTGATGACGGCTGAAATGCCAGAAACCGGTCCTAGGATGCTTGTTTCCGGTCCAGGGAAGACATGGCTTGGCAGTTCGGGCTGGACTGTTCCCATGAGGCACAGGGTCAGACTGATTTGCATATGGCCATGTCTGAACTGGGGTGGTGGAGTGAGCTAAAGAATGATGATGGATTAAACCCAGATCAGTTGACTGGGGGTGAGTGTTTGATTGGCTCAAACGTTCCGTCCATCATCCCCTTTTGTATCGCTTTGAGTCGCCCTAAGTTGGCGGGGGTATGCCCAGACGTGGGTCCCTTGCTCACTTTGCCACTGGATTCAAGCAAGCCTGGCTGATGACGGCTGAAATGCCAGAAACCGGTCCTAGGATGCTTGTTTCCGGTCCAGGGAAGACATGGCTTGGCAGTTCGGGCTGGACTGTTCCCATGAGGCACAGGGTCAGACTGATTTGCATATGGCCATGTCTGAACTGGGGTGGTGGAGTGAGCTAAAGAATGATGATGGATTAAACCCAGATCAGTTGACTGGGGTGAGTGTTTGATTGGCTCAAGCGTTCCGTCCATCATCCCCTTTGTATCGCTTTGGTCGCCCTAAGTTGGCGGGGGTATGCCCAGACGTGGGTCCCTTGCTCACTTTGCCACTGGATTCAAGCAAGCCTGGCTGATGACGGCTGAAATGCCAGAAACCGGTCCTAGGATGCTTGTTTCCGGTCCAGGAAGACATGGCTTGGCAGTTCGGGCTGGACTGTTCCCATGAGGCACAGGGTCAGACTGATTTGCATATGGCCATGTCTGAACTGGGGTGGTGGAGTGAGCTAAAGAATGATGATGGATTAAACCCAGATCAGTTGACTGGGGGTGAGTGTTTGATTGGCTCAAACGTTCCGTCCATCATCCCCTTTTGTATCGCTTTGGTCGCCCTAAGTTGGCGGGGGTATGCCCAGACGTGGGTCCCTTGCTCACTTTGCCACTGGATTCAAGCAAGCCTGGCTGATGACGGCTGAAATGCCAGAAACCGGTCCTAGGATGCTTGTTTCCGGTCCAGGGAAGACATGGCTTGGCAGTTCGGGCTGGACTGTTCCCATGAGGCACAGGGTCAGACTGATTTGCATATGGCCATGTCTGAACTGGGGTGGTGGAGGGAGCTAAAGAATGATGATGGATTAAACCCAGATCAGTTGACTGGGGGTGAGTGTTTGATTGGCTCAAGCGTTCCGTCCATCATCCCCTTTAGTATCGCTTTGGTCGCCCTAAGTTGGCGGGGGTATGCCCAGACGTGGGTCCCTTGCTCACTTTGCCACTGGATTCAAGCAAGCCTGGCTGATGACGGCTGAAATGCCAGAAACCGGTCCTAGGATGCTTGTTTCCGGTCCAGGGAAGACATGGCTTGGCAGTTCGGGCTGGACTGTTCCCATGAGGCACAGGGTCAGACTGATTTGCATATGGCCATGTCTGAACTGGGGTGGTGGAGTGAGCTAAAGAATGATGATGGATTAAACCCAGATCAGTTGACTGGGGGTGAGTGTTTGATTGGCTCAAACGTTCCGTCCATCATCCCCTTTTGTATCGCTTTGGTCGCCCTAAGTTGGCGGGGGTATGCCCAGACGTGGGTCCCTTGCTCACTTTGCCACTGGATTCAAGCAAGCCTGGCTGATGACGGCTGAAATGCCAGAAACCGGTCCTAGGATGCTTGTTTCCGGTCCAGGGAAGACATGGCTTGGCAGTTCGGGCTGGACTGTTCCCATGAGGCACAGGGTCAGACTGATTTGCATATGGCCATGTCTGAACTGGGGTGGTGGAGTGAGCTAAAGAATGATGATGGATTAAACCCAGATCAGTTGACTGGGGGTGAGTGTTTGATTGGCTCAAGCGTTCCGTCCATCATCCCCTTTTGTATCGCTTTGGTCGCCCTAAGTTGGCGGGGGTATGCCCAGACGTGGGTCCCTTGCTCACTTTGCCACTGGATTCAAGCAAGCCTGGCTGATGACGGCTGAAATGCCAGAAACCGGTCCTAGGATGCTTGTTTCCGGTCCAGGGAAGACATGGCTTGGCAGTTCGGGCTGGACTGTTCCCATGAGGCACAGGGTCAGACTGATTTGCATATGGCCATGTCTGAACTGGGGTGGTGGAGTGAGCTAAAGAATGATGATGGATTAAACCCAGATCAGTTGACTGGGGGTGAGTGTTTGATTGGCTCAAACGTTCCGTCCATCATCCCCTTTTGTATCGCTTTGGTCGCCCTAAGTTGGCGGGGGTATGCCCAGATGTGGGTCCCTTGCTCACTTTGCCACTGGATTCAAGCAAGCCTGGCTGATGACGGCTGAAATGCCAGAAACCGGTCCTAGGATGCTTGTTTCCGGTCCAGGGAAGACATGGCTTGGCAGTTCGGGCTGGACTGTTCCCATGAGGCACAGGGTCAGACTGATTTGCATATGGCCATGTCTGAACTGGGGTGGTGGAGTGAGCTAAAGAATGATGATGGATTAAACCCAGATCAGTTGACTGGGGTGAGTGTTTGATTGGCTCAAACGTTCCGTCCATCATCCCCTTTTGTATCGCTTTGGTCGCCCTAAGTTGGCGGGGGTATGCCCAGACGTGGGTCCCTTGCTCACTTTGCCACTGGATTCAAGCAAGCCTGGCTGATGACGGCTGAAATGCCAGAAACCGGTCCTAGGATGCTTGTTTCCGGTCCAGGGAAGACATGGCTTGGCAGTTCGGGCTGGACTGTTCCCATGAGGCACAGGGTCAGACTGATTTGCATATGGCCATGTCTGAACTGGGGTGGTGGAGTGAGCTAAAGAATGATGATGGATTAAACCCAGATCAGTTGACTGGGGGTGAGTGTTTGATTGGCTCAAACGTTCCGTCCATCATCCCCTTTTGTATCGCTTTGGTCGCCCTAAGTTGGCGGGGGTATGCCCAGACGTGGGTCCCTTGCTCACTTTGCCACTGGATTCAAGCAAGCCTGGCTGATGACGGCTGAAATGCCAGAAACCGGTCCTAGGATGCTTGTTTCCGGTCCAGGGAAGACATGGCTTGGCAGTTCGGGCTGGACTGTTCCCATGAGGCACAGGGTCAGACTGATTTGCATATGGCCATGTCTGAACTGGGGTGGTGGAGTGAGCTAAAGAATGATGATGGATTAAACCCAGATCAGTTGACTGGGGGTGAGTGTTTGATTGGCTCAAACGTTCCGTCCATCATCCCCTTTTGTATCGCTTTGGTCGCCCTAAGTTGGCGGGGGTATGCCCAGACGTGGGTCCCTTGCTCACTTTGCCACTGGATTCAAGCAAGCCTGGCTGATGACGGCTGAAATGCCAGAAACCGGTCCTAGGATGCTTGTTTCCGGTCCAGGGAAGACATGGCTTGGCAGTTCGGGCTGGACTGTTCCCATGAGGCACAGGGTCAGACTGATTTGCATATGGCCATGTCTGAACTGGGGTGGTGGAGTGAGCTAAAGAATGATGATGGATTAAACCCAGATCAGTTGACTGGGGGTGAGTGTTTGATTGGCTCAAGCGTTCCGTCCATCATCCCCTTTTGTATCGCTTTGGTCGCCCTAAGTTGGCGGGGGTATGCCCAGACGTGGGTCCCTTGCTCACTTTGCCACTGGATTCAAGCAAGCCTGGCTGATGACGGCTGAAATGCCAGAAACCGGTCCTAGGATGCTTGTTTCCGGTCCAGGGAAGACATGGCTTGGCAGTTCGGGCTGGACTGTTCCCATGAGGCACAGGGTCAGACTGATTTGCATATGGCCATGTCTGAACTGGGGTGGTGGAGTGAGCTAAAGAATGATGATGGATTAAACCCAGATCAGTTGACTGGGGGTGAGTGTTTGATTGGCTCAAACGTTCCGTCCATCATCCCCTTTGTATCGCTTTGGTCGCCCTAAGTTGGCGGGGGTATGCCCAGACGTGGGTCCCTTGCTCACTTTGCCACTGGATTCAAGCAAGCCTGGCTGATGACGGCTGAAATGCCAGAAACCGGTCCTAGGATGCTTGTTTCCGGTCCAGGGAAGACATGGCTTGGCAGTTCGGGCTGGACTGTTCCCATGAGGCACAGGGTCAGACTGATTTGCATATGGCCATGTCTGAACTGGGGTGGTGGAGTGAGCTAAAGAATGATGATGGATTAAACCCAGATCAGTTGACTGGGGGTGAGTGTTTGATTGGCTCAAACGTTCCGTCCATCATCCCCTTTTGTATCGCTTTGGTCGCCCTAAGTTGGCGGGGGTATGCCCAGACGTGGGTCCCTTGCTCACTTTGCCACTGGATTCAAGCAAGCCTGGCTGATGACGGCTGAAATGCCAGAAACCGGTCCTAGGATGCTTGTTTCCGGTCCAGGGAAGACATGGCTTGGCAGTTCGGGCTGGACTGTTCCCATGAGGCACAGGGTCAGACTGATTTGCATATGGCCATGTCTGAACTGGGGTGGTGGAGTGAGCTAAAGAATGATGATGGATTAAACCCAGATCAGTTGACTGGGGGTGAGTGTTTGATTGGCTCAAACGTTCCGTCCATCATCCCCTTTTGTATCCCCTTTTGTATCGCTAAGGTTTAACAGTAGGCATGTGTTGTGGCACTGGCCCAGGGTGAAGCCTTGGCCCTGACACAGCATTTAGAATTGGTATAGCATTGGCACATGGAGCATTCTATGCACCTGGCGCAGCTCAGCACAGGAGCACATCCTTACCTTGCCACAGTACTTCAGAAGTGGCACATGCCAAAGGCTTAACAGTGTTGGCATGTGTTCTATCCCTGGCTCAGGGTGCAGCCTTGGCCCTGACACAGCCTTGCTAGGTGGCACAGCCTTGGCGCATGCATCGTTTTATGCACTTCCACAGCTCAGCACAGGAGCACGTCCTTACTTTGCCACAGTGCTTCAGACGTGGCACATGCCAAAGGTTTACCAGTGTTGGCATGTGTTCTATCACTGGCTCAGGGTACAGCCTTGGCCCTGACACAGTCTTGATAGGTGGCACAGCCTTGGCACAAGCAGCGTTCTATGCACCTGCACAGCTCAGCACAGGAGCACGTCCTTACCTTGCCACAGTGCTTCAGACGTGGCACATGCCACATGTTTAACAGTGTTGGCATGTGTTGTAGCCCAGGCTCAGGGTGCAGCCTTGGCCCTGACACAGCCTTTAGTAGGTGGCACGGCCATGGCACAAGCAGCGTTCTATGCACCTGCACAGTTCAGCACGGGAGCACGTCCTTACCTTGCCATAGTGCTTCAGACGTGGCACATGCCAAAGGCTTAACAGCGTTGGCATGTGTTCTATCCCTGGCTCAGGGTGCAGGCTTGGCCCTGACACAGCCTTGGTAGGTGGCACAGCCTTGGCGCATGCATCGTTTTATGCACCTGCACAGCTCTGCACAGGAGCACGTCCTTACCTTGCCACAGTGCTTCAGACGTGGCACATGCCACATGTTTAACAGTGTTGGCATGTGTTGTAGCCCTGGCTCAGGGTGCAGCCTTGGCCCTGACACAGCCTTTAGTAGGTGGCACGGCCATGGCACAAGCAGCGTTCTATGCACCTGCACAGCTCAGCACAGGAGCACGTCCTTACCTTGCCACAGTGCTTCAGACGTGGCCCACGCTTCGCCCCTGCTCCTACCGAAGCTCTTCTGGTGGCAGCCGCTCCATCGCTGTCAGCGGGTTTGCTTTAAGCCACTTAGGCAGGCAGTGAACTCGGAGTCTGTGGCTGTGACTTCTGCAAAGGGTTTTATATTACAGGCGCATTTATCACAGACACATTACCATTCTGTGCTTCTTACTGCCGAAAGGACTCCGCCTGGTGCCCGCAGAGCCCCGTATACTGGCATCGGCCAATCCTTCATCACCGTTATGTTCACTCGGGTGCGCACCTAATGATTGCGTCAGCAGCCAGCTCGGGGCTTGGGAGCACAGTTTCTGCCTGGACGCAGTAACCCTGAGGCAGGAGGCGTCCTCTGCTCACATCCATCACATTTATCTGCGCCTTATGGCTCCCGGTGCTGTGAGCGTCGGACTGTAACCTGGAAGTAGGCATTAGCTGGGTTTACTGTGCACTGGATGACGAGGGGACGGGCAGCCCGTTACAGTACAGGATAAGGATGCTACATACCTTTACAGCATGGACCCCCACCTCTGCAATCCTATCACCCCACAACTTCATCATCTCTTTGTTCCTTTATAGTCACCTGAGCACAAGATGCTTTCCCTGGTACAACAGAACCAGGGAGGTGGCATTAGAGCAGATACTGGTACCCGGATATAAGGTAAGTTAATTGCGTTATCCCATGTGCCTTGTGCACACATTCGGGACTTCACCCGTTACAAGAACCTCAGGGACTGCATTGTAACTTGAGAAGAAGCAGAGATTTACCCAAGCCCATCCAACATTCTGCATCACATCTTGCTAATGGCCAAGTCTTACGTATGAGCTAATTGGTCAGCTCCCATGCCTCACATTTCAAGCCGCTCTGTGCATTTTCTCTGCTTCATTGGGTTGATCTCTGTAGCACACACTGTGTATAGAATTACTAATGAGGCCATGTGCAGGTTTGTAAAAGGTGCCCTGTCGAGGTTGCCAGAAGCAGAGGTGGTCTCAGCCATGAGAGCTTCACCACACAGCCCACTATTCTGCACAGCTGGCTGAAAGAGTAGCTCATATTCCAATCCCATTAACCCTATGTCTTTGCAGAGGACATAGGGTCGATATCCCATAGCAAGTCGCACACACACATAATACACCTAAGATATTCAATAAATACATGCAAAGAAAACCCACAATCAAATACTCAAACCACTTCAGTTTTGTTTGGGGAGCATCATGTTGCAGGTTTATTTTGTAAGGTAATGGGTTAACTTACGGGCGCTCCAAGAGCAGCCACAGATGGGTCGTCTGCGTTTATGGGCAACAGCAATGTTGCGTCTGCCGCTTGGAACACATGAAATAATTGGCTTTTTTCACGTGGGAACAATTTGGCTTGATTTTTAAAAACAAGTTTACCCAAAACAGTTTTGTTTTATTTTTCCAGGCACCACGGCGTTCGGAGTGCTTAGGATTTCAAACATGTATAATCAATTTAGGCTTCTTTACAGTCTAATGACTGATAGGCTTTTTAGGACATTTTAAAGGGAAACTTGCTTTTAGATGATTTTAGAAGTAAAGTTTTAACATTTTATTCAATTATGGTATGCTGGCATTTTTTAGATAGCTTTTATATTTCAACCCTTGGGATGAGGAGGGGTGTTATATTTCAGAGTTAGGTCCATGTTGCGAAGCAGCTTATTTCTTACATTGCCCTAGAAAATAACATTTCTGTTGTGAACTTTTGCACAAATTTGCATGCACCACAATGTTGGATTAGTTTCTCTGAAACTACTTTGTTCATACATCTAGCTTGGCACATTATCACAATGCCTTGAACATCATGCGCTAGGCCTCTCTACGCACTGAGTAGAAAAGTCGTCCTGTCTTCATCCACGAGCCGACAATGCTATCTACATATCCTTAACATCGCTAATCTAACGCACACATCGCAAGGCCCCCATTTATTATAAATAATAGGCATCCCGATAGATCAGTAGAGGAGGTACTTCTTCTGGCACCGAGGGTCCGTGCATGCTGAGAAATCACCACGCATTAACCTGGCATCTCGTGAGGGGGGTCCAGTTTGTGAATACAACGGGGTCCTTCATTCTATCCCATCAGGTAATGGGGTTGGATCGTCCCTTGGAGGGATTCTTGGCTTTACACCTGCACACAATCTAGGTACACTTAGAGTAGGGTCCACATAGTAGGAGTACGCTAGATTACTGCCTTGTTTATATGCCTGCATAAATACAACTGTTTAGCACCTTCGTTGAACTATAGCTACTATTTACGTTATTGGTGCTTGTAATCACGTTTATCTGCTTCTGTCTACTAATCATAGCAGCACACCTATATTATGAAAGAATAATGTTGGTTCAATAAATATTATTGAAAATGTCCCACTGGGTATTCTCTGTATACGTCTCTGAGAATAAGCAAGCACGAGCGACTGAGCGAAAGATTCTGTACTGTTTCCACGACTCCTGAGGAATGAGGGTTGTCATGTTCAGTGGTTGCCAGACACCATTCACTCCCTGGTAGGTTAGGGGGGCTTACAGTGGCACTGTGAGCTAGCTGGTCTACAGGCCAACATATCCTGCGGGGGTGTCTGGAATCAGTCTTGACACCCGGCCCTTAGTTTGTTATCCAAACAATGCGCAGGTCCTACGGATTGGAAGGAACTACACAACACCTAAGCTGCCTGCCCACCTGATTAGCCAATGAGGAGCAGGAATAAACAACCTCTGGTGCTGAAACTTTGGGATTCAGCCACATCCGGTCCAGGAAAATAAACTCACATGCAGAGGTGGAGTGTTACCAGGTAAGCCCCCAGTTTCTCCGATTTACAACTGTCCTTGGAAGTAATATGGCACCGTCGTTTCATCCCTAGGCTCTGCTGTAAGGGCTCCGAGGGTATTGGCATGGAGCCCTGATTTGGGCTCTTTCTTGTGGTTGCTTCCACACCAAAATCCTTTGGCTTGCCTAGTAACTCTACCTGCAACGCAGAGCAATATAATGTAAACATCACAGCATTTGCATGACATCAATCTCCACACATGACCCTGATCAAAGCCCTTGTATGGAGAACCCACTGGGCCAGTCTCAGCTGTGGCATCCCAGGGCAGATCTTTTATTGAAGACCGCCCTGGACTGCCATTGTACCGACAATCGTCAGAACAGCCCATTGTTCTCCAACCAGAAGATCACACTCTTGTAAACCCGTTTGCACATATGTCAGAAATTCCTACCTTACGACAGGGATGACCGTGATTCACGGTGCAGCATTTTGATGCCTTCCCACATATGAGTCAAGCAGAGACATGGAAAAGTCAGCGTTGCCGGGAACGATGGCACAATGAGACATATTTTTCATTTGTATTTTCATATATTATGATATCTATGTTCTATAAATAAAAAAAAAGAAATGTTATGAGCAATCAAGATAGCTGCTGCAGTACTACCTGGCGATATGCTATTTGTGTCATTTCTATAACAAGAGCAAATGTAGATCATTTTGAAACAAGATGTACAGAGCAGCTCAGGGACCCTGAGACTCTTGTAGGGTTCACATCCAGTTTATGGTTCACGTGCTCTTACTTTCGGCATAGTAGCGTATGACATGGACCTTGTGGCCACGTTGTCTGTTTTCTTTGTGGAATGGAACGAGCACACGGCTCTTTTTCGTTCATAGTGTCTTACTGTCCTTGTGAAGGCTGCCCATGACATCAGCAAAGGGGGGAAAGTAGTGCAAACTGGGGGTTGCCTATCCCTCGGGCAAAGAGGTAAAGCCAGCAAAAGTCAAAAGAGATGGGTCCAACGGGCCTGTGCATGGATATCATGTTGTCGTGTCCTGAGACATGCTCAGTATGGATTCTATGGAACTTCAGGGAAGAGGTCGCGAATTTCCCGTGGGTCAAGTGCCTGGGATGATGCTCAGCTGCAAATACATGAGCCTGCGCCATTACCAATGTCTGTATTTCTGCCACATATCTCAGATGGAGGTAGGCACTGCAGTGGTAACGTACATGCCTGGTTGGGTTAGAAAGGGAACAACAGGCGGGGAGCTATTGCTATTCTGTTGATATCTGATAGGGAACTACAATACCCTATGCCTGCAGTGGTGCCACAACGTGTGACCATAATTTTACTAGAAAGAGTACGTCAATGATTATACAACTCCTTGTATTGGAGAGTATGGGGGTCATTGTTCTTTAAAACATGTCTATCATTGTACTACAGAATACTGTCATCATTGTATTACAGGATACGTTCATCCTTGTACTGCAGGATACTGTCATCCTTGTATTACAGGATACTGTCATCCTTGTCCTACAGGATACTGTCATCCTTGTCCTACAGGACACTGTCATCCTTGTATTACAGGATACTGTCATTATTGTACTACAGGATACTGTCATCCTTGTATTACAGGATGCTGTCATCCCTGTATTACAGGATACGTTCATCCTTGTACTACAGGATACTGTCATCATTGTACTACAGGATACTGTCATCCTTGTATTACAGAATACTGTCATCCTTGTATTACAGGATACTGTCATCCTTCTCCTACAGGATACTGTCATCCTTGTATTACAGGATACTGTCATCCTTGTATTACAGGATACTGTCATCCTTGTACTACAGGACACTGTCATCCTTGTACTACAGGACACTGTCCTCATTGTATTACAGGATACTGTCATCCTTGTACTACAGGATACTGTCATCCTTGTATTACAGGATACTGTCATCCTTGTATTACAGGATACTGTCATCCTGGTATTACAGGATACTGTCATCATTGTACTACAGGATACTGTCCATTGTACTACAGGACGCTGTCACCGTTGTACTACAGGATGCTGTCACCCTTGTATTACAGGACACAGTCATCCTTGTATTACAGAATACTGTCATCCTTGTATTACAGGATACTGTCATCCTTGTATTACAGGACACTGTCATCCTTGTATTACAGGACAATGTCATCCTTGTATTACAGGATACTGTCATCCTTGTATTACAGGATACTGTCATCCTTGTATTACAGGATACTGTCATCCTTGTATTACAGGATACTGTCATCCTTGTATTACAGGATACTGTCATCCTTGTATTACAGGATACTGTCATCCTTGCATTACAGGATACTTTCATCCTTGTACTACAGGTTACTGTCATCATTGTACTACAGGATACTTTCATCATTGTCCTACCGGATACTGTCATCCTTGTATTACAGGATACTGTCAACATTGTACTACAGAATACTGTCATCATTGTACTACAGGATACTGTCATCCTTGTATTACAGGATACTGTCATCCTTCTCCTACAGGATACTGTCATCCTTGTATTACAGGATACTGTCATCCTTGTATTACAGGATACTGTCATCCTTGTACTACAGGATACTGTCATCCTTATATTACAGAATACTGTCATCATTGTACTACATGATACTGTCATCCTTGTATTACAGGATACTGTCATCATTGTACTACAGGATACTGTCATCATTGTCCTACAGGACGCTGTCACCCTTGTACTACAGGACACAGTCATCCTTGTATTACAGAATACTGTCATCCTTGTATTACAGGATACTGTCATCCTTGTATTACAGGATACTGTCATCCTTGTATTACAGGATACTTTCATCCTTGTATTACAGGATACTGTCACCATTGTACTACAGGATACTGTCCATTGTACTACAGGACGCTGTCACCGTTGTACTACAGGATGCTGTCACCCTTGTATTACAGGACACAGTCATCCTTGTATTACAGAATACTGTCATCCTTGTATTACAGGATACTGTCATCCTTGTATTACAGGACAATGTCATCCTTGTATTACAGGATAATGTCATCCTTGTATTACAGGATACTGTCATCCTTGTATTACAGGATACTGTCATCCTTGTATTACAGGATACTGTCATCCTTGTATTACAGGATACTGTCATCCTTGTATTACAGGATACTGTCATCCTTGCATTACAGGATACTTTCATCCTTGTACTACAGGTTACTGTCATCATTGTACTACAGGATACTTTCATCATTGTCCTACGGATACTGTCATCCTTGTATTACAGGCTGTCAATACTGTCATCCTTCTACAGGATACTGTCATCCTGTATTCAGGATACTGTCATCCTGTATTACAGGATACTTCATCCTTGTATTGATACTGTCATTGTACTACAGATATCATTGTCCTACCCAGATACTGTCATCCTTGTATTACAGGATACTGTCATCCTTGTATTACAGGACACTGTCATCCTTGTATTACAGGATAATGTCATCCTTGTATTACAGGATACTGTCATCCTTGTATTACAGGATACTGTCATCCTTGTATTACAGTATACTGTCATCCTTGTATTACAGGATACTGTCATCATTGTACTACAGGATACTGTCATCATTGTATTACAGGATACTGTCATCATTGTACTACAGGATACTGTCATCATTGTACTACAGGATACTGTCATCATTGTACTACAGGATGCTGTCACCCTTGTACTACAGGATGCTGTCACCCTTGTACTACAGGATGCTGTCATCCTTGTATTACAGGATACTGTCATCCTTGTCCTACAGGATACTGTCATCCTTGTATTACAGGATACTGTCATTATTGTACTACAGGATACTGTCATCCTTGTATTACAGGATATGTTCATCCTTGTACTACAGGATACTGCCATCCTTGTATTACAGGATACTGTCATCCCTGTATTACAGGATACATTCATCCTTGTACTACAGGATACTGTCATCATTGTACTACAGGATACTGTCATCCTTGTATTACAGGATACTGTCATCCTTGTATTACAGGATACTGTCACCCTTGTATTACAGGATACTGTCATCCTTGTATTACAGGATACTGTCATCCTTGTAGTACAGGATACGTTCATCCTTGTATTACAGGATACTGTCATCAGTGTACTACAGGATACCGTCATCCTTGTCCTACAGGATACTGTCATCCTTGTATTACAGGATACTGTCATCCTTCTACTACAGGATACTGTCATCCTTGTATTACAGGATACTGTCATCCTTGTATTACAGGATTCTGTCATCCTTGTATTACAGGATACTGTCATCCTTGTACTACAGGATACTGCCATCATTGTACTACAGGATGCTGTCATCCTTGTATTACAGGATACTGTCATCCTTGTACTACAGGTTACTGTCATCATTGTACTACAGGATACTTTCATCATTGTCCTACCGGATACTGTCATCCTTGTATTACAGGATACTGTCAACATTGTACTACAGAATACTGTCATCATTGTACTACAGGATACTGTCATCCTTGTATTACAGGATACTGTCATCCTTCTCCTACAGGATACTGTCATCCTTGTATTACAGGATACTGTCATCCTTGTATTACAGGATACTGTCATCCTTGTACTACAGGACACTGTCATCATTGTACTACAGGATACTGTCCTCATTGTATTACAGGATACTGTCATCCTTGTACTACAGGATACTGTCATCCTTGTATTACAGGATACTGTCATCCTTGTATTACAGGATACTGTCATCCTTGTATTACAGGATACTGTCATCATTGTACTACAGGATACTGTCAATTGTACTACAGGACGCTGTCACCGTTGTACTACAGGATGCTGTCACCCTTGTGTTACAGGACACAGTCATCCTTGTATTACAGAATACTGTCATCCTTGTATTACAGGATACTGTCATCCTTGTATTACAGGACACTGTCATCCTTGTATTACAGGATAATGTCATCCTTGTATTACAGGATACTGTCATCCTTGTATTACAGGATACTGTCATCCTTGTATTACAGGATACTGTCATCCTTGTATTACAGGATACTGTCATCCTTGTATTACAGGATACTGTCATCCTTGCATTACAGGATACTATATCAACACATAACTCCTTGGGATTCTCCAAAGGAGGGAACTAGAGGTTACGGGGTATTCAGGGTGAGCTGGCCTCCAAACCTATCATGCACACACAAAAGAAGCTACACTGAATGATTAGTCATTAACAAAATGCAACCATATCCTTACAAAGCACTAAGTCAGTAAAGCGCTAGGCATCTGAAAATATGTAAAGGACTGTCCTCACACACCACCAGGTGTCATGCTTTATCATTGGCAGTCCTCGCTCTCTAAAAACCATGTTTGATAGAGAGTGGGCCTACACCTGGAGACAGGGGGGCACTTCTAATAAGCTAATAAGCTAAGTGGGAGCCCGTGAAAAAGTGGTTTTAAAACCCAATGTAATAATCCAAATACATTTATTTGCAGGGTACTACTTGGTATTAAAACTGAAGTGTGGGGATTGGGGGAACTATTACCCATCACCACCTCTATCAACATGTTTCTGCCTTTGGCCCACATGGGTCCGTGGCATTCATCAGGACGAAAAACAGGGCTCCTATCTTACCAATGCGGTCAGATGTTACCGCTATGTTAGAGTGACCTGTGTCATCCTCTAACTAAACTGGTGTTTCTTAAACCTGTAAAACAAATATAAGTATTTACAGTGAAATGGGTAGTTACATAAAGAAGGAATAGGAAACATACACACCATGCATATATCAGAGTGGCATGTGGGTTCGAAACACGGGAAACTGCAAACGTGGAATATATTGTCAAAAAGCGAAAAATGAATTTCATTAGTTTTATGAGACCAGCTCACATTCTTACCCCAAATTAGGGCCCTAATTGCCCCATGGTAAGAGGGTAAAAGGGACCCCTGTAGTCACACTCTATGGAAGGTAACGTTGGTGATTAAAAGGAGTATATAATAACAAACATAAGCCAATCAGCAGCCCAAAATGAGCATTACTTATTAAGATGGGCATGAGTTCCCATTCACACATCCAGTCATACTCTTACTGCCTCAAGGTGCGTCCCTCGGCATCCTCCTAGAGATGTCCACTCCTCTTCCCCGACAGGATACTATCATCATTGTACTACAGGATACTGTCATCATTGTGCTACAGGATCCTGTCACCATTGTACTACAGGATGCTGTCATCATTGTACTACAGGATGCTGTCATCATTGTATTACAGGATACTGTCATCATTGTATTACAGGATACTGTCATCATTGTACTACAGGATACGTTCATCATTGTACTACAGGATACGTTCATCATTGTACTACAGGATAATGTCATCATTGTACTACAGGATAGAATCATGATTCCACTACAGGACATGTAAATGATCCTATTACAGACTATTGCTGTGATTGAATTGAGGC
Source organism: Calotriton arnoldi (assembly GCA_963921515.1). NCBI lineage: Eukaryota > Metazoa > Chordata > Amphibia > Caudata > Salamandridae > Calotriton > Calotriton arnoldi. Next base: position 2,721,529 of record CAWUFW010000210.1, on the reverse strand, counting down.
GTATCAAACCAATGTACCGCACAGTTTGGTAATCATTGTGCTACAGGATGTGTCTATCATTATACTACAGTATATGCTTATCACAGTATCACAAGATATGGCTATGACTGCATACCAGAATATGGCTATTACTGGACTCCGGCAATCCTCTCACTGTACTACACAGTCTGGCTATCATTGAACAACCAGCAGAATAGGCCTATTGTACTTTTGGATATTCCTGTTATTGTACTTCTGGATGTTTCAATTATTGTACTTCTGGATATTCCTGTTATTGTACTTCTGGATGTTTCAATTATTGTACTTCTGGATATTCCTGTTATTGTACTTCTGGATGTTTCAATTATTGTACTTCTGGATATTCCTGTTATTGTACTTCTGCATATGGTCATGATTGTCCTTTAAGATATGTCCATCATTGTCATACAGACCATGGCCATCATTGTACTGCAGGAAATGCCCATAATTGTCCTAGAGCATATGCACATCATTGTATAACATTTTATCATAATTGTACAGATTATGCCCATCACTGCAATCCAGGACGTGTCCATCATTGTACCACAGAGGACACCTGTCAATGAACTATGGATTATGCTCATCACTGTAATACAGGACGTGTCTTTCACTGTACCACAGAGTACGCCTGTCATTGAACTATGGATTATGTCCCTCACTGTATACACAACGTATCCATCATTGTACCACTGAGTATGCCTGTCATTGAACTACAGATTATGTCCCTCACTGTAATACACAACGTATCCATCATTGTAACAAAGAGCATGCCTGTCATTGAAATACAGATTACGTCCATCAATGTAATACGCGATGTGTCCATCATTGCACCATAGGGTATGCCTGTCATTGAACTACAGATTATGCTCATCACTGTAATCCAGGACGTGTCCATCACAGTGCCACAGAGTATGCCTATCATTGAACTACAGATTACGCCCATCACTGTAATACATGACGTGTCCATCATTGTACCATGCAGTATGCCTGCATTAAACTACAGATTATGCCCATCACTGTAATACAGGACGTGTCCGTCATTGTACCACAGAGTATGCCATTCATTGAACTACAGATTACGCCCATCACTGTAATACATGACGTGTCCATCATTGTACCATGCAATATGCCTGCATTAAACTACAGATTATGCCCATCACTGTAATACAGGACGTGTCCGTCATTGTACCACAGAGTATGCCATTCATTGAACTACAGATTACGCCCCTCACTGTAATATTGTGTGTCCATCACCATACCACACAGTACGCCTGTCATTGAACTACAGATTATGCCCATCACTGTAATACAGGGCGTGTCCGTCATTGTACCACAGAGTATGCCTGTCATTGAACTACAGATTATGCCCATCACTGTAATACAGGGCGTGTCCGTCATTGTACCACAGAGTATGCCTGTGATTCAACTACAGACTATGCCAACCACTGTAATACACGTGTCAATCATTGTATCACAGAGTATGCATGTCACTGAACTACAGATTATGCCCATCATTGTAATACAGGATCTGTCCATCACCGTACCATACAGTACGCCTGTCATTGAACTACAGATTATGCCCATCACTGTAATACACGACGTGTCAATCATTGTACCACAGAGTATGCCTGTCATTGAGCTACTGATCAGTGATTTTGCCCATCACTGTATTCAGGACATATTCATCATTGTACCACAGAGTATGCCTATCATTGAACTGCAGATTATCCCCATCACTGTAATCCAGGACGTGTCCATCCCCGTGCCACAGAGTACGCCTGTCATTGAACTACAGATTATGCCCATCACTGTAATACAGCACATGTACATCACTGTACCAGAGAGCATGCCTGTCATTGAGGTACAGATTATGCCCATCACTGTAATACAGGACGTGTCCGTCATTGTACCGCAGAGTATGCCTGTCATTCAATTACAGATTACGCCCATCACTGTAGTACAGGATGTGTCCATCACTGTACCACTGAGCATGCCTGTCATTGAGGTACAGATTATGCCCATCACTATAATGCAGGACGTGTCCATCATTGTACCACAGAGTACGTCTGTCGTTGAACTACAGATTATGCCCATCACTGTAATACACGAAGTGTCCATCATTGTACCGCAGAGTATGCCTGTCATTGAACTACAAATTACACCCATCACTGTAATACAGGACGTGTCTGTCATTGTACCACAAAGTACGCCTGTCATTGAACTACAGATTATGCCCATCACTGTAATACATGACATGTCCATCACTGTACCACAGAGAATGCCTGTCATTGAAATACAAATTATGCCCATCACTGTAATACAGGACGTGTCCATCACTGTACCACAAAGTGCGCCTGTCATTGAACTACAGATTATGCCCATTACTGTAATACATGACGTGTCCATCACTGTACCACAGAGTATGCCTGTCATTAAACTACAGACTATGCTCATCCCTGTAATACAGGACATGTCCATCATTTTACCATAGAGTATGCCTGTCATTAAAATATAGATTACGCCCATCACCTTAATATAGGATGTGTCCATCACTGTACGGCAGAGTATGCATGTCATTGAACTACAGATTACACCCATCATTGTAATACAGGATGTGTCCATCGCCGTACCATACAGTACACCTGTCATTGAACTATAGATTATGCCCATCACTGTAATACAGGACGTGTCCATTATTGTACCACAGAGTACGCCTGTCATTGAACTACAGATTATGCCTCTCACTGTAATATACAACATGTCCATCATTGTACTACAGAGTATGCCTGTCATTGATCTACAGGTCATGTCCCTTTCTGTAATACAGGACGTGCCCATCACTGTACCACAGAGTAGGACTGTCATTGAACTACAGATTATGCCCATCGCTGTTATACAGGATGTGTCCGTCATTGTACCACAGAGTATGCCTATCACTGAACTTCGGATTACGCCCATCAATGTAATACGTGATGTGTCTATCATTGTACCACAGAGTACGCCTGTCACTGAGCTACAGATTACCCCCATCACTGTAATAAAGGATGTGTTCATCATTGTACCACACAGTATGCCTGCCATTGAACTACAGATTATGCCAATCACTGTTTTACAGGACGTGTCCATCATTGTACCATAGAGTATGCCTGTCATTGAAATAAAGATTATGCCCATTGCTGTAATAAAGGACGTGTTCATCACTGTACCACAGAGTAGGACTGTGATTGAATTACAGATTACCCCCATAACTGTAATAAACAATGTGTTCATCATTGTACCACACAGTACGCCTGTCATTGAACTTCAGATTATGTCCATCACTGTTATACAGGGCATGCCTATCATTGTACCACACAGTACGCCTGCCATTGAGCTACAGATTACCCCCATCACTGTAATACAGGACGTATCCATCATTGTACCATAGAGTATGCCTGTCATTGAGATACAGATTACGCCCATCATTGTAATACAGGACGTGTCCATCACTGTACCACAGAGTATGCCTATCATTGAACTGCAGATTACGCCCATCACTGTAATACAGCATGTGTCATCACTGTACCACTGAGTATGCTTATTATTGAGCTACAGATTACGCCCATCACTATATTCCAGGACGTTTCCATCACTGTGCCAGAGAGCATGCCTGACATTGAGCTAGAGATTATGCCCATCACTGTAAAACAGGACGTGTCCATCATTGCACCGCAGAGTATGCCTGTCGTTGAAATACAAATTACGCCCATCACTGTAATACACGAAGTGTCCATCATTGTACCGCAGAGTATGTCTGCCATTGAACTACAGATTACGCCCACCATACAGGATTTGTCCGTCATTGTACCACAGAGTACGCCTGTCATAGAAATACAGATTATCCCATCACTATAATACAGGATGTGTCCATCACTGTACCACAAAGTGCGTCTGTCATTGAACTACAGATTATGCCCATCACTGTAATACAGGACGTGTCCTTCACTTTACCGCAGAGTATTCCTGTCATTAAACTACAGACTATGCTTATCATTGTAATACACGACGTGTTCATCATTGTACCGCAGAGTATGCCTATCATTGAACTACAGATTACGCCCATCACTGTAATACAGGAAGTGTCCATCATTTTACCATATAGTATGCCTGTCATTAAAATACAGATTACGCCCATCACCTTAATATAGGATGTGTCCATCACTGTACGGAAGAGTATGCCTTTCATTGAACTACAGATAACGCCCATCATTGTAATACAGGATCTGTCCATCACCGTACCATACAGTATGCCTGTCATTGAACTACAGATTATGCCTATCACTGTAATACAGGACGTGTTCATCATTGTACTACAGAGCATGCCAGTCATTGAGCTACAGATTATGCCCATCACTGTAATACAGGACGTGTCCGTCATTGTACCACAGAGTATGCCTGTCATTGAACTACAGTTTATGCCCATCACTGTAATACAGGACGTGTCCATCATTGTACCACAGAGTATGCCTGTCATTGAACTACAGAATATGCCTCTCACTGTAATACACAACGTGTCCATCATTATACAACAGAGTATGCTGGTCATTGATTTACAGGTCATACCCCTCACTGTAATACTTGACGTGTTCATCATTGTACCACACAGTATGCCTGCCATTGAACTACGGATTATGTCCATCACTGTAATACATGACGTGTCCATCATTGTACCATACAGTATGCCTGTCATTGAAATACAGATTATGCCCATCACTGTAATACGGGACTTGTCCATCACTGTACCACAGAGTATGCCTTTCATTGAACTACAGATTACGCCCCTCACTGTAATACTGTATGTGTCCATCACCATACCACACAGTACGCCTGTCATTGAACTTCAGATTATGCCTCTCACTGTAATACACAACGTGTCCATCATTATACAACAGAGTATGCTGGTCATTGATCTACAGGTCATACCCCTCACTGTAATACAGGACGTGTCCATCATTGTACCACAGAATATTCCTGTCATTGAACTACAGAATATGCCTCTCACTGTAATACACAACGTGTCCATCATTATACAACAGAGTATGCTGGTCATTGATCTACAGGTCATACCCCTCACTGTAATACAGGACGTGTTCATCATTGTACCACACAGTATGCCTGCCATTGAACTACGGATTATGTCCATCACTGTAATACATGACGTGTCCATCATTGTACCATACAGAATGCCTGTCATTGAAATACAGATTATGCCCATCACTGTAATACGGGACTTGTCCATCACTGTACCACAGAGTATGCCTTTCATTGAACTACAGATTACGCCCTCACTATAATACTGTATGTGTCCATCACCATACCACACAGTACGCCTGTCATTGAACTTCAGATTATGCCCATCACTGTTATACAGGATGTGCCTATCATTTTACCACAGAGTATGCCTGTCATTGAACTTCAGATTATGCCCATCACTGTAATACAGTACGTGTCCATCACCGTACCACACAGTATGCCTTCCATTGAGCTACAGATTAAGCCCATCACTGTAATACAGTACGTATCCATCATTGTACCATAGGGTATGCCTTTCATTGAAATACAGATTACGCCCATCACTGTAATACAGGACATGTCCATCACTGTACCACAGAGTATGCATGTAATTGAACTACAGATTACGCCCATCACTGTAATACAGGATGTGTCCATCACGGTACCACACAGTACGCCTGTCATTCAACTACAGCTCATGCCCATCACTGTAATACAGGACATGTCCTTCATTGTACCACAGAGTATGCCTATCACTGTAATACGCGATGTGTCCATCATTGTACCATAGGGTATGCCTGTCATTGAACTACAGATTATGCCCATCAATATAATACAGGGCATGTCCATCACTGTAACAAAGAGCATGCCTGTCATTGAAATACAGATTACGTCCATCAATGTAATACGCGATGTGTCCATCATTGCACCATAGGGTATGCCTGTCATTGAACTACAGATTATGCCCATCACTGTAATACAGTACGTGTCCATCATCGTACCATAGGGTATGCCTGTCATTGAAATACAGATTACGCCCATCACTGTAATACAGGACGTGTCCATCATCGTACCATCATAGGGTATGCTTGTCATTGAAATACAGATTACGCCCATCACTGTAATATAGGATGTGTCCATCATTGTATCATAGGGTATGCCTGTCATTGAACTACAGATTATGCCCATCACTGTAATACAGTACGTGTCCATCACTGTACCACACATTATGCCTGTCATTGAAATACAGATTGTGCCCATCAATATAATACAGGGCATGTCCATCACTGTAACAAAGAGCATGCCTGTCATTGAAATACAGATTACGCCCATCACTGTAATACAGGACGTGTCCATCATCGTACCACAGAGTACGCCTGTCATTGAACTACAGATTAATCCCGCTATTGTGCTACAGGTATGTCCACCATTAGAGAGGAGGTTCATAATTGTCATGGAGTCCAGAATGTAAGGCAGCAACAGTTCAATGACTTTTCACTTTCTAGACTTTGAGTGGCAGGCTCCTCCCTGTTTACAAGGGAGGGGGATTGTTGGCCAGTTTCACTACCTGAAAGAGTTGTTTTAGCTGATACTCAGTGGAGTCAATGCAAGTTGGGGCTTAGCTTGGCCAATAAGACTGGGGGCTGTGAGCTTCAGGTTCTCTATCAATCACACTGGCATGTCAGGTTAAAATACATTATACGGCAAGCAGGGTGCATGAGAGCGGCCTAAGGGGCAGTGGAAAGGGAGAGGTATTCGGACTGGTAGGGGTGCTAAGTGAGAGAAAAGAAAATATGTTGTCAAATAACCAACATTTTTGAGGACTTCAAAACAGAATTTTTGTCTGTTTGTATGTTAAAATTCCTGGTGAAATCCGACAGATACCTCCCCATACCCGACTGAAAGCACCTGTACCCAACTATTTATCAGAAAATAAATTTATTATGAGGGTGTAACTCCCCAAACACCCTGTCCCCCCGAAGCTACGCCCCCGAATGCAAGAATTAATGTGGATGGCCTTTGCATTGAATATCGAAAGGTGTGATGAATGTGTACAAACTCCCTCATTTGCTTTGTTTTCTGGCCTTGTTGCTGAGAGAAAGGGGACAAACAGAGAAAAATACAATTCTTTGCTGGGGTTTCCAAATATGCTCGGACCGGCGCTTCACCCAATACTCCTATAAGGCCTTCTCTCCCTGAGTACAAGGTAATTTCCAACGCAAAGGATAGGAAACAAAGTTCTAAGGCCAGGGCCGGACTGGGAACAGAAACCGGCCCTGGCAAACTGCTCAGCCGGCACCCCCCCCTGGGGTGAGGGGGGAGTGCAGCCGAGCAGTTTGCGAGGGCCAGTTTCGGCCGATTTTGTTTCAGGGGGCCGATATTGCCGACCCCCGGTAACAAAAACGGCCCCCAGACGCCCAAAACCGGCCCCCACCCTAGCGGCCTACCGGGGAAACGCCCGGTGCCCGCTATGGCCAGTCCGGCCCTGTCTAAGGCAGAAGCAGGACCTGAAAGTCAGCTCAAGCAGAGGTTAAAGTGCCTGGCTCAGCCAGCTGCCAGCTATATGTGGACACAGCGCCCATGCTGATAGGAGCTGAGTTCAGCGCTAATAAAAGCAACATGAATGGCACAGAAAATGCACTCTCTGCAGATCGCACAGAAAATGGGCCCTTTTCCCAGAGAACACCAGAAGGCACGATTTCTTTCAGCACTTCTTGCTTTCTGAGCCATCGCAAGCTATAAAGGGGTGCTCACCCCACAAGGCACCCCCGGCGGAGAGCAGCTGAATGTGCCATTCTCTTGGTGTCCCCGCCTCTTTAATTACCGAGGCGGGCGGTAGAAGTGATTAGGCCTGGGAACGATTCAAATTATGCTGGTGTTTGTGTATTTTGGGAGAATTTCACGTCATCCGTGTTCCTCGAAAATCCCAAATTTATGGCATTACGCCACTTTGCGAATTTTCCATGAACGCACGGGAACAACAGAAACGCAAGTGGCTGTTGGTCACAGTGCTTATTTTTTTGCACATTTATGAGCACGAAATGCGTCCTTGCATCGAAAATTGACGTGAGGACACATTCTTGCTAAAATATAGAACAAAATGACAGATTTGCATTTCACGGTAATTTTGAAAATTTACACAAAAGCAAATTACACTAAATTCGCACACCCTGAGTTATCATCTCAGAGCCTGCGTTAAAACCCTGTGATTGTTCAACATGAATTACCGCTGTGTTATGAACCTTTCACGCCTAGGTCAAGGCCGGATCTTGAATCTAAGAAGCCATGGCAACAATGTTCAAACCTGCCCCCTCGGTTCTTCCCCGCCTCTCTCGTTGCTTATCCTCCCACTGTGCTTGCTGCAATAAAGTTACAGAGTTGATAGCAGCGGCCCTGGGACGTAAAACAAACAGCTTCTAAAGTAGGGGTCTCCAACCTTTTCTGTAGTGAGAGCTACTTCTGATCATTGAAATCATCGTGAGCTACTGAAGGCCAAGAAGCTTGTGCATTGCTACCAGACACCCCCTCGCCCAGGTTCATTGACTTTAAGCCTAATGTCCATAGAGCCAGAGGCTATGGTTTGAATAAAATAATTTGACTAGGGGCACTATGACAGGGCTGCCATGTGTGTCAGCGAGAGCGTGGTCTTTGGGGATGTATGAACATGTATGCGCAAGAATGGGATATATGTGTGTGGGTGACGACTAAGAGCCTGTGTTGTTTGCATGTGTTGCACAGAACATACCTTTCACCATATGTGGCACCGTTACATGTATAATACAAACATACAGCCATATTTTTAAAGGGGAGAAATTTAAAGTGCAGAAAAATGTTCTGCAAAATATTTACAAAATGGACCATTGTTCAGCATTTTAAATTTCTCCCACTTAAAATAATGGCTGCATTTCTCAGTTATACATTTGGCACAGTGTGCACCAGCTACTGGGAGCAAGATGCCTGCTGTGTGTGAAGACAACACTTTGAAATGGTAGAAAAAGAAACTGAAAAGTTAACTTTATGTTTATATGGCTTCCATAAAACTCATCATTTAATTTTTCCCCCATTTGCAAGTGTCACATTCACAACATTAGGTATCTTCTTGCCATGGTCTGTAGACACAATGCCATATTTATACCATAAAGTACATTCATTTGTTTAAATGGCAGGAATTTAAAGTGAAGAAACATGCTTAATAAAACATTAAGATGTAATTGGCTTAATTGAAAGTGGAGAAAGACATTAAGACTTAATGTTTCATAGAAAATAATTTCTTTACTTTAAATTCTCCAATTTAAAACAAAATGACTGCATCATTTAGTTTTAAATATGGCACAGAGTCTACTGGCCACTGGGAGCAAGAGGCCTACTGTGTGTAAATGCAACACTATGAAATGGGAGAAAATTTAAATGAAGAGTTAACTTAGGGCCTGATTTAGATCTCGGCGGATGGGTTACTCCATCACAATGGTGATGGATATCCTGTCCGCCGAAATATAGATCCTATAGGATATAATGGGATTTATATTTTGGCAGACTGGATATCCGTCACCGGTGTGACGGAGTAATCCGTCCACCGAGATCTAAATCAGGCCCTAAGTCCGTATGGTAACTCTTTCCATTTTATTTTTCTCACATTTAAAAGCATTCAGAAACATAATTTTCTTCTCACACTCCAGTATTGAGTTGACAAGGACTTTTGATTTAAGAGTTAAATACCTCAGTGCTTCAGTTCTTCACTTCTGTGCCTCAGCCTGGGTCGTAAATCTCACTGATCACTGCTTATTATCAGGCCCTGCTATCTGCAATCTGAGGATAATAAAGTAAAACAAACACAGCCTTCCCTTAACTCTTAAAGGAAAATATGACCCTGTGCGTAATTTAAAATGAACTCGAGGCTGCAAGCTACTCGGAAGGTGTTTGCAAGCTACTGATAGCTTGCCATGACTGGTTGGCGACACCCGTCTTAATGGCTCCAGTCCACCGGGAAATGCCCAATGAGATATAAGGCCAGTCCGGTGCTGCTATAGATACAAGGGTTCAATCCTAGCCTCTAAGACCAATTGGTCAGAGGTCATATGTGAACTCAGTACAGATCATATTTGACCAGTGTATCTGTTTGTGTTGTTACTGAACCCCCATTGGTAAGAAAGGCCCCATCAATTCTGTTCTGGTACAAACACGAATCTCAGTAAAGAAGCTACCAAGTGTGGAGTGACAGAGCAGTTTCTGCTTTTTCCCTTGAAAGAAATTCCCTCAGACTTAGCAAACAATGACAACCAAAGTAAGGGCGTCCAAACATACCATCCTCCCGATTTCGTCAGGAAACTGCAGGTTTCCCCAAAGAAATGTTATTTTAGCTTTCTCCAGGTTAAAATTCTGTCACTCCAATGTACGTCAATGGGGAAATGAAATCCCCCCAAATCTTTTTCAATCTCTTTCTTGTATGTCCCGCCATATTGGAATGTATGGAGGTCACTTGTTACTGTCACTACGCATGTGACTTCTTATGAGTACGGTTGGGTGAAATATTCAGGTGAACGTCCAAACATGATTTGCCCAATATTTCTATCTGTGTAGTGGAATCCCGTTTGCTGTGTAGACGGAAAAGGAAAGCCCAATACAGATGCTTATAGGAGCACTGTGTGGTACCTTGCTTTGTTGTGCTGTCAGGGAAGGCATGTACTTAACTTAAAGCAATTATCTTCAAGGTAATTACATTGTCAATGCCCTGACAATTCTAGATGGCCCAAGAATTCCTCATTCCATGCATTCTTCACTGTGCAGAATTAGGAATTCATGTGCTGCTGGGCATTCTGCCTGCATTTCTCATTTCTGTTAGAACAGGGGATGCAAAACAAGCAAAATGGGTGGAACTGCCCCAGGTTTTGCATCCACCTACCTTACTGCCGATGGGAAAAGGGAATTTGCCTACAGTACATGTCAGCCAGTGACAGAGGTGAAATGAATTGTGCGTTTAGCTTTGGAGCCATGTAAGATATTGGGTTGTTGGTTGACTGGGGTATGAGCCCTGGTCATGCAGCAATCACAATCTTTGCCAGGGTGAAGTCACAAGCAAACCCCAAATTAACCTGTGCTCAACCCTCTGGTAGATTGGCACCGAGCAGTCAGGCTCAAGCTGGAGGCAATGTGTGAAGTATTTGTGCAAAACAAGACCAAAATGACAAAAATCCAACCAGTAGAACCGGAGTTATGAATGTTTAAAGATCTTAGGATAAAATAGCGTCAAAAAGCATAAAGCTCCAACCGTAGCTATCTTGTCATGTGAGACCCAGAGAAAGTCACAAGTTCAGGCCGACCACGATGGAGCGTGGATTGGATACAGGGACAAGGTTAGTCCTGGTGAAAAGTCATCTTCTCAGTCCAGCGCCCAGAGCCCCATTCGTGGTAGAGAGGGCCGCGAGGAGCATGGACAGTCATCAACATAGCACAAAGAGTAGGCCGGGTGTCACGGGCGGTCGTCACGGTAGCGCGAAGATCCTGCTGTTGTCACAGTCGGTTGGGCCAGTGCTTCTCGGTGTCACTCCACGCGGGCAGTCATTGCTGTAGCACGAAGGGTCAGGCTGACGGAACTTTGTGTTTCCAGGCTGTGCGAGTGACAAGAATTTGGTGTAACCGGGCTCGTTTGCGGTCCCAAAGAGCCTAAAACTTCAAATCAGCCTCTCTGAGGTCATACCAAGGATCCAGGATCTGAGAGGCACCACTTGGAGATCAGGGGCTTGCACCAGCTGGATCTGGGTGCTGGTGCAGATGATTGGGGGCCTGTTATGTCCCTGTGGCTCAGAATAGGAGGCCAGCAGACTATCCCTTGTAGTCACCCTGGGAGTCCTGGGTTCAAGAGGTGCAGGTCCAGTTCTTCTCACCCAGGCAAGAGGCAGCAGGAAGCAGGTCAGCAGTTCCTTCAGAGCAAGCAGTCCGGCAGAATGGTGCTCCCTTTCATTAACACAGCAGTCCTTCTTTCTGGCAGAGTATCTCCAGGCCGAGAAGAGCACTGAAGAGGTGGTGTCTGTGGTCCAATATTTATACGTGGTTCCCTTTCTCTGGAAGGTAGAGAAGCTTCTGAAAAATCCCTTTGAAGTCCCAAGGCATCCTGCCTTCCCTGCCCTGGCTCCAGACTAATGGAGGACTACACAAAGTCCATCTGTCAACTACACCCAGTCATGCGACCCAGGGACAGGCTACAAACACTAAATGGCTAAGGCAAGAAAATGCCAACTTTCCAAAAGTGGCATTTTCAAAATTGTAATTTAAAATCCAACTTCACCATGAGTTAGGATTTTTCATTACAATTCCAAAGACACCAAACATGAATGGATTACCTGTTCCCAAATTACAGCTTTTTAAATGTAATAAGGTAACTCCTTGTTATACTATGGGAGAGGTAGGCCTTGCAGTAGTGAAAAACGAATGTAAGAGTTTTTCACTATCAGAACATGTAAAGCTTAAAGGTACATGTCCTATCTTTTAAATACATTGCACCCTGCCCTCTGGGATGTCCAGGGCCTACCCTAGGGCTGACCTTTATGAATCAAAAAGGAAGGTTTGGGCCTGGCAAAGGTTTACTTTGCCAGGCCGACATTGCAGTTTTAAACTGCACATACTGGCTGCAATGGCAGGCCCGAAACCTGTTAAAAGAGCTTCTTAAGTGGGTGGCACTATCGGTGCTGCAGGCCCACTATCAGCATTTAAAATGGGTCTTACCTAAAACTAGGGACTTACAAGTAAATTCAATATGCCAGTTTGGGATAAGTCGGTGTTACCATGTTTCAAGGAGTGAGCACATGCACTTTAGCACTGATTAGCTTTGCTGATGTATACAAAGTCCTAAGGCCGGCAAAAACAAGGTCAGCAAAAGCATACAAACGCAAACAGTTTAGGGGAAATACCACCCTAAGGCTGATAAGTCTAACAAACCATTCCCTGTTTCAGTAGCAAGAGAGAACAAGAGAGAGAGAGAGAGAGAGAGAGAGAGAGGTGAAAAGTGCTTTGTCTGTGGCATTGGGGGATCTGTGTATCTGATTTGTGAACCCTTCCCACTTGTCATTGAAGATGATCTATAGCCCTGCAAATCCATACATCTTTGATTTGTACCCCTGTAATACAGGAAACTGTACAATATGTCTGTCAGCTCAGGAAAAAGATTGTGAGGCCTTTCTAAGGCTCAGGGCTGTGTTTCACAGCGTAAGACAACTAGGCTGATCATTGGCGTAGGTACGTAGGGCCCACACTGGCCATGTGGGACCAATGCATAAGAAACCGAGTAACCCTGGGGAGAAATGGGAAGTGGTGATTGATTAAGTGTTGCACATATCTATTGGTTATGTATAGGCACATGTTGCGATGTCTTGTGATAGAGTTGCTTTATCACACCTACCACCATGCATGCAATCACACATAGAATCACACACAGACTGCTATTAGAAAAGCTTGCACTGTTGCTGCACACACTCTGTTACTGTAGCTGTTCTATGTATGAGAAGTTGTGCCTGTTCTGTGAGTGAAGCTTGCACTACTGCTGATCCACATACAACACCTGGTCTGTGAGGGAGTGCACCTTGCACTCCTGCTGATACTGTTGCTGTTACTGATCTGTGTGAGTGACGCATACACTGCTGTTGCTGTTCCTGTTTCATGCGTGTGTGGAAGCCTGCACTGATGCAATTACTGTGGAGTACAGGAGAAGGCCTTGCTTTGCTGCTGCTGCACCTGGTGTGTATGTGTGGGGTAAACCTTGCACTGATCATGCTGCAAGCTGTTCTATAACCTTTCTTTATGATGACAAGCATTGCTGCTGCCTTTGCTGTGCCTGTGTTGTGAGTTGGTAAAGCTTGCAAAACTATTTTCACTACACAAAAGCCCAATAATTGCCTTTGTCTGTGCTTGTATAAATTACATCCTTGAAAGTGGCCTGTAGGCAAAGTGGCGTAACAACAGAGCCCAAACCCCCCGTGGTGCGGGGGGGCACCTCAGCAAAAGTGGTAGGGGGTGGGCCGGGCAGGGGGGCCCCCTCCATGTGCTTTGCAAGGGGGCCCTTACGACACTTTGTAGGCAGGGGCAGGCTTTCCACTTTGTTTATGATGTGCCTGGCAGTCCACATCCAGATACAGACGTATTATTGTGTAAAGTGCCAACTCACTTGTTTGCGGACTCACTCATTCACTAAGATGTGCACTCAGTCACCTGTAACTTTGTCACTTTCATGTCAAGATGCGTTTGGACCTATACCTGTGCTTCAGAGCCTCGTCATGGAATGGGGAATCACTCTATTGCATGTTATATATTGCAATATATATGTGATATACTGAATCCAATATATTGCATCCAATACATCGACCAGCACTATACCATCAACATATATAGATATGGAGTTAAGAATAGTAAATTCACATGTGCATGGCAGATGATAAGGTAGATGTGATATTTTTGTAGATCCATATTGTTGGCCTCTACATAGAGTATACAAACCAGCAGAGGTAGGAAGCACTTTATAAATTTGAGGTTAAATAAAAACTCAGCGAGATTCTGTGGAGTTCTGCCAATGGGCAGAAAATATGCACGTCATGCTGCAATTTGGCGCCGGTAGCACGAACAGCGCTCAAAAATCAGCACGAACCGCACCATGCGATGCACAAGAGCAAGTGGCCATTCAAGTTGATTTTGCTGCCATTTGAGTCGAAAAAGCTAATCTTGCGGCAGAAGCAGCCCTCTAACCGCGACTGCCCACGACCGCCTGCGTTAGGAAACTGTGCTAGGCAACACCAAATCTCGCTCATACTCGCCAGCTCACATTTCTGGAGCCTTTTGAGAGAACAAGTCAACCATTCAGCAATTAGTGGTGCCCCTTCCTGCCCAAAAACAAACCATGGTGCACAGGTGCCTGCACAGGCGCTAGGCAGCCACAAGTGTGTCAGTGCAGGCACAGATCAGGAATGCGCCATATCTAAATAGATATGGCACATTCCTGTCCACTCCATTTGATGCAGCAAGTTGTCTTGCAGTATTGCATTGCATTGCATTGCGTTGCGCTACGGTGTGCTGCAGTGCGTTGCATTGAGCTGCATCAAATTTTTATTAATCAGGGCCTTGGTGTATAATGCTTCATACATTAGTTTTGGGGACTGAAGGGGAAGGTCAGGGAGATGGCGTTGTCACACCTGAGTGATTTGTGTCATGAAAAAAGGCTGATATTCGTGCTCATGTCGTATTGGTCCATGTTTTAATCTGTTCTTGTAAAAAATGTCACTCTTATAGCTGTTTGTGATAAAAGTATAAATTCAACTTTAAATCAAAACAACACAATAACACCTGTTTCAGTGATTCAGAAATAGACTCTATCTTGTGTTTAACAAACTCTATGCTCTCCTTCAGGGTGGAGCCAGCAATGACGCGCATCAAGGAGGACCGGCGACGCATTGTCCTACCCGCCATCGACAACATCAAGTTCAACACTTTTGAAGTCCAGCAGTACGCCAACGCCGCACATGGGTACAACTGGGGTCTGTGGTGCATGTATATCATCCCTCCCCAAGACTGGCTGGACAAAGGCGACGAGTCGGCCCCCATCAGGTACGCGCAGTCGTTCCATTATCTCCTGAAGCCGCATCTCTTATGGTGCCTGTGATGTGGTATATGAAGACTAATGAGATGCCGCATGCTCCATTATGGCCTAAGCCGTCGGTCATTAATATCTGTTAAGCAAATACCTGAAACCTGCTTTTTCTTGCTTTTGTTTCTGTGGGTAATTTTCCACAGTGTCAAAGACCTTTACCCTGTTATGTTATGACATATATTTAAACCACAAGTTCACCTGAAAACATTTTGCTTGACTATTTAGAGTGCAGCAGTCTGCCTGTCCCCTGGGGTGGTGGAGGCCCAACCTCCACTGGCCGGCAGCAAACACCTGCCATATTTTAAATCCTCAGTCCTCAGTAGCTGAGCATTTTTGCTGAAAGCAGAGGGGCAGTCGGTGCTTAATTTGTGAAAAAATAGGTGCTGGGGCCCTCATCAGGAGGCCACTGCAGCTTGCACCAAGCCATTGCTCCCATCAGCGCCATCCATGACAGAATCAACGCAACTAATAAGCATGAAACCCTACAAGTGTGACAATTCAGACTAATCCAGGTGCCCAAAGCTGTAAGAATGACTTGGAAGGCAGGTAATAGCCACTTTAAGGTATATTGAATTAATAACCAACTGTTGTTGTGCTTGTCTCTATATTAGACAAACAGCGCCACCATGTGGCAGACTGTCATAAGCGCTGTTGTTGGCAATTAAGTGCCGGTGCTGAGCAACTGAAACCACCGGCTCAAATTAAGCAATGGTGGCAGTACTTTCATTAATATGTAATATTTGGGAGAGGTAGAGCATGTCATGGCCGGACCCCAAAGCTGGAGTTTGCTTCTGCAATACGAAACACAAATAT
This sequence comes from Calotriton arnoldi, assembly GCA_963921515.1. Taxonomy (NCBI): domain Eukaryota; kingdom Metazoa; phylum Chordata; class Amphibia; order Caudata; family Salamandridae; genus Calotriton; species Calotriton arnoldi. The sequence goes on along the minus strand of CAWUFW010000210.1, from coordinate 2,705,019 downwards.
CAATCACATGAAGGAACATTTTTCCCTATGCATCAGGAACAACCACCTCAGGTTACAAGGAAGTCGTTAACAGGAAAAAGAGAGTATTGAAAGGATACCTCTACATACGGTGGGCCTTCTGATGCAGTGCTCTGTGCCAGAAGCCCTTGGCAAATTGGTCACTGGTTTGAGATGGCACAGCCAGCTTGTTGCCATATTGTTTATTGTTCCTCCATTACTTCTCTGCCCCTGCACAGAAATTGGAAGGTGGGGCAGATGATTTTGGGGGCAGTACATAAAATAAATCATCAACGGGTAATATGTGAATAACGGGGATGTTTTTTTCCTTGGTGCCTTGCTTTTGTTGTCTATTTGATCTCACTCAGAACCACTTGGAGAAAAACTTCTGTTATTTGATCAACTTTTAGAATACAAGAAGGTGCAGCACACTGAACCTTGGGCGGTGAAAGCCACATGACCGGGGACTGGTTTTGGAGGGCAGAGAAAACAGTGATGAGTGATGGGTGTATGCATGAGTGCCATGAGACACTAGGGTTACTGTAAGAGCGTCAGTGAGAGAATGAGTGAGTGAGCAAAAGTGTTAACATCCCAGTGTTAATAAGATAACATTAGAATGTTGCCAGCTCCATTGAAGACAATGCTGTGGCTGAGGGCCAATAATGACTGCTCCTACATTCCAATGTTCGTCTATCCGTTTCTCCATTTTTAGTTTAGAACACTGTACTTGCAATGTGTGGAATATTCTAATAGCCTTACAGCCCTTCTGCTTCGAGCTATAATGGTTGTTAAAGGCCCTCACCCTCATTATAGACCCAAACCAAGGCTCGGGGCCTTTTACTCTTTTGTAGCTTCTTAGACCAGCCAGGATCCCTCTGTGAGCAGCAATGCCCCAGCTTGGCAGGTATTTACTGTTGCATCCTTCCTGTGTGCCTGGCATCCACAAACACCCCGAACACTGTGGGCTGGCACACACCACTGGCCCCCCTCGGAGAGGGAGATTGGCATTCCGAGGCTGCAGCTGTGCCTGTGAGTGATTAAATAAATATTGGAAGTGAACTTCATTCTTTGCCGCTGCTTCTTCAGCCAGCACTGCTGTGCCTTTGTAATTACAATGTTTTTGTGTGTTTTTGCAGCCAGTCTGTTTCTGTTTTATAAGCAGCATCACACCCTTTATGCACTTGATAAAAAGCCTGAGCATTCCATGTGCGCAAACAAAGAACAAAAAGAGCCTTTAACTCTGGGCACATCAAAGGCAGGGCTCCAAGCAGCTCATAGCAGTCAAAATTACGTAATTTATATTAGGTAAAAAGCAGAAGATTAAGGTACTGGAATGACATGGGTTTTTCAACTGTGGGGATGGGGTCTCCTATTGTGGGGCTTCCAGGTCACGTCTCCACACGCTCCCTCTTGATACTGAGGGGCATATGTACAAGGGAAGTGGTGGAGCGTGTCGTTAGCCTCCTTGACTTAACAACACGCTCCGCCACTTCTGAAACGCAGGGCTGCACCATATTTGCAAGAATGTGGTGCAGCCCTGCGTTTCCCCCTGTGCTCGCGCTAAGCTTAGCAGCAACGCAGGCACCCTTGCACCATAGTGCAAGGCTGTCTGCGTGCAGGGGAAGATTGTTTATGTACAGGAAGGTCCCCCTTCCTGCACATAAAGAATCTTAAAATGCCGTTTTGTAACTTCTATGTGTGCTGCTTAATGCAGCACACACAAAAGTTAGAAAACTGCATTTAAAAAAAAATTATTGTTTATGTGCAGGAAGGGGGACTTTCCTGTATATAAACAATCATTGGCCTTTTGCTGTTTTCATGTGTGCTGCACAACGCAGCACACATGAAAACAGCAAAAACGAGGAGAAATTAAACATTTTTCCTCGCTTCGTCAGGTTAAGACCAGGTTTTTCCTCGTCTTAATTCTGGCTCTGCCTCCTATTTACACCTCACTTGTAAATAGGAGGCAGCGTCAGAATCAATGGGTGTTGCGGTGGAACGCCCACCGCAACACCCATTGCCCTCCCCTTTCACGCTAAGCATAGCATGAAAGAGTGCCTTATTAACAAGGCCGCATTAAGCCATGATAAGTGGCTTAATGCTGCCTTGTAAATAAGACGAAGCCCCTATCGCCACAGGAACGTCGCTAAAAGTGACGTTACCGTGGCGATAGGGGCTTGTACATATGCCCCTGAGAGGTTTAATGAGATCAGTAGGGGTGGGGCCGGTGAAGCGGGCCAGGATTTAAACTGGTAAATCTGGTACGAGGGTGGAGAGGCCTGCAAAGATACCCAGGCATACTCCCTCCCTGTCTGCAGTGGCGTCTTCAATGGGGGCACACAGAGAAACCTTTATCAAGCCAATGCAAGAAGCCCAGGTGTCTCGCACTCCGATTGGATAACATATCATCCGGTCCCACCCCCGGCGCTTCCTCTAAAAGGTCTCTGGAACGTTAATGGAGAAGGCAGGGAAGTTCTCAAAGAAGTCCAAAACCAGAGGGACTCGAGGTGGCTGGTAACAGAAAACCCTCCCATTGGAGAAACCAAATTCAAAATAAGGAGTAGAATCAATGGGTGAAAATTCCTCCACCGTAACAGTGTTTAATTTGAGCCGGTGGATGGACCGGGGGGGCCCATAGGCACTCATTTTTGGCGAACTGCACTTATTTCTCCTCATCAGACTTTGAGCAATAGCAAGAGAAAGACAACTGCAAAGGGAGAAGAGAAAGACTTTAAAAACAGTGACAAAGAGAGAAAGCAGGGATAAAAAAGAAACTCAAGGATGAGATAAATGTCAGGGAGTATCTGGTGATGGATGCAAGGGCATGAGGTGGAATCTGGGCAGCAGCCTTGGTATTGGGCACCCATAACTTTTTATAGTGGCAGCCATGGGCTTCGGAGCAAAACTTTCGGCCCGGCACTTATTCTTGAATTACTTCAGCACTGGACCATATTATGTTAGAGGATGTTCTACCTGTTGGCTCTCTACTGCATTCAGCACCTTCCTCACAAATCAGTGGAGTTCCAGATGGCGTCCAATCCTGTATCAGGCCTGTAGTCCTTCTTTTCTCTCAATGCTTTAGTTTTGATGCATTTCTGTACTCCTGACTGCTGAGTTTGCCACGGGCTAGCACCTCTGCCCAACAAGATGAAGAAGGGTCTTTGTCAGAGCATAGTTTACAAAACACTCACAGTGGAGAAATATTTACTACGAACAAACCCCACAGCAAAGTTTACAATGGACTACCCGTCATCAGTGTTTACAATGGACTAACCCAGAGCAGGGCTTGCAATGTGCTCACCCCACAACAGGGTTAACAATGGGCTAACCCACAGCAGTGTATCCAATGGACTAACCCCCCTGCACGTCTTACAATGGGCTAGCCCCATAACAGGGTTAATGATGGACTAACCATATCAGGGTTTACAAGGGACTAACCCCAGAGCAAAATGTACAATGGACTACCCCATAGCAGTGTCTACAACTGACTAACCCCACTATGGGGTTAACAATGGACTAACCCCAGAGTTGGGTTTACAAGAGACTGACTGCACAGAATTATTTACAGTTAACTAACCTCATGTAAAGTTTACAATAGTTAACTCCACGACATGGTTTACAATGGACTAACCCCACAGTAGGGCTTGCAATCTGCTCAGGCCGCAACAGGGTTATGATGGACTTACCCCACAGCAGTGTTTTCAATGGACTAACCCCAAATCAATGGGCTAGCCCCACAACAGGGTTCACGATGATCTAACCCCACATCAGGGTTTACAATAAACGAACTCGACTGCAGGGCTATCACTGGGCTAGCCCCACAAGAGGGTTAATGATAAACTAACTGCACAGCAGGGTTTACAAAGGACTAAGGGCCAGACGTGGAAAGCTTTTTTTTAACATTTTTAAATGTATAAAGCCCTATTTGCGATTCAGTAAGCTATTACCGAATCGCAAATTGGGTTTGCGAGTCGCTATTAGGATGGGGCCTGCTAAGGGCGTCCCTTCCTAATAGTGAATCGCAGTGGTATGTATAAATGTTTTGCGACTGGGAATGCGGTCGCAAAACATTCGCAGTTACCACCAGCTTCAAGTTGGTGGTACCCCATTTGCAAATGGGAAGAGGTCCCCAAGGGACCCCTTCCCCTTTGTGAATGTGGGCAGCGACATTTTATAAGAGCAGGGATCACTGCCTACTCTTAAAAAATGAAAAGGAAACTTTTCATTTTTCTTTTTTAAATGCATCCCGTTTTCCTTTAAAGAAAACGGGTTGCATTTCAAAATAAAAAACTGCTTTATTTAAAAAGCACTCACAGACATGGTGATCTGCTGACCCCAGCAGGCCACCATCCCTGTTCGTGCCGGCCATTCCCAATGGGTCGCAAATTACGACCTGCCTCATGAACATTAATGAGGCTGGCCCTCTGCGACCCATTCGGAATCACAAACAGTGTAAAACACACTGTTGTACATAGCTGTTTGCAATTTCCTAATAGCAAATCACAAAGTAGGAAATCGCAAACATAAGTCTATGTGCATCTGGCCCCTAAACCCATAGCAAAATTTAGAATGGACTACCCCACAGCAGTGTTTACAATGGACTAACCCCACTATAGCATTAATGATGGACTAACCCCACAGCTGAGTTTACAAGAGACTAGCTGCACAGAAATATTTACAAAAACTAACCCCACAGCAAAGTTTACAATGGTTAATCACTCAGCAGGGTTTACAATAGGCTCACCCCACAGCAGGGCTAAACATGGGCTAGGGTTAACTACAGACTTATCCTGTATCAGTCTTTACAGTGAACTAAGCTGAAAACAAAATGTACAGTGGACTAAACCAAAGCAGGGTTTACAATGGACTAATCCTACCGTAGGGTTTACAATGGATTATCCCCACAGCAGGCTGTACAGTGCACTAACCCAACAACAGGGTTTGCAACAGACCCACAGCACAGCAGTGTTTACAATGGGCTAACTCCATTGCTGGGTTTACCAGAGCCTATCAGGAGAGCAAAGTTGACAATGAACTAACCCCACAGCAGGGTTAGAAAGAACTGACACCACAGCAGGGCTTTAAATTAAATTAGAACATTGGAATGTTGGGAGCTCCATTGAAGACAATGGAGTAGCTCTGGGCTTATAATGGCTGGTATAAGCCCAGCACGCCAACATTCCAATGTTTGTCTTTTTGTTTCTCCATTTTTAATTTAGAACATTCTACCCTTAGTGGGTGGAATGTTCTAATAGCCTTATAGCCCTTCTGCCTCAGGCTATACCAGTTGTTAAAGGCCCTCTCCCTCGTTATAGGCCCTCGCCTGCGGCTCGGGCCTATAACTCGGGATCAGGGCCTTTAACAACTGGTATAGCCCTCGGCAGCGGGCTATAAGGCTATATTACACCACAAACAAGAGTGCAATGGTGTATCTTCATTTCAGAACCTACAGTGTACCAACACCACAGCACAGTTTATACTGCAAAGAAAAAGTCAAATGAACTGCGCACAAGTGTTTAAATTGAGCTTCAGCGATAAAGAAGTTGTAAAATGCAAAGCCACAATAGGGCTCAAATTGGGCTCATCCTATAGCAATGTTTTGTGATGGAGGAAAACACACAGCAGGTTTTATAGTGGACTAGCACCACAGCATAGTTTACAAGTACAACACAGCAGAAATGTAAACAGACTAACACCATGAGAGGGTTTAAAGTCAGCTAGGATCACAGCACAGGTTTCAACATACTTACACCACAGTTTGGCTTTGGTTTGAACTTTCTAACTCCCCATGCTGCCAATATGTACAGCTACTGGCCTGAAAGTCATTAATCTCAGCATGAACAGTCACTGAAAAGAAGCCACGTTATCTGTATTTTTCCACTTTTAAAAATAAATACAGACAGGAAACACAATGTTTTCTGTCTTTATCTGTAAAAATCAGTAATGACAGAAAACAGGAAGCCCTATTTACTATAGAATGGTTCCACTGCAAAGTTTACAATGCAATGATCCCATGGCAAGGTTTACGATGCAATAACACCACAGCACGGTTTGCAATACAATGACCTCACCACAGGGTTTGCAATGCACTAACCCACTGCAAGCATTCCAATGCAGTAACACCACAGGAGGGTTTATACTGCAATGACCCCACTGCAGGGTTTACAATGCACTAACTGCAACACAGCAAGGTTTACAATGCAATGATGCCAGAGCAAGATGTACAACACAGTGAGCCCACAGCAGCGTTTACAATGCAGTAACCCCACTACAGGGTATACAATGCAATAACACCACTGAATACTTTACAATACAACACCCCCACAGCAAGGTTTACAATGCAACGACACCGCTGAATACTTTACAATACAATACCCCCACAGCAAGGTTTACAATGCAATGACACCGCTGAATACTTTACAATACAACACCCCCACAGCAAGGTTTACAATGCAATGACACCGCTGAATACTTTACAATACAATACCCCCACAGCAAGGTTTACAATGCAATGACACCGCTGAATACTTTACAATACAATACCCCCACAGCAAGGTTTACAATGCAATGACACCGCTGAATACTTTACAATACAATACCCCCACAGCAAGGTTTACAATGCAATGACACCGCTGAATACTTTACAATACAACACCCCCACAGCAAGGTTTACAATGCAATGACACCGCTGAATACTTTACAATACAATACCCCCACAGCAAGGTTTACAATGCAATGACACCGCTGAATACTTTACAATACAATACCCCCACAGCAAGGTTTACAATGCAATGACACCGCTGAATACTTTACAATACAATACCCCCACAGCAAGGTTTACAATGCAATGACACCGCTGAATACTTTACAATACAATACCCCCCACAGCAAGGTTTACAATGCAATGACACCGCTGAATACTTTACAATACAATACCCCCACAGCAAGGTTTACAATGCAATGATGCCAGAGCAAGATGTACAACACAGTGAGCCCACAGCAGCGTTTACAATGCAATAACCCCACTACAGTGTATACAATGCAATAACATCACTGAATACTTTACAATACAATACCCCCACCGCAAGATTTACAATGCATTACCCCCACAACAAGGTTTACAATGCAATACCCCCACATCAAGGTTTACAATGCAATAACTCCACTACAGGGTATACAATGCAATAACACCACTGCATACTTTACAATACAATACCCCCACAGCAAGGTTTACAATGCAATGACACCGCTGAATACTTTACAATACAATACCCCCACAGCAAGGGTTACAATACAACACCCCCACAGCAAGGTTTACAATGCAATGACACCGCTGAATACTTTACAATACAATACCCCACAGCAAGGGTTACAATACAATACCCCCACAGCAAGGTTTACAATGCAATATCCCCACAGCAAGGTTTACAATGCAATAACCCTACTACAGGGTTTACAATGCAATAACACCAATGAATACTTTACAATACAATAATACCACATCAAGGTTTACAATGCAATACCCCCACATCAAGGTTTACAATGCAATAACCCCACTACAGGGTATACAATGCAATAACACCACTGCACACTTTACAATACAATACCCCCACAGCAAGGTTTACAATGCAATGACACCGCTGAATACTTTACAATACAATACCCCCACAGCAAGGTTTACAATACAATACCCCCACAGCAAGGTTTACAATGCGATACCCCCACAGCAAGGTTTACAATGCAATACCCCCACAGCAATGTTTACAATGCAATAACCCTACTACAGGGTTTACAATGCAATAACACCACTGAATACTTTACAAAACAATAATACCACAGCAAGGTTTACAATGCAATACCCCCACAGCAAGTTTTATAATGCAATAACCCCACAGCAATATTTACAATTCAATGACCCCACTACAGGGGATACAATGCAATAACACCACTGAATACTTTACAATACAATACCCCACAGCAAGGGTTACAATACAATACCCCCACAGTAAGGTTTACAATGCGATACCCCCACACCAAGGTTTACAATGCAATAACCCCACTACAGGGCATACAATGCAATAACACCACTGAATACTTTACAATACAATAATACCACATCTAGGTTTACAATGCAATACCCCCACAGCAAGTTTTACAATGCAATAACCCCACAGCAATGTTTACAATTCAAGGACCCCACTGTAGGGTTTACAATGCAATGACCCCACAGCAAGGTTTGAAATGCAATGACTCCACCTTAAGGGTGTACAATACAATAACCCCACAGGAGGGTTTACAGTGCAATGACCCCACTGCAGCATTTAGAATGCACTAACCGTACCACAGCCAAGGTTTACAATGCAATGATGCCATAGCAAGATTTGCACTACAATGAGCCCACTGCAGGGTTTACAATGCAATATCTCCACAGCAAACATTACAATACAATGACCCCACTGCAAGGAGTACAATGCAATAACCCCCCTGCAAGCTTTACAATGCAATAACCCCACAGCAAGGTTTACAATGCAATAAACCCACAGCAAGGTTTGCAATGCAATGTCCCCGCTGCAGGATTTACAATGCAATGATGCCACAGCAAGGTGTACAATACGATGACCCCACTGCAAGGTTTACAATGCAAAGACCCCAGGGCAGGGTTTACAATACAATAACCCTACAGACAAGTTTACGATGCAATGACCCCAATAAATGGTTTACAAAACAATTAATCCACAGCAAGGTTTATAGTGCAATGACCCCACTGCAATGTTTATAATACAATGACCCCACTGCATGGTTCACAATGCACTGGCCCCGAAACAGGATTCCACAGTAGGGTTTTCCATGGACTAATCACACACTACTGTTTACAACGACCTAACTCAAAAGAAAGAGAGTGGGGTGGTAGTTGTAAGGAACTAACTGCACAGCCTTTACAGTGCACTAACCCAAAGAAAGGTTTAAATTTAGCTGAAATTTCGGTCATGTGTACAAATTTTTAACTCCCACAAAAAAATTACTTTGCACACCCCTAGCAATATTTGTCTGTGACACGTTAGTCCCTAGAGAGCAAGGGTACAATAATTATAGAGGTGTGTTCGTGTACATGGTCATTTTTTGTGAGCGCAGCTTTGCACCCACCCACCTGACTGTTCACCGTTTTACGTCTCCTCGGTCCTGCCATCATATTCTCCCAGGTGACTAGCAACAAGTAAGATTGCAGTGTGTGCTTATCATGGCAAATTCATTCCCACACAGTAGCTCTATTATCGTAGCGACTTCACGACCCCTGCAGCCCCCACGCCCGCCCCCTTCCCGCACTGTCGTTTTTCAGGATATATTTTTCATAAACTACCCCGGGGTTAAAGTAAACAGCATCACTTAGCAAGCGCTAGATATATTTATATTCATTGTGATGCTCATTTCATGGCGTTTAGCTTCGCTGTTCTTTATTTGCATGCAATCCGCATTTCTTATGGATTCAAAAGAAGAGTGAGTGACAGCACCTTCAGAGCAAGACAATAAATGGGAAGGTTTTACTAATGTTAAAAAAAATGGTGAATGTTCCTCAGATGTCTAGGGCATGTTATTACATAAAGCAAATGTTGAAATATATATATATTACCTACTGGCGGTCGTGTTAGGACCAAAGTTTCCATAGCAAAAGCTTTTTTGTTTTGCCAATAACTTTGGAGCCACTTGACGAATCTTCACGAAATTTTCAAAAATCGTCCTCTTGTTGGTTCAGCTGCTGTGTTAATAGTTTCGGGATGATCCGTCAAACGGGGACTGAGATAAAAGGAAAGAACCCAAAACGCATTTTCCCCATGTTATGTCTATGAAGATTTTTCAGTTTTTTTAACACGACTATAGCCCGAAACTCTGAACGAAATTACACCAAATTTGACAGAAAGCTGGATGTTGGGCGACAAAACATGTTTTTTGTGATTTTTGTGATTTTGTGTAAATCCGTTCAGTAATTCAGTAGTTTCGAAGATATTTAAGTTTCTCCCCGGGGCAAACAATAAAATTAGTGCGGGGGAGGTCGTATGGCCTCCTCCACAGCCCTGGGGACCACCACCTCCCCAGGGCTTTAACTTTAATTAATGAGGGTTCCTGCGTGGACCCTGCCAGCCCCAGGGACTGCCGCCTCCAGGGCTCAAATAGTATAATGAAGGGGCTCTGTTGCGGACCCCCGGTCCTGGAGACCCCACATCCCCGGGGCTTAATGAAATAAAGGAGGGGAGCCGCGCGGTTCCCCTCCTGGAGCCATACAAAGCCCTGGGGACCGCCACCCCCGAAGGCCAGCTCCTGCTATTTCCCGGGGTGCCCACTACCGGAACATAGCTGTTTGCTATGGCGTGACAGGAGCTTTATCGCTCTCGCCAAACCATAGCAAACGGTGCTCCACTTTGAGCAACTGAGAGCATTTTGCTCTCGCTTGCTCAAAGTAGACCACAATTGCTTTGACACAAAGGGAGCTGCATGTTAGCAGCTCTCTCTGTGTCAAAGCAATGCCAGCTCCTGCAGGAGACGGGCAGCCGGCAGGGACCGCTGGGGCCTTGAGGCTCCCCCGTGGTCCCCAACACTAGAAAGTGGGTGTTCTGGGTGGGACCAAGGCATCCACAACAGAAGCCGGGCCCCAGGGGATGGTGTTCCCGGGGCCGAAAACACCCCAGAAGGGGGAGCCAGAGCGGCCCCCTCCAATAATAATATTTTTTTTTTTTTTTTTTTAAAAAGGCCAGGCCTTGGGGGATGGGGTCCTTAGGGCCGAAATCAGCCTGGTAGGGGGGCTATGCAGCCACTCTTCCATCATTAACTTTTGTTTTTTTAATTTAAAAAAAGAGGCTGGGCCCTGGGGAATGGGGTCCCCGGCCGAAATCAGCCCGGAGAGGGGGCCGCTCGACCCCCCTCCCCTATTCAAAATAGGCCTGGCCCTGGAGTATGGGTTCCCCTGGGCGAAAATTGGCCCAGGGAAGAGAGGCCATGCGGCCCCACCCCAAATACATAAAAACAAAAAACAGCAAGTCACCGGATGCTCCACCCCCTTTCTTCACCACTCTGCAAATGCGCCTCTTAGCGCACTGTTGGTTGGGGGATGAAGTCCCCTTGGCTGCTGAGGATCCTTGGAGGCCAACAAGACCTCCTGTTACCTCCAGTAAGTCCCACACAGTGCGATTGCTGAGAGGTCTTCAGAGGCCACGCCACCTTTCTCCACCACTCTGCAAACACGTCTCCTAGTGCACTACTTGTTGGGGGATGAAGTCCCCTTGCCTCATGATGGTCCTTGGGGGCCAGAAACACCTCCTGTTACCTCCAGTAAGTCCCACACAGTGGGATTGAGGAAAGGTCTTCAGAGGACATGCCCCCTTTTCCCACCACTCTGCAAACTCGCCTTCTGGTGCACTACTAGATGGAGGATAAAGTCTTCATGACTGCTGGGGGGCCTTGGGGGCCAACAAGCCCTCCTGCTACCTCCAGTATGTCCCAAACAGCCGGACTGCTGAGAGGACTTCTGAGGCCATGCCCTTTTTCTCCACCACTCTGCAAACGCGCCTCCTGGCTCAATGCTGGTTGGCGAATGACGTTCCCTTGGCTCCAGAGGGTCCTTGGGGTCCAACTGCCTCTCCTGTTACCTCCAGTAAGTCCGACACTGCGGGATTGCGGAGAGGTCTTCGGGGGCCTCACCCCCTTTCTCCACCACTCTGCAAATGCACCTCCTGGCACATTGCTAGTTGGGGATGAAGTCCCCTTGGATGCTATGGGTCCTTGGGGGCCAGGACCCCCTTCTGTTACCTCCAGTAAGTCCCAGACAGCGGGATTGCTGAGAGCTGGTTGGAGGCCCCGCCCCCTTTCTCCACCACTCTGCAAACGCGACTACTAGTTAAAAAACCATAGAAATTCACTGAAAAAAACAAAGGTTACAAGGAAGTTATAGTTAGGAATTAGCATTTAAAAAACCTTAGAAATTCACTGAAAAAAGCAAAGGTTATGGGGATGTTATAGTTAGGAAATTACATTTAAAAAAAACCTTAGAAATTCACTGAAAAAATCAAAGCTTACATGGACATTATAGTTAGACTCAGGTTTCACTCTGACATGGTCAGGAGCATCATAGATGACATCCCTGATGACATCATCCACAGAATCACTATGGCACCAACTCACACCCCAATAGAGCCTTTCATATGCCCACTCCCACGCAACCATTCACAAACCCATTCACAGACCCATACCAGTACTTACACACCCACTTACTGATTCATAGATCTACACACACATCCACTCACTCAACCATACAGCCACTCATACACCCACTCACTCATTAATACAGTCACTGACATATCCACTCATATACCCATACAGCCACTCACACACTGTCAGTCACCCATAGAGTTACTCACACACCTAGTCACTCACCCATACAGTTAATCACACAGCCATTTACTCATCCATACAGATACACACACATACCCACTCATTTACTCATATAGTTACTAACACGTACTCACTCACCTATACAGCCACTGACACAAGCACACACTCACCCATACAGCCACTCTCACATTCACTCACTCACCCATACAGTCACTCATATACCCTATCACTCACCTATACTGCCTTTCACATACCCACTTACTCAACCACATACCACTGACACATCCACACAGCCATACACACACTCACTCACCCATACAGCCCCTCACACATGCACTCACTAACCCATACAACCACTGACTCAACCACTCACTCATCCATACATGCAGTCAACCACCCCCTCACCCACCCACACAGACACTCAGACACCCATACAGGTACTCAGATAACCAATCACTCGCCCATACAGCCACTCACATACCTACTCACACACCCATACAGCCACTTAGACCCCCACTGACAGACTGTTACAGACATTCACACAACCAGTAACTCACCCATGCATTCACTGACACACCTAATCACTCACTTATACAGTCAGTCACGCATCCACTGAATCATATATACAGGCACTAATACACCCACTGATTCACCAATACACTTTGGTATATATATGTAACACTCATAAATGTTTAAAAACATTCAAAGTCACTGGATGATGTCATCAGTGATTATGCAGCCACTCCCAGGCCCACTCAGGCACTCACACACCCATTGAGACCCTCCAAACCTAATCGCACACCCACTGAAACACTCATGCACTCACTCACACACTCACTCTCAAAGGTTACAGGTTACACTTAGGAACTAAAATTAAAAAACCTTAGAAATTCACTTAAAAAACAAACGTTACATGGATGTTACAGTTAGGAAATAGAATAAAAAGAACCTTAACAATTCGCAGAAAAAACTAAGAATACAGGGATATTATAGTTAGGAGATAGAATTTTAAAAAAACATAGAAATTCACTGAAAAAACCAGAGGTTACAGGAAGGTTATAGTTAGGCTCACATTTCACTTATACAAATCACAGAAATTCAGCACTTATAGTTACCTGAGCTAACTATAACTTACGCACTGCAATGCACTGGTTATGTCCTTACATATTACATTACTCATGACATGGTCTGTGACATCATTGATGACATCACTCATGACATCTCAAATGACATCACTGATGATATCATCCACAGAACCACTCACACATCCACTCACACTCCATAGAACCTCTCATACACCCACTCCCACACAACACCTCACATACCCATTCATAGACCCATACCAGTACTAACACAACCAATCACTCATCCATAGAGCCACTCACACATCTACTCACTCATACTGCCACTCACACACCCACTAACTCACCCATACAACCACTCATGTGCGCTCTCACTCACCAATACAGGCACTCATACATCCAGTCATAGAGACATACAGAAACATACAAACCCACTCATGCACCCTTACAGCCACTTACACATTCTATCTCCAATACAGCCACTCACACCCACTCATTTACCTATACACATATTCAAACTGCTACTCACTCACCCATACAGCCACTTACAAACCCACTACTACACCCATACAGCCACTCAGTCATCCATACAGCCACTCACATACCCACTCATTCAACTATGCAGCCACTCGCACAGCCACTAACCCACCCATACAGCCAATCACACACCCACTCACTTTCCTATATAGCCACTCAGTTACCCATACAGCTATTCACATACCCACTCATACATCCATACAGTCACTCACACACCCAAACAGCCACTCAGATATCCACTTACACACTGATACAGACAGTCACACAGCCACTTAGATGGGATATGTTAGAAATAGTTTGGCTAATTACTAGTACAAAAAGAAGAACAATTTAGCATATGCTGTAGCGTAGTATATATATTTAAGTTTCAGAAATGTTTACTAAACACTAACCCTGGGCGAAGTTCGCGGAGTTGCACTACGCAGAACTCAGCGAAGTGCAAAAAAAACTCCGCCGCACTACGCAGAGCTCCGCAAGCGGCGGAGTACGATAGAAAAATGCTGTTCGCGGTGATTGCACAGTGCCGGATGCTTGTCCGCACTGTGCAATCATTGCGAACGGCACCTTGCACAGCGCAAGCGGTCCCTGCTTTCCTTTTCTGCCGCTCGAGTAGATTTTTACTTGAGCGGCAGCTTTCTCAACGCGAACGGGCAGTCTCTCAACGCGAGCATTCGCGACCACTCGCAATGAGAAACCTGCCCCCCCGCCGGGAGGTTGATTTTCCTCGCTCACGTTCGCCAACTTGATGTTGATGATCGCGAACGAGGAAAAAAACTCTGCTCTGCTCCTCGGTCCGGAGTTTTTCAGAACTCCCAGAGATCCGCATAACGCGGAGTGCGGAAAACTCCGCAAACTCCGCGAGCGGAGCGGAGTTCACCGCCCAGGGTTACTAAACACACTCATGGGATGATGTCATCAGTGATGTCATATGAGATGTAAATAGTGATGTCACTGGCCATGCCATGATTGATGTAATATGTGAGTTCATAAGTAATGCATTGCGGGGGAGTACGTTATATTTAGCCCAGGTAAACATCCCTGTAACCTTTGTTTTTTTCAGTGGATTTATATATATACAATCCTCCAAGAATCGGGCATGGACACCAAATTTACTTGCTCGCAATTAATTTATTCCATGTGCAAAGATGCTGCCTGGCGTTGATCACACATATATATTTATATATATGTATATATATATATCTCACTGAAAAAAACAAAGGTTAAAGCAAGTTATAGTTAGGTGAATATGTCAGTGACAACATCAATGTTTTGAACTAAAAACAAAACACAGAAATTCACCAGTTCTATCTATAAGCTGCGCCCTGCCATGTTTTTATTAAATAGGAGGAGGGCTGCGCTGTCCCCCTCCCCGAATCTTATTAGGCCCTGGGAAATCCATTCCCCAGGGATGTTTTTTTATTTTACTTAAAGGTGACGGGGCCACGTGCCCACCTCCCTGAGCCTTATTAGGTCCTGGTGAGCTCATCCCCAGGGACTTTTTTTGTAATGGGAAAGGGGCTGCGCAGCCCCCCCTCCCCGAGCCTTTAAAAGGCCCTGGGGGCCCCATACCTCACGGTTATGGTTTTTTAAGGGGTGGGGGTCACGCCACCCCTCGCAAGCCTTGATAGGCCCTGGGATCACATCCCCCAGGGTTGTTTTTTTAAATTAAAGTGGAGAAGGAATGTGTGGCCCCTCCCCGAGCCTTATTAGACCCTGGGGACCCATCACCCAGGGCCTTTTTCTATGAAAGGGGAGGGGGGCCTCATGGCCTCCCTCCTCGAGCTTTATTAGGCCATGGCCACCCCATCTCCCAAGGCTGTTTTTTAAATTAAAGGGAGGGGGTTGGGGACCCCATGTTGCAGGGCTGTTGATTGTAATTAAATGGGAGGGGGGAGCCAAGAAATTTTTGGGGAAAACCAAAGAAGGACTGGCACTCCAGGGCGGCGTTTTATCAATGCTTCATTTTCTTTTTAGCAACAAAGTGACATCCCTACGCATTTCGGCTCAATTAAGCCTTTCTCAATATATATATATGTCCCTTAATACCAGAGACTAGCCTATGTGTAGGTGGTTACTAAGAGGGCTGGTCTCCAGGTATCCTGACCAATAGCTGAGCACCAAAACCTATCACCATGTACAAAGGCTTGGTTTGCAGTTGGACAGTAAGAATAAATCCAGCACTTGGTGGAGGAATTACTAAACCCAGAGCAGAATCCATCGATGGACGGCCCTTGACCATCCGACCCATACGATGGAGATAATTCCACCAGCAGAATCCTCTCTGAATTTAGTACTTCATCTGGAAATAAAAGGGCTTTTACGACCACCCAACTCTCACCCAGACCTGAGTGGGTTTTGAACTCGAGAGGAGTCTCATTGAAAGATTGCGTGGGATGAACTTGTGAATTTGTCTTTTAACAGCTTTCTTGCTTTCATAAAAGACCTGCTTGTATTTGAATATCTTCTCTCCAGTTCCACTCATCAAAAAGATGCTCAAATATTTCCTGACCATAGCTAACAGCGTTCAGGCTATGCCTGAGTCTGTTCCCTCTGCACAGGCATCAATTCGCTTTGCAGCATTCATTTTGTTCAAATCTCTTCTGGTTCCATTCCCGAGGGTAGCATCAACTGCTTTACTGTTATCGTTTTGTGATTGAGTATTTATTATTTTTCTAGTTGAGTGGAACTATCAGTATGGTCAGAATATAGTCTTTCATTTTACTCTCTTGTCGGTAGCACTGAGGTCAAATGTGATTGTACCGCCGCCTATCTATAATCCAAGCGTGTGATGCTGCCAATATTAGATGCTTTTAAATCAGTATACATGGTGGTTTTTTTATTAATACTTTTTATTCAATGTAAGGCACAATATCAATATGACAATACGATCGTAGGGTACATTATTGAAACAGCACAGTACGTCAGTGTCAAACATATCACACATTAAGGCATTGCGGGTTCTCAATGCTGGTTCGTCTCATTGCCATCTCTTCTGTGGGAGAGGTACAAATTTCCCCCTATAAGCGTTCCATCCTCCCCATTTTTTATCCCACTTCTTAGGGCAGCCCCTTCTTTTGTAAACCTCCTTCTCTGCGATCATGCATTTGTCCATTTCTGCTACCCAACCTATCGCGAGTGGTGGTGTGCTGGATCCCCAGGACATGGCCACGGCCCTTTTCACCAATAGGTATCCCAACGCCACCCATTGCTGCTCGATTTCCGTTAGGTCGGTAGGCTCCCATATATTTAGGATCCCCATTTTTGGCGACAGGTGAATGTGTTTGCCCAGCGTATCTTTCATCTTAGTAGTAGTTCTTACCCAAAAAGGGCGAATGAGAGGACAGTCCCAGAGGATGTGGTAAAAGGAGCCATCTTGTCCGCATCCCCTCAGGCATAATGCCTCACTCCTGTTACCTATTTTTGCCAGAAGGATGCCCGAAAGATATGTCCTATGGAGTATTTTTAATTGTATGAGGCGGAAGCGGTGGTTCACGGCTGTTTCTCTGGGGGACATCAAGGCGGCCTGCCAGTCGTCATCATCCAATTCCCCTAAGTCTGCCTGCCAATGAGTTCTCAGAACTTGAAAAGTGTCTGGTAAGTTGTTGCAGAGTTTGCGATTTGCGATATGTGCAAGATACGGCTTTGGTCAAAAGTGGGTCAATAAGTAATCGATCTTCTAAAGGGGAGGCGTCAGGTAAGGAAGAGAGGTCAGGGATATTAGTAAGAATAGCGTGTCGGATTTGTAAGTATCGGAAGATCTCCCCTCGTGCGAGTGTGTGTTTGGTTTGCAAGTCTTTAAATGTGAGGAGTTTCCCTTTAGCCACTAGGTCCCCCAAGTTAGTGATTCCGATAGTATCCCATCTATCAAACCCTTTATGAAAGCAGAGCGACCCCAATCTTTGTGAGGACCACAACGGAGTAGCCTTGGTGAATTTATCTGCCCACCCCAGCCGTTTGTTAGCCTTATGCCAAACCGCCACTGTTTGTGACATGGGTCCTAGGTAGCGGCCCTGGCGGACTTTGCTATAGAGAGCTCCCATATATCCTTCTCGGCCTGTTTGGTATTTTTCTAAGTGAAAGGCAGGGTTTGTTGGGGGGCCATGGATCCATTGGTTAACTGGTACCAATTGGGAGGCCCAGTAGTAAAGGTGGAGATCTGGAAGGGCTATTCCTTCGTTGTACCAGCTCCTGGTGAGTTTCTGGAGAGCGATCCGCGGGGCTTTCCCATCCCATAGTAGGGTGCGGAGCTCACTCTCTATGGCGGTGAAGTAATTATTCGTTACTGGGAAGGGGCTATTCTGAAGAACATACAAAAATCGGGGCAGAGAGAGCATTTTAAATAGAGCCGCCCTGCCACGGAGGGACAGGGGCAGCGATCGCCAGTGTCGCACATCATCTTGAAGCCTCTTTAAGGGACCCAGGAGATTGCGTTCATAGAACAATTTGGGATCGGACGTAATAAAGATGCCCAGGTATTTAAAGCCTGTCGATGTGCACTGGATTGAGTAACCACCAGGTAGGCGAGGTGGAGGGCCGTGGAGCACATATAATACTGATTTTGACCAGTTGACAGAATAGCCTGCATATTTGCCAAAATTCGTTATAACATTAAACAGCCTGTTTAGGGAAGTTCGGGGGGATGCCAGATATATAAGGATGTCATCCGCATATAGTGAAATTTTGTCTTCTATGTCCTCACTCCATTTTAGTCCACGTATTAAAACATCCCGTCTTATCCAGTGGGCTAACGGTTCAAGGGTAAGGGCAAACAATAAGGGGGATAAAGGACAGCCCTGTCTGGTACCTCTATGCAAGGCAAATGTGCGGGAGGTGTGATTGTTTACCCTAACCTGCCCCAGCAGATCCGTGTATAGTAGTGTCACCCACCGTCGAAAATTGGGGCCAAAGCCCAGCCGAGTTAGCACCTCGAACAGATACGGCCACTCTATCGAATCAAAAGCCATGGTGGCGTCTAAAGATAGTATGACCGCGTCTTCGCGCAGGTAAGGCTGTCGACTCAGAACGTTGTGGACCCGTCGAATATTGAGGGCGGTATTTCGACCTGGTATAAAGCCTGATTGGTCCTCATGGACCAGAGATGGGAGCACAGCTATTAGTCGGGATGCTAGAAGTTTGGCCAGCACTTTAGCTTCTGAACTAATTAGTGAAATGGGTCGGTATGACCCACAGGTCGTCCCTGGTTTGCCGGGTTTGCGGATGACCACTATACTAGCTAGCCTTTGATCTAAGGGAAGGAGCCCCCTCTCTCTACTCTCCTCATACATGTTTTTGAGGTGAGGAGCAACCTTAAGAGCCAACCCTTTCAGGAATTCAATGGGCATCCCATTGGGTCCCATCGCTTTTCCTGAGTTTATAGCAAAAATAGCCCCACAAACCTCTTCTGCCGTGATATCAGCATCCAAGGCTACCCTGTCAACATCTGATAGTCGTGGCAGCGCCATTTCCTCTAAAAGCTGGTGGGATTCCTCAAATGAGTATGAGGTTTTGGAGGTGTATATATCTTCTAGGTGGTTCGCAAACGTATCCGCTACCTCTTGGGGATCTGTCACCCGCCTCCCATCTTCTAGTATGAGTTCCGGGACCCACCGCGACTCTTGATCTCGTTTCTCTAGCCAGGCCAGCATTTTTCCAGCCCTTTCCCCGAATTCATAAACCCTGTGTCTAGTTTGAAGCAGCCTTGCTTGGGCTTTCTCGCTGGCTAGCGCTTTGTACTCTAGTTGTTTATTGCGGAGTTTGTGGGCTGTTTCATCAGTAGGGGAGGTATTATGTTCTGCTTCCAAAAGGAGCAAATCACTCTCCAGCTGGTGTAGCTGTTCGTTTTGGTTCCGGAGGTACCCTATTTTCAACCCCAGTGCCCGGCCCTTGATGACCGCCTTATAAGCCTCCCATATGGTATTCGCCGAGTCCACCGAGCCGAGATTCTCCGTAAAGTAGTGATCTGTGTGGGCGGCTAGGTCTTCTTTGATGTCTCGAATAGTGAGCAGCCATGGGTTGACAATTATGGGTCCCCGGGCCACGTGTCGATGAAAGGTGAGGTCCACCCCAAGGGGAGAATGGTCGTATATTCCCCTAGGGAGTTCCTGAAGATGTCGAAAGTTCCCTACGTCGGAGATGAGGGTAAAAAAATAGTCAATGCGGGACATGCTATTGTGTGCATTAGAATAGTGCGTGAAGTGGGTTTGCTCTGGGTTCAGTGAGCGCCATATGTCTGTAAGTCCCATGGCGTGGGCAAAGTTTGCCTGGGGTGTGGGGCGTCCGGGAGAAATTTTATGGGGGTATCTGTCGACCGTGTCGTCCATAGTCATATTAAAATCTAGAACAAGCGTGCCCGGAGGGAGCTATAAGTACCTGTCCCAGTTCTTGTAGTGCCATTTTGCCCAGGGCTGGTGGGAGACAGGCTGAAATTATGTTGAGATGTTTACCCTCCCAGGTGGCCTCCAGTACTGCGAACGGGCCCTGCGGGTCGGTCCAGACCCGAGTGGGAGTAAGGGCTAAGTTCTTACGCATAAGGATACCAGTGCCTCTAGAGCCAGATGTAAAGCCAGCGTGGGCTACAAGTTTGTAACCCCATCGGTGGAGTGCTTTGCAGCTGTTGCCCACGAGATGGGTTTCCTGTAGTAACACCAGATCTGGTGAATGTCGTTTAAGATATTGCAGGACTATCCCCCTTTTGACCTTGCTGCCCAGTCCATTAACGTTCCACGTCAGTATGGATAGTTTCCTATCTGTATCGTGAGCCATGTCGAATAGTTCGGGGCGATAAGTATGGAGCTCCTAGCCAAGAGTCGGGGCTTTGATCGTGAACTCGAGGATAGAGAGATGCATGTGACCTAGTTGCGCTGGGGGATCCCTCCCTTCTACAGCTATGGATTACCCACAGACTTTGTTTTGTGCCCTGGTGAGTCTGAGATACCCCACTGCGTCGTATGTGTTGTGCAACAAAAACCAAACCATTAAAACCCCAACTAACCCCCCTCCCCACCCTGTGCCCCTCTCCCCGCCCCCCTGCCAGTGGATTTTGAACTATCCACTCCCCAACAAGGCAGAGTGCCTGTCGCCCTCCCTCCCATTCGTGAGGTGCCTGGCTAACCGCTACCAGCCCTCGCCGTCCCTCCCGCTTTCAGTGTTATACTTTTAAATGACTCGCATTACAGTCCAATCCGATAGGAGCTTTGCTGACAGTGTCCAGGCAGCTCCAGTTCGCTTGGCTTCGGAAGTCCCTCAGCTGATATTTGGTTTGATGTAGTCTCGTCAGGTCGTTATTAGAGTTACGGGTCTCCGTTCAGTGGGTGTAGTTCAATCTTCCAAGTGAGGCCATGTGGCCATGCAGGTTAAGTCAGTGTGCGTCCTCCAGATCTCCCTCTAACTGTCCCTCCCCCGTGACAGGAGGTAGTAGTCTGCCTCCAGCGGCGCCCCCATTGCTCCGTCCATCTGAGTGTTTGCCCGCTCTGCGCCAGCCTTCTATCCAATCCCAGGCCTCCTCTGGGGACAGAAAGAACCAGGTCTTGCCTTCGGATTCTACTCGGAGTTTGGCCGGGAATATCATGGAGTACTTGATATTTTTATCACGGAGGGCTTTCTTTACGGCTGTGAAGCTACGTCTTTGTGCTTGCACCTTGACCGTATAGTCCGGGAAGAATGTGATGTTGGCATTGTCTAATTTCAGAGGAGGTCCGGTTCTGGCGGTTTGTAGGATCACATCTCTATCCCGAAAGTTAAAAACCCTCGCGATCAGCGGACGTGGAGGAGCTCCGGGTCTGGGGCGCCCGCCGGGAACCCTGTGGGCTCGCTCTATGGAGAAATAATTGGAGAGACGTTTGGGTTGGAGTTTATTGAGGATGAGATCCTCAACGAAGAGGTCAGTTGCGGGTCCCTCCATTCGTTCGGTTATGCCAAGGATGCGGATGTTATTCCTTCTGGCCTTCCCTTCATAATCGTCGAGGAGCTCCTCCATCCTTTTCTGTTGGTGTTGTAGTTGTGTGACTTGATTTTGAAGGGCTGAGGTATCTGTCACCAGAGTTGCTGTGGTGGTCTCAACTTCTCGAACTCGAGAGTCCATCTTCCGTAAGTCTGCCCTCAAAAGGGTCACCTCTACGTTCACGGAATCTATGCGCGATTCCAGGGATGTTCGCACCCCTGCTATGGCCTCCATGACATCTTCTAGAGTAGGAGATTTGGCCTGGGAGCGCGGTTGGGATGATTTAGGATTATCTCCAGGTGCCATGTTGAGTTCCTCACCTTTCTTCGTCCAAGCAAACTTGTCTAGTTGTTTCTGGACCTGGATTTTGGGGCCTCTGTTATTAGCCATGGGATGGCTTCGGGGGGCCGCCCCTGTCCCAGCTGTCACCTGCGCTTGGGAGGCATGTCGGTGTTCCAGGTGGATCCTTTAGGCCAGGAGGCCAATCGGGGCCCCCGCGACGGCCCCCCTCCGCGGCTCTTGTCTATAGTTATTAGAGGTGTGGGTTGAGCGTTTGTGCACCCCTGTCAGTGCGTGGGCGGTGGAGGTGGTGGGGCTTGCCGCTGTTAATACCCCACTGGGGACCGTGGTGATCCGGGTCAGGTGGGAGGAGGCTGGTCGAGGACCGGGCGCGGCCGCAGGCGATAATGGTGTTCCTATTGTCCTGTTGGGGCTGTGTTGCTGTGGGCCTCTTGGAAGCTCGTATTCCGCCTGGGAGGCCGGGTGCGTCGCCTGCGGTCCGGGGCACCAGGGAGAAAGCAGGCACGTGGGCAGGTGTACTCTCTTGCGGGGCCGCGCCGGGAGCAACTGTTCCCAGGGTCCGCATTACGTGACCCGCCCCCCGATGTTAGGCCGCAAGGCCGGGGGCTCGATTTTGCTTCCCCACCGGCCGTTCAGGTCTCAGTCCGGGCGGCGGGCGCGCCCTTCAGCTTGCCGCTACTCCCAGCCCGCACTCCTCACCTGGTACCACCGGAGGCTCCCCACTGCTCGATTCCGCTCCGTAGCCTCTCGGAGAGGCCCCAGGCCAGGGATCTCGATCGGGTAGGTCGCGGACGGCAGAGTCACTCACGGCCGGTTCCTCCCGCAGCCCGCACGCCGCACCCCCAAATCCGGTGAGCACTGTCCAGCACCGATCGGGAAGGGAGCCGCGGGCCGCAGCCGTCTCTTCTTCCAGCCCGTCGCTGCTGAGTTCAAGGCGGGCTCGGTGTGGAGATCCCCTTCACTGCCGCCCGAGCCGTTTGTTCCGAGTCGCCCTTTTGATCTCTGCAGGGTCGCTCTACAAATGTCGTTTCGCCAGGCTCCGGTCCTCGTTGCCTGCCGCGAAGCGATGCCTCCAATGTGGACTGGTATGTGAAACGTTCCCTATTGTGATGGGGAACTTTCGGTGCTTTCTGCGTATATATGAGCGGATTTACACGGCATGGGCTGTGGAGCCGCTTCAGCAAGCGACCATTTCCATCAGCCGCTAGCCACGCCCCCCCAGGTGGGGGTTTTGAAGGTGTAAGTTAACTCGGTTACAGACCTTGTGGATTCAGAGTAGGAGATAAAGCTTTTTCCTTTTACAGGCTTGTAACAAATCTGTGCGTGCCCTATTTCAGTTTTTGTTGGAGAGTCATAAAAGCACTCCTTGTGGGGTGGGGAGACCCTATTTGAGACCCTGTCCATTTGGTCCAAGATCACAACATTCAGACGGCTGCCAACAACAATCATGCTTTCTTCAAACTGAGATAATTCAGTAACTGTTCAATTAAATGCCCTTCTGTCCGTGAAATTTATTCGCAAACCAAAAAAGGTATATTGTGAAAATCAACCATACGGAGAGAGTACATTTGAGAAACGTTTTATTACAAATGAGTCATAAGCATTGTATATAAATTCTGTAATCTTATTTTTGACCCCACCCTTCGACCCTACCAGAAACTAAATCAAACAAACATAGATCAAACACATATACGAAAGACAAACAGGGAAGAAACATTCACATAGAGAGGAACCAACAGTCATTTTTTTCCACAGAGTGTTTGAAGGGGAAAAAACAGGAATAATATTCCCCAAACCTTTCGACCTCTCTAGTTTGCAGAATGGTTGACGTTTTGGTCCCTTTTACAAGTTATACTGGGACTTCATCAGGACTAGGCGAGGGTCGTTGCATATTGTACTGAAGGTGGCTCCAGTTGCCATTCAATCATACTATGACCAGTGTTCCATAGAGTCGCCCCTCGATTCGAGTATCGACAAGGTGCAGTCCAGCCCATGGATACCAGCACAGTTTAATCATCGAACAGCCTATAGCATGCAATAGCAACACTGTTTATTTCTTTTGAAATCGACAGATAGGGGGACAATCACCAGCCCACAACAAATCAAATTCAAGGGTCTATCTTTCAACTGAATGACCCAAACGTCGACAGCTCTCACTCTTCAGCAGAGTCTCGAGCCAACCAACACCTTTTAAAAAACAAAGCCGCGCAATATATATCCATCACGTTCTTGAAGTGTATACATTCAATCCCCATTTTATTAGCATCATTTCAAAGTTATTATTTGTGACACCCTTGTTATGTACCCTGCTTAGTGCTGTTCGCCAATAAAATGGCATCAAGGCAGTCAAGGTTAGCATAACAAGCATTTGCAAAGTACTGCATCATCTAGTCCCAGGCAGATAATATTTCTGGTCCTTTGATGCTGAAATTATAAGGATAATATTACAAATGAGCTCCAATCAGTTGTGAACAGGTGGCAGCAAAATATGCTATTGGGAAAGATGATTGCATTATGGGAGTACTTTACTTTTTCAGAGGTTTGCAGCTCTGCAGCTTGAAGTAGACATTATGAACATTATGATATCACTTGAAAAATTGGGGCAATTGACTAAAATTGCCATTGAAATTGCAAAAAACTGAGAACGAGAGATGCTTTCTGGGATAATATAATGATGCAAAGTGTGTATTCTGTCCTCACCATTCTTGGCACACATTTCACATTCTTGCATGCCCTTTTTATGTCTGAGAGGGCATTTCAAGTCTCCATACCACTCTTTTGTGAGTTATGCATTGGTTCAGCAGATGCGCGGCCATGTCCAGTTTCACATCTGCAGGGAAAAAGAAGCAAACACTGGCAAAGCCAACAGGCTTGTCATAAATGTGTTAATGCATACAAACGGCACTTGCACATCCATCCTTTTGCATTGATTACTACATTAAAACAAGTATCAGCCTTGCCAATGCTGTTTGCTGATGGTGTGAAGCATTGGCAAAAAAAGAAGAAAAACCAAGACCGCTATTGCCGGTCATATCATTCTGTAGGTGCACGCATGCGTCATGTCTACAGAAAGGCGCAGGCACTGTTTTTCTACTAATAGAGAAAGAAGAGGGGGACAGGGAGCTGAATTAAGGTCCAGCGACTCGTGCTCCCGAATAATGTATGATTCACTGAAGAGAGTTGCCGTTCCTAGGGAACAAAAGATCTCCGCTAAAGTGACCCTTTGGGGGACCCGTAGGGCATTGCAGCACCAGCCCTACGAGGAGCACTGCCCTATGAGCATGACATCCTTTGGGGTGTGTGACGGCATCAAGTACAAGTCTCCCTGACTTCCTCGATTTTCTAAAAATGACATTTACCACACCTCTCCCCTAGGAACCACAACTCTCTTTGGTGAATCACTGTTTTTTTACTGACTGATCTCAAATGTCAATGCCTCTTAGATCAGTAAATGCAAAACGAGAAATGTTAAGTGCGCAAAAGTACTTTTTATTTTAGAGCGGAAACCCAGGCAGCAAATGGCAGCAGTAGAGCCCTCCAAAATGGAGGAAAAAAATGTCAATCAAAGAGAAGGGTGGGGAAACAACGAAGGATGGAGATGGGAAGTGACAGGGAGAAGGAGAAAAAAAAATGAAGCTGAGTGGGTGGGGAGGAACAAAGCAGGACGTAAGGGAGAGAGCACACGGGGTAGTAGGAGAAACACATTGAAGAGAGCAGAACATGACAGAGAGAGCAAAGACAGAGCACCTAAAGAGGGCAGGGCAAAGGCACACAAGAGAGAGAAAGAATACCACAGAGCGTGTGGGCGGTGAGGTGTTTGGGAAGGGAAGCAGCACACTAAAGAGAGAGCTAGAAAACACATTGGGAGATATGTTCAAGGAAGTGGCGGAGTGAGGTGTTAGCCGTCCTGGCTTAACGCCTCACTCTGCCACTTCAGAAACTCAATGCTGCACCACATTTGCAACGATATGGTGCAGCCTTGCGTTTCCCCCTGCGCTGGTGCTACACTTAGCAGTGTAGCACCAATGCAGGCACCCTTGCACCATAGTGCAAGGGTGTCTGCGTGCAGGGAAAAGATTATTTATGTACAGGAAGGTCCTCCTTCCTGTACATAAACAATCTTGAAATGCCATTTTGTCACTTCTATGTGTGCTGCTTAATGCAGCACACATGGAAGTAACAAAATGTCATTTTTTTAAAAGATTGTTTATGTACAGGAAGGGGGACCTTCCTGTACATAAAGAATTCAAGGCATTTTGCTTTTTCATGTGTGCTGCACAAGGCAGCACACATGGAAAAAGCAAAACGAGGAGAAATAATGCATTTCTCCTCGTTTCACCAAGTTAAGACCTGTAAATAAGGCAAAGCCCCTATTGCCACCACAAAGTCGTAAAAAGTGACGTTGTGGTGGTGATAGGGGCTTGTTCATATGCCCCATAGACTCTCATGGTGCGCTGAAGAAAAAATGAAAAAGTAGTTCCCTAAAAGTGAGCAGTGAAAGAATGCAAGTCAGCCAATCACAAGGATGGTAAAGAGGATTTCCAGGGGAGGGAGAAACACAGGGTGGACAAGGCAAGCCATTGAATAAGAGGCAAGCAAACAAGAGAGACAAAAAAGGCAACAACTGATAAGCAATGGGTGGGCTTTAAGCACACAGTAAGTTTTTGGTAAGCCCACAATATATTTTTTGCAACTAGACAGTTCGCGCTATCTATTAAGTTAAACCTAATAAGCCAATTATGTTCATGCCTATCTTATCATCTAGTTTTCAAATCTTCACATAAACAAGTAGCAAGTGGCCAAAGAGCAATGGTGAAGATATGAGGGATGAGGACAGTAGTGCATACTGCCTTTAAAAACCTCAAAAACATCAGATATTTGACAGTTTGTGCCCGATTAAAAGGTAAACTGAGAGCGAAAGTCTAACTTTACTACTAGTAAAGTTAAACTTTTGTCTCTGTTAAACTTAAGATCCAAACTGAAGTTTAACTGAGATAAACATCTAACTTTACGACTCATAAATGCCCTTTGTGAATACTGAAAGTTGTAAAGTTAGATTTTCGTCTCAGTTTACCTCTGTGAATCGGACCCTATGTGTTTACTCTTGAATAAAATCAGTTGTACAAACAGGCTCGCAGTCACAGATCATTTTATTCAAAGTCCATCACGTGGATAAATTCAAAAAGATTTTCTGTGTCTAAGGTCTTTTCTGGCCTCTGAACTTTAAATCAGATGCAGATTTGCTTGTGAAGTGCAATGTGTCGATTAATTTTTCATATATTGTCAGACCCATATTCAGTTTTGCTCCATCTAATGTGATCTAGTGGCCTACAAATTGTGCACACTTTTAGATCAGTTTTTGCATTTATGCATGAGAATTGCATAGCCAGTTTATGATTTTTTTATGAAAATAGTTAATTGGGAGATTCAACATGATCTTTGTTAATATCTACCCGCCAAACATGAAATTTAGAAAATTGCTCAGTATTATAGAAAAAATGTATTGTTTTAATGGGAAAATGTAGCCATCAATGGGACTGTCAACTAAACATTATAGCCATTATTAGATAAATAGTTTGCTAATGCGCACATTGACTAAAAGCTGCTGCAAATTCTTTGTCAGCCAATTACTTGTAGACATATCGATGTTTTTGAATCTCAGCAATATGAACCAAGCATGTCTTTCTGCCATATATAAATATTAGCATTGAATTAGCTATTCTCAGTAGGCAGCTAATTGACTGACATTTTCATTAATGATCAATATTGATTGATTATGTATATCTGACCATGCTTCGGTTTCTCATGGGGTATCCATTGATTTTGAAACATACATTTAATTTGTCTGGATGTCACACAGGTATTCTGTAGGTGAGACAAGTACTAATTCTAACTGATGAAATCTGACTATGTATATACATTTTGACAGTGAGGAAGATTATTTATAAAACACACTTTTATCTCTAAATCTTTATAGAGAAACAGTGACCGGCTTGTCCTAATAAATAAATTAAATAATTTGGAAAGAAAGGCAGCATCAAATAGTGAGGAATATATTCAGAGGCGAGAAGGTGAATCCACCAAACAACACCACATTAATAAACATCAAACAAAGAGGGCAGAACATGCAATATTTAAACTTCAATAAAAAATATTGGAAATGTGGTGAGAAAGGTGCAAAGATTTGTGTTTTCAGACTAAGGCAAATGATAATTAGCAACTATATGTTTTCAATAATGAATTGCAATGGTGCACATCTTA
The DNA here is from genome assembly GCA_963921515.1 of Calotriton arnoldi. Taxonomy (NCBI): domain Eukaryota; kingdom Metazoa; phylum Chordata; class Amphibia; order Caudata; family Salamandridae; genus Calotriton; species Calotriton arnoldi. Next base: position 2,676,522 of record CAWUFW010000210.1, on the reverse strand, counting down.
AAGAGAAGTAAAGAATCAATACAATATTCAAACATGTTTAAAGGAAGCTCTATAACTCTAAACAGATCAGAAAGACTCAGTGTTTTTATATCAGTCTTGGGTATCTGAATTAACCCTGGGCAAAGCACTACGCTACGCTCGCGTAGTTTGCGAAGTTTGCGCTACTTCGCACTACGCGAATTGCACGTAGCACAGTGCAAACACGCGTAGTGCAGCGGTCATTTTTTGCTTGCTCGCGGTCCTCAACGTCAAGTTTGCGACCGCGAGCAAGCAAAATGACTATCCCGGCGAGACTTTTTCCTCGTTCGCGATCAGCAACATCAAGTTGCCGATCGCGAGCGTGGAAAATAAACCTCCCGGCGAGATTCTCAACGCGGGAGGTCAGGTTTCTCATTGCGAGTGGTCGCGTATGCTCGCGACCGCTCGCGATGAGAAACTACCAGTCCGCGTTGAGAAAGCTGCCGCTCGAGTAAAAATCTACTCGAGCGGCAGTAAAAGACAGCTCGCACTGTGCAAGATGCCGTTTTCAATGATTGCACAGTGCGGACAAGCATCCGGCACTGTGCAATCATTGCGAACAGTGCACTACGCAGTTCGCGTAGTGCTACGCGTAGCTCGCGTAGTGCGAAGTGCACTTTGCGTAGCTTCGCGTAGCGCTACTTCGCGAACTACGCCCAGGGTTAATCTGAATAAGCAGCTAATCTAATGGGAAAACCCATTTCAGAAATTAAAGTTAAAAGAACCAACACTATATCTAAAATATGGAAATCCCTATGGACAAATTTCTACATAGCAGAGTTCTTCACAAAATGTTTATGATGTTTTCTCCTTATTAACCCATATGCATAAAACTAATATCAAAAAGCACTGTTTGTACAAATACTCAAAAAACAAATCCGAACAAATATAAATTTTTAGGGCCACCTGCCAAACTTCAATGGGGTTGTAATCGGAAGGCGGCAGGTTCAGTTGAGGCCAGAGGTGAAGTAGGACACGGTCCTAAAAGTAGATTTTAATCCATTGCCTAAAACAGCTTCTGATCGGTTGTTCTCCTGTGTGCACAGCAGCGATCTGTTTAACTCATTGTTTCCCTTTGTGCCTCAAGTTTGCATGAGCCTGGGGTATAGACAATGGTCCTGATTCAGAGAGTTAAACTACAACAAAAGTCTAACTTTAGGATTTTTGGTATCCACAAGGGGCATTTATGATTAGTAAAGTTAGACTTTTGTCTCAGTTAAACTTAAGTTTTGGTCATAAGTTTAACTGAGATCAAAAGTCCTTAGACTTTTTAGTTTTAAACATAAGTTTAACTGAGACAAAAGTCTAATTTTACTACTAGTAAATGCGTTTGTGAATACCGAAAGTCGTAAAGTTGGACTTTCGCCTCAGTTTACTTTTGTGAATCGGGCCCAATGTTTCTGGCATCATGTAGCATGGAATGCACACCTCTTTCCAAAGACCTGGACATGCTGAGAGGCATGGTATGCTGTCAATGTATGGACCTCTAAAAAGGAGTCTTGTGTTGGAGTCCCTTAAACCACATTGAGGCCACCAAAGACCACGCACCCTCGATTATACCAACCTAAGCACCTAGAACATACTAAACAAACGTGTACTCAAATCCAGCCATAAGCATCAGTAAACAAGACCTTCTTCAACCAAAGCTCCAAGTGTAAATGAATAAACCTCTACCTGAAAAAACAAAGTTGCACTAGAAGGATGGAGGGGTGATCCATTTTATTCTGAGTGGCTTTGTGGTTCTTTGTATTTTAAACTATTTTACTGAAGTTTTTCTGCTGCAAGTGGAAATAAGGGAAATGCATGTATAATGTTGGCCTCTGTGACATGACATCATGGGGCCGATGCTTGAAAATATATAACCACACCTGTGCTTATCTGCAGCAGCATTTTAAAATCCTGGAGATTCTAATTCACATTTGGGACTGTGATCGGGAAACAGGGCTAGGCCCTTGATTGAACTCGTGAGTTGGCCTTGCAGAGTCAACCCAGACATCCTTGCCTACTAGAAAAGTGGAAGATTACCTACTTTTCTGGTGTGCATTTACTTTCATCAGCTATGTTGCTATAGGCATGCAGGACTGCTGATGTCACTGTAAGGATGCCCCGGGGCCCAGACGAAGTGTGATTCTTCCTTGAAAGATTTTTCACAACCAACTCTTTCCAGTTTGACTGTTGTGAAGAAAACCCTCAAAGTGGGACAATTGGACATCTTTGTTTGGAGCCAAAGGACTAACAATTGGTCTATGGAGTAGATACTCAAAAGCTATCAATCCCACCTACGATTCATGGAATGCCCTACTGATTGCCCCCAACAGCAGGATAGATCACCACTTAGGTGAAGACCAGCTCATCCAATACCATGCTTTTTTAACACTTTCATGGATAGCACTCTGGACAGTCTAGCAGTTTGGACATCCTAAGAACAGAAAGAAGGACCACCTCTTCTGTTCAATTTCCAAATTCCAAACTCTAGATTGGATGAAGGCTGTAGCTTGCACATGAATAAGGTATGTCAATGTCAGCTGTCAGTGGACTTAAAAAATCTAGATGAACTAAAAGGAAAGAGGTTAAGTGGCTATACGTAAGACACTAACTCACACCACTAGTTCTTAGGGATTCTCACCGACCACTCTTAAATGCCTGTAACTCAACTACACGGCACTATGCTCTATGGACACTAACCCACCCCAGGCCATTATAGTGATGGTAGCCAGAGGTGGGTGTGCCACTGACGGCTTATGCCAGAAGCCTGGCTCTGACTCAGCTCAAGGCCTCTTGGAACCTAGAGCCCAAGATGAGCCAAGTTTTCCCAGGAAGTTATGTGGCCTCATGGCTACAGCTACCAACCATGCAAATCTGGTTTGAGTCTCGGAAAATATCACTGTGCCAAAAAAAAGCTCGGTAGTCTGTGTCACCTGTGAAGCGATCTTATGTCCTTGGTCAAGTTAAGCACTATGTAAAACTGTCAACAAAAAATGTGCATTCTGCCTGTCACTGTCCCCATAGTCTCATCCTCCAAGAATTAAGGACAAAGCATCAACCTTTGATGTCAGAAAGAGATACCCATCTAGTGGCTGAATTGCATAGTGTGAAACTCGAAACTCTGATATCAATCCCTTCTTCCCCGCTTGACCAATTTGTGCCAAACTAGGCAACTACTTTTGTTTGTTCATCATCACGTATGAGAGCACCTTTGAATACAGGAGTTCAGGATGTGCACTGTACAAAATCCTCTCTTGTGTTTGATTTAATAGCCTCTAATGTTGCTCCATATGTAGTAAGAATCTAAGCCACATATAGGGTACGTAGGATAACTGACTTGCCTCTTGGTTTACTACACTTCTGCGTGTCAAATAAATACCCTTTTTAAAATTCTGAAGACACCTTATCATAGTCTAATATGTTTGTTGTATGATTTACATGCCAAATATTTTCAAGGCTCGGCTCGTGAGCGGGCTCCTGGAGCCAGAGTCGATTCTTAGCTCGACTGTGGCTCGGCTCTCCCTGTTAATTTCTTGGCTCGCCCACTTCTAATAGTATCACACATCTGCAACCTATGAACATTACCCCATCACACTGCATTTCATTATAGGGTTACTAAGCAACAATAGATCATTGCATGCTTGGTGCATTATGCTAACACAATGCACTGCATCCTCCAGACATTAAAGCAATTCCACAGTGAATCCTAGGCACAACAGCCACTTGCACGGTTATACATCTTATGGACACCACCACACTACACAACATGGCATACAATGGGAGCTAATTAACCACACTGCATCCTTGGGACACCATCACTTCACTACATATAGTGGAGTAGCAATAATCCTTCAAGCACACCTGTGCAAATGCTAACACACCGCACTGCAGACACCGCACTGAACCCTAGGAATGATAACACACCGCACTTATCAGAGAAACAACACTACAACCTAGATGCTTTAAAAAGAACCACACTGGTGGCCGGGCAAGATGGCCGAACGGACGTAGAACGTTTCGGCTCCCGGTCCGCGCGCCATTCCTGAACTGATTGCTGCGGCTAATCAACACCCTGCCAGCGGAAAACCACCTCGTTGAGAAGCGGAAGATGCGGGGCGCAACCTGAGTGCTCCAAATCGCCCCACACGCGCTCCTTTGGCCGGTGATGACTCCTCATAGCGGAGCTCGGGCATTTATCAAGATGGCGCCCACGGCCCCGAGCGAACCAGAGCGCGCCTTGGCCTGGTGCAGCACAGGCTAGGCGGCGGGGGTGATGACCACGCTGCTTGGCAGGACTGGAGAAGACGCCCAATGCCATTGCGAACATTGAAAACCCCCGGGCGCAGAGAAGCAACTATGGCACTATCGCTTTGACGGACTCTGCTGCATTGCGGAGCCGTGTGGATCACTTCAGGTGTGTGACCGACGGGGGAACGGATCGGAGCATTGGCCGACTGACTTTGGCAGCCGGGGACTGGTCTCAGGTGGAGGGGAACCCAAAAATCATCGCTTTGACTACTTTCGTGCGCCCCGCCTGACCTTAAGATGGCGGTCAAGCTGTGACTACAGGCGGCGTTATACCTTCTCCCCACTCAATGGGGATGCGGTCTTGACAGCAACGCACCGGAGATCCGCGGAGCCTGAAGGTAACAGCGGCGCTCCCCCAGGGTCGGGCCCCGAGTGCAAACACATAACGGTATCCAGACCACAACCACATCCCGCAAAATGGCGTCCAATGCGTTCTGCTGGGAGGAGCTCTCCCAGCCATGGCAACATACTCCATAGGCTTCTCCAACAGTGCTGTCCCGGCCGCTACATCCAGTGGAAGAAGTTGCAGCCTCCCGAAATCCCAAGGCCCCGGTGGAGGCGTCCATACGCGCTGTGGGCGCACCGCAGCTGAATATCACGCTACTCACCTGAGTTCAGCGGGTGAGTGATCATAGTCTGGGGCGCGACAGTGGACCCTGGGGCGGGAGATTGAAGCCGGCAATAATCGAAGCACCACTACTACTGGAGGATACCCGGTGCAAGGCTATCCTTTCGCCATGGTTGGCTCTGACACAGTGGGCTGACGCGTCCCCCAGGCTCTTCTGTACGGATCCCTCTGGCTATGGGCAGGCCGCTCCAGGGCAGGGTCAGAGCGAAGGCATAAAGGTCAGATGGGCGGGCCCATTCACTGTTCCAACTAGAGGACACCTTCCGGACACCCCACTGCCCAACAACGCGGCACACCCCAGGGGAGCTGGGGATGCTTACAGTGAAAAAGGATCAGAAAGCAAGTGTCCGGTAACTCTGGAGGACCGGCACTCCTCAGCACACACCTAGTAGCCAGGTGCGAGACTGCCGCCAATATTTGCATCACAGGCAATCTCTAAAGGACTCCGCACTTGATACTTGTACGGCCCCCCTGCTACAGCAACAGGGGTCCTTCGGGACCCGCCCTTATGCCACCAAAGAAGGCGACGAGTAAGGCATCAAGCAGGGTCTCACATTTTTTTGCACCAGCCGAGAAGCGCTCATCGCCGGGTCCCAGCGAGGAGTCCGACAACATGGCCCTAACGAAAGAGGACCTTCTTGGTATGTTTAGAGACTTTAAAACAGAACTGCGGAAAGATCTTATCCAGGACATAAAAGCTTCGATGGAACAACTGCGGTCCGATCTTACTGAAAGGCTGGCCTCCTTGCAGCAAGACGTGGATTCAGTGGGTACAAGAGTGTTGGACCTCGAGGCGCGCACTCAAGAGCACGACAACCATACCACTGAGTTGACAGAAGATGTCCGAAACCTCCAAGAACAGCTCCATCAGACACAACTCAAAGCGGAGGACCTCGAGAACAGGGCCCGGAGGGAAAACCTACGGATACGGGATCTGGAGGAGGGAGCGGAGGGGCCTGACCTCGAGGCCTTCCTGGAGGGGCTCTTCACAGAGATCCTAAGCCCTCAAACCCTCAAAATAAAACTAGATCGAGTCCACCGAGTGGGCGGGCTGGTGACCGGCGAAAAGAAACGACCGAGAGACGTGCTGGCTAAGTTCCACTCCTACAAAGTCAAAGAGGCGGTGCTCCTAGCAGCTCGAAAGAAAGGAGCCATCTCCTTCCAGGATCATTCCTGCTCCGTCTACCAGGATCTAGCACCGACCACCCTGGCTAGGAGACAACTGTTCAGACCCATCACCTCGAAGCTGCGAGACGATAACATAAGGTACAGGTGGACTTACCCATTTGGGTTGAGCTTTGAGTTCAATAACAAACAGCGCCACGTCTCTGACTTGAAAGAAGGGTTGGCCCTCCTGGGCCTCTCCTCGGAGGATCCGGGTCCTGCCCGCACCACAGTGCAAGGGGCCAGGCCAGGTGGCCCAACGGTGATTCCCTGGTCCAAAGGCTCACGAGGAAACCGTAGATGAATCTTGAGAGCGCACCTTCTCCCACTCGCCTACGAATACGTTACATAGTCATACGGACAACCACACTCATCTGGAAACCAGGCAGCAGTTGTCTTCCGACGGAACGGTGGGAGCGACGACAATTGCAGCTATTACTGCTCACTGTGAGGACATATGCCCGGCCTCCCTGGGCGCTTGCCGAGACGCCTTCGGGTCCTCCCCTCTCAACGGGCCATTGCGTCTAGCACTCTTCAGCTGATCGGATGGGCTGGCCATCCCACGATTTGAGGAACTTTAGCCTAAGGCGAGCCCAGCTGCATTCTTCTTACCGAGGCCTGGGTGGCGGCTGGGTTGCAGTTCCATTCTGCTGTGGCCTGGGTCTCTTCCTGCAGACTACTCCAGAGGCCTAGAGCCTGTTTGTATGCAAGGGTCACGTGTCCAGTTCGAAAGCTAATGGTCCAGCGAGCAGCTCGGAGTCACGATTTCTTAGGCAGAGGCGAAGATGACACGTCTCCATAAGTTGTCTCATAGTACTGAAGATTTCGATATGGCCGTAACTGACTGCACTATTGAGTTCTGTTCGGGATGGGTGCGGACGGGGACCTCGTTCATACCGTCCCCTACCAGTTCCTGTGGGGTTTTCTCTTTCCCCAGCTGGGAACATGTTATCGGTTCCACAACCGCGATGTTTGGTAATGTTAGTTTTTATTGTATTTGGGGACAGGGGGTTGATGGGGGAGGGTGATGGTGGCGGCTCTATAAGGTTATTATTTGATTGCTTTGTTTGTTCCAACTTACCTTCAGGCGTCACTCACACACATGACGTGCTCCACTTGAGACAAAGCAGACACCACGACACGAGGAGGCAGTTCACACTAGCGGAGAGGCAGACATGTTCAGGCTAACCAGATGGCTATAACCATTGGCTCATGGAATGACAAGGGGCTGAACTCTCCCCAAAAACGCCAAAAGGTCTGGAAATATCTTACCGATCATCACCTTGACATAGTGGCCTTACAAGAGACCCACCTTGCTAGAGCGGAGGTCACCCGCTTCCGACATATGTTTAGAAATTTTGTATGTTTAGAAATTTGTAGAGCGCGTGGCTGCCCGAGGGCTTCCCAGCGCTAAAGAGTGCTGTTTACAAGCTCTATCCACATAAGCAATAGCCACTGATATATAGATCCTCTGCACAGACGAAACATAGAGGGGTGGCGCTCCTTTTCCACTCCTCGATGAAATTTCAACCAGTGGACGTCCACACCGACAAAGAAGGCCGCCTAGTCATGGTCAAGGGCCTTTTGATGGGTACCCTTTGCACATTCATAACAGTCTACACTCCCAATACTGGGCAGACGGCTTTTTTAAACACATTAGTGGGGAAGGTTCAGGACTTTGCAGAGGGTCCAACGATTCTCATGGGAGATTTTAACCTGACCTGGCAGAAAGATTTGGATAGATCCCATCCGCAACGTTCTGACACGGGCTCATTTCCCACTGACATTCAGCAACATATACATGATCTGGGTCTTCTGGATGCCTGGCGTACTCTTTACCCCCAATCCCGTGACTATACTTTTTATTCTCATGTGCATCACACGTATTCCAGACTTGACTACATTTTCATTAGCCAGAACTTAATGGGGGCACTTGGGAAGCCAAGATATTTCCTCTCTCAGTCTCGGACCACGGCCTAGTCTCAATCTGCTTGGCTTGGAGAAGCACAGCCTCGGCCACTCCCAGGTGGTATTTGCCGGCTTCCCTCACGCGAGATAAGGTGCTTTGCACCGCGCTGAGAGAATCTATCACTGAATTTTTTACTCTCAATAATCCCGCGGACACATCGGTATATACCAACTGGGACACGCTCAAGGCGGTCTTCAGGGGGAAATGTATTGCCCTTAACTCGACTCTGAATAGGCAGCGGACCAAGGAGAGGGAAGCTCTTGAGGTGGAACTGGCTGCGGCCGAGAGTACACATAAAACAAACCCCACTAGGACAACTCTCCACCACCTAACTGCCCTGAGGGGCAAGCTTAGAGCCATTTATAACAATAGAGCGGAATTTACTCTCCTTCGGCTCCGCCACCTACCCTACGCCAAAGGTAATAAAATTGGCAAACATCTAGCTAGACAGCTGAAGGAAAAACGAGAACGTGAATACATTGGAGGTATAAGAGGGGAACATGGGGAGCTCACACACAAGGACGGGGAAAAAGCTAATATCTTTGGCTCCTTTTATGAGGCCCTTCACACCGCGGATCAGCGAGCATCGAACACTCAACACGACTACCTCCAAACACTGCATTTCCCGCAGGTCTCCCCAGCTTGGAACGACACGCTCACTGCACCCATCACTCCAGATGAGATAGGCTCTGCTATAAAAGCTCTCAAACCCCACAAGGCCCCAGGCCCAGATGGATACTCTGCCCAGTTCTACAAAACCTTTGCCCCAGACCTCATACCACACCTCACACGGTTGTTCAATAAAATGGCAGAGGAAGGGGAAACTACACGATCAATGGCAGAGGCCGTGATCTCAGTTATACCCAAGCAGGCGAAAGATCCTCAACTATGTGCGTCGTATCGTCCCATTGCCCTATTAAATTTGGACGCGAAGCTATACTCCACCATCCTGGCGACACGCCTTAACGATCTCATGCCCAATCTTATACACCCTGATCAATCGGGATTTATCAAGGGACGACAAACTCATGATAACACACGACGCATAGTACACTTGATAGAGAAAGCTACCAAACGAAGAATTCCTGCTGTATTGGTAGGCCTCGACGCCGAGAAGGCCTTTGACAGGGTGGACTGGTCGTTCCTGTTTAATACGCTCACAAGCTTCGGGTTTTCAGCCAAATGTATTAACATGATACGGGCCAATTACGTCCATCCATGTTCTAGAGTGCAAGTCAATGGGATACAATCAGCCCCCTTCCTCCACACTAGAGGCACGCGTCAGGGGTGCCCGCTCTCGCCCCTCTTATTTGCTCTTAGCATTGAGCCCCTGGCGATGACCATCAGGGCCAATCCAGAGATTCAGGGTATCCCCTTTAGTGGTGACTCACATAAGATCACACTCTTTGCAGATGATGTTCTCCTGTCCCTCTCTGACCCATCTCGGTCCCTCCCTTCTTTGCAATTGGAGCTAGGGAGATTTGAAGCCGTGGCAGGCTTCAAGATAAACCTCGGTAAATCATATATACTCAATCTCACTCTTCCGACAGCAGAAGTGCGTCAACTGCAACTACACACTCCTCTCCAATGGTCCGCTTCCTCAATACAATACTTGGGGATTCAGTTAACACCTCGGGTCGAAGGGCTCTTTAGTGCTAACTTCCCACCCACTCTCACACGCATACAGTTAGATCTTGCGAGGTGGAAACCTCTCTTCATATCATGGCTTGGCCGCATTCATGCTGTCAAAATGACACTTCTTCCTAAACTCCTGTATCTCTTCCAAGCTTTGCCCATAGAAATAGAGGGCGACTTTTTTCGCAGGGTCAAATCTATGATTCTCCATTACATTTGGCAGGGGGGGACGTGCCCGCTTCTCCTTCACATTACTACGTCGCCCCCATGCTGAGGGCGGGGTGGGACTACCTGATCTCACATTATACTATAAGGCGGCCCAGCTAAGGGTGCTGACGGAATGGTCCAAACCGGAGTCCGACAAGCATTGGCTGCACATGGACCGCTCCGTAACGGGGAGAACCATCTGGGACCTAGTGTGGAGACCCAAGAAAGATAGGCCTAAGAATGCATACATAAGCACCCCTACACGCACCACCCTGAAAGTGTAGGACTCGATAGTGAGCAATGCACAGTGGACCACGTTCCCTTCACCATATACGCCTCTTCATTTTAATCCGGCTTTCCCTCTGGCACTACACGAGGGACCCTTTGACGCTTGGAGGGAGGGAGGTTGCTTAGCTCTGACACACCTCTTCCATAACACAGACCCCCTCACCTTTGACAACTGCAAAAGAGATTACGGTCTGGAGAACACAGAGCGTTATCACTACACCCAACTGCTACACTGGGCTCTCACCCCACAGGTGCGGGAAGCGGCCACCCGCCCCCCCACGAAATTCGAGATTTTTATTTCAAAAGCCACTGCTATGAAAGGGGTAATCTCATTCATCTATAACTACCTACTCATCACTACCCCCGCCCCACGGCCACGCAACATGCACATGTGGGAGGGCTTGCTTCAACGGGATATCTCGGATGGGGAATGGTCACGGCTCTGGACTGACATCACGAGACACAATCATTCCATAGAGTTGCGGGAAGCCCATCTCAAAACTATGATGGGCTGGTACCTTCACCCCTCCAAGCTCAAACAGATCTTTCCTCACACCTCTGATCGCTGCTGGAGGGGATGCGGACTCCTAGGTGATTTCAAACATATATGGTGGGATTGCCCTACTATACGGCCCTTCTGGGAAGAAATTCTGACTCATATTAAGGACATGTTAGGCTATCCCATCCCGACTTCTATGGCGGAGACACTTTTAGGGCTCCGTGACCCAGCCCTTGAGCACCAGATTCGAGCTGACAAAGCGATTATGTGGTTATGTATAGGCGCAGCCAAGGTAACCATAGCGGCCGCCTGGAAACGGAAAGAAGCCCCGGCGATTTCCCTCTGGCATTCCCGTCTATGGAAATTGCTCAGCCTCGAAAGGATGTCTGATATCTTCCGGGACAAATATAAAAATGTTGAATATATATGGGGACCATTGGTAACCTTTCTCTCGCGGGGCCTGCCCCTGGCCGTCTGTCCTCCTTCTGTCAGAGAAATGCATCTCTTTCAATTTTGAACCATCTGTGATTACTCACTGTCGAGCTCACCAGTATGACTGAGCCGCCACCATCATTTTTGGGGGGGGGGGGAGGGGTGGGTTTTTATTACTTTTCTTCAGGGTTTTGTTTTTTCTTTGGGGGCATTTACTTATTTCACATTACTTCTTCCCGTTGGAAAGGTCTGACAGAAGCCCATCATTAAAGAAGAATGGATTGAACAGTTAACTTTATCTTTAAATGACATTGAGACATGGACCGAGCCTTTATAACGTTAGAAACTGTAACTTGTATATTGGCACCATCTTATGAAACTCTGGCCGGGACATTGGCTAAGTACTATACTACTGTTCCAACCTGTACTACGCATCCTCTCCCAGAGCTCACTGCGATGAGCGATATGATGGCAATCTCTTGGTTGATGTAATGGAAAATGTTCAATAAACATAAGTTTGACAAAAAAAAAAAAGAACCACATTGCACTCTATCTTAGGTACAGTAAGCCACCACACCAACATTCCTTTCAAAGACAGTAATCAACTTAACCATACTTCATCATAGATGCCTTACATCACCGCACTGCACTCTAGACACCCTAAGCCACCGCACTGCACTCTAGACACCCTAAGCCACCCTAAGCCACCGCACTGCACTCTAGACACCCTAAGCCACCCTGAGCCACCGCATTGCACTCTAGGCACCCTAAGCCACTGCACTCTAGACATTCTAAGCCACCGCACTGCATCCGAGGCACCCTAAGCCACTGCACTGCACTCTAGACACCCTAAGCCACCCTAAGCCACCGCACTCTAGACACCCTAAGCCACCCTAAGCCACCAAACTGCACTCTAGACACCCTAAGCCACCGCATTGCACTCTAGGCACCCTAAGCCACTGCACTCTAGACATTCTAAGCCACCGCACTGCATCCGAGGCACCCTAAGCCACCACACTGCACTCTAGACATGTTAACGCACCCCATTGACTGTGTCCTAGGGCGCTAATTCACCACAGTGATCTTCACTCTGAAGATAGCAACAAACGACACTACACCGCATTTTAGGTGCACCAACCCACCGCAATGAACTGTATGTTTGGTTATTAAAACACCACATTGCTATGAATCTTACACACACCAACCCATCACACTGCTTCCTTGGGGTGCTTGTGCACTGTGTTGCACCATATCATAAGGATGCTAGCAAACCACATTGTACACTTGGGATGCAAGCCAGCCAGACTACACTGCATCCTAGGGGCGCTAATTATCCATGTAGCATTGTAGGCATGCGGCCATTCATTCTACTACATACTAACCCTGGGCGGTAAAATCCGCTCTGCTCGCGGAGTTTGCGGATTTTTGGCAACTCCGCTTTCCGCGTAGAACGCGGAGTTACCGAAAACTCAGCGATCCGCGGCGTAGAGGAGTTTTTCCCTTGTTCGCGCTTTCAAAATGCGTTTTCGCGCGCGCGGTAGCGACTTACCGGGATCCCTGCGTTTGCCGACGAGTTTTCCTATCCGTTCGCGTGCGCCACGAGATTTTGGTAGCCGGCCGCGCAATCCCGCGAGAGTGTGCGATCGCGAACACGCCATTCGGACGCGCTATTGGACATCCGCGTTCGCGAACAGGAAATACGCATCGCGAACGGGCGGGACAAGTGAAAAACAAGATGGCCGCGCCCATTGGCGACCGCATGGGCAGGTTCGCGAGATATTTCCCCCCGAGCACGCAAACAGCGTCCCGAACACGCAATACGCGTTCCCGAACAAGAAAAACGTATCGCGAACGGGCGGAACAAGCAACTCCGCTTGCTCGAGAAATTCTGCGTAGCTCGCGGAGTTTTTTTACCACTTCGCGGAACTCAGCGTAACGCGACTAAGCGAACTCCGCCCAGGGTTACTACATACCACAGTACCCCCAAAGAACATTAACCCACTCAATCACACTACACACTAGCACACTGCAGTACACTGCTACCTTCAGATATTACCACATCAAACTGCACTGCATACTAGGAAAACTAGCCCAAGACACTACAATGCATCCTTGAGACAATTATCCAAAACACTACATCCTAGGGACATTAACCCACCACCCTGCACCATAAGAAAATTAAACCATCTCACTTCACCTTAGGGAAACCAATGCTCCACACTGCACTTCATCCTTGGGACACTGTCAAACCACAGGATGTACAGGAACTAACCCAAGATAAGTTCTGACTAGACCCCAGCCTGACAGCTTACATACCATAGCGCAGATGGAATTGGAGAGGGTCAGAAGGCCTGCACTCCCACTGTGGAACACCCCGCAGAGGCAACCAAGAGGCTGCTCAGCAGAATGCAAGGTCCCACCATCTGATTGGACAACAAACCATTAAGAAGCCAATCATTCAACACAACACTCTCGATACATAGCTATGATCGGCCAGCGAACAACCCCCATGGTTGGCTTCCGTGAGCAAACCCTCAGTCGTAGACATAAACACCTGGGCTAACAAATCGGATGCTTGGGACAAAAGCTCTCAACACGCTTTTATACCCTAGTGAAACTAATCAGTGACACTGCACTTGGTCTAACCTATCACAATATGCCTTAGAGACATCAACCTACAACCTTGCACTACAGCCACACCGCACTGATTCACAGAAACCATCACACTGCAACCTAAAAATGCCACAGAATCCACCCCACATCATCTTTGTGAGTGCTAGGAGGAATAATCAATACAAAAACATTAGATCTGAAATACTGATTTTATCTGCCACCCTATTTGAGCATGGGCTGTAAAAACATATAATCTGGCAACAAATCAAAGCGCGCAGAACTCTGCAGTCTGCCCCTTTCCTACGTAATCATGACAGCTTCACGCACATTCACTTATTTCTCTAAAAAAACACACAAAAACATGAAAAAGACTTGCACAGTATAATTCAGTCAATCTATCAATAATAAAACTTTATTCGGTCAGATTCACGCCCAAAAAAACTCAGAAAAAAGACAATTTATGTACAGCAGAGTATAAAAACTTAAGACGTATTATTAAATATCAGTTAAAATCATAAACTCTCACATTGCCAGTTTAAATTCATAATACAGACGTGTTTCTCTGACAGCAATATATAGTAAAGGGACAGTAAAAGTACAATCAAACATCAGATCAAAACAAATCATGAGACCTCACGACGTCAATTTAAATTCATGATGGGCACCTTTTCCTCGGTCTCAGGGCCTGAATTTCAAATTTAAGACAGCGAAACAGATCAATGGGGACTCTAAGCGCTGCAAGAAAGTCAGGTCTTCAAGATGCGAGTTACAAGACCTCTCTATAAGGATTGGTCGTAAAGATCGAGATCTATAGACTCCATGGAGTGGGCAGAACAATATGAAGTGCTTAGTAGTATAGTTTAAACAATAACATCTAGTGTCTCTGAGGCTCATGCTGATATCTTTAATGACAGTGACCAAAATATATGCAATAACATGAAAAATAATGCATACAAGGTCTTACTAAAACCTATACCTCGCTAACTCGTGTGCACTTGCTTTGTTTTATTTGGCAAATTACTTTGGACAAAATTTATGAATGGATTAACATAATACATTCCAACTCTTAGGCCAATGCTTCAAAGAAAAATAAACTTTGCAATACAGGTCATTAATAAATGCATTTTTTGTCGCGACATTTAAAATTAAAAGTCAGATATATTCTTACCCTCCATTTCTTAGTATTATTTTCTATCCTTGAAATACATCTTAACATCATTTTTATTTCTGTATTTATGTACTTTGTTCGAATCCATGACAGTAAACCAGTGTTGCAAGGTGACCACTGCTTCTAGTCATCGAGGGCTGTCGTGTGTTCATCACTCGCCAGCCCTGGGCAGAGATCAGTGAAGTCTTGTTATACCACAGACTTGGGAAAGGTAATATCTGCTGCAAAGCATTTTTGCAGCTTTTTTGTAAAGGTCTCTGATTCTACACCTTGCATGCTATGTTATGGTATGTTATGGTATTTTGTAAAGTTCTTGGTTAGTCCGAAACTGAGTGTCCCCACGCTAGGAAGTCAAACTGCCAGGTTTGCAAGGAAGCCAGGTTTCAAGCTTTTTTCGATAGGTCAGTACTGAACTTTCCTGCCTTAGGTCAAGTGGAAGAGAGTTCCACAGTTTGCAGGCCAAGAAGCTGCAGGAGCGGCCGTCCATCCAAGCTCTTTTCACCCTCTGCACAACTACTAGCCTGGTTGCAGTAGATCTAAGACATCTGTTAGGTCTGTAGGGCTTAATCAGTGTATGAGGGCAGTGAGTGCCTCTGTTGTTTAGAATTGTATGGCAGAAACAAAGGGCTTTAAAAGATACTCTTGTATTAATCGGGGGCATGCATGCACCTTCGAAAAAGTAATTGTGAGAATTAATGCCTCGTGTTATACCAACATCCTCTCTTGTTCGCAGCAAGCGGGATACCTTCAAATTGTTAAAATGTGACCAGTGTATGCTTGTGCCTTGGGTGAACTCACTCATTTAGTAGCTACAGAGGAGACTTTGCAATGAGTAATTAAACATTGACAGCGCATGTTTTATCACAAATTACAGTGTTTTTTCACCTTTTTTATATCATTCATCGTAATATTAAATTTTGGTAGTTTGGTAGTACTTGTTCTAATCAATTTCCAGACTGACGTCACAGGGTTTTCATTCATACTAGCTTGTGAGGGGGCGTGTGTGTGGGGCGAGGGGCTTCTGGATGGCATCATCTTGGGGTGAATATCCAAATAATGGTTGGAGTTGTCTTTAGTCTCAATGGTTCCTCACAAAGGTTTTTGCGCCTTGCACTGCTTGGAGGAAGGAGAATCAAATCCTATGACGTGTGAGGCCTTTTCTCAACAGCAGTTTCTGGGGGCAGGGGAGTGTACTTCCGGTAAAGGAGATAACCATCCTTAAGAGCATACCGACTTACTAGAGAGAAAGGAATCAGGAAATAAAACTTCTGTGTGCCATTTGACCGTTCGATAGCCCACGTTATTGGGGTGGTACATTCATTTACAAGAAGTGAATTGGCTGTGATATGCAGCAATATCAGGGCATTTTGACAGAAGCTTCGCCCGACTACTTTTTGCTCTGCCTCTGACAAAGAGGTGGGCAAAAACAATGAAAACAAGGCATCCCACAGCCATTTAGGGTCCTCGATAGATGTTCTTGGCTAACAGCGACTGTCGTGTTCAATTACCGAGGTGAGGCTTCACCGAGCCCATCCTCGACAGCCTTGCGGCCTCGTTATGTACTGTGAGGCTGAAATGTTGAACGGAGAGCGGGAGTCCTAACTGAGAGACTAACAGCACAGTCCATTAGCGGTAAGTAATAGCACTCAGCTCTGCGAAGGCACTTTCCAAGGGCATGCGTGGTTCCTTCCATAGGTCACGCTGTCTCTTTCAATGCTGCTTGCTTCCTAGCATAGTCTTGCCTGCCTGCACTCTGTCTGCCTACACATGGCTTTGTCAAAGCCTTGGTACTTACCTTTTGCTCCACTGACTGTGATGAGAAACTGCAGAAGGTGTTTTACCCAAATATAATATGTTGGGTACCTAGCAACCTTGTGCCTGCAACCCTGTGTCTCATCTTCTGCAACTGTTGGTAAATGGGATAATCTCACACTACTAAGGGTGAACGCATGGCTTAGGGTGGGTGGTTGTTTATCCCATTGACTTCCAACTTAATTAAATGTGGAATTGCGATTATCGACTCTAAAATATGTGTGTTTGTGTGTGTCTGTGTGCGTCTGTGTATGTGTGTTATTAATTTGAAAGAAATATGCTCAAAGTGGGTAATGGTTGATTACTTGATCAGTAACATATCAAAGTAATAAAAGAATTATTAAAAATTCTCTAAAAAAAATTATGTTGATTGCTTATTATAGTTACAATTCAAAGGCTTAACACCACAAATATTTCACAGTTATGATTATTTAAGCCCCCTCAATGCACGCTTCTTGACCTCACACATGGCATTACAAATGACATCACAAATGACATCATCCATGGCTTCTGATGTGGCAACACATTTCATATAACAAGGGGAACAAAGGCTGCTGTAACTTCCTGACAGATGTTAAAGCGGTTGTACAGCTGCAACAGTAAAACTTTCAAAACCAAATGTCCCCGCAGAATATTTATATAGTGGACAATAGCGCCTGTGATTTGACTCACAATGCATAATGCGTTTACATGCGGCTGCTGTGGTTGCACTCACAATGCATAATGCGTTTATATATGGCTGCTGTGGTTGCGCTCACAATTCATAATGAGTTTACATTAGGCTGCTGTGGTTGCACTCACAATGCATAACTCGTTTACATACAGCTGCTGTGGTTGCACACACAATTCATAACGCGCTTACATACGGCTGCTGTGGTTGCACTCACAATTCCTAATGAGTTTACATTAGGCTGCTGTGGTTGCACTCACAATGCATAACTCGTTTACATACAGCTGCTGTGGTTGCACACACAATTCATAACGCGCTTACATACGGCTGCTGTGGTTGCTCTCACAGTCCATAATGCGTTTACATATATGGCTGCTATGGTTGCACTCACAAGCATAATGCGTTTATATACGGCTGCTGTGGTTGCACTCACAATTCATAACTCGTTTACATATGGCTGCTGTGGTTGCACTCACAGTGCATAATGCGTTTACATATATGGCTGCTGTTGTTGCACTCACAATGCATAATGGTTTATATACGGCTACAGTGGTTGCACTCACAATTCATAACGCGTTTACATACGGCTGCTGTGGTTGCACTCACAGTGCATAAAGTGTTTACATTTATGGCTGCTGTTGTTGCACTCCCAATGTATAATGGTTTATATACGGCTACTGTGGTTGCACTCACAATTCATAACACGTGTACATACGGCTGCTGTGGTTGCACTCACAATGCATAATGCATTTACATACGGCTGCTGTGGTTGCACTCACAATGCATAATGCGTTGATATACTGCTGCTGTGGTTGCACTCACAATTCATAATGCGTTTACACAAGGCTGCTGTTGTTGCACTCACAATGCATAATGTGTTTACATATATGGCTGCTATGGTTGCATTCATGGTTCATGATAATTTTACATATGGCTGCTGTGGTTTCACTCACAATGCATAAAACGTTTACATGCGGCTGCTGTGGTTGCACTCACAATACATAATGTGTTTATATACGGCTACTGTGGTTGCACTCACAATGCATAATGCGTTGATATACTGCTGCTGTAGTTGCACTCACAATGCATAATGCGTTGATATACTGCTGCTGTAGTTGCACTCACAATGCATAATGCGTTGATATATTGCTGCTGTAGTTGCACTCACAATGCATAATGCGTTGATATACTGCTGCTGTAGTTGCACTCACAATGCATAATGTGTTTACATACGGCTGCTGTGGTTGCACTCACAATGCATAATACGTTTATAAATGGCTACTGTGGTTGCACTCACAATGCATAATGCGTTGATATACTGCTACTGTGGTTGCACTCACAATTCATAATGCGTTTGCACAAGGTTGCTGTTGTTGCACTCACAATGCATAATGCGTTTACATATATGGCTGCTATGGTTGCACTCATGGTTCATGATACTTTTACATACGGCTGCTGTGGTTGCACTCACAATGCATAACACGTTTATATACGGCTGCTGTGGTTGCACTCACAATGCATAACACGTTTACATGCGGCTGCTGTGGTTGCACTCACAATGCATAACACGTTTACATGCGGCTGCTGTGGTTGCACTCACAATGCATAACACGTTTACATGCGGCTGCTGGGGTTGCACTCACATTACATAATGTGTTCACATAAATGGCTGCTGTGTCAGGTACAGAGTTAGGGTACAGTTTATGACGCAGGCCCAGTGGGATCTTTGGATGGAGCGTAGCCTTCTTCAACCTCACGGTTCCTGTCCCCCACCACCAGAGCCTGGCTATGTCCAGCAGCTTCTGGACTCAGGGTTTCCTCTGTTGGCTATCCCCTACACCCCGGCTCCCTGCCTCTGATCTCCAGGTCTATTAATTTACATCCTGGTTAACACACACCTAAAGGTTTGGTTGACAAACTAGGAAAAGGTTTCAGGAAAACGCTATTTTAATATTAACTTTTTTATTCAGGGGTAAAAGCCATTGTAGCCCAGAGGTATGTTGTGGCCCCCCTTAGATTTGCGGGTGCTCATCTTGCACCCACAGGCCCCATGGATTCTTTCACAAATCTGTTTGTGAACCAGGAAACCCAGCTCGGGAACCTAATAACTGCAAGCAGGCTAGCCCGGTCCGCTCTCCCCAGCGGGTTCACGAACCAGGTAACTCTGTTCGCTGGCTCTGCTTTACTGATTACTCTTTCCAGGGGGGAAACTGTTTTCAATCCACTAGTATGTGCTCTCGTTCCTCCTGAGAGTAGGGTGCCCTCCTCTCTCCCCACATAGGCCCAAAAAAAAATAGTTTCACAATGAGGTTCTCGAACATGAAGAGGCGGGGCGTGACTATGGAGTCGCAGATAGAAAATAGAAGCATCCAATCACCAGATCCGGCTCTTCATTCATATGTGTATCCCTCTTACATTGTTCTCTGAGCATTAAAAGAAAACGACACTAGAGATTTTCACCAAACCCCAAAAAAAGGATTTTGAAGCAGGAGCAAGCCCTACATTCATAGCAAGGTGTAATTTTGTGAAGCTGTAGTTACTGTGCACTTGAGCAAACATTTCTTTGGGACTTGGAGTGAGAAACTTAAACTCTGAGAGCCGTTTTGCACCCTCGCCTCAACTTTAATCTATACATGCCAAGCTTTCCAACATCAAACTTACGCGCATGT
The DNA here is from genome assembly GCA_963921515.1 of Calotriton arnoldi. NCBI lineage: Eukaryota > Metazoa > Chordata > Amphibia > Caudata > Salamandridae > Calotriton > Calotriton arnoldi. The sequence goes on along the minus strand of CAWUFW010000210.1, from coordinate 2,656,457 downwards.
ATCATTTCTGGGAAAATCGCACGCACATTCTCCAAATGGACCTAAAGGTATTAGGAACCAAGACATTCACTCACTACCTCTAACCGTGTAAAGCAGAGTATTACATCTTCACCTGTAGCACGTTAGGGTACAACAAGGTACATCACAGAGGGAAGACACATGCAACAGACACAGCGGTCATGATACAGTCCTAGAAAGTTCATCCTATGGAATACCAGTTACACATAAACATACCCCCCACGCACACATCATCACATACACACAGTCACAATCGTGATTTTTCACACATCAGTGCATATCATTAAGCATACACCTTGGACTGCTTGAGAAAAGTGCCCCAGGCAAAGGCATTTGTACCTCGTTTTGCACTTCTGGGCACTTCCCAAAACGGGAGCTTACTGACTACACTCAAGGACAGACTTACTGCATCACACGGTCTCCAGAAATGTCCCCCGTGTGCTTCCCCAGGGCTATGGTCCTGTACTCCACTGGTGAGTGTTTGGTGGTGCTACTGAGGAGAGGAGGGTGATGTGGCCGTATTACAGAGGTTCTTGTGAACTCGGGTCACTTTAGCAATATAGGAGGGGCTGCAGCTGCTTGTGAAGTCTCTTCTTTGTTAAGGATCACACCAGCGCACACTTTGTGCAACTGCGATCAGAAGGGGCCGTTGTACCGTGCAAATGAGGGAACGCTTTGCCCATGCGCCTGCGTCATATTACAGATCTGAAAACTGAGGTGGCCTGGTGTGCAAAATAATGATGGATTGCGATGCGGCACGAGTGATTGTCAGTGGCTGAGATTAATTCAGGCATTCCATCCATCACTTTTTGTATACATTGATATTTCAGATGTGGGCACAGATGCAAAGGAGCTGTTGGGAGGTTCACTGGTGTGCGAGCCCTCTCTGGCTTCCCCTGCAGGCAGGTGCAGTAATGTGCCACATCCGCAAGCAGGGGGGTGCCTTTACTCCTCTTCAGAGAGAGACCAATTCAATCTGTGGCTCTGTCTTTCAACAATGTGCTCACCTGAGCAGAAGTGCATACCTCTGCTGAAGACAGTCTGCATGTATTACATGGAGGGCAGGCCAGCGTGCAGCACAGGCATGTGCTCCCAACCGCGGGACTATCAGGAATATGGCGGTCCACTAGATTCCATGAGGCTAGGAGAACATCTTAAAACATAGCTGGTGTTTGGCTTAGGTGAGAGAGGAAGATGAAGGCAGGGATGAGGTGTGCATGTTAAACGCAAGGAGTCAGGCAAGAAGAGTGCCCAGATGCAGTGCTGAATTTGAAAATCAATAAGTCCCGGGGCCCTCGTCAGGAGGCCACCGCAGCTTGCACCACCCATTGCCACTGCCATCGCTGCCAATGACAGTATCAACACAACTACTAGCCATCACACTCCTAAAAGCATGACAATTCGGACTGTTTTAGGCCCCAAAGCTATAAGGATGGCCTGGGTGGCAGGTGGAAGGTATTGGTGTTTTAATGTATATTGAAAACCAAACAACCTCTGTTCTTTAAATTACACAAACAGAGGTACCATGTGGTAGCTATCATAAAAGCTTCTGTTGACAATTAAGTGCCAGTGCCGAGCACCGGTAACCACCAGCTCAAATTAAGCACTGCCTGGATGCATATGGACATCCCTTGGTACAATGCTCCTGTGGATGCGAGGAGTTAGCATTGGAATCCGACCAGTGCGAACCATATTGCAATAGTGTACATATGCCTCAACACGCACTCATGCCAGTCCCGCCATGAGAATCAGTTGGCAAGTGGTGGAAGGTTCGGATAGGGTGGAAGGGGAGCTCTGCTTTGAAGATGACACCCATCTTTGTTATTTTTTGAGATTGAGGCTGGCGCTGGTAGCAGGAAAAGAACAAGTTGAATGGGTCCTATTATGAAATGCAAACAGGCAGAGGTCAAGGCGCATATTTCATCACTTTTGCTCTGACGTTAAAACGTCAGAGCAAAAGTGCTCTATGCAGTCGGAAAATGTCTGGAAAAGAGGTGGTGGTGGTGGGAGGGAGAGGGTGAGGGGCAGGCGCGCAACGCCCATAAGGCTAAAAGGGCTTCAGCCCCCCCTTCTTCCCCCGCCTCCCCCCTGTCAGGTGTCTCAGCCCGGGCTGCTGCTTTCGAGCAGCTGTGGGCTCGGCTGGGCAGTGCCTGGAGTCTTATCTCTGGCACCCCCGAGTTTTTCACAGGTCTTCAAAGACCATTTGCATATTTACATACCTTTGTAAACTGGTTATGGAGGCCTTGTTTTTTTTCTGGTTCCATTAACCCCTGGGCCCCCACTCTGCCTATTCCTTAAGATTTTACATTTACTGCGGTAGTGTGAGAATGCATTTCATGAAAAGGAATATAAAGTAGGGTTGCCAAAAGAAAAATGCCAGCCATGTGGTGTTTAAAGAGCCTGCAAAGATCTTGTCTTCACACTAAATAGAGTTCTAAATAAAATAAAGTATGTATTCATTTGTAATGTGACTTTTCTGTCTTTGTTCCCTTTAATTATCAGTCATGGATCCTTCAGGTAGCCCTAGAACACAATTTAAAGTGCTTACTATGTGTATGTGCAGTTTAAATGTGCACAGATAAGTGCTAAAAATATGGCTTTAGGTGACTGTTTATTTTTGTACCGTCTGGGTCATCAAAATAATGAGCAGGCAACAGTCGTGGCTGGCATGGCTCGCGGGTGGCGGGGCGGGTGGGACGCTCGGGGGGGGATTGGGAAGGTTAAGGGTCGCGCATAATTTTTTTAAAAATAAAATAAACTTACCGTTGTGCCGGGTCCCGCATCTTCACTGCTGCTCTTCTCCGGACGGAAGCACAGCCAGGCCCCACTAACCAATCCCAACGCTGCATGTAGCGTTGTGATTGGTAGGCACCCAGGCTCCCCTGACCAATCACTACGCTGCAATGCAGTGGTATGATTGGTTGTGAGTGTCCTGGATGGACGCTCAACCAGGGAATGGGAACCTGGACTTGTTCTCCATGCAGGCTGTAATGCAGCCTGCATGGAGACAGGGGAAAGTGTAATAGAGCGAAATGTTCTTGTGAATTGTAGGGGTGCATCATAATCACTGACAGTCCGCACCCGCATGTACTCAGACATATATTCGTATATATTCAGTTGTATATTCATGCATGTTTAGTAAAGAATGAATAGTTCACTGAGATAAAGTGAACTCAGCAGTATAATTGTGTTATGATCATTATGTAATGTAATGCTTATTGAATTGTGTGAACATAAGGCATAGAGAAATTAGTTCGTGTGTAATTCAATGGCAGTAGTTTAAACGTGCACCATATTAAAGTTGCACATGTAATTCATTTTCGCATATGATTTGTAATGGAAATGCTTATGGGGAAAAGTAAGATGTGTGTTTAAAAGTTATATGTAAAGGCCTGTCTACATATATGCTTAGGGAAGGCCTGGTTTATTCTTATGTTAGCTTATTTTGTAGGCAGAGAAAAGTTTCTCTTGGTAAGGCTCTCTGGGAACAACCGGTAGATTTAATTAGCACAGTAGAAGGTTTCTGTTGAACGTATCTTTGTTGCAGGTGCAAGGACACATGTCTCGTTAGTAAAGACTAACTCTTTGTTTTCAAAAGTTAGAGAGATGGGAGGCATGGTACGGGGAGTGCAATGGAATTTAGGGATGATACTTTCAGCGGAGAAGGTGCCTGGGACTCAAGGTCATCGCAACCGTCCAGGATGAAGTAACCATTTTGATGGAAAAGTACAAGAAAGAAGACCTGGCCAAGGAGGCGTGACAAAGGCGTGTACAATTGTATTGGGGTTTTTGTATTAGGGATAGTGCCCTGAGGGAGGAGGCTAGAGAAGAGGTAGGGGAGACCAGAGAGGAGGACAGAGCGGAGCTTAGGTATTATGTGACTGCACTTCTTAGGAAGTCTTCACAGCTGACACCTTTTATTCACTCTTGCCTTTGAAAATCGTTATGCAGGGATGTCACTAAGTGTTAGTGTAGGGACAGCAATTGATTTAAAGCTTGCTTAGATAAATGAAGAGCAACGTAGAAATTGGAGCAATCATAGCTTGGTTGATCCTTCTAGAACTTTCTATTCTCTTTATTCTGAGTCGGATGAGACTCCTGCGTAGGTTATTATTTGTATTAGTGCCCATCTATTTCTTTAACCTCGTGTTGAGGTGCTTGCATGTTCAGTTATTTTTGGCGATAATAAATTCTTAAACTTGAATTCGGAGTCAGTGGTCCTTTCAGACAAAATGAATGCTGTTATATAACCAGATGAGATTCTCTCCTTTACACTATTCAACAGGTAAAAAGATCTTGGCGACCAGAAGGTTCTTATAGATAATTAGATAAGAATCGGCGTTATCAGTTGGTAGCAGAGTAGGATGGTTACCTTTGATGGTAAGGGGAGATCTAGAGCAAGATAGGAGATTAAGTTGCCCCATAGAGCCCGAGTGACGCAGATCCAGAGGACCGCGGGAGAAAGATGTCGGAGGTCGTTGAAAACTGACGGAGAGTGACGGTGCGGCGGAAGTAGCAGTTCGTGGTAGAGTGAGTATGAAAAGAGTGGTGTTTGGTAGATTGCGGTGTTTTATTGTTGTGTGATGTCTTGCGGAGTTGGAACGAGAGTTGTGTGATTGAGAACCGGACCGTGAGCGCGCGCGGGACCGGGAGATTTATTGTGGTGTAGAATACACCCAGAGTTGAGAACGTTGACCAGAGGTTGTGGGGGTCACGAGACGTCATTGACAGACCCACTGAAGATAGGGAACACATGTGTGAGTGTGTGAATAACCAACGCAGGTCGTAGGTTATTGTGTGCAGAACATCGAGTGATTGAATCCTATCGAGTGTGTTAGAGGCGATTGTCCGGTCGTTTCGCGGACAGACGGTTGCCAGATTGAGGTCAACAAGCTCAAGAGGCTGATCGGTCATTGGTAAGACTGACGGTCAGAGAGGTAATTGTTCGGTAGGACGGACATTATTTCAGAGTATGATTGGGACAGGTGCGAGAGAGAACGAGTGAATTAGAAAGGAGGGGAACTGCTGCGAGCGGAGGAAAAGTGACGTCAGACAAGTGCCGCGCTGCGATAGGCCGGTTGGTGTGAGCCGCGCTGGCATTGGTGGATTGAAATCAGGAAATAAAAGCTGACATTTTTGAGTGCAAATACAAAGTTGATTCATCATGAAATGTTTTAAAGTTTTACGGGAACTTTGTAGAGGTGATCGACATGTGGTTACTCGGGAAGGAGAGGAAGCTCCTCCCGAGGATACGCCAGCACATTATATGGCAAAGAATGTAGGATTGCATACTATAATATGGCTTGAGAATTGGCATAAAATGACAGAAGGAGAAGGAGAACTGTCTTTCCCACGCTATGGTACTTTTAGATTAGAGGTGTTGTACCAGCTAAAAAGTATAATGGCTTCTTTACGACCACTACCTAGACCGACACAGTTTGAGGCGCTACATGCGTGGATTAGAGCAGCGTACGATAGGAGGAAAGACAAGAGCCAGGAAAGGGTGAAGAAATCGGTCAGGGCATTTCAAGATGCAAGGTGGGATGCACTGGAGAAAAGGTGGAGAGTGGAAACAATCGAGGGAGATAAGTTATACCCATTGCTAGTGCAAAATGGAAAGATTATAAGAATCGATGAGGACGACAGTGATACAGACGACAGCCTGTTAGATAGGTTGCTGGCAGAGAGGCCACCACCATTTAATCCAGATTCAGAAGAGGAAAAGCCGACCCCAGCAGTAACAATTGATGGGAGCCAGAATCAGACTAGCATGAGAGTAGTGGGAAGGATTTCCACAGGAACAGAAGGGGCAACGACGTCTATGATAACACAGCCTCCTGTTGGGAGCACAAGATTACCGGACTCCTTGACAGTACCGGTTACCATTGGCCCTATAGTACCGGTATATGACCCAGACCGAGTGAGAGAAGGGAGCTCCGCACAGATGGGAAGGGAAGAAGTAACCAGCGAGAGCGGGAACGGGTTCGGAGTACGAGTGGTTCATTTCCCAAGACCAGGGGAGACAAGTACGCCGTTACCGGCTACGGCAGACTCTTCCTTTAGACAGGAGGAGGAGAGACCGGTCAGACCGAGGTCTTTGCAGGAATCCAAGTCAGCTTTGAGGATGTGGACACCAACAGTAACAAACCAAGAGGATAGGATGCCAGGAGATAGGGCACAAAACATCTCGGAAGACAGACCAAGTTCCAGGAATATGATGGAAGGGAATAGGTCACAAGGACAGAATGGTGACTGTGATGAGCGAGATGGTTCAACTTGTCGAGAAGTACTGAGGAGTGCAGTACAGGCAAGGTTGCTAGACGTAGTAAGGTTGAAAGCAGAGGTAGACGAGATGATCAGTGGGGGTCTGCCTCTGGAAAGGATAGAAATTTATGGATCAGATGAGCTGCTGTTTGTAGCAAAAGATGTGACTCGAAAAGCTAGAATGGCACATGATAGATTGAAGGAATTGGCCAAAAGATATGAGGTAGACCTGAACAAAACTAAAGCGTTGCAGGGACCGCATAGATTACAATACAGTGACCAGGAGCTGGAGGAGAAAAGAATCACAGGATTAAGGACACACACCAGAGACCTGATTGTAGGAATGAGAATATGGATTTTGTTGGACAAATGGGAAGAAAGGTGGTCCAAGAAGAAACCAGCAAAGAAAGCTGAGGGGGAAACGCCGCCTCCAGGAGGGGGGCGACGGGTGTTGGAAATTTTCCTTTACGGGAAGTACAGAATGGAGGGTATGTGCATGTGCCGTGGAATAGAGGTGATTTGGCTGCATTTACAAATGATTTTCCTCGGCTGAGGGAGAAACCAGTAGAGTGGTACAAGCAGGTTGAGCGGTTTGTAAAAATTTCAAAAGTATTGTGGATTGATTTGAACACCTTGTTTGACATAGTGGTACCGGGAGATTTGTGGACAGCTTGTAAAGTCGCTGTCGAGTGGCCGACTTCGGAACCTGAAAGGGAGCCGGTTACAAATGGCCCATCACCCTTAGTAATGAAAAAGTATGAGCAGGTGATTACATGGCTAAAACTGAAGATTTCACCCCAAGACATAGATTGGGTTAAGATAGATCGGACTGTACAGGAACCCAAAGAAACGGTGCATGAATATTATGAAAGACTTCTGCAAGCTTTTAAACAGTATAGTGGGTTAGATATCTTGGACCCCAAGGATATGGGACAGTTTGTCTCAAAGTTTGTACTGGGTCTGAGAATGGAAATCAGCCTCATGATACAGCACCATTTGATCTGCTGGCAGAACAAGCCGTTAGATGAAATTTTGAGGTATGCGAGATACTGTAGTGATGAGGTGGAATCAAAACATCGGAAGCTAAAAGATAAATTGATGCTTGTCCAGATGCAGACAGCACAGGGTCAGCCTAATGGAGGGACCCTAGGAAGAAAACAAGGAAATTCCCAGGGGAACCAGAATGGGCAAGGCCAGGGAAGGGGAAAACCAGTAGACCCCAAGACAGGAGTGGACGTGGCCACACTGAAGAAGACCACGGCGTGTCATCTTTGTCGCCAGGTCGGACATTGGAAACGCGAGTGTCCTTTGAACCCAGTTAATCAGTTGCAGGAAGAGGAAGAGGGGCTCAGGCACCCGCGCAAGAGGTAGTTAACACAGTGACGAGGCCTAGGACGATGAAAGGGGGGTATACAGCTCTCACGCCCAGGTTCCCCAGGCTCCAAGGATTACACAAGGAATACGAACGTACCAACAGATGCCCCTGTTTGAAGACTATGACGAGAGTAGCTCAGACCCTTTATCCTGACGGTGCCTGAGAGGGGAGGAAGACTGCACGCTTGGAGCGGTCTTGGAGGTAGACCAGAGAGGACCTTTTGTGGAGGCAGATATTGAGGGTCATCCTGCCACACTTTTGGTTGATACTGGTGCTACCCGGTCTACTGTGAGATCAGCAGTAGTCCCTAACCTACCCCTCTCGGGACAATCAATCCAGGTTGTTGGAGTAGCGAACAAGAGAATAAGCAGCCCATTGACAGAACCGATCTTAGTAAAGATAGGTTCCTTCCAAACTAGACATCAGTTTGTAGTGTGTGATACGAGTCCAGTTTGCCTTTTGGGAAGAGATCTGTTGTGCAAGTTGAACTGCACGATTTATTGTACGCCTCAGGGAGTGGAGGTCCAGACGAGAGATGACGATGCTGACTTTAAGGTTACCAATCAGCATCTATGTATAGATCTGTACCCAATGGTGACTGTGGAAGAACTTCCACCTGATTTGAGAGACGCAGTGTCATCTGTGGTGTGGGATTTCGCAGGCGATGAAATAGGTCTAATCAGAGGGGTTGAACCAGTGCGGATTGAGGTGAAACAGAATGTTGATTTCCCCAGGACACCTCAATACAACCTGTCGCCAGAAACGATTGCAGGGATAAAACCTGTGATCGAGACTTTCATTGAGAAAGGCATTCTGAAAGAGATCAGAGGTAGCCCCTGTAATTCACCCATTATGGGGCTACAGAAACCGAGCGGGAAATACAGGATCGTGCAAGACCTGCGAAAGGTCAACACGATAGTTGTCCCTTGTTGTCCAGTGGTACCGAATCCTTCAGTAATACTGTTCCAGATCCCATGTGAAGCTGAGTGGTTTACGGTTATCGACCTGTGTCAAGCCTTCTTTTCGATACCGCTCCATGAGGAAAGCCAATTTCTTTTTGCGTTCAGGCTGGAAAATCGCGTGTTAACATGGTGTCGTATCCCTCAAGGGTATACGGAAAGTCCATCGATCTTTAACCAGATCCTGAAAAAGAATCTCGAGAGTCTTGTGTTGCCGCAGAACTCAGTCCTCGTGCAATACATAGACGACTTGCTCATTGCCTCAGAAACAGAAGATGCTTGCAGAATTGACACTGTAGCTCTGTTGAACCACTTAGCAGAGAATGGACATAAGGTGTCCCCGAACAAGCTGCAGTACTGTTTGAATGAGGTACAGTACTTGGGACACAGATTAGAAAAAGGCAAGAGGAAGGTGTCACCAGACCGAATCGAGGCAATAATGAGTATGTCAGTACCCACCACACAGAGAGAAGTTAGGATGTTCCTGGGAATGGTCGGCTACTGTCGACAGTGGATTCCTAGTTTCTCCTTGAGAGCAAAGCCTTTGCAGAGGCTTACGCACAAGGATGTGAGTGATCCGGTACCATGGGACGAGGAGTGCTTGATGTCATTCCTGAAACTGAGAGAGGAATTGTGCAGTGCTCCGGCACTGGGAATGCCTGATTACAACAAGGCCTTTTCATTGTTCTGTTATGAGAGGGAAGGATGTGCATTAGCAGTCTTAGCTCAGAACCATGGAGGTGTCCGTAGACCAGTTGCCTATTTCTCAGCTACTCTAGATCCAGTAGCTTCTGCGTTGCCCGGATGTCTAAGATCCGTTGCTGCAACAGGTGTCAGCATTGAAAGATGTGAAAGCATTGTAATGGGACATCCATTGACTGTACATGTGCCACACTCGGTTGAGTTATTGATGACCAGGACCAAGACTCAGCACCTAACGAACAATAGGTTAACGAGGTACGAGCAAGTCATACTTGCCGCAGAGAATGTGACTCTGAAGAGGTGCTCTGTCTTGAACCCTGCGACATTGATGCCTACACCGAACGCAGATGATGAAGATTGTGCGGACCATGATTGTCTCGATGTGACCGAGCTTTGCACCAAACCGAGACCTGACATTGTCGATGAACCATTGGCTGACCCAGATGAAATTTTCTTTGTCGATGGTTCATGCTTAAGAGACAGTGTGGGGCAATTGAGAGCAGCGTTTGCTGTATGTACCATTTCAGGAGTGGTCGAGGCTGCTTGCCTAGAAGGAGTACGCTCCGCGCAGGTAGCTGAGATCATTGCCTTGACCCGTGCCTGTTTGGCCGCTGATCGAATTCGAATCACGATTTACACTGACAGCCAATATGGGTTTGGTGTGGTGCACGACTTCGGGCAGTTATGGTCTCAGAGGGGATTTTTGACATCATCTGGCTCACCAATTCGGAATGGAGAATATGTAAGACAACTGTTGGATGCACTACAGCATCCGAAAGAAATTGCTGTTGTAAAGTGTTCCGCCCATGGGAAAGGGGAGGACTTTGTGTCATTGGGTAATAATTATGCGGACGAGGTCGCCCGTTTCTGTGCAGAACAAGGATGCATATTCACAGATAGATACGCAGGGGAGAGCCAAGAAAGAACCGAGCTCAGCATAATGTTGGCCATGGCAGACACTTGGGAAGAGCTTAAGCGATTGCAGGATGAAGTTTCAGACCAGGAGAGAGAGGGATGGATCAAAGCTGGTTGTGAGAGAGGAGATGTGGATGTGTGGGTATCCAACGATGGGAGAGCCGTATTACCAGAAGAATTGTTGAGTCCGATGGCAAGGCTGATACATGGACAGGCACATCTTGGTAGAGACGCAATGATGAGGGTGTTTAGACAAACGTGGTACAACCCACGATTTCGAGCAATGGCTGAAACAGTGTGTCAAAGGTGTGTTACGTGTCAGCAGATGAACGCTGGAAAGAAAACTGTAGTTACATTGAGTCACATTGGGAGGTCAGGTGGGCCTTTCAACAGGATACAGCTCGACTTTGTGGAAATGCCTAAGTGTAATGGGTTGAGGTACATTTTAGTGCTGGTATGTGTATTCTCACGGTGGGTGGAGGCTTACCCAACACGCAGGTGTGAGACACTCACGGTGGCTAAGTTATTGTTGAGGGAGCTCATACCTAGGTTCGGGATCCCGACCTCTTTGGAATCAGATAGAGGAAGGCACTTCCACAGTGAAATCATGAAGTTACTTTGTGCTGCATTGAATATTGACCAGAGACTCCACTGTAGTTACAGACCAGAGGCTTCTGGGATGGTGGAACAAGTTAATGGAACTTTGAAGGCCCGGATGGCAAAAATGTGTTCTTCGACATCCCTGAAATGGCCCGACGCTTTGCCGCTCGTGCTGATGAGCATGCGAAGTGTCCCAGACAGGAAAACCGGGTTGTCCCCCACGAAATTCTAATGGGAAGGGCAATGAGGTTGCCGGCAGTACCAGCTACAGCTTTGATAAGCATCACTGATGACTTGATTCTCGATTATTGTAAAGGACTCTCTGATGTGGTCCGTTCTGTATCCCAGCAGGTGCAAGCAGCAGTGGTCCCAGCCTCGAGTGATCTGTGCCACGACTTGTGTCCCGGAGATTGGGTGCTCGTCCGGAAGCACGTGAGGAAGAGTTGCTTGGATGCCCGTTGGCGTGGCCCGTATCAGGTGATACTCATCACGAACACAGCAGTAAAGTGTGGAGGATTGCCGAACTGGGTGCATGCCTCCCATACCCGCAGAGTTTCAGCACCCTTGGAAGAAACAGCTCCTCTCGTAAATGAAAATCCAGCCGATGTGGAAGGGCCACATGAGAGGACAAGTCAAGCTGTAAGGGTCGCTGACACAGCTGGTGGTGCACTAGAGCAAGCTGAAGGGGGTTTCCACAGTTCGAACCCTGACTCAGACACCGAAGACAGAAACGGTGCAGTGGGCGGAGAAGAGTCAGATTCAGCAGAAAGAGGAAGTAGTGCACTGGGTATAGCAGGGGAAGGCAGACGAACGAACAGAAGTGCGGAAAGTTGGCCTGAAAGACAGAGGCGACGGAACTTGAAGTTAGCACCTGAAAGAGACCTTGCCCCAGTGTCTGAAGCATCTGAAACAGAGGCAAGCGACGAAGACCAGGCTCAAGATAGTCGGCGAAGGTCGAAAAGAACCAGAGTACCTTGTCGCAGATACTCTACCCCTGAGTGGACTTACACGGTGTTTGATGCAGGGGGTGGTGAGCACGGGAAGGCTGAGGTCAGTGCTGGTGGTCCGTCGGAGCCTGAATGTGGTGGTGAAGGTGGTGCTGCAGTTGCCAGGGCTCGAAGTAGAAGGAACACTGACCCTCACGGTTCCGAATCCCCCGCTTCTGAGTGAAGTTCGAAACTTGGTTCTGCATCGACTCGAATTTCCGTCTTTTGGGTTTGAGCCGTCTTCACATGAAATGGTAGTCTTGCGTCTTGAACTTTTGTATCACGTTCTGGTATTGCTTAATGAGGATCTTATTGTGGATCAACTATAATCTGTAAATAAAAGTCTGAAAGAAGAAGATAACCTAGGTCCGAGTGGAAGAAGAATAAACTTAGGGACTTTCCACAGAAGAGGAACGAAAACTAGGGAAGTCTTTTTCTGGACTGTGTAAATAAGATTGTGATCGAGAAGGGAAAATCCGGAGATTTCATGGTTGCCCGAGCTGGTTAAGCAAGTCACGAGTAAAGGACACAGAGACTTTTTCAGGGTTCATTGCTATAACCAAGACTTTTGAGAACTTTCGAAACCATGGAGCCGGGAGATCCCAATCGTAGGTCAAAGTGGATTGTAGGCGTTCTTATAAGTAGTGTGATAGTTTCTATAATCATAGTAATTATAGTCTCATATACTGGTTCGCAGGAGCTAGAAGTGCAGGGGTGCCAGGGACACCTACACCTACTACACCTAGCCAAAAGGGGGTAAACATGGGAGCTGACAGAGCTTTGCTATTAGAAGAAAGTCGTAGGTTGCATATAGATTTATCTAGGAGTGATTTTAAGCTTAACGCATATGCTAAGTTGCTATATGAGTATGTTGATGTGATGGATGCGAAAGATTGTTATGTGTGTATGCAGTTGCCTGCTTCGGTGGACGAGGGTATTAGGTACCACCATCTTCCACTGACTTATGGAATTTCATGTAGTCTTGTGCTTAGTTTATTTTATGAGAGAGATCAGTTTGAGTATTTCTTTTCCAATTTCGACGCAGTGCTTCCTGAAGTCCCAGCTTACAAGCATTTGAATAAGTATGATTATTATAAGACCGAGGATAGACTCAGGAAGTTCTTCATACCGAGTTTGGAATTGGATACAGCATTCGCTCACAGACACAATCTGACCTGCTCGATGTTAGATGTGGAGAAAAAGTTTGTAGATCAGGTAGAGGACAGGTATAGAAAGCTGACTCACTCACGAGATTTGGGGCATCACAGGCTTGATTGGACAGATGAAGAAAAGTTGCATAAGACGAAGGGAAGCTATGGTCCTATAGCGTTAGACAAAGAGCAGAGGGGTAAGTTGTGTATAAGGCGTTATCAGACTTACTACGAAAAGGTTGCAGTGGGACAAAGCACTTGTGATCACGTTTTCACCATGGCAGATGTGGCCAAAGATTTTCTCCAAGGTCCTGTACAAGTGATACCAACGGTGTATTATGTATGTGGGAAGAATGCTTATGTGAGGTTGCCTGCAAATTGGTATGGAACATGTTATTTGGCAATAATATTTCCAAAGATTTACCATACAGAGGATTTGGATCTTCTAGAAGGTGGGGAGCATTCAAGAGCGAGAAGAGCTGCAAGTGCAGGAATCGTTGTGGGGGATATCTTTGGAGCTATGATACCCAGTCTGGGAGTAGTCTTGAATGATGTGAAGATCCGGAGGTTAGCGACTGTGGTGGATGAATTTTCAATGAATACAGCAAAGTCATTGGTGTTGGTGGAAGGAGAGATGTTGTCGATAAGGGGAATGGTTTTGCAGAATCGCCTTGCTTTGGATGTCTTATTGGCAAAAGAGGGCGGAGTCTGTAAAATGTTGAAGGTTCAAGAGTGCTGCACTTATATACCAGACCGTAGCAAGGATCTGGAGAAATATATAAGTAACATCACTACAATCCACACAAAAATAGCGGATTTGACCGAAGAGGGAGCCTGGGAAAAGGTTGGCAAGGGTTTTGGTCAAGTGGGAGGTTGGTTTGCGAATCTAGGAAAGGGATTCCTTGGGTACTTTCTGAGACCCCTCCTTATCTTGGTGGTTTGTGTGGTTTGTTTGTGGATTTTGATCAAGGCCTACAAGTGGTATCGGGCAGGCCGAGTCAAGAGAGCTTTGAGGGAAAATGAGATGAGATTGGCAAGACTGCAGGACAGTCAATATCAAAGGCTCAAGAGCATGGAGAAACTAAGATCAGGGAAGATGGCAACGAGTTCTGTTTAGGTCGGTTCTTTCTCCAAGGGAGTTGAATGGAATGTGATGACAGGAGTCATCAAAGGGGGAACTGATAGAGCGAAATGTTCTTGTGAATTGTAGGGGTGCATCATAATCACTGACAGTCCGCACCCGCATGTACTCAGACATATATTCGTATATATTCAGTTGTATATTCATGCATGTTTAGTAAAGAATGAATAGTTCACTGAGATAAAGTGAACTCAGCAGTATAATTGTGTTATGATCATTATGTAATGTAATGCTTATTGAATTGTGTGAACATAAGGCATAGAGAAATTAGTTCGTGTGTAATTCAATGGCAGTAGTTTAAACGTGCACCATATTAAAGTTGCACATGTAATTCATTTTCGCATATGATTTGTAATGGAAATGCTTATGGGGAAAAGTAAGATGTGTGTTTAAAAGTTATATGTAAAGGCCTGACTACATATATGCTTAGGGAAGGCCTGGTTTATTCTTATGTTAGCTTATTTTGTAGGCAGAGAAAAGTTTCTCTTGGTAAGGCTCTCTGGGAACAACCGGTAGATTTAATTAGCACAGTAGAAGGTTTCTGTTGAACGTATCTTTTGTTGCAGGTGCAAGGACACATGTCTCGTTAGTAAAGACTAACTCTTTGTTTTCAAAAGTTAGAGAGATGGGAGGCATGGTACGGGGAGTGCAATGGAATTTAGGGATGATACTTTCAGCGGAGAAGGTGCCTGGGACTCAAGGTCATCGCAACCGTCCAGGATGAAGTAACCGTTTTGATGGAAAAGTACAAGAAAGAAGACCTGGCCAAGGAGGCGTGACAAAGGCGTGTACAATTGTATTGGGGTTTTTGTATTAGGGATAGTGCCCTGAGGGAGGAGGCCAGAGAAGAGTTAGGGGAGACCAGAGAGGAGGACAGAGCGGAGCTTAGGTATTATGTGACTGCACTTCTTAGGAAGTCTTCACAGCTGACACCTTTTATTCACTCTTGCCTTTGAAAATCGTTATGTAGGGATGTCACTAAGTGTTAGTGTAGGGACAGCAATTGATTTAAAGCTTGCTTAGATAAATGAAGAGCAACGTAGAAATTGGAGCAATCATAGCTTGGTTGATCCTTCTAGAACTTTCTATTCTCCTTATCCTGAGTCGGATGAGACTCCTGCGTAGGTTATTATTTGTATTAGTGCCCATCTATTTCTTTAACCTCGTGTTGAGGTGCTTGCATGTTCAGTTATTTTTGGCGATAATAAATTCTTAAACTTGAATTCGGAGTCAGTGGTCCTTTCAGACAAAATGAATGCTGTTATATAACCAGATGAGATTCTCTCCTTTACACTATTCAACAGGTAAAAAGATCTTGGCGACCAGAAGGTTCTTATAGATAATTAGATAAGAATCGGCGTTATCAAGTGCACATGACTGGTTTGGGCGGCCTGACAGGTCCCACTAAACAGTCATTGCACACTTAGGAGTGGGCATACCACTCCTCCCCTGCCCTGCTCCGAGAGCAGAGCAGCCCCGCCTACCTCCTGCACGCAAAGCAGCAGAACACGTCACAAAGCATAAAATGATAATAACTGGAAGTTATTATCATTTTATGCTTCTTTGCACTGCTTAAAAGCAGTGGGGGGCGATGCTCCTCCGCCATAGCAGACGAGCCGCCACTGGCTGCCAACCCTGATCACCAGACTGGAAGTTTGTTGCAGGATCAGCATATTACTTATTTCCTCCACCCTTGATCCCTGATTAATGCCATAATAGCAATAGTTTAACTGATATCTGAAAGCCGCCGTCAATAACATGCTGAGTTACTTCAAGTGTCTGGGAATGCACCCTGCATTCAGACAACTCACTCCTCATTCTCGCCCTTCACTTTCACGATCACCCTGCACTCACAGCGATCACAATGCACTCACACTGATCACCATGCACTAACACCATTCACCCGCTCACCCTGCACTCACAGTGATCACTTTGTACTCACAATGCACTTGTTCTGTTCACCCTGTACCTCACCCTGCAGTCCCACGAGCACACTACTCACCCTGCACGCATGTGACACTTCACTCTCCTGTCCCCCTCAATATGCAATCTCACTCAAACAAGCCCATCACTAACCATGCATTCATTCTTCCCACTCTGCACTTACTTCCACACCCAAATTCATATGGTCACCTCACTCACCCTGCAGTCACTCCTCTTACCCTACTCCCACACTGTCGCATCACTCACCGTGCACTCACATGGGCACTCCTGCCACCCACACAGCGCAGAGGTTTAATGTGCCTGCTACAAAGAACGTACACCATGCAGATCACAGAACTGAGTGTGAGTAAACTATGAGTAGCGCTATAAAAAAATGAAACGTTTGTCAGAAAGGTGCTATAGAGAGATGAGGTGCATTGTTGGTGAGTGGTAGTGAGGGAATTCATAGAGAAGGAGGAAATGGGGGAGGGGCGGCAGAAAAGACTGTTGCACTGTGTGCGACCAGTGCTAGAGCCAGTACTGGCTGGGAGTGTTAGCCCCCCCGAAGTTCGGATCTAGTTGCGCCCCAGGTGAGGGGATCAATGTGGGCTTGTTTCTGTCTGGTTGGTGCACTCTCTGCTTCCATCCCCACCCACACTGCTGTAGGGGTTGGAATAGGGGCCTAGCTGTTATGCTCCCCACAGCCCCTGCTCCAGCATCAGGAAAGACGGGCCTGGTGCTTCCGGGCCATCTGCGGACATTTCACCACCAGGGCAAACACCGACACACTCTCGACGCTGGTCTTTGCCTTGCATTGATTTCTGTTTTGAGGGTTTGATATGGGGTGCCCCCCCCATTCCCCTGCTCCACTCCGCACCCTGCCCTCCAGTATTTCGCCATCTTCAACTGCAGAGCTGTTTAATTAGGCACTGCAGTGCAGTCAGTGAAATGTCTGTCGGCAAAACAAACGGGGCACGAAGGCCGCTCCACCCCCCGCCCCCTGCCCGGGCCTGGAATTATCAAGTTTGAAGTTTGTAAACCCGAAAATTACAGCCAAGAGAGACTTGGAATTGCTGGTGGTGAGCAGTGGTGGCTGGCATCTACAGGGGGGAGGGGAGGGTGGACACGTAAACAAAACAAATATATATATAAAAATAAATGGGCTCGCACGCGCAAATAAAATTAAAATATATAAGAAACACTTAACTCACTATAGGACCTCCTCGCTCCTGACCTTGTCGCGACTGCAGTGCAGGCCCTAGCAACTCCTTTGATCAATCCTGGTGCTGCTCTCACCAGCATGAGACCAGCACCCTGATTGGAGGGAGCGGCCTGTTTCAGCGCTCCACAGTGCTCTGGAGGCCTGCACTTGCTCTAACCCATCTGTCTTAAGACAGCTGGGTTAGAGGTCTCAAAGTGCTCATGTCTGGCTGGCTGTCGCAAGACGGCCGGCCAAAGGGACAAGGGACATGCGCACTTTGAAATGAAGTGCCCGGCAGCCCACCCTCCTCCCCGTTGCTGCTCTCAGTAAGCCCGGCCCAGTCCAGACTCTCGGTTCGGGATGGGAGGCTGAAAAATAAAATGGTAATGAATTACAATTTTATTTTTCATCTCAGGGCATTTAAGTGGGGCGATGCTCCTCGTCTCCAGCGGAGGAGCCGCCCCTGCCTTAGGGATGTTTAAGGTGCAGAGAGATTCCTCCTCAAACTTGTTTCCAAAACATTGTAAGCAACCACTGAGAAATTTGAAGTGTGAGCAAACAGAACCCAAAAAGTAAGGTTTTGTAGAACGTAATGTCTCCGAAACTCCGCTTTTAGTGTGAGAAATTTCATGCAAAAGGGGTTTTTTGTTACTTTTCTTTGCCTTGCAAGAATTCACATGCACAAATGGCATTTTGTGATGTTTATAAAACTTGGATGGAAAACGGGTGGGATGCAAAACTGGCAATCCGTGCAAAACTATGATGATGAAATGTACATTTTTCTCACCCCTATAATCTCGCATTGAACATTTCACATACAAATTTTCTTAACAATGCAAAACATTACATTTTACACTCATTACAGGCAGTACATTTTAACGGCACTTGTAAAATTGCATCTTATGCACTCTTGTGTGTGCAGCAGAGTGAGGTGATCTCTCCCTTCTGTTCCTTTCAGGTCTAATATTTCTTCGTATTTTCAGGCTGTGGCTGATTGTGAATTGCTCACAGAAAGACCTATGAACTCTTTCGCCTTTAAAAAAAAAATAGACAGATTCTATGAAAATCTGTGGTTAAATAAATGCAAATGTTAGAACAGACAATAGAGAAAAATCCCTTGAAGTATTTTTGTCAAACTGTAACAACCAATTACTCATGACTCCTGAAAAGCGGTTGGGACGGTGTGATCCCAACCCCACCGTTTACATATACCTCTCTCCCAAGCGTAGGGAACAGGGCGAGTACTTAGAGCGCTCAATGCAAAGTAGTATTTTGCGTACAGAACATTCCAAATACAATGTAAAACTTTTTCAAGTACCTCTTTTCAAGCCTTAAGTAGTACATTTTTGCCACCACTAAGTGGCACCCTAAGTCTGTCTTATCAAAGCGCGTCACTTCCGACTGCTACGCTTGCCACGTTTTCAATGCTGTTTCCCATAGTATTGGAAACAATGCTTTTGTTCTTAACTAGTCATTTGAAAGTTTTTTTTACTGAAACAATACAAATCTGGCTCTCAGATCTCGATTGGTACCAATGGAAGACAGTGTTGATTGGAAGGTCTAATCCTTTTGAAACGCGGGGCTAGTTGTTATGGAGTGGGAAGCCCAACACTGTGCGGTTGTAGGTCCACGCCCCATGCGTGTCAAATCTACGCTCATTTGATGACAAGACTTGGAATGACTGGGAGGAAGGGTTTGGTCCCAATCACTCATATATGTACAGCCTATAGCCCACTGTGGAGACAGGTCTAGGGGTTTTATAAGTTTACAATTCCACTGGCAAAGTTGCAGTGTAATGAAATTGTGAAGTTTATGTAACTTCAGACAACTTTGACTCCATTTAAATTGCCGTGAAAAAGCATTTTATTGGATGTTTATGCTACAAAGTACTTTTGCAGTTTTTTTTCTCCTGCAAAATCTATGTTTCATGTGATTTTTCACTTATATTTATTTTTTAAAGTTTTCCACGTGAGGAACTAAAAAAATTGAAAAAGCGTAACTCCATCAGCTTCACACAACCGTATTCCAGGGGAGCAAAGACAAAGCATCTATTGGTGGAAGGCCTCGGCCTGGCTGGGTTACAATGGTGCCGGCCCTATTTGGTGACAGTTCTCGGCTCTTTGTATGTAGAGAGCAAGACACACTGGGTGGACTCCTATGTGTCGACTGGATAGGTCCAGATCCCACTGTTGGCAAGACTAGGCTCATTGGACGTAGGTCCAGACCCCACCAGTCATTAGTAACGGTCCTTTCATGGACAGCCTTAGAGCTGTTGGGTGGAAAGCTATGGCCATGTAGTGTTATGTATGTCCAGGGTACACTGGTGGGCACCCCACAGGCTGTAGTTGGTGAGCCTTAGAGCTACTGAGGGAAGGCCTTGACTCTGCTGTAGGGCCAGACCCCAGTGTTGGCTAATCTAGGCTCCTAGAAGGAAAGACCTAGAGATGCTGAGTGGAAAGACGTGGTCCGGTCCATTCAGGGACACTGGTGGACACTCTAGGCTCTTTAGCTGGCAAGACTAGGAGATACCAGGTGGAGACCAAATGCCTTCTGGGCAACATAGGTCCAAGCCCTACTGATGGCAAGCCTAGACCGATTGGATGTCACAGCTTGAAGTTCCAGGGTGGAGATTGAACTGTGCTACATTGTTCTAGTGTCTATTGGTGCGCACAAGGTTCACTAGCTGGGAAGACTGGGGCTTACTGGTTGCAAGCTTGTATGCATGCTGTTCAATATAGGCTTAACTCCCACTGGTATCTCATTGGATAGCATTTCTAGGGTTTGCTGGGTGAAAGGCCTGCAATCTGTTGTGCACTTAGGCCTAGACCCTACGGACAAGAAATAGAGTTATTGGGTAGAAAGCTATGGCCATGTAAGCCAAGGAACCGCTGGTAGACCCCAAGGGTCATTGACTGTCAAGACTAGGAGTTACTGGGTGAACCCCCATGGCACTGATGGGTAACATAGTTTCAAGTCCCACTGGTGGCAAGGTTAGGATCAATGAATGACAAGACTTGGAGCTGTAAGATGGAAAGCCATGGCCATGTAAGTCTAGGCGCCACTGGCGTACACTCTGGGCTCTTGAGGTGGCAAGGCTAGAACGTACAGAGGAGATGTTCATAGACTGACCGGGCAACCCAGGTTCAAGTCCTACTGGTGGCAAGTCTAGACTCAATAGATGATACAGCAAGGAGTTACAGGTGTACGGCTCGGCTCCTCCGGACTAGATAGTTCCATTGCGCTTTGGTAGCTACAAACATCCAGGTTCCAGTATTGATGAATTTATTTCGTTTTTCTTTGCTCCACCTCCCTCGCTGCCTCTTGTTCCTCTTTCTCCTATGCTACATTCTCAATACCAAGAGAGCTGGTGTCTTCTTGAAAGTAACATCACCTTGCTGACATAATGTTCATCTCTTCCCCTTAGGACGCCCGCGATGATTGGCTGTTCCTTTATAGTGGACCGACAGTACTTTGGGGACATTGGGCTGCTTGACCCGGGCATGGAGGTGTATGGGGGAGAGAACATCGAGCTGGGCATGAGGGTAAGTGACACATTCATAATGTGATGAAATGGCGACTGATGAGGGCATCTGTCACTTTATATACATGACACGTGTGACGGACGGACGGATACCATAGATTGTGTTGCCTTGTTTCATTTTCGTGGAACACAAATGTGTTGGAAGAGAATCGAAAATTCTTCCTAAATATTTTTAATTTTTTGCATACGTATCATGTATAAATGCATAACCTAAGATTCTGTACACTGCCCTGCCTATGTGCCCTTGGTCCTTGGATTAGAGATGCCGTCAAATTGAAAGCATCACTCCAGTTCCAACTGTGCTTGTCTTTGACATCTCGGCTGAGACTTCAATTAGAAGTGTTCAGGTTGGTGCCACATGTGATATGTTCATATGTATGTGTGTGTGTGTGTATGTATGTATGTATGTATGTAGATTAGAGTACTTGTATAGTGTCATCCAGCCCTAAAGCAATGACAGGCTGTGCATGAAGGGTACAAATCGTTGTGGTGGGGTAAATGCATGATGGTAGTTCTTCTATCTGGTTCTGGGGCTTGAATGGATCAGAAAGGATCGACGCGCCCCATGCATGCCTGAGTGATGAGAATGGGCGTGGCCAATCTTGTAATGCAACAGAGCTGCAACTTGCACAGAGGAAGTGTGTCACAAAGGGAGTTGAGTAGTGAGGATACGCACGTGTTATGACATCACACAATAATCCAAGTGGGCGTATCCAGTGGAATATACTTTTGCTGGTGGGAATGCAACACTCCCCAATGACCAACATTTCAGAAAGAGTGATTTTACAGTTTTGATCTGTCTACTGTGTGCATATAAATGTGCTGTTGATAGTATTGCCTGACTTTAAGAATGACATAGTACAGTGGTTCTTAACCTTTGGACTTCTTTGGTCCCCCACTGAATCATTACAGTAACTCAATGACCCCCACTGAATCATTATTCGAATCCAGGGGCCCCTAATGAGTCCTTACTGCAAGCAGATGACCCCTGAGTCTTTACTGTAAGCCGATGACCCCTAGTGAGTCATTACTAGAAATTTAGTACCCCTGCCTAAGCATTTTCAATGATTTGAAACTTAAAACAACACACACAAATTTCAGAAACAAGCATTCATCAAAAAATACATAAATGATGAAATATTCACAAACAAATATATAAAAAGAACAATTTTAATGGGAAGGTTGGAGCTTTTCTAAATGTAATTGAGGGCACTCATCGTCCATACTAAATGCTGTTTCACACACTTTCACCACTCCCACGAATCAGTCTGAAGATACTAACGTCATTTTTACTCTCCAATTTCAAATTCCTTTGCATTTACAGAACGTTTTACATTTTTCATTTTTAAATTTTATTTCTTTATATATATGCACTTTATCAATTTGTTAGTATTATTTAATTTCCTTAGTAGTCGCCAATCCCTTTAGTAGGCTTCGTTGACCCCCACTGGCATGGTATAACAATGATTGTTGAATGAATCACATTGTATCATATACAAATGACTGAATACTTAAATGATAATAATGGCTTGATAACATGATGGGGAATCATTCACAGGCACAGTAGGTTAAAGTGAGAATCATTCACAGGCACAGTAGGTTAAAGAGAGAATCATTCACAGGCATAGTCAAAGTCAGTATGGGGAAAGTAGTTTTCGAATGTAATAGGAATTTTATGACAAGTTTGGGACTTTTTGTTTCCTATCCTGCCTTCTGTACCAATGTCAACATTTTCCAACCTGTTAAAGTGATCTGTTTTGAGGGCCTTCTTCAGGGCAACACATAGTACAAAACTGTTTATAGTACAATATCTACTTTCAATGTGGTGAATGTCTTTGAGTGTGGTCTTCCAAATGAAATTCCTGAAGAGAAAAAAATGAGTCATTGTAACAAATGCTTATCACCTGTGAGCATATTTGTTTAGGTTTTGCTTCTACATGTTTCAGTTCATGCATTCCTAGTGAAGGAATAAGATGTGTTGCGATATGTTTCTTCTGTGTCTGGTGCTGCCCAGCTAGGTATCTGTGAATGTGAAAGTCAGTCAGAGGAGGAGAAGGCTGAGCAGGGCGCCACCCTGCTTCTGGTGTGGCATCTAGACATGCATGGGTCATCCTCTGTATTTTATTACTATTAAAGGAGCTACCTAACTGAACACCGGAGTCCAGCATGTGTGTGCGGCCTTACAGTGCTATGGAAACTATAATATGATGGAATGCTGGGGCTCTCTTTACCTTTTATGGTGGCAGAAGAACAATTTGCACTAGAGATAGGATGCACATCTGGAATCCATGGGCACTGCATGTGATAATTAAAAGAAAAAAAAGGGGCAGGTTCCATTTACACACGAAAATATATATATATATTCAGGTTACCACTGGGTGCACAAGAATAAGGGGTGTGACAGGAAGTGCCTGCATGAGAATTGTGTCTTCAGAATGGGAACGTGTTGTGACATCACATAATCAAGGGGCGGGCGCTTGATGCTTAGAGAAGAGAAGCATCACCTGCATTATGACGTCACAATCGGTTTGAATAGTAAAAAATGTATCTCATTTAAACCACTGGGGGAGTGAACATTAAGCAGAGGGAAAGAACTGTTGGGAAGTAGGTCGTCGAGTGAGGAAAAGGTAGCAGGGAGTGTGAAGTAAGTTACATTAAAACAGCATATCACTCATACACGCACATATACACCTGCACAATCTCATGAAATACTATCACATGTGACCTCAGACCTGGCAGTCACAATGCTGCCTCGTGCCATAAAAACACAGTGCAAACGTCTTACTTCGGCACTTATACACTGTTGCTTAGCGCTTATATAGACCAACCCGATGGTGCTCACTTTACTCACACCTGGAGGATGAAATGCAGAGTCGTTAAATCTGTGATCCCTCTGCAAGGGGTACTCGACCCACCGAGCAGTACTTTACTAACAAGGGTCACCTTACGCTTTAGATTACTGAGACTTCCTCTCCTTCCTGAGATATCTCTGATGCCTTACAAGCTTTGATGCCTCAGGCTGGCGTAAGCACAGGTGCCTCAAGGTAAATGCCCGCCTTCAGTGCGCTGCGGAGATCACTTGGTTGCATCAAATGAAATTGAATGTTCCTTCCCAGGGGCAGCTCGTTGAAGTTACTTCCAAAAGTGCTCGATTGCAAATCACTGGTTACTTGGCAACGCCACAAAACCTTATTCCTGAATTACAAGTCATCCTGAATGCATTACAGATAATTGCAAACTACCTTAAAGTAATTATATTACTCTCCGAGAACTCCTAAGAGAAATATTATGTCACGTGGCTCGATGTTGTAAAAAAAACAATGCTGTAAGTCTTTGTGGAAGGAAAACGTTTATTGAAACCCTAGATTAATATTTTAATTCAGAATGTAATATTTGTCTAGCTAGCAGTAGGCTACCTACTCGACGCACTGAGTGAGACATAAGCGATATGTTTAATGCTCCAATCCTTTCGGGTTTTAATATTTCTAACATGCTTAAAACGAGTGCCAGATCCATGACAGATTTTCCAGGTAACAGCATGACATAATTTTTCCTTGATTAGATCTAAATTAGAAATATTTCTAAAGTCAGTGACCCTTCTAAAAGTCTGGTAGAATTGATACCCTTGAATGTTGGTGTATGATGTAATTATCATACTAAGTTTTGAAAAAATCATGAATTGGATTACTGTTGCTTTAAGCAATGGAATCATTTGCAGTAAGAGAAACTGAAGAAAGACTGGGCTGGTCTAAGGCAAATGAATCTCAATTTCTGTATCGACCTTTGTGATTTACTACCACTCGTTGAGGCGCTGGCGGCCTCAAACATCTTTCTGAATGTCAACGACCAACACGCCACATACTTTGCAAATGGATGACTTGAATGTTAAAGCCCTGTTTACAGCCCGGCCTCCTACTGCAGCAGTTTATGGTCTTTCCTATCTGGTCGATGCTGTTCATCCTGAGAGGACCCATTTTGTCTCACGCAGGCAGCCGATTGGGACTATTGGTTGGTTTTTCTCAGACAATGCTTTGAGATAGAAGACCAGTGAGTATGTAAAATGTGGGTAATGTCTACCAGTTCGGGTGGTAGCCAAGATATTGGCTGCTGGAACACCAAGCCCCCTATCGCGACAGTAACTGTGGTTGGATCATTTTGCATCCTGTGGTACCAGTAAAACCGCGTGTGAACTTGTAGGGGTTCATATGTTATACCAGACACACCACCTATGGAATGGGGAGTAACATGCGCACAACCGGTGTTCCCGCAATGATTTCAATATTGCACACCATAATTCTGGGACTTTTTTGGGAGAAATTCCTTCAGGTTTGACCTGGAGGATATGTCCTCAATCAATCAATCAATCCTCGAAAACATATTACTGTATGCAGTTGTACCGCATGCTTCTTAATACAAATTTGGGCAGAATCTCCTGTTTCCCCACAAATGGATATTATGATGTGGGCCGAAGAGTCAAAGAGAGGAGCGTTTTATGACTCGTGGCGCCCCCTCTGTGCCAGAGCTGGTGCTGGCATTCTATTTACCTCAGCACTACAGACTCGCTTTGTTCTCACTCCTCTTATGAGAAGGTACCCTGGCAGGCTTGGTCACTCAGTTTCAGCCGTGCCGAACATTGCTTCCAATCGCTGTCCGTGAACCCTGGGAGTTTTCAAAGGTATAACCGTGCATTGCCGAAGCCCACCCAGCACAGTCCAACACTGCCCCTGCCCACCTGCCAGAGCTGGTGCAGTGCTGGAGGTATACATGGTGAGGTAACAGAGCGGCATTAGGGGTCGGGGAGGAACCTAACCTTGCTTCTTTCTGGGGGGGATGGGGGTACTGCCCAGTACTAGTATCTCGAGTGGTTTGTTTGAGCCCTGGAGACCTTCCCTTGTCCAGTGAAGGATGTGGTCTTCGCATGTGACGATGGTTGCCTGAGTCCTCATTCTATCAGAACATGGATTCGGGGTGTCATTGGCATACATTTGGAAGTGCACCGAGTATTGTTGCACCACTTATACCAATGGGTGCATTTGCATAATGGATAGACGAGCCCACCAATGTAAAGCAAACCTGCTACCTGTATTTGGAAAGGGAAAAGTGAATCCATGCTAAGGTGCCTCTAGTTATCTGAGCCCACTCTTTCAGGTTCACCATTTCCATATACAACACGGCTGAAACAGGGAGGGCATTCAGGGCAGCTTGTTGGCCATTATGGGTGGTAACGTATGTTAGAAGGGTTCTCTACCTCTCCATTGCCTTCACCCAGACTGATAGTATTGGAACAGATGTTCAGCTCCACGTATACTTGTGTTTGGTCTGTATTCATGTCTTCCTGGAGATTGCTGGGATTAGGGAGCTTGGAGAGAGTTGGTCGGTGGTGAAAACTAGTGGCCTTGACATTGCATTATTTTCAAGACTGCAGGATGATAGCAAGTTTCATCTGCCTTGGCACAGACTCTGGGAGAGAGGCGTGCTTGTCGAGTTCATCAAGCTTGTAGATAGTGTTGGGAAGAGTCTTTCCCTGCAGAGAGCTAAGCCAACACTGGTGGATTTGACACTGATCTTGTAATCTGCTCATTCATTGATTTACAAACAGAGAAGTCAACCCAAGCAGCGGTGGAAGGATGGTTCAATATGGCAAAGTTTTTGAGTTCAAATACACAGAAAGTGATGGAAAGAACGTTTGGAAAAAGCCTAACCACTGCCAGTCCTTCAGAGTAACATCCCAACCCATCGTTTTTTTGCACACCATGCCATCTCAGATTAGATCCCACCATATGCAACTCAGCTCGAACTGCCAAGCCAGGTCCTTTCTGAACTATAAAACAAGCAACCCAAGACAAGTTTCGGCATAATTGGACTTCTTCAGCTGGGTGCAGCTTGGTTCCAATGGCATAGTGAGCACAGGGCACACATCTGGGCACAGCCTTAGCCACTCAGGCCATTACATTAAACACACAAAAAGTGATGAGAGGAATGTTTACAAATTGTCTAATCGCTCAGGGTAGAATTCTAATACATCGTTTTGTTGCCCACCATGCCACCTCTAATTAGACTCAGCCATATTCAAATAAGGTTTGGCCTTCTTCAGGGCAACACATAGTACAAAACTGTTTAAAGTACAATGTCTATTTAAAGTACAATATCTACTTTAAATGTTGTGAATGTCTCTGAGTGTGGTCTTTCAAATGAAATTCGTGGAGAGAAAAAAAACGGGTAATTGTGACAAATGTTTATCATCTGTGGTCCTGTTCCAATAAGAGTTATTTAGAATGATTTTGTGGATTTTTTAAATATTCTGTAATAAGACTAGTATTAAATCTTTACAGCATTGATGAGTAGTAAAGGGAATGTTCACCAATCCCTTTGGGTTTTTATTTATTTATTTGAAATGTTTTATATAGCGCGAACTAGACCCATGCGGGTATCAGAGTCATTTACAAGATGAAGAGACAATGACATACAAATCATTAAGCATAGTAAAGGTACATACAGTGTAAGAGGAACAAATAGCATAGAGGGGCAGAGAGTTGAGGATCTAAACCAGGAATCTATTCATTAACAGGAATTTGACTTTTTTCTTGAAGGAGGTACTGGAGGGAGTGAGTCTTATATCAGGGGGAGAGAGTTCCAAATTCTGGGAGCAAGGCCCGAGAAAGATCTGTTGTAGGTTTGGTTTTCTTCTTGCTGAAACGTTGTGGCTTTAGCAGGAGGGTGGAGGCACTTCTGGTGGATCTAGCGCCTCCAGATAGCTCTAGCTTGTTGGCGAGATAGGTTGGGGTGGAGGCGCTTCTGATGGATCTAGCGCCTCCTGATAGCTCTAGCTTGTTGGTGAGATAGGTTGGGGTGGAGGCGCTTTTGGTGGATCTAGCGCCTCCTGATAGCTCTAGCTTGTTGTCGAGATAGGTTGGGGTGGAGGAGCTTCTGGTGGATCTAGCGCCTCCAGATAGTTATAGCTTGTTGGCGAGATAGGTTGGGGTGGAGGCGCTTCTGGTGGATCTAGCGCCTCCAGATAGCTCTAGCTTGTTGGCGAGATAGGTTGGGGTGGAGGCGCTTCTGATGGATCTAGCGCCTCCTGATAGCTCTAGCTTGTTGGTGAGATAGGTTGGGGTGGAGGCGCTTCTGGTGGATCTAGCGCCTCCTGATAGCTCTAGCTTGTTGTCGAGATAGGTTGGGGTGGAGGCGCTTCTGGTGGATCTAGCGCCTCCAGATAGTTATAGCTTGTTGGCGAGATAGGTTGGGGTGGAGGCGCTTCTGGTGGATCTAGCGCCTCCAGAGAGTTATAGCTTGTTGGCGAGATAGGTTGGGGTGGAGGCGCTTCTGGTGGATCTAGTGCCTCCAGATTGTTATAGCTTGTTGGCGAGATAGGTTGGGGTGGAGGCGCTTCTGGTGGATCTAGCGCCTCCTGATCGCTCTACCTTGTTGGTGAGATAGGTTGGGGTGGAGGCGCTTCTGGTGGATCTAGCGCCTCCAGATAGCTCTAGCTTTGTCGAGATAGGTTGGGGTGGTGGAACTTCTGGTGAATCTAGCACCTCCTGATAGCTCTATCTTGTTGGCGAGATAGGTTGAGGTGGAGGCGCTTCTGGTGGATCTAGCGCCTCCTGATAGCTCTAGATTGTTGGCGAGATAGGTTGGGGTGGAGGAGCTTCTGGTGGATCTAGCGCCTCCTGATAGCTCTAGCTTGTTGGCGAGATAGGTTGGGGTGGAGGCGCTGCTGGTGGATCTAGCGCCTCCTGATAGCTCTAGCTTGTTGGCGAGATAGGTTGGGGTGGAGGCGCTTCTGGTGGATCTAGCGCCTCCAGATAGTTATAGCTTGTTGACGAGATAGGTTGGGGTGGAGGCGCTTCTGGTGGATCTAGCGCCTCCAGATAGCTCTAGCTTGTTGGCGAGATAGGTTGGGGTGGAGGAGCTTCTGGTGGATCTAGCGCCTCCTGATAGCTCTAGCTTGTTGGCGAGATAGGTTGGGGTGGAGGCGCTTCTGGTGGATCTAGCGCCTCCAGATAGCTCTAGCTTGTTGGTGAGATAGGTTGGGGTGGAGGAGCTTCTGGTGGATCTAGCACCTCCTGATAGCTCTAGCTTGTTGTCGAGATAGGTTGGGGTGGCGGCGCTTCTGGTGGATCTAGCGCCTCCAGATAGCTCTAGCTTGTTGGTGAGATAGGTTGGGGTGGAGGCGCTTCTGGTGGATCTAGCGCCTCCTGATAGCTTGTTGGCGAGATAAGTTGGGGTGGCGGCGCTTCTATTGGATCTAGCGCCTCCAGATAGCTTAAGCTTGTTGTAAAGATAGGTTGGGGTGGAGGCGCTTCTGGTGGATCTAGCGCCTCCTGATAGCTCGAGCTTGTTGGCGAGATAGGTTGGGGTGGAGGCGCTTCTGGTGGATCTAGCGCCTCCAGATAGCTCAAGCTTGTTGTCGAGATAGGTTGGGGTGGAGACGCTTCTGGTGGATCTAGCGCCTCCAGATAGCTTAAGCTTGTTGTCGAGATAGGTTGGGGTGGAGGCGCTTCTGGTGGATCTAGCGCCTCCAGATAGCTCAAGCTTGTTGGCGAGATAGGTTGGGGTGGAGGAGCTTCTGCTGGATCTAGCGCCTCCTGATAGCTCTAGCTTGTTGGCGAGATAGGTTGGGGTGGAGGAGCTTCGGTGGATCTAGCGCCTCCTGATAGCTCTAGCTTGTTGGCGAGATAAGTTGGGGTGGAGGCGCTTCTGGTGGATCTAGCGCCTCCTGATAGCTCTAGCTTGTTGGCGAGATAGGTTGGGGTGGAGGAGCTTCTGGTGGATCTAGCGCCTCCTTATAGCTCTAGCTTGTTGGCGAGATAGGTTGGGGTGGAGGCGCTTCTGGTGGATCTAGCGCCTCCAGATAGCTCTAGCTTGTTGGCGAGATAGGTTGGGGTGGAGGAGCTTCTGGTGGATCTAGCGCCTCCTGATAGCTCTAGCTTGTTGTCGAGATAGGTTGGGGTGGCGGCGCTTCTGGTGGATCTAGCGCCTCCAGATATCTCTAGCTTGTTGGCGAGATAGGTTGGGGTGGAGGCTTTTCTGGTGGATCTAGCGCCTCCTGATAGCTCTAGCTTGTTGGCGAGATAGGTTGGGGTGGGGCGCGTCTGGTGGATCTAGCGCCTCCAGATAGCTTTAGCTTGTTGGCGAGATAGGTTGAGGTGGAGGCGCTTCTGGTGGATCTAGCGCCTCCAGATAGCTTAAGCTTGTTGTCGAGATAGGTTGGGGTGGAGGCGCTTCTGGTGGATCTAGCGCCTCGAGATAGCTTAAGCTTGTTGTCGAGATAGGTTGGGGTGGAGGCGCTTCTGGTGGATCTAGCGCCTCCTGATAGCTCTAGCTTGTTGGCGAGATAGGTTGGGGTGGAGGAGCTTCTGGTG
Organism: Calotriton arnoldi; assembly: GCA_963921515.1. NCBI lineage: Eukaryota > Metazoa > Chordata > Amphibia > Caudata > Salamandridae > Calotriton > Calotriton arnoldi. The sequence goes on along the minus strand of CAWUFW010000210.1, from coordinate 2,626,316 downwards.
GATCTAGCGCCTCCTGATAGCTCTAGCTTGTTGGCGAGATAGGTTGGGGTGGAGGAGCTTCTGGTGGATCTAGCGCCTCCTGATAGCTCTAGCTTGTTGGCGAGATAGGTTGGGGTGGAGGCGCTTCTGGTGGATCTAGCGCCTCCTGATAGCTCTAGCTTGTTGGCGAGATAGGTTGGGGTGGAGGAGCTTCTGGTGGATCTAGCGCCTCCTGATAGCTCTAGCTTGTTGGCGAGATAGGTTGGGGTGGAGGCGCTTCTGGTGGATCTAGCGCCTCCTGATAGCTCTAGCTTGTTGGCGAGATAGGTTGGGGTGGAGGAGCTTCTGGTGGATCTAGCGCCTCCTGATAGCTCTAGCTTGTTGGCGAGATAGGTTGGGGTGGAGGCGCTTCTGGTGGATCTAGCGCCTCCTGATAGCTCAAGCTTGTTGTCGATAGGTTGGGGTGTTGAAATGCAGAGCTTTGTGTGTTATGCATGCAATTTGTTGTTGGATTGTAGCTTCATAATGGAGGCAGTTGAGGGATTTCAGATCAGGGGAGATGTGATTTGTACCTTTTTGACCCCGTGATAAGTCTTGCCGCTGAGTTGAGTGAAGCCCTTAACAGGGCTGTTGTGGCTCTAGGCAGGCCAGTAAGAGTAGCGTTTATATAATCAAATCTGGGGATTACGAGTGCTTGCACGGCCAGCTTGAAGTCAGTTTCAGGGAGGAAAGGTTTTAGTTTCCGTAGTATACTCAGTTGTAGGTTTACTCCTTTGATGGTGGCACTAACACGCTCCCGCATATTAAGATTTTTGTCCAGGATTATTCCTAGTGATTTGGCTGACTCCATGATTTGTGATGCGCAATTGAAAGCTGTTAAATGCTTCATCCAATCACTCATTGAGTGTATGTGGTTGGGTGGGGCCATTAGGAGAAATTCCGTTTTTTGAGTGTTAGGTTTGAGGTGGTTGCATGAGAGCCAATTTTGGGTGTTTTGAAGAATGGGATGGAGGGATCAGATGTCTTCAGGAGATGAAATTTTCAAGTACAGTTTAATGTCATCAGCGTAAAGACGATAGTGAATTCTGGAAGCCCTTAGCATTTCTATTAGTGGTTCCATGAATGGGTTGAAGATAGTGGGGGAAAGAGAGAAGCCTTGTGGGACCCCAAGTGTGACCGGTGCATGTTAGAAAGGGATTGATTTACCTTAACTTTTTGCATTCTGTTTTGCGAAATGAGGTGAACCAATTTAAGACACCCTGATATTCCCATCGGAACTATGCAATTTGACCTATTTGGAAAGTTGGTAATGAGTCCTTTGAGGTAGGCTTTGTACACCCATCCGATGGTGGACATCTCTTCCTACATATCTTGCGCACGGCCATATCAGACTAAAACTACGATCCGTGTTACGGTAATTCACCATTTCTATAAATCTTTCCATAGCTTGTAGTTGAGATCCCCATGAATGCTTTGGGCACACAATTTGGTTGTCTTGTTTTGAAGGGGACTCGCATGCCCAGCTGAATTTAGATGTTGGGGTGGATAGCTTCATACATGCCCCAGTACATTCTGGTTTTCATTGTCAGGCCGGTTGCATTATAAATTACCAAAAAAGCTGCCTGGCTGTCCCACTGGGGTGTGCTTTATGTCAAGTCTGCAGGAGATGCATAGATGGTTTTTGACAGGTAGCAACGATGAGTGAATGCTTGCAGCAGGCAGTTGCATCGCTGTGTGTGATTGAATAGAAGGGTCAGGAGTATGGTGTGTTATGTGTGTTGGGCTGCTAACAGTTTGTTGAACCTCAGTGTGTTCATGTTTCAAAGAGTAGATTTGTAGCCCGTGTTGTTTATACACGGGTTGGAATCGCCAGTTACAAGAGTTTTTCCCCAGTAGATGTTTACCAAGATCCGGGATTCCATCCACGAATCCGATTGTTGTATCCCGGGGTTGGTCTAAAGACGGTACTGTATGTCTCAGAGTTAGCCCGATGGATTGCTTTGGGGGTGATTTTCTGGATGTTGGGGGACAGAGGGGCTTTGATCCTCTTGCTCCTTTTGACTTGCTGTAAGACCTCTTTGAGTGAGGACAACTTGAGGTTGATGGCTTCTGCAGAGTTTGCGCCCCAATCTTCTCAGAAGATCTTGCAACGGAGGGATCGGTCCAGAAGCGGCGTGGGTGAAGAGGAGGTGACAAATATTGGATTTACTGGCAGTACTCTACCTGTAGGCTTGCACCACTCTGAGCCTCCCCTGGCCAATGGTCGCTGCCCCCATGGGCACACCCAGCTCACGCCCTGTTCGAGTGCTACCAGCCCCTCTATTAGGCTCTTCCTTGCTATCAATTGGGCTTTTGGGCTGAAAAGACAGCATCGGAGCTGAGTTGGTTGAAGAGCTTGCTGCAGACGTCAGAGTATAAGCTACAGATGGCAGATCGGATCCCCAACACCGTCTTTCGGTATCTCAAGGTTGATCCATTATGTCTGATTGACTTGTGAAGTGCTTAATGTACCTGCACTTTGATATTGTAACAATGAATATAGCTTTAAGCAGAATCATGCTGACATTTCCTTACAATGCGAACGGCATTATTTCGTTATTACAGGCGCGTTCTGACGTCAGAACGCGCCTGTAATAACGAAAAGAGTCAGAAGTCGCTTGTCATTACTTATAATCCGCGACGTCTGACGTCACGCTTAATACGCACCCAGGGAGCCATCTTACCTGTTTCAGCTGTCAGAAGAAAACAGCTAGATGTGAAAATATACATTCTTTGCCGCTGAATAAAACAAGTTCAAAGGTTAATCGCAGGGAGACAGTGAGAATAATTTCAACACAGAAGCGCCTTTCACTGCCGTGGCAAAGGCTGTAAACGAGGCTTCTGAACCCCTCCTTACGACAAGAGCTGCACGGCTTAGCAGCAACGATACCTCAGCTCTGACGAGGACCTCGAGAAAAGCATCTGGTAGAACTCCTTCCAGCATTTAAAAACAGAAATGCTGCTTTCTTTTTTGTGCCAGCCCACAACGCTATTTCTTTTTCCCACTACATTCTAGGGGCCAAGGAGTTTAACAAAGCAGCATCCGTTTTATTCAAGGCTATTCTCGGGGCGCTGCATTGTGAGCAGATGCAAAAGGCAAAACATTTAGCAGATATTTTCAATTGAAAGATGCTATTAGACAGCGCAGTTGTGTGTGAAAGCAAAATTACTGCAGTGGTTTTTTTCTAGAATATTGAAACTTGGATGGTTTGTTTAAAGGAAGTCTTTTTTGACACAAGACAGAGAGAAGTTTCTGGATATTTCATCAAGGTCTTGCATCCTTTGTGTTTTAATTTGTGTTATAAATACATGAAAGCACTATGCAGCTTGGTGCTGCTGTACTTGGGAAGGTAGGAAACTATCCTGTCTTTCTTTTATATTGTATGTAAGACCTAACATCCTTGATGTGGTATCAATCTTAATAAAAACACCCAAATATCCTTAGTATTATATGGGATAAAGTACCTCCTATTGCACGTTATAGGGATATTGGAAATCAACTTGGAGTTTCATCATCATATAAAGTCACTCGCCCTGCAGCCTCGTGCCTGTATTTGGAACTCCTCGTTGACTTGCAATCTCTTTATAATGTACAGCAGGGGGTACTCTATCCTAGATATAGTAATTCTGATTATCACTATTATTGTTATTGTAATCATAACTAGTAGTAGTCTGCTTTGCAATAATAATAATAATAACAAAAGTCACTAGAGTGCACACCTGAAACAGAATTATTCCCCAGGACTAAATGAGTGGTGGTGGTAATCGCCATCTTTTAGTGGTGCTTATTCAATCGACCACGAAAAGATGAAAGCCGAGCCAGCCCTGTTGGGATCTAAACCTGTGACCTACATTTCTCAGCAGCAGGCTGCCCAGCCCACTCTGCTACCTTACCAGCTCAGCTACATTAAGTGTATTTGTAAAGCACACCATTACCCGTGAGGGTATCCTGGCGCAGAGCAGGTGTGTGCCTGGCCCCGCCTGTACTAGTTTGGTTAATTGAAAAGCCAGGTCTGCAGCTTCTGACGTCCATTTGTGCTGAAATGTAGCCTGGGCGTTCATTTCAGTGTCATGATGTGAAGCTGAGCTCCTGGCAGGCGAGGACTGCCCGATTTCCACTTGAATGAGATATATCGTCTGCCTGCTTTCTTCCCCTCCTGGAGAAGGCAGGGGCTTCTGTGACTAATTGCTCTGGTGATTCTGTTTTACAAACACAGCGAAATGAGATCAGCTGAGTGCTACAGTAAAATATCCCCCTGCTAAGGGGAAATGGATGTTGTGCTGACGGCGGCGCTTTCAATCCATCTCTGAGAAAAGGCGCCCTTGGAACAGGGTTAGTTTTTTGGCTGCCATGGAGGCAGGACATTCCTGGGACAAAAAGCATCGCTGTCTGAGCAGCCAGAGGGAGATTGGCCTGTAGGATGAATATGAGATTACTGAAAAGATGAATCCTGCTGAAAGGCTGGAGGAGTTGGAGCAGAATCAGTTATATGCAGGGCCACTGGAATAATGCGATTGTGCGGCCACAGCAGGTTTCACACAATTATTGATTTGCCGCATTTACCACATAACCCATCATCTGCATAATCTGCAGTTTTTAACAAAAAAAATTGTTTCTAGCTCAGACAGTTCAAAAATTACTAAAACACAGCAACACTTGTTGCAGCGCAGTGGAAGGCACTTTGCAAAGGTTGACTGGTCAACTTTCTGTTCCATATTGTTATATTTGTTTGTTAAGCTGGTACTAATGAGGTGCAACCAGTAGCCAGACAGTGTTAACAAGTGTAAAAAGGACAAAATAATGAACCAATTCTATCAAATAATGTGCTGCATTATGTCACATAATTTGCCGTTTCTTGCTGCATAATCTGCTCAACCCTGCCGCTTAATTTGGTTCTCCCCTGCCACATAATTCCAGTGGCCCTGGTTATATGTCAAACAGAGCCTCACACGCGGCTGACTCCCACCAATCCCATCGGGCCTTTCAATGACACTGGCTCCTGGGATAGTCTCACATTTTGTTATAGGCCACCCCCTCCAAACCTCTACTGGTTCCCTAGTACTCCCAAGAATTACACAGAGAACGAAGTAGTGCCTGCTTGCTCTGGGCGCTATGCATAAAGAGGCTAAAGACAGCGTTAAAAGCTCTCATTGTATGCAGCAGAAAGACTGACATCTCAGCTCATGGAAGCCAGTTGCTGTATCAGGAGGTGGGCTTGTCCACGGTTGTTGCGTTCTCTTTAAAAACTCCACAGGTGCTGTTGTTCCTCTAGGTATGTGTGTGAATCCAGATGTATCAGGAAAACAAATTTATGTTCTACTAGGCTGTGTCTCTGCACAATAAAAACGATTTAAAAAGAAAGAGCTGCAAGAATTGCAGTCTGGATACTGGGTTATCATAGTCTGTGAAACCTGCAGCTAGCGCCTGGATACCCTTGAGGGTGACAAGCAGGGCTCTACAAATACAACTTGATTGATTGATGGCATGCTTCTCAATGACTGCACAGGCCCAGTGAGGTGAGAGGAAGGGGCTCCTATGAGGAATGCCGCAAGGAATGAGCTTAGACAGTGCAAAATGTCATCAGTGGAAACCTTGAATTTATCTCAGCCACAAGCAATTGCTCTGGGTCACATTCCAATCCGTCGTTTTTAGCTTCTCTGTGATGTTAGATCCAGGGAGCAACCATATGCAAATCAGCCCTGGCCGTGCTTGAATAGGAGCAGTTCAGCCATAACTGCCAGGTCCCCTCTGAACATGAGCAGAGCCGTTAGTGGGCAACAGCTTGAGTCCTGTGGCACGACGAGCACCGGGCCCACGACTTGGCAGACCAGGAGCACATCTGGAGAGCAACTAACAGCAGGAATGAGATGTCACCAGAAAGCACTGAGGCTGCAGAAAGTACAGTTCAACGCACTGAATGCATTAATAGACACCTTGCAGTATGTGTTTCAGAACTTAAGCAATCAAACTCTCACTGCCAAGAAGAATTGTGTTACAGAGACTTCAGTTATTCAAGTTTTACCAAATTAACTCACAGCCCCAAGGCGCACCCAATAGTCTCAGTGTTTTTGCTGTTCCGGGCTTGCAACCAATCTGTGCTAACATCATTGATATGACTAGTCCCTCTTATACCACCACTAAATCCAATGTGATACCACAGGGAAGATGGGCAAATCCACTTGAAAACTAATAAAACACAAGGAAAGACAAGGTCATGGGGAAATAAGGAAGAAAATAGTATAGGCAACAAAGAAAAACAGATGCAGGTGACAAACGTGACTGCAAAGTCTAGATTCAAAATGCGTGCCCCCTTGAATATCAAAATGTCGAGGACAGAATATCAAAAATAAAATATTGGCAGTCGTGTGAATCTAGATTTTCTTTACCTAACTCCACATGTTTGTACCTACAAAGTACATATATCTTCAAGGTTCATAGATGTGGAGTTAGGAATAGTAAATCTATAATTCTCTGAAACAGATTCATGATAGAGAGGAGCGGAAGAAGAGGCTGTGACTGGTTATGAGCGATCATTAAAAATTGTTAGATGCTCTGAGTGATGAGAATGAAGACCTTGAAAACAAGACAACCTAGAATAATTTAGGAACGTTTGGCACACCAGAAGGTAAAGAGGAGTAGACAGCACAACATTTCTATGTGAGCTGTTTCCTAATTACTAGTTGATCAGACATATATTAAGGATGCACCAGATCAGGTTGTTTTATTTTGATAATAATGGAACACAGGCACCCAAGCAGTCGGGAGTAGAGAATGGTCATTCCAGTAGATTTTACGCATTGGTCACTTTGATGACAGAGATGATTAGAAGGGTGAATAGTCACTATATGCAAAAATGGGGGCATTTTAATTATGATGAAACAGCAGGTACCATGGGCACAAGTTATGATGTTTTACTTATCTATCTCTCTGGCTGGTGGAACACTGCATTTATGACCTGCACATTGTTATAATTTTTTTTCTGGACAGAGTACTGATTTCTCAATGTTCCGGCATTGTTGCCGTGTGTTTGTTGCACAGCTGCCCCATAGGGACCTCTACCTACCAGTTGACCACCTTGCCAGAAATGGCAGGCCAGCTCACCCATGCATTATGTGCCACACACAGGCATGAAGAGCGGTTCTGCTGAAGGGCTCAAATCTATGAAGTCCCACTTGCCAGTCTGCTGGCACATCCCATCCCCACATACGGCTTACGGGACACAAACCCACAGTGCAACAGAAGTGCTGCTCACGCTTTCATCTCCCGACCGCTGTATAGCTCAAGGTCATGCAGCACTCTGGAATATGAGCAAATGTCAGCACACTCCGCTCGACCATCCATCTCTGCCTTTTGATTACCGTCGGAACCTATGAATAAATTAGCCCTGGCAGGTGCTGTAAATTGTGCCAAGTACTAAATCCGAACAGCAAATGTTAGAGAAGGACATGTCGGTGTTCGGACAATGGTATTGCATGCATTTCCGATCCTGCAACCCATGTGGAGTGCACAACATCATTCTATACTCCTGAAACAGGAGAGTGATTCCTACCAATGATCCGGGCTGCTCTGGTCGGTTTAAGGCCAAGGCTGCAACTTTAGGACAATGGCCCTTGTTAGACAGACTAAAAGGATGACATAAGAAGCATAAATAGAGAGTGAGGTGAAGAAAGGCCATATTTTTACAGCACACTGTTGAAGAGAGACTGGGGTGAGGGAACAAGAGGGGAAAAGAAGATAAAAAGAAAAATGCATGAGACAGGAAAAAGGGTACAGAAGGTGAGACACAGAAGTGAATAGAGACAAAAACAAAGGAAGACACATGGAAGAAGAGATGTTAAGAGCAGTTAGAGATTCTGAAAGTACAAGGAAAAGTAGGAGAGAGGAAGAACATGGGGAACAAAGAAATATTGAGTAAAAATATGTTGAGTGGTAGAAACAGTCAGAAAAAGTGGGAAAAAGTGTGAAAAGAGGGGAATGACGGATTTGAGCCACCACAACAATAGGTAATGTCAAAGGAAGAAAAAGATGAGGATGAATAGGAAAAGGAAAAGGAAAAAGTGAAAGGGGGAGAAAGGGAGCCACTGATATAGAAAAAGATAAATCAGTAAACGGATCACAGAAAAGAGGGGGAAACAAAGATCAAAGAAAAATCTTAGAAAAAAAAAAGAGAGAGCAACAAAGTGACCTGACAGAAGGAGCCATTAGATAGGGAAGCCTACTCGCCAGAAATGGCTCCATTTTCTATTTGCAGTGACAGTCTTTGATTTGTAAATAGATGATTCTGCTGGGATTCACTGCGACTCCCCGTGGCGGTGCCTGCGCTTGCTGCTTCTCGCTGAGCATTGCAGCAGTTTGTGATTGATGGTGGAGGCAGAGCAGTGCCTTAGAGCCCTTCTCAGGAAGCACCTCTTGTGCCAGTCCTCCAAGGTGCCAAGGGATGCCTGGTCAGCCTCTCCGCTGCCTAGGGCTAAGGGTACAGAGCCTATCTAGTCTAAGCATGGACCTGGTGCGCTGTAATAGCACACACTGTACATAGGTTCTCATTAGACCTGGTGCTGGTACTAACACTGGCACGGGCGGCATGCGAGCCACTTTTATCTCTTGTCCTGATTTAGAAATGAGGGCATATTACTCTGGCTGGCAGCCAGGTTAGTCCTAACAAAGCCCAAATCGGGAAAACACAGAAATAACTCTAGCAATAAAATTCACATAGTAAACCTACACTTTTGTGTACGTTTATGATTTTTCGCAATTCACAAAGGAATTTTACGGGTAGCATCTTTACGACTGCACAACCACAGATTCTAAACCAGGGGTGTCCAACGCTGGTCCCGGAAGGTGAATGAATGCCACACTTTCAAGAAAGCCCTACTAGGCACATTTACATTAAATTCATTTAAAAGAAGCTCATTTGCATTTTCCGTGGTTCTCCTGAACATCTGGCATGGATTGGCCCTCCTGGACCTACGTGGTACTTGTCTCCTGTAACATGAAACACGACTAACCTGTTGCAAACCAGAGCAGGAGTTAACAGCGCTTTGGGGCCACACCAGTGGTAAAAAGGCGCCATATAAATACTAAATTGGATACAATATATATCTCATCCATGGACCTTATTTCTGTGCTGATGCCCTCGAGGCTTTCTCCTAATGGAAAAAAAGGTTTTGCAGCGTTATCCAGTGCTTTAAATGGGCCGGTACTGTCCGGTACGGAGTACCTGCACTTTTTTATTTCGAGAGGGAGAGTGCCGGCACTTCTCAGAAACGAGCAGGTACTCTGGTACAGGGTACCTGCCTTTCTATTTTTCCATTTCAAGTAGTGGTTATTCCTGTACCTTTGTAAATAACATTTCTCATTTTTGTAGGAAGCGCAGAAGCAGTGTAAGCAGAAGGGTCGGTCTCCTCCCTTGAAAGTCTGCCAGCGTTCCAAGGGGCCGTTTAAACAGCAAGAACCTCATTAAAATCCATTTCAGCGCCACTCGAATTACTATGCGTTGGCGCGCTGCGGCGCGGCGTTGCGCCTCCGCGAGAAAGCTCCCAGTGGCAAATATTCGGTGCCCCAAGGCGCTCCGCGGCCGAGGAAGCGATGCGCTCAATAGCCCGAAATGTCAGAATCTATCATCCGGCCGCCATCACTTACTCGCTGCTTTATCGGGTTTAAATACATTCAGGGAAAAATTCAATTACCTCTCAGGGGAGCGGGCACCCCCTGTCTTCATGAATACAGGGGGACTTTATCAGATCTCTGATTGAAATGCAGAACAGGGGATGCTGTGGTATCGATTGTGGCCTACAGACTACAGAGTGGAAACTAGAGGGCGCGAAAGCAGAGGTCCTGGGCGTGAGGAGCCGGAGGAGCAGTAGCGCGCCGAAGCCAGCAGGGCGGCGCGCTTCCAGCGCAGCTCTTTTTTGATTGCTGCTGGAGATGTCTCATACAAGTGACGCCTGCAGCTCTGTGCTGCTGTTTTTTTTTTATCAATAATGCATGCATATGAGCTGTGAACATTGCTCGGGCTGCCTCAGTGTTTGACGCGCAGGAGCTCGTACTGCTGTCTGCATTAACTTACACTCGAAGGGAAGCTGGTCTCTCTGTCTCTCTCGCTTTTCACCTCTAAGGGAGCACCATAGACTAGAGACCCCAGGCAGTCGTGAAATACAGGTTCTATGGTTTGAGGCAGTGCTTAATTTGAGCCGGTGGTTTCCGGTGCTCAGCACGGGCGCTGTTAAAAATGACACTTGACTGCCACCCAAGCCTTTCTCATAGCTTTGGCGGCCTAGAGTAGGCTGACCTGTCACACTCGTAAGAGTGTGATGATTAGTATAGCTGGCAGGGGCAATGTGTGGTGCAAGCTGCAGGGGCCTCATAACGAGGGTCCTGGCACTTCTTTTTTTTTTTACAAATTAAGCACTGGTTTGAGGTCTAACCTCTCCTCCACACAGGGCCACGCTCGCTTGCACGGAGGCTATGTTAGAAGTCCCGGATAGCGAGAGGTGGGTCCAGCTCCCTGTGATCTGCGTGCGCTCCAATGCAAGTCATCCAGCGCATATGTCAAGCTCCTAGAAGCCGAGGCACTGGTGCACTCCCTTTGATTAGCTGACAGTGTCAGTCCATGTCCCCCTAACGCGCGCTCTCTCTCTTGCAGCGTCAAGTTAGCTCTTTCAGCTTGTAACGCGTGCTCCCCTGGAACGTTTCTGATCAATTCAGTGCAATTAAAGGAGTAATTTGGTAATTTTAAGGGCAATTTACCCTTTAGTGATTGCAAGATCACTGGCAGGAAAAGTGGTAATGAGCGGGCGCTTCAGAGGCAGTTAAGTGAAAATGATTCCTTGACGCCTATTAGTGCTTCAGAAAGGTCAACAAGTAACAAGGCAGGTACTTCCTGGAGACAGAAGGGAGCTCGTCTCTGGCAGGTGCGCTTAGGAGCCTTGAAACCCGCCGTTACCTCAGGGACGCTAGATGAAGGGGACAGCGCTAGCACCAGACCTGAATATGTCTAGGAGATTAGAAAGAGAGATTTAGTGCATGGCTGTAATGAATGCGCAAAGTTCCCTCAGCAGGGAGGGGGGCTGAGTTTATCCAGAACGCTTCTGAGCAGCGCTGCACAGCATGACTTCTAAGCACTTTCCCCCTGCAGTTTCCAGACAATGGGCAGTAGAACCATGTTATGGCAGGTCTCAAACTCTCCCATGTGGGGTGTGAATAACTCATCTGAATTCTGTTTTTCTCGGATGGCTACATCAAGATTCTCAAATTCAATTTGTTTAATGGTATTTTTGAACCACACTCAAAGACCAAGGGCCTTATTTAGATCTCAGAGGATGGAATACTCCGTCACAAATGTGATAAGCATCCCGTCCGCCTTATTACGATCTCCACAGGATATAATAGGTTCGTAATACAGCGCCATATTCCCATCTCCATAGGATATGATAGGATCATAATACTGCGGACAGGATATCCGTCATGTTTGTGATGAGTATTACCCTCCACCAAGCTCTCAGTCAGGCCCCAAGTCATTTGTAGGCCTGGCTACAGACAGCATCAGTTGGCTGGAGGTCTTCATGTCATCAATTCTTAAGAAAGTACAGTAACAAGTAAATACGATGAGTGCACTTTAGGTCAGCCCCCCCTAGCCATTGGCTTTCATGTATTTTTGATGGTCTGCCATTGCCTGGAACGGCTGTCCATCAAGGCCATAGAATTTTGTTGATGATTACACTGTCCCATATGTTTGTTTGATGATGTTTTGGTAATGTGGCATCACGTAGTCCTTTAGTTAAACTGTAGATGCAACATAGCATGCGCCTTCTACTCCAGTCAGCTTGTGTTTTTTGATGTATTTACTTTGCTGAAACAGCAGCATTTTAAGTGCTTATTTAGTTCTTTGTTTAGGAACTGCTGGCTGGCTGGATGCCTTAGCCTGTTACAATGTTCACTCATCCTCTGGCATGCCCGTTTGTCTTACTTTGCTAACCATGATAACAGGTTGTCAAATTCAAAGCTTTTTTGTTCGCAAAGGTGTGTATGCACATGGGCATTCTTAAAGATGCAACAGAATTACTGGCTCTTGAACAAAAATATGCAATATTGTACTGTGTTTGCCTTTTACGTACACCATTTACAACACAAACATCATCTCTAATTCATTTTCACAACTCTCTTTGAGGGTTAAGCAATTGCTTCGTTAAGGGTTTTTGTTTCTAGGACAGCTGGGACAACACACACAAAGTCAACCAACTTTTATCTAGAACCTCCCCTTACAAAAAGCCAGATTCATTGACTTTGCCAAAACTTGTTTTATCATATTGGTATTAAAATGATAGTAGAAAGTGCCCAAAATGGAACACACTTTACCACACAGGCTGTTTACGATAGTTATGTCCAACAGTCGTCCAGGAAGGCCGGATTCATGCCAGATTTTAGAATATCCACATCACATACATTTACATACAATGAAAACAAAATCAAACTCATTTGCATAGTCTGTGGGTATTGTGAAAATCTGTACTGGCTCTAGCACTCCTAGGCCTACGTTGGATGCCTTTACCTAAAACTGATGTTTAATGTAGCTATGTATGCAAGCATGTGGTATATTTATGTACCCAAACCTAAACACAAGCCAGTGGAGCACGGTACTAGGTCAAAGGTGCATTAAGGATGCAATTGGAGAGTGACTGTGGACTGTTACTGCATCACAATATTACGCACCTTCAGCTTTTTTATAAATTGGAGCAGGGTTGAGTCAGTCCTGACTGATACAGGGATGTCACCAGGGGCGGCTCCTCCGTTATGGCGGAGGAGCATCGCCCCACCGCTGGAACCAGCAGATGAAAACATATAAAATGAGATGAAGCAATTAATAAAACTGCTTTATTATCATTTGATTTTACACCAGGTCGCAGCCGAGTCTTGAGGGCGGGGCCATCCTCTGAGGGGCAGCAGCAGAAGGAGTGGAGGGCACAGGGCATTGCAAGTGCACATGACGGTTTGTCGGTTGTCTTAGGACCGCCAAACTGATATGCCGCACTTGGATATCTCCAGGATGTTGCTTGGAGATATCAGCAGGGCTCAGGAGCACTGGCTTCCAGTCTCTGCTGTAGTATGAAACCAGCCCACTCTGCCCAATCCCGGCGCTTCTCTCATGCTGGGAAACACCAGCATGAGAGCAGAGTCTGGATTGGCGCAGGGGACTCTGGGAACCTGTGTGCATCAGGATTCGGGAGCTGAAGAGCGCTGCGAGGCAGCAGGTAAGTTGCATTTTTTTTTTTTCCCCGCACTGCCCCACCACTTTCCCCTGCTAGCGGCCGCATCTGGATGTCACTCCGGATTCTGGGTGCATACATGGAGAAGGCCCATTGTCTGTTTTTTTCTTTTTTGTACTTCTTCATGGGTGGCTGCAGATGTGCCAAAAGCCACTGGAAAAGGTTGGCTTATCAGCCAGAAAGGGGTTAACGTCATGATGACCTTGCAGCTGACCCATCTGGTTTTGAAAATGGTGCTGAACAGCAGGGAGAAGAGCCAGTGAAGTTCCGCCAGGGTGGGACTAATGTGGCCATATTTCTTCAGGCCCTTTGTGAGCTCTGCTGTGGCATGTCAGATGCCCTTAAGGGGGAGGCCGGTGTGGAGTGTGGGAAACTGTGGAGCAGGGCGGTGTCTTTTATAAAGGCGCAGGGATCACCGCAGCGCTAGGGGTGAGCTCTTAATTTGGCGAGTGACAGCCTGCTTGGGGTAGAAAAATCCTCCACCATCCTGATGAACAACCGGCTGCCTACCAGGGTCTAAATCAGGTAGGGTGACCAGATGTCCTGGTTTTCCCCGGACAGTCCCGGTTTTCGGTAGACTGTCCCGGTGTCCCAACACATTTCTTCATTTTGAATAAATGTCCCGGTTTTTGGGACAAAGGTCGGGTAATTGCAATTTTAAGGAAAATTCAGAAGAATTAAAAATGTAAGCAATTTATTCTGTTTCCGTCAGGCAGCACAGGAGGAGTTTGACTGCATGCTCCCAGCAGAGGGGAGACCGGGTGGGGAGAAGGGCCGGGGGCATAGGGTGGAGGTCCTGCCATAGATGATGTTAAGTAAATGTATAAATGTAAATGTATGCCTGCATATAAGTATATGTATGTATATATGTATATATATATACACACACGTGTGCACATGCTTAAAAGTTATATGTGTATATATATAAAACTAAAGCCTTTAGTCTTACTTCTATATCTGTGCTGTCCCGGTTCTTGCACAGCCTTGTAAATATGTACCTATTTAGTTTTACTTTCATTTTCAGCGTGTCCCGGTTTTTGGTTCTCAGAATCTGGTCACCCTAAAATCAGGCCTTCTAGTTACTCCTTCACAAAACTTTCAAGATTAGAGTGTTCGGAAAGGAGGCACTGTGGCGTTTGGACTCTTGTCAACTCCCTATTGAAATTTGCTGAGCACAAGGTTCAGAAAATAAGAAGACGGGAACTCACAAAATGGCCGACTCTTAGGGGCAGATTTACAAGCCCCCTGCGCCACCAGTACGTCACTTTTTGTGACGTACTGGAGGCGCATTTCACTTCTCCATATTTACAAGGAGAGGAAAAGCCACCATACGTGACTTTTCCTCTCCTTGTAAATATGGCCCCTTCACACGCAGCACTTTGCGTGGAAGGGGTGTTCCATGGGTGTTGCTGTGGGTGTTCCCACGCAACACCCATGGAACGAGACACATTTCCAGATTTACGAGGATTCGTAAATCTGGAAATGCGTTTCAATGCTACGCCTCGCGTAGCGAGGCGCAACGAGGAGAAATGTTTTCATTTCTCCTCGTTTGTTTCCTCTTTCAAAGCGTGCTGCATTCTACAGCACGCATTGAAAGAGGAAAATGCCTGTGGTGATTGTTTTTGTGGAGGAAGGTGCCCCTTCCTGCACAAAAACAATCTCCCCATGACGCAGGCATCCTTGCACCATGGTGCAAGGGTGCCTGCGCCGGCGCATGGCAGCAGTTTGTGTGCCAGCGCAGAGGAGAGCACAGGAATGCAACATATTATTGTAAATATGTCGCATTCCTGTGCTTCGGAAGTGCCGCAGCGTGGCGCAGCCAAAGGGCTTGCGTTGCCGCGCTGCGGCACTTCCTTGTAGATCTGCCCCTGAATTTCAAACTCTGTCTCTGTCCTAAGCCAAAGTTTCCCATTCCCAGGAATGGGGGCAGCAGATGTAGAACGGTGCGGGCAGGTGGAAGAGAGGGCGGAAGTTCCAGCTGGAATAATTTATAAAAAGATTACAACAACAAAAAACACAGTACAACAGAAAACAGATGGTTAAGGGCCGCTGCCGGCGAGCCATCGAAGAGCTGGGAAAATAACAGCTTCTACAAACCATTTTCCAAATTCCGGCTCCATTGCATACTCCCCTTTCCGATATTGTATCATATTCCCAGCTGATTGGCTGAGAGGATTGTACCCACATTCGACAGTTCACC
Source organism: Calotriton arnoldi (assembly GCA_963921515.1). Lineage (NCBI taxonomy): Eukaryota > Metazoa > Chordata > Amphibia > Caudata > Salamandridae > Calotriton > Calotriton arnoldi. The sequence goes on along the minus strand of CAWUFW010000210.1, from coordinate 2,610,835 downwards.
CCGTACCCGTACTACTCACAGGCCTCCAAAATTGTAATCCAAAGTTAATTGTCGCTAACAGCCGAGCCTCAGCACATTCGTTTAATTTCCAATTAGACAACTGTGGCGGACGTTTCCGCTCGATGGCGATTGGCTCCCCCTTTCATGTGAAACGCGCCAGCAACAATGTAATTAGCATATTTTAATTAAGTCCTTTTAGATGTGGGACGGATCGAGTAATTTGGTAGGAGGGAGCGTTTATGCCTGGCGCTGGGACCGCTTTTGGGAAGGTTGTGCGTACTGAGGTCACTTGTGCAATGGGGGGCGCGTGGGGGGAGGGTTTGCAGGGGGGGGGGGGACGTGCTGTTAACAACAAGATCTGACCATGTTAGGGCCTGCTTAATTTATTCGGATTAATTTACATGATATGTTTCTCAATCTTTTTAATTGAGTTTTAAGATAAGCTCAAAAATAGTTCACATTTTAGAAACCTTATAATAAAACATATAGACATATAGTTAAATTCGTCAATATAATGATTAGATCTACTTTAACAATATTTCTAAAACATTCTCCAGGTTCCAAATCCATATTAATCTTTGATCGAAAAGGCTCCCTCCCATGATTTCTGAGCAAGCTGGTGCTATCACAAAACGTGCAGAACATTGCATTTTCATCAGTGTAACTGCTATATTTAGCTAAAAGATATAAAGCCACATATGCAAAGCATTTATTGCGGCGGGAAGCGGCTGATCGGGCCATTTCCAACCGCAAAAATGCTTTTACATATGTGCAAAACAAAAATTCCACGTAACTGAATCGCAATTTGTGTTTGCGAATCGGTATTTGGAAGGGGCGTGTTTAGGGTGTCCCTTCATAAAACCGAATGTTTTGCAACCGAAATGCAGTCGCAAAACATTCGCACTTTACCACTAACTCAGAGTTGGTGGTAACCGATTCGCAAACAGGAAGGGGTCCAGAAGGGACCCCTTCTCCTTTGAGAATGGTTAAAAAAAGTATTTTTTTAAGAGCAGGCGCTGGTTCCACGGACCACTGCCTACTCTTAAAAGTGGAAAAGAAAACTTTTCATTTTTCTTTTTTTTAAACACATCCTGTTTTCCTTTAAGCAGGGGCGGCCCCTTCGCAGTGGTGGAGAAGCCAGCGGGTACAGGGAGAGGCGGGCCAAGGCATGGGCGGGGGACTGCTATCTGCATTCCCTAAGTGCTCATGTGTGTTTGGCTGGCTGTCTCGGGCTGACCAAAACTCATATGCGCACTTAGGTTCTCCAGCCCGACTGGAGAAACCCCACAGACTCCCTGGTCTGACCTGGGCATCTATCTGGCCTGCTCAGTCAGCACAGGGATTGGACAGGGAGTCTGTGACGTAATCACAGTGTGTCTGCGGGGACAAGGAAGTCCCAGCACTCCAGCACCGAGGCGCAAGCGGGAGGCGGCCAGCAGCAGGTAAGCGTAACTTTAAAAAAAATATATTTTTTAAGCACTCCCTCCTGCACCCCCTCCCGCGCTCCCCCCGCGCTCCCTCTCCTCCCCACCCGCCTCTCCTCTTTTTGTATATGGCAGCCGCCACTGCCTTTAAGGAAAACTGGCTACATTTAAAAAAAAGAAAATATTGCTTTATTTAAAAGCAATCACAGACATGGTGGTCTGCTGATCCCAGCAGGCCACCAAACCTGTGATTTTTGCGATTCCCAATGGGTCACAAACTGAGACCTACCTTACTAATGTTCATGAAGTGGGTCTATTTGCAACCCACTGGGAATCACAGAAAGTGTAAAACACACTTTAGTACATTAGTGTTTGCAATTACCAAATAGCAAATCGCAAAAATTTGCTATTTGGTAATCGCTAACACCAATGTTAGTTCATGTGGCCCATAGTTCTAAGAAAACTTTCGTCCACTAAATAAAAAGTTGAGCCATATTAGGCGCATCCAAAATTTCCGTAATTTCCTTTTGCATATTTACACAAACGTTTAGAAAAATTACATGAAACTATGCGAAATGCCAATCTGTCATTTTGAACGAGAAGTGGGAGGACTCATTTCACTCTAAAAAAAAATAGTGCAGAAAACACAAGTGTCGTGAACAAGAACTGCTCGCATTCTGTTTGTTCCTGCTGTGTAAAGGCATCATTTTTCAGAAATTTGGAGGTAAAAAGCGTCACATGAAATCTTGCAAATTACACAAATTATACTGCATTAAATGAAATTTTGACTGGTCCTAGCTCATATCTGTTTGACCACCTCCCACATTACGCACGCTTTTCAGGTGTTAATCAGTGCTTAATTTATAAAAGAATAGGTGCTGAAGCCTAAAGTTCTGCTCAGAAGCCTGCGGCCGGCGCTACTACATGTTGGCGCCCCAGATACCAAGACTGCATAGTCTGAAATTCACCCCAGGCCTCTGTAATCAACTACCAGACACCCACAGCCCCTTTATCTCACTCCCGCAGGCCCCTGCTTTCTCACTTTGTGATGGTTTTTCTGTCTTTCTCTTTCTTTACCGTTTTGTGCTTTTCCCTCTCTTGCTCTCGGGAAATGTCTGATGAGGAAAAATAAGTGCTGGTCCCCAACAATGAGTGCCAGTGTGCCCCACCGGCAAACCCAGGCTCAAATTAAGCACTGAGATAAGTCTGTTTACTATTTCATCTGTGTAGTTAAATAAGTCCCCAAATCAATTTTTTTCCCATTTCTTTAACTATTCCCATCCTTGCATGATAACACTGCTCCTAGGTAGCTATTGACCTCTCTTCGGAGAGCCATTCCACACGTCCTGGCAGCCGGCTATCCTTGTTTTCACGCTCTGGCGGGCAGGGTGCCCAAGAAAAGGATGCAATCTTGTGATGTCTAGATTGTGTGACGCTCAAAAGGCAGACTCGTGAGGGCAGTTTTAGCAGATATCACTCTTAATTTTCCTAGTGGGCTATTTAATCTGAATTGAACTTTCAGCCAGAACTCCTGGATTTCGGGGCATGTAAGAAAAATTAGCTTCTAAGAGAAAATATGGGCCTTGCATCACAGGGAAGGTAAGTCCGAAAGAAGAACAGAGAAATTAGGAGAAAGATAGGGAGGGGGAGAAAGCGTGTGAGAGAGAGAGAGAAAGAGAGAGAGGAAAGAAGAAGCCACAAAAGGAAAGGCATGGAGAGAGAGAGAGAAAGACAGAGACACAGAGAGAGAGATATATGTATTAAGGGAGACCGAGACATGGGTGAACTGAGGAAGAGAATATAAAGGAAAGAGGAGAAAATGGAAAGAAAACCAGAAGGTCACAAAAATATTCAAGATCAACAGAAGTAACACGGAAATAAGGGAAACAGAAAAAAAGAAAGAGGGTTAGAGATGAGCAGAAGAGAAAGAATAATACTCCTGTATTAATAAAGAAGTATTAACTACTCCTGTAGTCAATGGCTGCTGTTAAGTGCTGGCCCGTGGGGCGTTTGCATTATGCTGAGAGACGATCCGCTCGACTTTCTGGCCTACTCAGGATTTTCTTCCATGGACTCGATATCTCTGAGCCCGCTGGAGGTGGTCCACGTCTTTCTGTTGTTCGCCACTAGAGCAAAAGGTTCTGTTGGAATGGGGGTGCCCTTTAAAGTGCCCTCACTTATAGTATGGGCTGGTTACTGTCCTCTCACCAGGCTATGAAGGGACTCGCAGATCATTGCAGCTCAGACCCTAGGGAGGGACACAGGTATTCCACCTGTAACCCTGGAAGAAGACTCTACAAACTATCTCCAGTTAAATCTGTTCAGTATCCTACAGCTGGGTCATCTCTTCCCCATGGCCATGTGGTGGATGTTTGGGCTCGCATGTCGTGTTCATACAGACTAAGGGGACAGGCTGCATTCTTCTCAAGATGGTGTTCCCATGGTAACAGCATTCCAGCTTCTCTAGCCTTTGAGCACCTCCTAGGGCCGAGCCACATCGATCAATGGCGCCCCTGTCTGCAATATGAACTTAGCCTAAACCCTACCTCAACACAAAAACTGGCCAGCATGGGTTCTCTTGTTTGTCAACGCTGCCTGAGAAGACCCAGAGATTAACCTGATCCTAACACAGGGTGCCACACCTGGTTGTATATATTTGTTGTCCAACCCTAGATGCTCTTTTAAGGGCCATCAGTAAAGAGACCCACTGAGGGAGGCCGCATGGGAATTCATGTTTTCTTTGCTAGACGGTAAATGCATTTGTGAAAGTCCTGAAGGAAAATTTATAAAAATGATCCCTATTGATTCGCTGGGGTTATCTCTCCTAATCTGGCACCCCAACTTAATTGGCCCTAGTTGTCGACCAGTTTTAGCGTTCTAAGCGCCACTTTATCCAGCAGGTTGCATTTGTCTGGACACCTGGAGACGCTCTGCTGCGCGAGGACAGAGAGACCAGTGCCCAGGAACAAGACTGTGGTAGTGTTGCTTTCATTATGGCTTGAAACAAGCCTTGAACTTTCAAGGAGGATCCCCTCTCCGGCTGCCCTTGAAGTACTGCTTCCACCCAAGGCTGGATAAAAGCATCGAACTCTGAAGGATGCTCTGCTCTTAGGACCTACCATGGATGGAGAGGAGAGCTGATGCCTTTCCCAGAAGTACAGAAAGCAGTGCAGTCTTGTTGCTCGCTCCTCTGGTTTTGTCCTTTGAGCCGGCCGGTTTGACACTCCGGATTCGGGTCCATGTTTTCCTCTCTTTCCAGCAGCTTGGGCATTGGTCTGGCTACAACTGGCTTGCGAGCATCAGCGTTGACTGCACTTTAAGATAAAGGGTCAGTTCCTTGCTCATCACCTTCTGCTCAGTAATGCCTCGCCTGAAGCTCCTGACCCACCCTGGTTACTTCCGCACACTGGAGATGGGCCTAAAATAACTTTAAAGAGGGATGGTGCTAACTTGTGGCATAACACCACGTAGAATGCTTAAGCAAGATTGGCTTTTTCTTTCTGTAAGCCATTTTAGTGAAAGCGTCCACTTTGTGGCTAGTGGACCGGGAAGCCCTTTTTTGAAGAAGGCATATACCAACCACTTACGCTTGACACTGGATTGCAACCACATTCTGTACCCCTATAACTAGATTTCTTCCCCGTCATAGAAATCAGACAGCTATCTATGGTGGCAGCCATTGGCGATCAGGTACATCATATTAACTTGAATGCACGTGATGTCTTAGGGCTTTTAAATCTTTGACATCAATGAGCCCAAGACGTTCACTGAACTCTTGCTGTGGGTTCTAATGGAATCTAATCAGGTCATCTGCTTGTTCCAGTATAACTTGCAGAAAAAACAAACCAGAGTCTTTCAATGTGCCTTTGCTGTCACTTCCCTGGCAGTGTTCCCACATGGAGTCTCAGAGCTCCATTCATCCAACCATATGTCCACCGTTTACTTGTGATGTTTAAGAAACCTCAGAACTTCTGACACTGAATTTGCTACACGCTCCAATGGACAACCAGCACTGTAACAATATACAATGCAATAGCATTAAAAAGCGAAAATGCTACCCAGACATGAATGAATTAAGCATGTAATGCCCAAACATTACCAAAACAGAATTGCTAACCCTGGCTTCTCCTAGAACCATGCCACAATTCACATCTGAGGGCCCGATTCAGAAAAGCAATCTGAGACAAAATCCTAAACTTACTACTTTTGGTATTCACAGAAGGCATTTAGTACTAGTAAAGTTAGGAATCCTAATACCAAAAGTAGTAAGTTTAGGATTTTGTCTCAGATTAGTTCTGTGAATCGGCCCCTGAGTCTTCAAACTTCCTTATACTGGGAAAGAACGTCCTCAAACCCAAGAAAGTCGGTCACTTCAACGCACCTTCAACTCCCTGTTCTTATTTGACTCACAAGTTAATTCAGGTGTTTTCTCAGGACAATGCATCATTCAGTGTGTACACAAACTAAAGCCCTCCTTCCAAATCTAATATGAGCCAACAGGGCCTCCATCGAAGGAAAGCTGATGGTCCTCCTGACCCCAAATTGGGCAGGCAGACCGTCAGTTTATCAGATAGGATATTGCGTTGCATGTGCAATGGAGTACTCTGTTCGCCAAAGTGTAAATCAGCCCCTTAATAAGCTATAGGGGTCTTTTTTAGCTTTAATTGTCCTTTCCTTCTTTTTCATTTCCCATTGGATTTTGAATTTTGGAGTTAGTTTGCAGTTAAGGTGTTAGTTTACCACTACAGTCAGCCCTTGGCTAAATAGCCCATATACTCAAACCCGAAAGAATTATCGTACCTGTAGTTGTTCATGTGGTAAGACATTTTCTCACACTTCGTTGCAATTCGTGATCCGTATCCCGCTCTAATTTGTACTCTTCAAAGTAACGTAGCAATGTCAGTTTCGAAGTAGTAATACTTTTGTGGCATAAATCCTCAGCTTTTTCCCCAAGGGAGCCCATCCCTCACTGTGTGTCGTCACCAGTCGCCACAGTTGACATCCATGATGCATAGGCTCAGCTATTGAGTTGGATGTTAAATTCCAATATGTGTAGTAATGCACGTTACTACACATTTCCTGAGCAGACTGGAGGGCTACGTACACAGTCAGTACTGCACCTCTTGCAAGTTTCGACTGGTCAGATTCGCTGACATTTAAGCCTGATAAATGCTGGCACATAGCAGTTCGGTGCAATGACCACTAAATTCTCCATTTATGACTCATTGGAAACTCAGAATAGGAGGTATTTGCTGCACCGAGTGAATACCTTACCCCGCGGTGTCAGTTTTACCAGGTGCTGTAATGACCTCATCTTCATCCTCCTCACTTGTGATTGGGGCCAAATGTGAGCGAACATCATCAAATCGGCCTTAAGACATTTTAGATGTATTTCTTGGCTTCAGTACTCATCTCCCCGCTTCCTAAGCCCGTATTACAGATAGGGGGCACTGTCCCTGTTTGCACCACGGGGCACCTTTGAGGCGCAGTCAGTGAACAATGGAGTGACTGCTGCCCAGCCGCTCCATGTTTCACCATGTAGGCGGCATGCCGTCTGCAATTTAAAGAGGGGAGAGAGATTCCCTTGCAGTGAATGACTGCACCTGCCTGCAGAGGAATGTAGGGGGGGGGGTCCAGGGGATCCTCTTTGCCTCTCCAAAGGCTGGTTTAAGGAGATGCACTGACAGTGTGCCACCGTTTTGTGGCGCACGGTCAATGTGCTTCCTAATGGCCTGTTTGCCTCTGTGCCCACATAGATAATATGGCATGGGTCCAAAGGCAAAGCGATTCTCTCATTTGCAAATAAGGGAACGCCCTTGCATGTGCAACAGCGCTATCAGTATTACAGAAGAGGACGCACAAGCGTCTGCGGCCCCTCATGTAATACCATAGTGCCCAGGGGGCACACAAAGCGAGCACTATGTATAATACAGACCCCATTATGGATCTTGCAGTGATGTATATCTTTAGCAAAACAGAAGTGTGAAAAGATGGTGCTCTGCATATCCAGTTCAGGCTGTAAAGACATTGCATTATTAATTGGGTGAAACTTTAGGGTGTTCGTCTCCATCCACCTCGTCCAGCTTCATGCATCTCGTCAGGAGGCCACTGCAGCCTGCACCATACATTGCTCCTGCTAGGCTGCCAATGATGGTAACAACACAACTAATAACTATCACACTCCTACAAGTGTGACGATTCGAACTATTTCAGGCCCCCAAAGGTATAAGAATGGCTTGAGCAGCAGATAATAGTCACTTATAATGGATATTTAATTAATAATTAACTGTTGTGGTCTTCTGTAAATTAGCCAGACAGTGCCACCTTGTGGCAGCATGTCTAGCACGCTTCAATGCTCGCAATTAATTGCTGGTGCTGATCACCGGAAACCACCGGCTCAAATTAAGCACTGCCAAGCAGAGACTAACGGTTGTCAAGATGTCTGTCTTCGGTTCACAAAGCTCCCTTTAAAGGGACATTGCCTTCCTCTCTTGAAATGATTCTGCGCTTCAGCTTGGAGTGCTTGCTGAGACTAGTGACATTTCCATAGCTGCAGCCTGCGCCTTGATGCCGAGGTACAAACCCTCTAAAAGGGCTAGAGGATGGCAGTGCGATCTGCAGATTTTCTTGCATAATATTCTTTTTATAACCTGCCCCCAGGGACAATAGCAGCCAGTTCTTCACACGAAATAAGAACATGTACAATTTGCTTGCAGAGAAATGAGATTCCAATAAGGCGCGCGTGCAGCTCGTAAGCTGAGCGTTGTGATTAAAGGCATATCTTATTTGATTTGCAAATCCCTGTGATGGGATGGAAATTTCAAGCACCGGCAGATTCCTGAAATACAGGGAATGCAATTTGCAGAAATTGTTCATATTCCATTTCCAACTCTGCTCTGGACTGCTGAATTTTCAGCTGGAGGAAATAAAAAAATAAAAGGTCTTAGGAAGGAATGTCGGCTGCATAGTACACAGGCGTGATCTTCTGCCCTGAATGCCCAACTGCTTGTATATCTGGTACCTTGACATTTGTTTTGTTTTTCCCATCACAACAATGTGTGCAGAGACCTAGGCCTGTACCTGACCTTGTGACGTCCTATACCTGTTCTTTGACCTTGTGGGGCTCACCAAACACGCCCTCATTATGGACAGAGGACTCTAGTCCCCTTCCTGGGCATTGCACGTGCTGTGTTTTAATAGCGATGAGTCCTGTCACCACACCTTTATATCTGTGTCACTAGGAGTTAAGACTACTGGCCCACTTGTGTAAAGTTGGCTTTTATGTGTACAGCATGTTACACGTGTTGTCATGAACTGTTTATGTGAGTGAGCCTCAGTAATGGAGGCCAAAGGGATCCCATGGGGTGGGATGCCTGACACAGCACAAGATGGTGGTGCGGACTGTGCTCCGAGGCAGTGGCAGTGTATTGCCTGCATTCCTGTGGCTGGATGGTGGCAGTCCAGACTCTGAAGTGATGAGGATGAAGAGAGAGCTACCTTTGAGTTCTTTTGTTAGCAAGGAGCTGGAGTCTGCATTGTGAGAGGTTAGGGAGCCACTAGGTGAGGCCTGTCCTTTTGTCTGTCCATGGTTACTCCTGTTGGACTGATGGCAGCTGCATGCAGAAACCTCACACCACGTTGTGCCTCTGTGGTGGGTGATACAGGTTGGAAACCGCCCCAGTGCTACCTGGTGTGAGAAGCATCACTCTTCACAAAGGCTGTGTTTGGAGAGAATCCAGAGGAAAACACTTGAAACAAGAACCTCCCCAAACGGGTTCTACATTTTAAGATAATAAATCCACATCTCCTGTCTAGATGCAGTACATGAAAGTGAAATTCAATCTCCACCCTTTGTTCCAGTTCCAAGCCCTTTATGACGAGTGAAGGGAGCTGAGTGCCTAACAGCCAGTCTCCCAGAGGTGAGGGGACATCTCCTCAAGTTTGCACTTTCTGCTGGATGAGTGTGGATCTGCTCTGGAGCACCTAGAAGCCTGTCTGCTTGCTGAAAAAAAAGAAGGCTTCTCCCTGGCTCTGCAGGACGAAAAGCTCTCCAGGAAGAGAAAGGTCCAGTGATTTATCTGCTGCCGTGGGCCATCCAGAAAGAGCTGACTGTCCAAGAGTGAGCTAGGAAAGACCTATGTGGGCCCGCTTAGTCTCTCCTGGTGGGAACCACAACTGCAGTGATCATCAGAAGCCCAGCAGGGGCTACAACTGTGCTGTTGTCGCAAGCCCGAAGAGGGACTGTAACTGCATGATCACCACAAGTCCAGACAAGATGTGCAACTGCGTGATCACCATAGACTCAGACGGGTGTTGAAACTGCTGGGATCTTTCTAGACCCGGATGGGGGTAGCAACTACCGTGATCATCATAGGCGTGGTCAGGGTCTCAGTTGCCTCCGGTCCAATTAGGACCACGACTGTTGTGACCACAGTTGTCCTGATTCGGGCTGGGACTGTCCACAGCCATGGTGGGGCAGCATCGCCACATCCAACAGAGATCCTTCAACCAGGTATGCACTCGTGCTGGCACCGCGGACTCAAAGACTGAAGCTGGGCAGGTGCACAGACAGATGCAGCCTGCACCTGACTTACCCTGCATCCCAGCTAACCTGTGGCTCACTGCGGCTCCCACAGAAGGGAAGAGGGATGGCTTCCAAGCCTGTAAGGGGCTATCAAGGACTCATATGGGCCATCCCTAAACCGCAACGGGGTAAGATTGAACACCAAGTGTTCGTTCGACTGTGAGCAAGAAAAGGCTGCCTTTATGCTCGATTCAGGCTATAGCCTGATTTCACCGAGAGGGCATACCCAGGGCACAGGGGGCTCCTGGGAAAGGATTAGTAGAGAGGGATCAGGTAGAGTGTTTTGACAAAGACAAATCACACCCAGGGGCACTAACATGTATAACATATTGCATTATTTAGCGTTTAGTAAAGTTGTGTGATTAAAAGTACTTTCTTTTGTTGTAAGATAAGCACTGCGCTGGACATTGGAGTTATTATATCTTTCGGTTGATTGTTGAGTGCTCAGCTCGACCATCCCATCCTATCTCTCTGAGAAGCCTGGACTGCTCACCCTCACTACTCTGAGAGTCATGTGCCAAGGGGTTGTACTTGGCCGAGTTTGCAGATCTGTGCTAGGATTGGCTTGAGGATATCAGTAGAAAACCACCCTACCTCCATGCTTGGGACACAGTACCCCCTGTCCGCCTGGTGGCCCCCTGAATGGAGCGTGACAAAGGCCTTCTCCAACAGCGCCCCATAATTTAGCAGCGCTTATTAGCTCACATTAGGCTTCCATTTGCCCAAAAATCCTGCAGTCCAGAAAAAGAGCTCAAAACACATAAACAACTCATCTGTCATTGCCTACCCTATCACAATGCAGAACAGCTTTCACCATTACTCTCCCACGTGTCTCTCAATCCTCTCACAGCGCTCCATTGCCCCAGCTCGATTTGCTCCATAAAAACACCAGCAAGCACATACAAACACATTCACAGGAGGGGTGATTGTGATCGTCGCTGTTGATTGGTTGTCAGGTGGGCTTGCTTTATACCTTCTGCCTGGTGAAGTTGGGGATCCGGGGATCAGCGGTGTAGCTTTAAAATATGCAAAAGGTGTAGTGGCACCAGGGCCCAGGGGTATGAGGGGCGCTTTGTACCCTAATAATGCCTGTTTCCCAGTAGCCAATCAAGGTCTGGGAGACCATTTTGCATGCTTGCTTGAATTAGTGCCCTTGGCATCCATGCTACACCCCTTCTTGGGACAGTCGCCCTGGCACAAGGGAGCAGCAGCGCTTCATATGTGCTGATAGTAACCACTGGCACTAGGATTTAGGGACTCACACCTTTCTGTTGCAGCTCACACAACGTTTAAGGCACAGAGGTGTTAGTTATTCAGTTTATTTAAATTATTCTTTTTTATTTCAAAACAGAGTATGCCAGTAACTATTAGGCCTGTGGCAAGGCCTTCACTCACCATGCATTACAGGTGAGTGCAGGAGACAGAGACAGAGTCACTGCCAAGGATTTGGCCCACCGACATGAAGGCGCATTCAGTTTGGTCGGCCATACATGCATATAAGCGCACCGCCATCACTGCTTGCCTGTGCGTTGCCTGCCGGGTTGCCCTCATGACTCGTGGTCTGAGCCTCAGGTCTGAGTTTGCCAAAACTGACACCATCTGCCCAGTTTGGACAGTATGATACCTTGGAGACATCACTTTGGCATCCGGACAGTAAGGTGCAAGGAACATGTCTTCATAAAGGTGAAGGCTGCTCTCTCCTTCCCATTCTCCACTGTGGAGTGGATGTCCCACTCGGAGCGGCTGATAGAGTAGAGTAAGATATTGCTTAGTGCTTTTTTCTCTGGTCTCCTTGTGTGACACAGAGCCATGTAAGAAGTTCCATTGAGGGTTGACCCTGGAAACGAATGGGGTGTTCTTTTAAGGTCTGGGTTTTGACAGTGCAGCTGTGAAACAGACCTATTGATAAGAATATGCATGGAGTGGGCTTTGGGTGGGCCCCCTTCATCCATTGGATTTTTCTGACCATCCTCTTTCAGCCACTGGAATGAGATTTTGTCAATCACGTCTTGGCTCAGCCCAGTGGAGTATTGATCTCTCACCTAATGCTCCTGGCATTACGTTTGAGGTTATCCTTCCACCTCACCAGGGCCGGACTGGCCGTAGCGGGCACCGGGCGTTTCCCCGGTGGGCCGCTAGGGTGGGGGCCGTTTTTGTTACCGGGGGTCGGAAATATCGGCCCCCTGTAACAAAATCGGCCGAAACCGGCCCTAGCAAACTGCTCGGCTGCACCCCCTCACCCCAGGGGGTGCCAGCCGAGCCGTTTGCCAGGGCCGGTTTCGGTTCCCAGTCCGGCCCTGCACCTCACTCGAGTGCTTACGTTGAATTACATAAGGGATTACTTAACAACTACAACTCCTTCTGTCTACCCCTGCTGGCTCCCTTCTATATGCCTCGCTCCAAATTGCCAATGTTGCATGTATTAGCTCATTACACCCAGACCTATTGGCTTTGCCAGTGCTTGTTTTGCGTTGGCACAGCCTTTTGGGTTGACCATGATGGTGTTTTCTGATCTCCTGCATGCACCTCCCATCCTCATGAATCTACCCCACTTCTCTTTCTCCATCAAGGTGACGGGCGTTTTATAGACTGGTGAGGCATGGGTTCTTGGGGATTAACACTCATGGAGATTTTGGGGCCTGGGTGCTTGGGGATTAACACTCAGGGCAATGTAGGGGCATGGGTGTTTGGGGATTAACACTCAGGGCTATATTGGAGCATGGGTGTTTGGGGATTAACACTCAGGGCCATGCAGGTGCATGGGTGCTTGGGGATTAACACTCAGGGCCATGTTGGGGCATGGGTGCTTGGGGATTAACACTCAGGGCCATGCAGGTGCATGGGTGCTTGGGGATTAACACTCAGGGCCATGTTGGGGCATGGGTGCTTGGGGATTAACACTCAGGGACATGTTGGACATGGGTGTTTGGGGATTAACACTCAGGGCCATGTTGGGGCATGGGTGCTTGGGGATTAACACTCAGGGCCATGTTGGGGCATGGGTGTTTGGGGATTAACACTCAGGGCCATGCAGGTGCATGGGTGCTTGGGGATTAACACTCAGGGCCATGTTGGGGCATGGGTGCTTGGGGATTAACACTCAGGGACATGTTGGACATGGGAGTTTGGGGATTAACACTCAGGGCCATGTTGGGGCATGGGTGCTTGGGGATTAACACTCAGGGCCATGTTGGGGCGTGGGTGCTTGGGGATTAACACTCAGGGACATGTTGGACATGGGTGCTTGGGGATTAACACTCAGGGTCATGTTGGACAAGGGGGCTTGGGGATTAACACTCAGGGCCATGCAGGTGCATGGGTGCTTGGGGATTAACACTCAGGGCCATGTTGGGGCATGGGGGCTTGGTGATTAACACTCAGGGACATGTAGGTGCATGGGTGCTTGGGGATTAACACTCAGGGCCATGTTGGGGTATGGGTGCTTGGGGATTAACACTCAGGGACATGTAGGTGCATGGGTGCTTGGGGATTAACACTCAGGGCCATGTTGGGGCATGGGTGCTTGGGGATTAACACTCAGGGACATGTTGGGGCATGGGTGCTTGGGGATTAACACTCAGGGACATGTAGGTGCATGGGTGATTGGGGATTAACACTCAGGGACATGTTGGGGCATGGGGGCTTGGGGATTAACACTCAGGGACATGTTGGACATGGGTGTTTGGGGATTAACACTCAGGGCCATGTTGGTGCATGGGTGCTTGGGGATTAACACTCAGGGACATGTAGGTGCAAGGGTGCTTGGGGATTAACACTCAGGGACATGTTGGGGCATGGGTGCTTGGGGATTAACACTCAGGGCCATGTAGGTGCATGGGTGCTTGGAGATTAACACTCAGGGACATGTTGGACATGGGAGCTTGGGGATTAACACTCAGGGCCATGTTGGGGCATGGGTGCTTGGGGATTAACACTCAGGGACATGTTGGACATGGGTGCTTGGGGGATTAACACCCAGGGCCATGTTGGGGCATGGGTGCCTGGGGATTAACACTCAGGGACATGTAGGTGCATGGGTGCTTGGGGATTAACACTCAGGGACATGTTGGGGCATGAGTGCTTGGGGATTAACACTCAGGAACATGTTGGACATGGGTGTTTGGGGATTAACACTCAGGGCCATGTTGGACATGGGAGCTTGGGGATTAACACTCAGGGCCATGTAGGTGCATGGGTGCTTGGGGATTAACACTCAGGTACATGTTGGACCTGGGAGTTTAGGAATTAACACTCAGGGTCATGTTGGGGCATGGGTGTTTAGGGATTAACACTCAGGGACATGTTGGGACATGTGTGCTTGGGGATTAGCACTCAGGGCCATGTAGGTGCATGGGTGTTTGGTGAATAGCACTCAGGGCGATGTTGGGGCATGGGAGCTTGGGGATTAGCACTCAGGGCCATGTAGGTGCATGGGTGTTTGGTGAATAGCACTCAGGGAGGTGTTGGGGCATGGCAGCTTGGGGATTAACACTCAGGGCCATGTTGGGGCTTGGGTGCTTGGGGATTAACACTCAGGGCCATGTAGGTGCATGGGTGCTTGGGGATTAACACTGCAGGTAACGTTGGGGCACAGGTGCTTGGGGATTAACACTCAGGGCCACGTCGGGCCATGGGTGTTTGGGGATCAGCACTCAGGGACATGTAGGTGCATGGGTGTTTGGTGAATAGCACTCAGGGCCATGTTGGGGCATGGGAGCTTGGGGATTAACACTCAGGGTCATGTTGGGGCATGGGTGCTTGGGGATTAACACTCAGGGACATGTAGGTGCATGGGTGCTTGGGGATTAACACTCAGGGCCATGTTGGGGCATGGGTGCTTGGGGATTAACACTCAGGGCCATGTTGGGGCATGGGTGCTTGGGGATTAACACTCAGGTCTATGTTGAGGCTTGGGTGCTCGGGGATTAACACTCCGGGTCATGTTCGGGCATGGGTGCTTGGGGATTAACACTCAGGGCCATGTTGGGGCATGGGTGCTTTGGGATTAACACTCAGGGCCATGTTGGGGCATGGGTGCTTGGGGATTAACACGGCGGGCCATGTTGGGACATGGGTGCTCGGGGATTAACAATCAGGGCCATGTTGGGACATGGGTGCTCGGGGATTAACAATCAGGGCCATGTTCGGGCATGGGTGTTTAGGGATTAACACTCAGGGACATGTTGGGATATGGGTGCTTGGGGATTTACACTCAGGGCCATGTTCGGGCATGGGTGCTTGGGGATTAACACTCAGGGCCATGTTCGGGCATGGGTGCTTGGGGATTAACATTCAGGGCCATGTTCGGGCATGGGTGCTTGGGGAATAACACTCAGGGCCATGTTGGGGCTTGGGGATTAACACTCAGGGCCATGTAGGTGCATGGGTGCTTGGGAATTAACACTGCGGGTAACGTTGGGGCACAGGTGCTTGGGGATTAACACTCAGGGCCACGTCGGGCCATGGGTGTTTGGGGATTAGCACTCAGGGCCATGCAGGTGCATGGGTGTTTGGTGAATAGCTCTCAGGGCCATGTTGGGGCATGGGAGCTTGGGGATTAACACTCATGGTCATGTTGGGGTATGGGTGTTTAGGGATTAACACTCAGGGACATGTTGGGGCTTGGGTGCTTGGGGATTAACACTCAGGTCCATGTTCGGGCATGGGTGCTTGGGGATTAACACTCAGGGCAATGTTGGGACATGGGTGCTTGGGGATTTACACTCAGGACCATGTTCGGGCATGGGTGCTTGGGGATTAACACTCAGGGCCATGTTGGGACATGGGTGCTTGGGGATTAACACTCAGAGCCATGTTCGGGCATGGGTTCTTGGGGATTAACACTCAGGGCCATGTTGGGACATGGGTGCTTGGGGATTAACACTCAGGTCCATGTTGGGGCTTGGGTGCTTGGGGATTAACACTCAGGGCCATGTTCGGGCATGGGTGCTTGGGGATTAACACTCAGGGCCATGTTGGGACATGGGTGCTTGGGGATTTACACTCAGGGCCATGTTCGGGCATGGGTGCTTGGGGATTAACACTCAGGGACATGTTGGGACATGGGTGCTTGGGGATTAACACTCAGGGCCATGGTGAGGCATGGGTGCTTGGGGATTAACACTGAGGGACATGTAGGTGCATGGGTGCTTGGGGATTAACACTGTGGGCCATGTTGGGGCCTGGGTGCTTGGGGATTAACACTCAGGGGCATGTTGGGGCATGGGGGCTTGGGGAGTAACACTCATGAACATGTGGGTGCATGGGTGCTTGGGGATTAACACTGCGAGCCATGTTGGGGCATGGGTGCTTGGGGATTAACACTCAGGGACAAGTAGGTGCATGGGTGTTTAGGGATTAACACTCAGGGCCATGTTGGGGCATGGGTGCTTGGGGATTAACACTCAGGAACATGTTAGACATGGGTGCTTGAGGATTAACACTCAGGGCCATGTTCGGGCATGGGTGCTTGGGGATTAACACTGCGGGCCATGTTGGGGCATGGGTGCTTGGGGATTAACACTCAGGGCCATGTTGGGGCATGTGTGCTTGGGGATTAATACTCAGGGACATGTTGGACCTGGGAGCTTGGGGATTAACACTCAGGGCCATGTTGGGGCATGGGTGCTTGGGGATTAACACTCAGGAACATGTTGGACATGGGAGCTTGGGGATTAACACTGTGGGTCATGTTGGGACCTGGGAGTTTGGGGATTAACACTCAGGGTCATGTTGGGGCATGGGTGCTTGGGGATTAACAATCACGGCCATGCAGGTGCATGGGTGCTTGGGGATTAACAATCAGGGCCATGCAGGTGCATGGGTGCTTGGGGATTAACACTCAGGGCCATGTTGGGACATGGGAGCTTGGGGATTAACAATCAGGGCCATGCAGGTGCATGGGTGCTTGGGGATTAACACTCAGGGCCATGTTCGGGCATGGGTGCTTGGGGGTTAACACTCAGGGCCATGTTGGGGCATGGGTGCTTGGGGATTAACACTGCGGGCCATGTTGGGGCATGGGTGCTTGGGGATTAACACTGCGGGCCATGTTGGGACATGGGTGTTTGGTGAAAAGCACTCAGGGCCATGTTGGGGCATGGGAGCTTGGGGATTAACACTTAGGGCCATATTAGTTCATGGGTGCTTGGGGATTAACAATCAGGGCCATGTTCGGGCATGAGTGCTTGGGGATTAACACTGCGGGCCATGTTGGGACATGGGTGTTTAGGGATTAACACTCAGGGCCATGTTGGGGCATGGGTGCTTGGGGATTAACACTCAGGAACATGTTAGACATGGGTGCTTGAGGATTAACACTCAGGGCCATGTTCGGGCATGGGTGCTTGGGGATTAACACTGCGGGCCATGTTGGGGCATGGGTGTTTGGGGATTAACACTGCGGGCCATGTTGGGGCATGGGTGCTTGGGGATTAACACTCAGGGCCATGTTCGGGCATGGGTGCTTGGGGATTAACACTCAGGGACATGTTGGGGCATGGGTGCTTGGGGATTAACACTGCGGGCCATGTTGGGGCATGGGTGCTTGGGGATTAACACTCTGGGCCATGTTCGGGCATGGGTGCTTTGGGATTAACACTCAGGGCCATGTAGGTGCATGGGTGCTTGGGGATTAACACTCAGGGACATGTTGGACATGGGAGCTTGGGGATTAACACTCAGGGCCATGTTCGGGCATGGGTGCTTGGGGATTAACACTCAGGAACATGTTAGACATGGGTGCTTGAGGATTAACACTCAGGGCCATGTTCGGGCATGGGTGCTTGGGGATTAACACTGCGGGCCATGTTGGGGCATGGGTGCTTGGGGATTAACACTGCGGGCCATGTTGGGACATGGGTGCTTGGGCATTAACAATCAGGGCCATGCAGGTGCATGGGTGCTTGGGGATTAACACTCAGGGCCATGTAGGTGCATGGGTGCTTGGGGATTAACACTCAGGGCCATGTAGGTGCATGGGTGCTTGGGGATTAACACTCAGGGCCATCTAGGTGCATGGGTGTTTATGGATTAACACTGCGGGCCATGTTGGGACATGGGTGTTTAGGGATTAACACACAGGGCCATGTAGGTGCATGGGTGTTTGGGGATTAATACTGCGGGCCTTGTTGGGGCCTGGTGTTTAGGGATTAACGCTCAGAGCCTACAATTTCAGTTGGTTTTTAAGTGATGTAATTGTGGGATCTTTGTATAGGTTATATTGAAATTTTGTAGGTATTTCAGCCATGTTTCACTAAATCTAGGACTTTGATTCACTCTCTGTGATCTCACTTCCTGTGGCATCACTTCCTGTGATGTCATTGTGTATAAGATTATGTGATGCGCCTTTGGCACCCCTTGTGGTTCTGGTGCGTCGATGCCAGTGTCGTCAAGTGTACCTTCAACCAAGCGATTGCTGCTCTGAACTTAAAATGAGATCAGAGTCAGCCTGGTAATCTTCTCTTTATATTCAGATAAATAAAATTGGAAGGCGTGAGGAATTCTAAATGAGGTATTAAAGTGAATCTTTTTGCAATGTCAATGTCCTTCCGGCCTGGCCACGTTTCCGGTCCCCAGTGGCTTCCGTTCCAAGAAAGGCGGTCTGTCGCATGCGTTTCATAGACCTTGCAAATACCTGATTCCATTATACCAGGAAATCCTTCATTAGCCAGCGCCTAATGTGCCAATGAGAGCGTCAGTTGCAAGCGGCGGCCATTTCGCGCCCCCTGTAAATGGGAGATGACAGCCTCGCAGGTGGCCGAGCTCTTAGGCAGACCTGGGAAATTGATCTTTAATTGTCAGCTGAAACGCACAAACAAGGATATAAAACAGGGATGAAAGGAAATTAGGTGTTCAGGAAAACAGAGCCTTATCGCCTCACCAATGCCGCTTGGCCAATAGCATCGCTCCGTGCCCGCTGCGGCCAGTTCAGTTCTTTTTATACATTGTCATCCTGTTCCTATACGACAATTAAGGATGCAAATAAGTGAAGTGCACTCATAAAGCAGTGACTGTGATTTAGTTTACATTGTATTGACAGTTATGAAAAAAGAATACGAAGGAAGGCCGAGTTAAGAAAATCTCAGAAAACTTTAACACGCTTCCTAACACAAACTGTTAATTTAAGCCTATACCAGACTCTAACCACAGCCCTTATGGTCACACTACCCAGAGCGGTAACCCTAAATCTATCCCTAACCTTTACTATAACCCTAAGCATGCCACCAACTCTTCACCAGCCGCGGTCCGTGCAGCTAACAGCGGTATGGCGGTGGGGCCGTGTAAGGGGGGATTTTGAGGGACGATGCCGACGGAAAATTAATTATTTATATAATTTTCCCTCGGCATCATCCCTCGAAATCCCCCCTAGCACAGCCCCACCGCCCCCCCCCCCCACCGCTGTTACCTGCACGGACCGCGGCTGCTCTTCACCATAATCTAAACCAAAACCCAGTCTTTATCCTTATTCCAACCCAAACTTTAGACATATGTTGAATATAAACCTAGCTTTATCCCTAACCAAATCCTCAACCCTAACCCTAAATTTTAACACAACTCCATCTCTACCTTAAACCTTCAAACATCACTAACCTTCACCCAATCACTGACCCAGTTTCAACCCCAGTTCAAAATGATAACATAACCCTAACTCATCCTAACCCTTCAAACACTCTTAACCCTTAACCCATCCTCAACCAAATCCTCACAACTAGCTCTGCACTTTAACACAAACCTAACCCAGCAAACACATTCTCAACCCTAACTCTACCCTATCCCTTTCACTCTTACCGTGTTCACAGCCCAACCCTCAAAGGCAACCCCACATTTTAACATAACCCTAATTCAGCCCTAACCCCTCGAATAATGTTCACTCATAAACCCATGAACAGTCCAATCCTCAAAGGTAGCCCTACACTTTAAGATAACCGTAACTCAACTCTAACCTGGCAAATACGTTTTACCATTAGCCTATACACAGCCCAATCCTCAATGCTAGCCCTATATCCCATGAAACACTTTTCACCCATACCCTATTCTCAACCCAGCACCCAATGATAGCCTCACATTTTAACATAACCATAACTCAACCCTAACCCCGGCAAACACTTCAACCTTAACATATGCACAACCCAACCCTCAATTCTAACCCCACATTTTAAAATTACCCTAACTTTGTCCTTTCCCATTAAATATTACCCAGTGTCGGTGCGTCCATTTGGGCGCTGGGGCGTTGCCCCACCTGCCACTAATGCCACATGCCCCCAGGGCCCATCGTTCTCGCTCTACACAGTACAGTACTAATGTCTGATGATTGTTGGGTTCAGTTAGTAAATCGAGTGAGTCGCACTCGCGCCGCGCGGCTGTTCCGGCGGGCCGGCACCTGACCGGGCCACGCCCACTTACCAGTGGTGGTGACTGACAGGAGACAACAAGCAGTGAGCGCAGCAATAGTGCGCATGTTCGGTTTTGGGCATGGTCATTTTTACGACCAGCCCGAACATGCGCACTACTGCCTTCCCCTTAGGAGAGCGAGGGCCGAGGGACCGAGGGTTGCTTGCTTCATGCAGCAGCCCCTGGCCCCCCGGTCTCCTAATGGGCAGGGGGCATCTCTGCTCTAGCCAATCCTGGTGCTGCTAATGCAGCGTCTGGATTGGCTGAGAGTGCCGCGCGTGGGTGGCACAGCACTGCCGCACTTGAAGGCCAATTACTGTGTGGCTTATGTGAAGCCATGCACAGTGATTGGCATTTCTGCAGCCTACTGCTCGTCGTGGCTCGGATCACAGTCCACCTCGCCACGCCCGCAAGGCCGCAACTGCATCCGTCTTTGGCCAGAGACTGCAGTATCGAAGAGAGAGAATCACCGCTGCTCATCACTAATGTAAGTTCACTATTTTTGTCTATATTTCTTCATGCATACCGTCCATACGCGAGCCTGATTCGGTCTGTTTTTTTTATCACATGTGGCAGGCCAGTCGTCTTGACGGTACCAGTCTGTAGAGCTTGGTGACAGACAGGCTGTGCCGTGTCGGTCAAAGGGTCATCATAGTTCTGTTATACTTAACATCCACACTGACTGCGCCCACGTGTGTTTTGTCTACGCTGGTAAAAGTGCTGCCTCGGGAGGCGTAAAAGATACACAGCCCTTCGGGTAATGAACTTTTCAGTTTTCACGCACTCAAGCCATGCTTCTTCGTCGCTTGATTTGCCACATGGTACTTACTCACTCCCGCCATCTATCCCTGTTCTCACCCCTGCATTTACTATGCACTCCTGTACACACCGTGCACCCCTCCACCACTCCCTTCCCTCACCCCCCTGCATTCTCCCCTACTTATGCTCACACTGTGCATTCCACCGTCACCACTGTACTGACCCTCGTGCACGCCCTTCTGTACTCCTAGACATACTGTGCATGCAAACTTCCGCCCTGCACTCTCCCTTCTGCACTGTCCTGTCTTTCTGTACAGATGATGCATGACTCCATCATTACTCCATCGGCCCCTGGACTCGCCCGCCTGTCCTGTCCTTTTGTACAGGCTATGCATTCATTCACTAGTCCCTGCACTCGCCCTCCTACACTATCCTTTACTTTTGTGCAGATTACGTACTCCCCCGTCACTCCCTGCACTCTCCTGTACCTTTGTAACGCTGCACATTCCGTCATCAACCCCACCCCTGGTCCCGTGCACTCTTCCCTGCACTTCTATACAGACTGTGCATTTTGTAATCAGTCCATGGTCTCATTCCCTGCATTGCACCATCCCTCATTTCACTCTGAGTGCACTCGCCCCTGTACTGAGTGTTCGTCGCACCATCATTGCTCACTCTCCTATATTCTCCTGTATTTTTAACCTCACTGTACATTCAGTGTTTTCTCACCCTGCACTCCTGCATACCTTGTATATTCCGCCATCTAGTCTTGCACTGCCCCCCTGCATTCTCCGGTACTTCCACCACTGGCGGCTTTCTCCTCACCGTAAACAACTTTATTTTTAGTGCAGTGATACTGGTGATTTGGGGTGTTTGGACTGTTTGCCAGCTGAGATTTACACATGTCTTCGTGTATTTTGCCTAGAGATGAGCTAGTCAGCTAAAGACGAACATAAACAGTGGTAAATTAGGATTATTTTCAAGGGAGTGGGTGTTTCAGTCTCTCATTTCTTTTTAAACTGGTAAACAATATTTGTAGGTTGTAATGTTGGTGAATTGATTATTTAGGCATTATGAAAATATTATTATTAATAATACCTATCTTCCGAAATAGCAGCCACCTGCAATTTTATGTTGTGTATTCCCCGCCTCGTGCTCTTCAGACTCTTTCTGAAACCTGCAAACACTCGATGTTCCAACCTGATGCAAGAACAGTTTCATTTTATGATCATTTACGATCATTATCATAGAGTGTTTCATCTTCCAGCGCTCCGAGACCGGGCTTTCTCACACATTTCCACATGAAGGCCTCAAAGTGCTGATCTGTGCGTGCTGAATGAACACAGCAGTTTTTAAGCACAGGTAGTTTGAGTTTATCTGTCTCAAGATATCTTTTTTGCTTCAGAGTTAGAGAGTGGCACCACTAGATATGTTTGTATTTTTGTCGGCTAATCTGTAGCTGAAACAAAATTGTGCGAGCCTTAGCCGAATAGTTGTTGTGGAAATTCAACAGGTCTTTCTTATTTAAAAAAAACATAGGGTTTTGCATTTTAAGAAGGCAGGTGTATTGGTCGGCTCTATGGTGTTCCAATCATGATATTACTTAGAGTACCATAAGAGACAATATGGTATATTGGCAGAGGCCTATGGTGCACCCTTACTGCTATTGCAGGCACTTCTGCTGTTAAGAATTTAGGTCACTTGTAGTGTGTGTCTAACCCCGATCTATGTGTTAGGGAAGAATATGCTAAACCTGTTGTATGTTTGTGTGTGTGTGTGTGTGTGTGTGTGAGAGAGAGAGAGAGCGCAAGTGAGCGCAGCTTGCACAATGGCGTCTGCTTGCACTGTTCCTTGCTGTTGGCCAAGCTTTGTCTGCTGCTGTGCTCCCTGTTACTTAATCTAGGTAAAGCCCATTCGAGTATACAGAAGCCAGACCTATTGACTTTGTTGCCATTCTTTACCATGCACATGGGGTCATTCATTTTTGTATTGTTCTGGAATCTCAGCATCCCTGACTCTGTAATCTATGGTTGGCAAGTACTAGTACATTCAGAGGCACAGCGGGCGATGGTTGACCTGAGGCCCTCTAGGGGCTGCAGACAGAGCGGGGACAGGAGGGGAAGGGAGCCTATACTGCGCTGTGTCCCTCACAGCTGCCTTAAGCATGGTCTTCAGTCCTCACTCTCCCACCTACAAATCTCCGTGGCTGTGCCTCCTCACTCTCCCACCTACAAATCTCCCTCCGTTTCCTACTGCTACACGCATGAGCCCTACTGGCTGTAACCGATGTCTTACATTTTAAGTCAAATAACCAAACTCTATCACAGTTGCACTTGTATTTCGTGTATTTAAGAACACCGTTCCGGTTTAAACATGGAAGTACCCTGTCTTCCGGTTCCTTGTCTTTGTGGATGCTCTGGGTGTCCGTACAGGCGTGTGTCGGTGTGGTTCTGCCTGCTCAGTTTACCTGTGCGTACATGCTTTTGCATCGTTTGTTGCTTCTACACCTGTGCATAGAAAACATTGAAGTCAATGCCTTGGTCCTCCTGTGTGCATTAGTTTTAGGTGTCCCCTGATCTGTGAAGCAGCGGGAGTTGGGTATTTCCATACTCGCTGTGTAAAACAGGGCGGAGTAGTGCCGAGTGCCTGCTCTGGCTCTGTGTGCATTAGTGTTGAAGGGTTGGTGCTTTGTGCAGTAGTAGGTAAAGGGTGCTACCTGGTTAAGTATGCAAAAACGTGACAGTGTGACAGCCCTGCATGTGTGCAAGGGCCCTTTCTGATGTTAATGACTTCACCTCCCTTCTAAGAAAAGGAACTGTTTTTGCGCCTAACAGTCTGGGGTGCACTTATAGCCAAAGTGCCTTACACACAGCCTTTCTGTGTTATGGAATTGTACCTTCTGCAGTCACTGTCTTTGTTAGAACAGATTGACAATTGCTTTGTTAACCTTCCTGCTTTCTCAAATTTGCTTGAAAATGCACCATTTGCCCACTCTTTTTTCAAAATTTTCTTGGGGGGATAACACCCCAAGACAACCTTGCCAACCTCGGACTGAAACAACTCGTCACCGCCCCCACCCACATGGCAGGACACACCCTCGACCCCATCTTCGCAGGTGGTAACAACATCCGCTTCAGCCACACCACGCAACCCCCTTGGACGGACCACCACTGCGTACACTTCCACGTCGACAAACCCACAGCGCCCAAACCTGCACCCCATCCTCCACGAAGAAACTGGAGCAAGATAACAGAGGAGCAGCTCAACTCCACCCTCAACCGTGATGCCCCGCCACCTCGACCGACGCCAACCTCGCAGCCAAAGAACTCCACAGATGGATCTCCAACTGCGCAGACGAGCTCGCACCCCTACGTAACCCCGACAGACAGCGCCCCAGGAAGGCCACCTGGTTCACCGCCGGCAGATGTCTCGAGAAGAACTGGAGAAACAGCAAATCCTCAGAAGACCGCACCACCTACAAGAACGCCCTGACAGAATACCACCAACGCATCAGATCCACCAAAAGGACCTTCATCCAGAACAAGATCCTCGCCAACTCCAGCAATTCCAAGGAACGCTTCAGCATCATCCAGGAATTCACCAAACCCCCAGAGAAACCACGGACATCACCCCTTCCCAGGACCTCTACAACAAGCTCGGCTCTTACTTCCATCTGAAGATCAAGGGCCTCTACGACAACTTCAACAACCAGACACCTGACTCTGAAACCACTCCATCCTCCAGCAACGCCAGCCAGCCCACCATCTCCTCCTGGACCCCAGTCACCACCGAAGACACCGCATCGACCATGAAAGGCATCCACTCAGGAGCCCCCATGAACCCCTGCCCCCCGCACATTTTCCACAGAGCCGCCGCAGCTCCAGAACTACGACGCACCATCAACGCCACCTTCGAAACCGGCATCTTTCCCGATGACTGGAAACGCACAGAAGTCAGACCCCTACTCAAGAAGCCCTCAGCAGATCCCACGGACCTCAAGAACTACCGACCCATCTTCCTCCTCCCCTACGCGGCAAAAGTCACCGAGAAGACCTTCAACTTCCAACTAACGAAATTCATTGAAGAAAACTCCATCCTCGACCCTTCCCAATCCGGATTCCGCAGCAACCACAGCACTGAGACCGCTCTACTCGCCGCCACAGATGACATCCGCACCCTCCTCGACCAAGGACACACCTCAGCCCTGATCCTACTCGACCTCTCTGCAGCCTTCGACCGCACACTCACCGCTAGACTCCACAAAGCCAGCATACAGGGAACCACCCTCGACTGGCTCCGCTCCTTCCTCGCCGGCAGAACCCAAAGAATCAGACTTTCACCCTTCCTCTCCGAACCCACGGAAATCAACTGGGGTGTACCACAAGGATCGTCGCTCAACCCCACGCTCTTCAACATCTACATGCCCCCCCTCCCCGCCATCGTCAGACAGCACAGACTCAGCATAGTATCCTACGCCGACGACACCCAGCTCATCCTCTCCCTCACCAAGGACCCCATCACCATCAGACTCAACTTCCAGGAAGGAATGAAAGACGTTGCATCCTGGATGAGCAGTAGCTGCCTGAAGCTCAACTCGGAGAAGACAGAGGTCCTCGTCTATGGACCCTCCCCCTCTGCATGGGACAACTCCTGGTGGCCCAACGCCCTCAGCAGCCACCCACCCCCACGGACCACACCCGATACATCAGCATCATACTTGACTCCTCCCTCTCCATGACCCGACAGGTCAACACCATTGCCTCCACCTGCTTCAACACCCTCCGCATCCTCCGAAAGACCTCCAAATGGATCCCCCCGAAGCAAGGAAGACTGTAACCCACGCACTCATAACCAGCAGACTGGACTACGGAAACGCCGTCTACGCCGGTATCAACAAGTCTCTGCTCCGCAAACTCCAGACCATACAGAACACTACATCCAGACTCATCCTCTACATCCCTTGACACGAGCACATCACCCAACACCTGTGTAACCTCCACAGGCTCCCCGTTGAGAGGAGAGTAACTTTCAAGATACTCACCCACGCCTACAAATGCCTCCACAACACCGGACCCCAATATCTCAACAACAGAATCTCCTTCCACGTACCCAAGAGGAACTTCCGATCTGCCGACTTTGCCCTCGCCGAACCCCCGCGCATCCGCAGAGCAAGAACGGGTGGAAAAACCTTCTCCTACATCGCGGCCAAGATCTGGAACGAGCTGCCGATCAACATCAGACGTGCCCCCACCCTGCACATCTTCAGGAAGACCCTCAAGACCTGGCTCTTCGACTGACCGGAGCTGTTCCCTCCCACCCCCCAGTGCCTTGAGACCCTCACGGGTGAGTAGCGCGCTTATAACTTTTCTGATTGATTGATTGTTTCCTCTTTCCATAGCTGAAAATAAACTCACTGGGTGATCATGCCTCTTGAATATAATATGACATTGTCTTAAGTGATAAATCACAGAGTACAGCTAACCTGGTGTGTATCCCACTTACTGCAGCAAATGTCCTAGAAGGTTGTACCATTTCTGTGGTATTCCAAAAAATGTAAGACTCTTCGGGCAGTTCCAAGGAAACCAGGCATTTTTCGGTAAAGATTTGGATGGAAAATGCACTGCTGGGGACATTCTTCGACATTAGCAGAGCATAACTGGACTCGTTTCAAATTCAAATGGTTTCGTGAAATTCCGATACAGACCTATTCTGCTCACAGTGGGGATTAAAGGGAAGCTGGCTGCTCAGAGAGTTTATTGGGAAACAATGTCAAGGATGCACGAGGCACCAGGAACATTCTTGCCAGTATAAAGGATCATTTTTAACTTCTCAAACCAGACCTCATCTGGTGGTGTTCAACGCTGGTCCGCAAAGGCTGAATCCGTGCCAGATTTTAAGGGTAGCAACAGTGAGATAACTTTACAGGCAATGTATCTAGATGGTGAACAATCACATAATCAATAGATCCAATGAAAACCTGGCATAGATCCAGCCCTTTGGGACCACCAAATGTATCATAAAACAGAAAGATACAGTAGCAGATTTTGCAGCAATATGAAAACAAGGGGCTGGTGCTGATTAATTGTGGGTCACATAATCAATGGATCTATTGAACCCTTTGGGACCACCAAATGTATCATAAAACAGAAAGATACGGTAGCAGGTTTTGCAGCAATATGAAACCAAGGGGCTGGTGCTCATTAATTAATTGCATTTACCAGCATAAGAAATGAAATAAGGAAGAACTGAGGCACTTTGTTCCAAAGAGCAGATTTTAACAAGCTCTGAACATCTGCGCGCCGTGTCCCAGGGGATAAGAGTCTTAAAGGAATGGAAGACTGGGGGATTTTATGAGGACACAATCAAAGCACTGCAAAACAAATCCAACTCCATTCCACTAAGAAAGAGAAAATGAAAAAGCAGATATTCAATTTGCCCGCATCCACCACGAAATAAAGACGTAGCTCAAAGAGGGGATGGTACTCCAAGTAGAGAAAACAGAAAAAGATGGTAAGAGCACATGCGGAGAGACAATTCAAATTGTAGGGCTAAATTGTTAGAGACAAAAAAGGCTGTTAGGGTAAAAGCACAAAGGTTTGCAAAGCATTTTTTACTGCAATATTGTGGCCCCTCATCTTTCGCATCCCCGCCTCCTTCGTAGATCCTTTGATTGACGCAGTAGGTTTTGCAGGTGGTGATGGTGGGCAAAGCAGGGCGCTGTTGCACACCTAACCCGCAAATTCCTGTGCAGTAGCCGGGGGGGCTCCTAACTACACACAACATATTGACCAGCACCTGAATGATGTGGAGCTTGAGTTGATAGAGATCACACAATGTGCCTGAGATCACACAATGTGCCAGAGATCACACAATGTGACAAGCATTCTGTGCAGAAGTTGAACCCACCACTCTCACAATCTGAGCTTGTATTATGCAGCAGCAGAGGCAGTGAGGCAAAGGGGGCAACGTACTGTTAGTGTGTGGGGTGAGGGCTTTGGAGGTGCTTGGGAAGTGTCATTGGTATAGAACAGGGTAGGATGAGGAAGCCATTCTGGCGTGCATTAGTATATCTTCTCTGATACAAGCAGTGGTGACAGGGTGCACCGACCTCAACATCCTGATTTCAGTTCATGTGCACAGCAATGGAGAACTTTACCCAGAGTCCTACAAATCCCCCCTATAACAGAACTTTTGTTAGTTTTTATCCACTCTAATTATGCATCCGCACTGCTGCAGAATCCCTCAGAAAAAGCCCGCCCATTCTACCCTCCGGCAAATCGACTCAAGAAAGATATGAAAGTGGCAAATCTCCTTGACTTCAGAAAAGAAAGGCGAGATTTAATAAGCTGCGGAAAAGAGCAGAGCTATCAGAAATTATGGAAATAATTTGTGGTTGGGCTGAGGCTCAGCCTCGTTGTATTTCCCATTTTCCTCTGGTGGGAAGTAAAGCAGCTTCAGGCAATGTCTGGAAAGAGAGGGAAGTGATTCAGCGCTGAGGTATGCCATGAAAATACAGGAGGTAAGGGCCTTAAGGGGGGGTAGAGCTGCTTCTCAAACACAGCACACATTCGAGAGACAATCACCCAGCTGGAGAAAGGGCTTCGCTGAAATCATTCAACATCTACCCCTTCCTGCCTCGAACCATGCACACCCTGGCAGGAATCACCCATGAGCTCTGATGATGTCACCGGGGTCATAGGGCACTTCCACAGAGTCTGAGGCCATCCTGTGAATCCTAACGCATCCAAAGATATGTCTGTGAATCTTGCCATCCTTCCGTAAATCATATTGACCTCCTTTGCATTGTCAAAGTCTTCTTTGAACCCTAGGATCGTCCTGTAAATCCTAGGATTGTTTCTATCCAAAGGCACCTTCCTAAGTCCTAAGGTTTTTCTGCGAAAATCTCCGGTCGCCTGATGATTCCTGACGTCATTTACTGAACACTGATGTCTTCCATGAATTGTAAGGTCCGTTCAACGAATCCTATGTTTATTCTGTGAATCCTAAAAGTTATCTAAGGCCAAAGGCAAACCCGTCTGCGCCCATCCGCATCCGGATCGCGCCCAGCGCCAGACATGCTGTCCGTTTCCGCACACACCCCCATCTGGTGAGGTCTTACTCAAGGGAGGTCCTATCGTACTATGGAAGTGGCATCTGCCTCCCGCCAAAGCTTTTTAATCCTGAATGTGCCATCTCCAAGTGTGATGCCTGCGGGTGGATATCGAATGGCATACAGGGTGATCCTTTAATCGAAGCAGATACCCATGGCACTCTGTTGGAATTGCTAGTGGCCCCTGCTCCATCTGACTCCGTGGCCCAGCCTGCCTTTAGGGCTCGCCTTACAAATTGTAGGTCACTCCCTAAACACTCTTCAGACATTTTCATTTCATTATCTGACAATGCCTGGTATTTCATATCATCAGCCCCGGACGTAGCACCTGCCCTCCCACCTGGATATCCCATCTTATGCGCTGACCTGGAAGGAAACAAAATGGAAGGTGGTGTTGGTATAATTTTTAGTGAATCCTTTGAGGCGTCCTCCACACCGCTGAGGCAAATTGGAAATTCGGAGAGGCTCATCTTTATTTATAAACTGGCTCCCACTTTCTCCTTATCAGGACTATTGTTACATAGACCACCTGATTGCCCCAACAGTTGCTTTTTTCAACTATCTGATACCATTGCCCAACTTTCTCTGCATACTTCACCTTTACCATTCTTGGTGATTTTAAAGTACATGTCGATGACCCTAATTATTCGCTGCCGCCCAACTCACTCGTTCCTTGGCAGGCATGAATTTTTCTCCATTAGTCCAGCCCCCCACATATCAGACAGGGCATACTTTCGATCTGACCTTTTCTAACATTGCCAATGTACATGTCGCTCCTTCTGCGCGCCTTGTCTGGTCGGATCACCCTCTTATTCCTGTCGCCTGTTATGGAATTCTGCACCAGAAGAAGTTAGAGTCACCCCCAGAGTTGAGAAGGAGCCGGGACAATATCTCGGAGGAATCTTTTTCTCAGATCTTATGCTCCACACTTCCCTTTCTAACAGGCAATTAAGACCCAGATGTGGCATGGATCTCTAATGCCCTCGACCATTTAGCACCCTTGAAAGTACACGTGGTAAAAAGAACAAAGCCCTCGGCCCCCTGGTTCTCCCCGGCATTAAGGGTAGAGAGGAGCCATTGCACAGAAATGGAACACAACTGGAGAGAGTTTTATGACTCTGAGGCCAAGATTGTATATAAAGCGTCACTCACCCCGCAGAGCGATGAGGGCGCATTTTTCTTGCCGCATTTTTCTTGCCGCATTGCTGCAGCCTCCACTAACTACCCCCTGCGAAGTTTCAGACATAGTTAAGTCATTTCTTTCTCCTGTCGCTGCACAAAGCACTCCCGAACTCTGTAACGAGTTATCAACTATTTTCCATGAGAAAATCCAAAAATTGCACTCTAGCTTCCCTGCGTCCTCTGCTTTTGGAACACAGGCTGACCCTCTGCATACTCAAAAGCCTCTTTTTACCAATGTTTGCACGATTTTGGAGGAAGCCTCTTTAAACGAATTGGAGAAATGTAAATCTGGTCTCCTTCAGATCCCTGCCCATCCCGAATGCTTAGGATGATGGCCAATTCTGCTAACCCGGTGCTCAATAAAATCTGGAACACTTCCCTAGAAGCTGGTGTACTTCCCGCTGACTCGAAGCAAGCCTTTCTTTGCCACGCCTTAAGAAAGTGAACGCAGACCCGACTATTTTAAGTAATTTCAGGCCTATCTCCCTTTTACCTGCACCGATGAAGAGCCTAGAGAAACTGGTGAATTGGCAGCTATATTCTTTTGTGGAAACAAATGGCCTTCTTCATGACTCACACTCGGGCTTTCAGACAGGCTTCAGCACCGAATGCATCACTGGAGGTTTCAGAGTTTATCAAAGAGAACTTGGATATCGGACGCTCAGCCATGGTGGTTGGAACCATAGTTGGAACTGTCAGCCGCATTCGATATGGTTTTGCATGTCACCCTTTTGAACAGACTAAAACATAATGGCATTCAAGGCCAGGGTCTCTCGTGGATAACATATTTTTTGGAAGGCAGACTTCAATGAGTGCATCTCCATCCTTTTTCATCCCCCCCAAACCGTTATCATATGGAGTCCCACGGGGCTCAGCCTTGAACCCGACTTTGTTCAATTTATATCTGGCTCCATTGGGGGCCTGACTGAATTCTGGGGTGTGAAGTTGATATCATACGCAGATGACACCCAGCTTTTACTATCCTTTCAGGAACACTCGAATATCGCTCTTAATACATTCAAGGAGTGTCTTAAGGGAGTTGCCGGCTAGATGGAGGCGAACTTCCTTAATCTGACCTCCGAGAAAACAGAAGTTCTCTTTTTTAGTCCCAGGGGTCCTCCCCCCTCGAGTCTTTGGTGGCCTGAAGATCTTAACCCCCCCTCCGGCTCCTACTGCCTCTGCCAGTAATCTGGGAATAATCTGTGACTCAGGGCTCTCTTTTTCTGCTAAAATTAAGCAGATTTCAGCAGCTCGCTTCTCAAAACTGAACTCCTGAAGGAAGCTGCACCTCGTGCCTGAGGATACACGGAAAGCGATGGTTCCTACAATGGTAACCTCCCGCCTGGCCAATGCCAACAGACTTTATTCAGGCCTTCCTGTCTTCCTAATTCAAAGACACCAGATTATTAAAAATGCAGCGTCTAGACTTATTTGGCGAGCTCCTTTTCAACAGTCTGTCTCTTCCATCTGAAGCAGCTGCACTCGCTGCCGGTCACCAAGCGCTTTAAATCCAAAACCCTCACGTTGGCGTGTAGAGCGTTCGTAGGGTCAGGCCCACTCTATCTGAGAGACAGACTTCGCCCATATAAGCAACACAGATTGCTCAGGTCAATCATTTATGCCTGATGCAGGTTCCAAAATGTCGGGGAAGCGTCTCCTTTACGGTCCTAACTGCAAAACTGTGGCACGCTCTGCCCGCCAACCTCCGTAGGCGCCGTCGGCTCCTATTTTCAAAAGAGAATGAAAAGCTTTTCTATTTCACAGCGGTTAGTCCAAAATGATAGATGCCGCCTGGTATCAGTCTTCTTAAAGCCATATGGTCCGGGATGCTTCTGATGAAGCAGCTGTGCGCTGCAGGAGCAGGAATGCTGTTTGATTGATTCATTGATTGATTCTTAGAATCCTAATGTTTTCTGTGAATCTTAAGGTCTGTCTGTGAATCCCACAGTTCTTCCCCAAAGCTTAAAGTCCTTATGTGAATCTGAACAGGTTTCAGAATCATATGGATTTTCTGTGTATCAAAGAGTTTTTCTTGGAATCCTAACATCATTTCCAAATTCTGAAAAACATTGTGTAAAACCAGAGGTTCTTCTCTATGTCCAGCATCCTTTTGAATCTTATGGCTTCTCTGGTAGTTTATTTATTTATTTAGGAGCTTTGTATAGTGCCACATGTCCTTATTAGGTTACTTCTGAGCACTGAATTTAAGGTGTTTTTCTAATTGCAAACACAAGGAGATGATGAATGGAGCACTGAAACTTTCTCCTTCACTCACAGATCTGGGTTGAATCCATCATCGTTCTTTAGCTCACTTCCCCACCCCAATTAAAACCCAGGCAGCCAGTTTTGACCCTGTGCCTCATGGGAACAGTCCAGCCTGAACTGCCAAGCCATGTCTTCCCTGGACCGGAAACAAGCATCCTGGGACCGGTTTCGGGGTAACACCCTTCATCAGCCAGGCTAGCTTGAATCCAGTGGCAAAGTGAGCAAGGGACCCACGTCTGGGCATACCCTGCCAACTTAGGGCAAACAAAGCAAACACAAGGACATGATGGACGGAGCGCTGAAACTTTTCAAACATTCACCCCAGTCACAGATCTGGGTTCAATACATCATCATTCTTTAGCTCACTTCACCACCCCAGTTCAGAGCCAGCCATACGCAAATCAGTCTTGACACTGTTCCTCGTGGGAATAGTCTATCCCGAACTGCCAAGTCAGACCTTCCCTGGACTGGAAACAAGCATCCTGGGACAGGTTTTGGGGTAACACCCCTCATCAGCCAGGCTAGCTTGAATCCAATGGCAAAGTGAGCAAGGGACCCACGTCTGGGCATACCCAGCCAAAGTAGGGCGAACAAAGCAAACACAAGGAGATGATGGACGGAGCGCTGAAACCTTTTAAACACTCACCCCCAGCCACAGATCTGGTTTGAATCCATCATCGTTCTTTAGCTCACTTCGCCACCCCAGTTCTTCTAATTGCTACATTCATTCCCTCAATCCTAAAATCTATCTATCAATCCCGGCCACACGCACCCCACAGTCTCTGACAGAACAAGATGCCTCTTGTTCAAACTGGTAACAGAATTACTTTTAGGCACCCTGCAGACTGAAGAGATGAGACCGGAGAGAAGTGCACATTGGGATGAAGAGGAAGATGAGCTGAAGAGTGATGAGGGACTAAAAAGGAGAGACGGAAAAGTAGAGGGGCAATAGGACCTAAGGGACAAGGCAGGTGAGAGTGGGGGTCAGAGAAGGAGATGGTACATGGTACGAGGAAGAGGAAGAGAAGATAGAATAAAGCATAGTGCAGAAAAGAGAATGACTGATGGGGCCACATAGACACAAAGAAGCAGATAAAGAGGAGGGGTGACTGGGAAGAAAGGTGGAAAGTAAAGAATACAGGCTAGACATGAGATAGAGAACTGGAGGAGAGGGAGGTAGGTATTCATCTAGACTAGAGGGGGAAGAGGAGAGTTAGAGATGGAGAGGTAGGTAGTCACCTAGACTAGAGGAGGGGGGAGAGGGAGAGCTGGAGAGGCAGGTAGTCAACTAGACTAGAAAGGGAAGAGGAGAGGGGGAGATGGAGAGGTATGTAGTCACCTAGACTATAGGGGGAAGAGGAGAGTTAGAGATGAAGAGGTAGGTAGTCACCTAGACTAAAAGGGAAGGAGGAGAGGGAGGCATGTGTAGATAGGTAGTCATCTAGACTAGAGAGGTTAAAGAGGAGACAGAAAGATGGAGAGGTAGGTAGTCACCTACACTAGAGAGGAAAGAGAAGGGGGGCAGATGGGTAGGTAGGTAGTCAAGAAGACTAGAGGGGAAAGAGGAGAGTGACAGATGGAGATGTGGGTAGTCATCTAGACTAGAGGGGGAAGAGGAGAGAGAGAGATGGAGAGGTGGGTCTCACCTAGACTAGAGGGGGAAGAGGAGAGGGAGAGATGGAGACGCGGATAGTCATCTAGACTAGAGGGGAAGGAGATGGAGAGGTAGGTAGTCACTGAGACTAGAACGGAAGGAGATGGAGAGGTAGGTAGTCACCTAGACTAGAGAGGGAAGAAGAGAGGGAGGTATGGAGAGGTAGGTAGCCACCTAGACTAGAGGGGGAAGAGGAGAGGGAGAGATTGAAAGCTGGGTAGTCACCTAGACAAGAGAGAGAGAGCACAGGTAAGCATGTAGACTAGAGAGGTTAAAGAGGAGAGGGAAAGATGGAGAGGTAGGTAGTCACCTACACTAGAGGGGGAAGAGGAGAGTTAGAGCTGGAGAGGTAGGCAGTCACCTAGACTAGAGGGGAAGAGCAGTGTTAGAGATGGAGAGGTAGGTAGTCACCTAGACTAGAGGGGGAAGAGGAGAGGGAGAGGTAGGTAGTCAACTAGACTACAGGGGATGAGCAGTGTTAGAGATGGAGAGGTAGGTAGTCACCTAAACTAAAGGTGAAGGAGGAGGTGGAGATATGGATAGGTAGATAGTCACCTAGACTAGAGAGGAGAGGGAGAGATGGAGAGGTAGGTAGTTACTTAGACTAGAGGAGAAAGTGGAGAGGGAGAGGTGGATAGGCAGCTAGTCACCTAGACTAGACAGGATTGAGGAGAGGGCGAGAGAGAGAGGTGGGTAGTCACCTAGACTAAAGGGGAAGGAGGAGGTGGAGAAATGGATAGGTAGATAGTCACCTCGACTAGAGAGGAGAGATGGAGAGGTAGGTTGTTACCTAGACTAGAGGAGAAAGGGGAGAGATGGATAGGCAGGTAGTCACCTAGACTAGACGGGATTGAGGAAAGGGAGAGATAGAGAGGTAGGTAGTCACCTAGACTAGAGGGGATGAGCAGTGTTAGAGACGGAGAGGTAGGTAGCCACCTAGACTAAACGGAAGAGCTCATAGAGCTAAAAATAATGGAATGGAATGCAGCCACATTACTTCTTTGACATTACCATTGAACCTAGAATTTCCATCCATCACTTTTGTACTCCCAGAGTGGGTCTCTCTTTGGGGTCAGCCCAGACGTCGGTCCTGAGTACACCGCAAGATCTTCTGCTGCAACTCAATGAAGAACCAATCATTCCTAAACAAAGTTGTACTTCCTCGTGCTCCTCTTCAGCAGGGACGCGCACTAACATGTCAGGCTGAAGTACCCTTTTTTTTGTTCTGGCCAGACTGATTTTCTTACTGATAACCCATGTTTATAATGGCAGCGACAATGTTATGGAATGTGCCCGGAGCAACCACAGTGGTGCAGTGGTTTCTATCATTGTCATAGATTACTTTTGTGTCAAGCCGGTCACCCTAAGTTGCATGAGTATGCCCTGATGCGGGTCCTCAGGCAGTGGTGTCTTAGGGACACAAGCTGCACCTCACTGGTGAGGCCCATTCACGCTGAAAGTGTTTTCTGTGGTGCTTTGAGAATAGACATGGCTAGCTGGCGAGGGTGGGCGGCCCCTTTCGGGAGGAGCCAAGAGTGACTTGCATTTGTTTGGTTCCTGTCTGAAGTGGCTGAGACCAATGAAGGCATGAACTCTGATCAGCTACCAGGGGTTTCGCTTGAGTCAAGCATGGCCATCCAATCATTCTACGCTGTCTATGTTAGTCACCCTAAGTGACACAGTGATGCCACTGGAGTTCGAACTAGGGGTGTTGGAGATGCTACGGCACCCCCATAAAACTTGAGCGCGTTCTGAGAATGAACAATCATTGGACCCGTCAAAGATTTTTCTTCTGGCAGCATTTTTGTGTTTTAAAATAAATATTGTAAATATCTCCTAGTCTTTAGTGAGGTGACATTATTGGACAGCATCCTCGCTCTAAAAATCGTTCCAGCATCACTGGGCGGCACCATTTGGAGGTTCCAAGCTCTTGGTACCAGTGGGACTCAATCTGCACCTCACTGTCGAGCCCTAAGGGGAATGGACTGGCCCTATGGGGGAAAGGCCATGATTTCCTTGCACCGGTTTGGTCCTTGTCTATAATGGATGAGACCAATGATGGTGTGCACCTCCCAGCCTAACTCCCAGTTGCGGGGATTGATTCAAGCGCCTCCATCCATCAGGTCTGTGCTGTCTGGAAAGGGCAGACTGGGGCCGGGAAATCTACAGCAGCCACTTAACCCTTAGTGGACTGTGCCAGGCTTCCCTCCTGCAGCATTATTCTGACGCTGCGTCAGGGGTCAGAACCTTCCTGAAGGTGCCGAGAAGTCTTCCTCGGGGCTCACTCTCCGCTGAACCCCTCGGACTTGCGAGCTGCTTGAAAAGACTCAGGGTGTCACAGCAAGATACAGATTGGCGCAGTACATCAGTGTAGAAATAAAAACCTTCTTAGGGGTTCACTGATACATCTGGTCCTTAAGACCAACAAAGAAGAGATTGGCACAGAAGCTGTAATATCAAAAAACATGTTTTATTAACCTCAGATGAGGGAGATTGCATCTTACGGTACCCGCAGGCCACTGTAGGAGGCATTCTAATGAGTGCAGAGAACAGGGTCCTTATATATGCATTTGTTATATAGTCAGCATAAAATCAAGGGGAGGTCCTAGCACATACAAGCATGCTTATTGACTAATATGGGTATACAAAATTTGCTTGCTCCACAAAGTGGGAGGGAGACTAAACTGCTTACATGAGTAAGAATAGCCTGACAGTTCTATACTAGGAGCAGGTGCATTCTACCAGCTAGGCCTCTCTGAGCATGTGCAAGACTCTGGAAGAGGGAGAAAGCACATGGCGAGCACATGGCTAACTAAAATGGCTGCCAAGTACAAAATGGCTTTCAGCTCATGCTAACAGCGATTCCTGCAATCTTTAACAGATGATCCTTTTAGCATGAGCTAAAGACATTCCCATGATCTAGTAGAGACATAGAAAATATTTTGCACATTTTCTTCTCATAAATTCATCAATATCCTATGCTAGGTGGGCATTTACATTCTAAACATTTCATTAAGCAGGTATATACAAGGTATAAGCAGGAGTACAAAGTGAACAGAGCATTGGGTCATACAGGTAGCAAGAGAGAATAATGACTATTATCTCAAACAGAAATCTCAATATTTTCCAATCCTAAGCAGAAAGCAAATACCAAAACCATCTAGTCTAATTCTAAGTTTCAGGGCTCTGATGTATTTCAGTGACTATTTATGTCAATTTCAAAATAGCCAACAGCACATACCTAATAAAAACATTTTCAATAGACTTTCTCAGTATTTTTTATGAGGGCTAAATTATCAATTAATATACTTAAGGAAAGAGTAAAGTAACATGCTCAGATGAACTTTTCTCGTGCAGAATAAACATTACTCTTAAAAAATATTAAAGCAATCAGACATATTATTACAAAAACAATCCTGGCTCCGGGGGACCAGGAGGACCACACAGGGCCATAGGAATTAGGACAAGGAGCCGCAAAGGGCTGCTCCTCCTCAAAAATGGGACGACCAAAGGGGTACATTACTAACAAAAAAAAGAGTCCTTGGGAATTTGTAGAACCAACCAGCCAGAGGGGAGTCTTCTCCCTGTGTCCGTTTGAGCCTCACAGGCAGGCTCTTGTTGTTCCCACGGTGGAGCTGCACAACTCGCAACTCAAGAATCACGGAGAAGGAAAAGTCTTTCTTTCAGGATAGGGCAATCACCCCCCAGGGCAAATACCCTCAATGATCCTGTCCAGTGTCTCAGGCAGTGCACCAGTTTTCTTCACTTTAATCTAACAGGCACCAAGGGCACAGCACCTGTACCCTAAACTCAAGTCCTTCCATAACTCCTGTATTGCACCTCTGGCGCACTGCTCTTTTGTTAGGGCCACAAATTGTACCCAGTGTGCTCGGGCATCTCTTGATCAACAAACAAAGGCGTAGACTTGCATTCACTTGGGACCAGGACTCAAAGGCCTGAAGCAACCCTTGTTTCAAAGGGGGTCACCTCAAGCAAAAGCCTCCTTGCCGTCCTTGTCGTTCTGTGACTCTCTCAGCTGGGCATCAAAAACTGGATCCACACAAAGATTTCTCCATCCTGATTTGTAACCCCGTCTTTCGCCCAAGACAGTGGCAGGGGTACACACTTCATGTCCCAGTGCTTCCGCCTTCACTGAGGTCCTAGTTGCCAGCAACGCCTATGCTGGTTCCTTTCGTTTTGACTGTAGGCTGGACTGGTGCTGACTCCCAGGCTGGATCTGATGTCCGGGCCCCTCTGGCAATGGTTGTAAGGCAGCAAATATCTATTGGTGGACAGAACAAGAGGTCTTTAGACAAGGCACAGAAATAATCGAACAACAGAGAGGATAGTCTCAGAATACTTCCTTAGTCTCGGGCGCCCCATACATTAGCAAGGCACCCAAGAGCCACTTCATCTATCTGAGAGTAGAAAACCCTGGACCTATTGGCAAGTATAAAAGGAACGTTTTGGTGAACTGACAAGAGTAATACATCACCCAATCCCAAACAGCCAAGGAAGTCTGTGTTCATTTACTAAATTCTGAGGAAAAGAGAAAAACAATACAGACATACTCCAAATACTTACATTGGTGTATTCCTATATTACCAATCTGAAGAACCCTCAAGAAAAAGGAAATGTTCTACACTTTTACTCATAGATTTTACATTACTTGTACAGGACTGCAGACACTTGTAAAATAATTTCTCTTACATGTTATGCTTAGGACCATGCTCTCATGTTATAGGTGCAGCAGGAAAATCTAAAACTGCTAATTTAACAGGGATTCTTATTGCAAAAAGAACTAAACTTCAACATAGTGAGTACATTTTCTCCAGCAGAACATGTTATGACAAACAAACTCCTATAAAACAATATTTTCCTTCAAAATGTTTGCTAAGGATCACATGAGCGTCTTTCCTGCATTGTACTTTTCACGATCTGGACTATGCAACATCATTTTCAAAAGGAAAAAAACCCTATCTCCAGCTCTAATAAGGGCTGTCAGCTTATTGACAGAGACTAGCTAATAAAAGACTAGCAATGCCCTTGCAAAACTGTATAGAACATGAGAATAACATAAACAATAATAGTGTTGACACCTGAGATTTTTGAACAGAAACCCTCACTATACAGTTCTCCTTAAAGATCAAATAAGGGAACATCAATCTGTTCTACTCATTCTTTCATACAGGATGGGCAGTAACATAACATAGATTTTATCATTTTATTAATGCTAACAATTTTTAAAACAGTATTACTGAATAGCCAATGAAATGTCTCATGGCTATTTCACAGACAGCTTAGACAGACTAAAAAAAGTAAGAAAAAGAAGAGAGAAAACATAATTTTGCCTACCCTTAATTTGTAGAGGAGCTAGCCTCCTTCCCCCATTTTGACAGTAGGAAAACCTGAAACAGGTTTTACTTCTATCAACACTTTCAACCCCTATTTGTAGCAACTGGGCACAAACAAACTTGTAGGAGATATCTTAGAAAGTGGCTATTCTCTGATTCAAGCACATCGAGTACTGTAGAAAGCGTCAGCAACAAATGTATCAATTCCTTGAGCAATTGTACTAGATTAACATGAGGGTGCATGAATGCAAACTAAAATCCATTTCCTCCTTATCGTAGCCCCTACACAGTATTCTTTAAACTAAAACCATTATTTTTATATACATGGCAGATCAATGCTCAACTGAAGGCTGTTTTCCTTCGTTTCATATGACTGCGCAAAACGTGTGTTTGCCAAAAATAGGAAGCAAAGCTTCTCTTCCACTCTCTTTGCGCTATCATCTCGTCTTTCAAAAACTTTTCGAAGGTCGAAGTGTCCCAGCAAACATTACCCTTCACCCTGCTAAGTTGCTAAATGCAGAACTCCGACCTTTGACCCGTTCAGCAGCTGCTCATTTTTGTGTGCAAGGCTTGCCATGCGGTTGTCTTAATGCAAAGCAACTCTGGAGAATCACAGCTCAAAGGCAGTCCTGTCCGATGTGTTTGTCAGCAATTTAAAGGTAGGATAATAACGTCTGCTGGTTTCTGTATACTTATTTTCATTTGTGTATAGTGTGTGGTGTGCAGTCTAGTAATACAGAGATCAGCTGTTTGTTTTATACTTGCATATACTTTATTGAAGCCTGAGAGCACGTTAAAACTGCCTTGAGTGGTAGAACTGCTTATAAAATTGTGAATTTAGCTCAATTTCGACTTTGGTGGTAGGGGCACTAAAAAATGAATATCCTAC
The DNA here is from genome assembly GCA_963921515.1 of Calotriton arnoldi. Classification (NCBI taxonomy): domain Eukaryota; kingdom Metazoa; phylum Chordata; class Amphibia; order Caudata; family Salamandridae; genus Calotriton; species Calotriton arnoldi. The sequence continues at coordinate 2,570,222 of CAWUFW010000210.1, read as the reverse complement.
AATATTTTTGCATAATAGGAACCCCCAGAGTGTTCTCTAGATAGCCCAGGAATGGGAAATCAGAAATGTATAAGATATACCCTTATAAAAATGAGTTTTGTACGGCTGGGTAAAGTGACAGTTCACTTTTAAGGCTCCTGCTAATGCGGTACAGCACTGCTTAAATCCAACTTTGATGCTAGGAATTCACAGTATGATGATTAGGCTTTATAAAGATGAAAAAACGAATTTAAAGCATTTATTTCTAATAATATATATTTTTTTTCATATAATTATTATTTTTTTTTAAATCAAAACCAACCATTTTGATGATTCCACATTTGAAAAGCAAGCTTCATTCGTAGCCTATCATATTTAAACACATTCATTCATAACCCTAAGCACAGAAGCCTTACTTGAAACAGGAAAAGTCTGCGCCACTTTTTAAAGGACAGTTATCATTTAACATCAGAACCACAGATGTACTTATGTAAAGAAGGCATTAAGAAAGGAAATCCCTACTTTCAATTTTGTTCTCTGTTATCCAAAATAATGAAACTGGTTTTTTGAAACTTTTAAAATAATGCAGGCCCGTATACCAGTTTTACACTGACTTAAAATTTTGCTGACTCAGCATTCCTGTCTGTGGCCGTGATCAGGAATAGCCATATGCTATTTATGCAGCTGTTGTTTGTCAGCAGGCGTCGAATTTTCACGCCTTTCTCAGGAAAAAAACCCCTTTATTATTTGAAATACCCTGACAGAGTTAAATCCCCATTTGCTGTGTCAAACAGTTTCTTTTCAGTTAGTCAGTTTAAACACAGCTGTTGGAAAGCTTTTTCCTCGGGTGCTGAAAGAAAAGCATGTCACAGTCTATTTAAAAACTGAGGCATTTCAATGCAGTCAAATCTATCTTTCTATAATGTGTATTTAGTTCAGCAACGACCAAATTCACTCAAATGATGTGCATGCCTTTTAATGTCTAATACAATGTATTTAAGGAAAATGCTGTAACATGTATTTTAGTCTATTGATTACAAAACACACAATTTCGTTTTCCTTCCTCTGTATGAGGCCTATTTTAATCCTATTGAATACGAATTCTAATTTTATCTTTAGCATTGTGGCAATTTGCACACATGTATAGTGTCGTACTCTGTCAATTTAATAGTAACATGCAGCTGTTTAGCATATGTTATATAATTCATTTCTGGATTTTTATTTAATATGTAAGTAACTAAATGACATTTTGCATAACAGAATGATGACAGCAAAAAAATATAAACAAACTCATTGAGCTCATTCAGACAGTTACAGAAGGGGGGTCATATACTCAGAGCACACAATACAGCGCGCTTAAAGCTAGCCATTCTTACACAAAGAGTACTCACACAAATATTACCAATGTCAAACCACAAACCCCACATAGACAGTTAAACACATATTTAACCCACAAATCAATACTTAGGACTTTAAGACAGCTTACAAACTGTACGCAAGACCAACCTATTTGTAAATACTAATTGTAAGTCATATTTACAAGAAGAGCTCTCAAAAGTAGCCCAAAAAACTGTTCCATGGTCAAGAAGCCAAAATACACCAAATTCGCCAGTTTTGGCTGGTAGAACACTCAAAAAGCGCTCTGCATATCACCACTTATGAATGTTACTAAGTGCGCAGATCCGGATCCGTTTTATGTACATATTTAGTTCCATGGGGTACTTAGTCACCAAGGAAGAAATATCTTTTACTATACCTAAACCTATTTAGGTATCCCCTCTGAGGGAGTCAGCTGAGTACTTCCTAAATCCATATCGGTACCTCCAAGACAGCAACACTTTCAACAAAGTGTGCTAGAAGCAGGCATGTCAAAAATATTATAGCATATATAATATTATACTCCAAGTGACACTTAACACAATGTGTGCCGTTCAAGTTTTCAAAGTTAGAGAAAAATCTCCTCATTACCTGCCTTCTTTTGCTGCAGCAAAACAAACAAACAAACCAAAATCTTGGCCAAGTCATTCCAAACAAAAGTGTTGCCTTAGCAACCTTACCAAACCAAAGTCTCCAGCTTCCAACTGCCAAGTTCTGAGTGACCTAACGGTCATTTTAAAATACTCACGCCAAAGAAGTTCTCAGTCGGGAGCGGCAAACACTTGGAGGATCAGATCAGGAAGACCAGAAATATACTGGGCTGGAAGACAAACAATCTCCGTGCGCAGGGTACCTCCTCAGTAGATTCCTGTCCTGTACTCCTCAGTGGATTCCTGTCTCCCTTCAAGACCACTCCCTTGGATAGCCGCTGCACCGATGAGGTCCACTTTCGGGCGCCATTTGTAGAAATAAAAACCTTCTTAGGGGTTCACTGATACATCTGGTCCTTAAGACCAACAAAGAAGAGATTGGCACAGAAGCTGTAATATCAAAAAACATGTTTTATTAACCTCAGATGAGGGAGATTGCATCTTACGGTACCCGCAGGCCACTGTAGGAGGCATTCTAATGAGTGCAGAGAACAGGGTCCTTATATATGCATTTGTTATATAGTCAGCATAAAATCAAGGGGAGGTCCTAGCACATACAAGCATGCTTATTGACTAATATGGGTATACAAAATTTGCTTGCTCCACAAAGTGGGAGGGAGACTAAACTGCTTACATGAGTAAGAATAGCCTGACAGTTCTATACTAGGAGCAGGTGCATTCTACCAGCTAGGCCTCTCTGAGCATGTGCAAGACTCTGGAAGAGGGAGAAAGCACATGGCGAGCACATGGCTAACTAAAATGGCTGCCAAGTACAAAATGGCTTTCAGCTCATGCTAACAGCGATTCCTGCAATCTTTAACATCAGGACCCAGCACCTAATGGAAAATTTTACTTTCACAGAAGACTCTCATAAGTCATTTGGGGCTGAGCCATGAGTTATAGGGCATTCAGACACGAGAAAAAAACGTTGTAACTCACTGCGTCCAGCACAGCTTCCTCTGAGCATCCTGCTCTCTGCTGTGCCTGTGCCTCAGGCGGAGATCCTGAGCAGAGAACTGTAGAGTCAGACCGGTGCACATGGATGTCTGAAAGACGCGGCTGGCGCAGGCAAGAGCAGTGGAGCAGTAGGGTGGGGCGGGAGGGGGAGTCGAAAGATGACGGGATAGGTAAAATTAAATAAAACCATACATAAAACCACTTAACTTGCGCCCGCCGCATCGCCGACTTGGCGATGCGGCGAGCACAAAGTAAGTTGTTTTATTATTTTTTTTATTTAATTTTACCTATCCCGTCATCTGTCGACTTCCCCCCACCCCACACCACCCCACCACTCTTACTTGTGCCGGCCGCACCTGCTGACAGTGGGGTAGCCAGTGAGTCATGGGCCCTAGTGCAATGATGGAAATGGGCCCCCTGGCCGCTGTTTGAATGTGAAATACAGCAATAATCAGGGTTCAGTGTGGCCCGGTGCCACTGCACCTGCTGCATTAAGGGAACCTACGCCCCTGGAGTCTGACACATTCCAGGATCGCTCTGGGTCACTCTACTGCTGTGATATGATATATTATGTAATGGCATATGTCATGTTACGTTGCGATATATTATATGCTGTTATGTTACTTTATGTTATAATACATGGGCTGCAGTAATGCGTGTACAAACACCATTCTCTAATCTCTTGATAATCGGCGACTTGTGACGCAAAAGACATCAGAACTCGACTAGTTCTGACGTCACAATGCCTTCTGCCAGCAGTCGAGGTATGTTGCTTCTCTTTCTTCTGCTCTGTTTTTTAGCTTACAATGACAAGCAGTGAGAACATGTTCATTTTTTGCACTCCTTAGATAGTTAGAGAACAGCTACAATCTTTTTCTTTTAAACCCCACTTGTATTGAACTGTTTCTAATATCTGTTTGCAACAAGTAACTAAGAGGTTTTTGATGTGTTTAATTTTTCACTAGTGGTTTTATTTTTATTCTTTATGTTTGCAAACATGCTCGCTCATTCATATGAAAGAGCTACGCACCAAAGTTTTAAGTTGTTTGTGTGAAAGGTCATGGTGTGACCATGTATTATATGGGATAAAGTACCCCCCTGGTGTACATGATAAGGATATTACAGTCACCTCAAAGTTCAATAACCATATAAAGGAACGCAACCTTCGGCCTTGTTCATCTATGTTTAAGGAATGCCTCAGTGACTTGGAATTTCCTTATAATGTATGCAAGGGGGACTTTATCCCTTATGTAATATATGCTGTGGTATGCTATGCAATGTTACGATGTCATGTTATTTTTAAGTTTGGGGGATTTCAACCCAGAATCAAGTCACAAACATAAGTCTTGGGTGTGCACATGCCCACTAGAAATGTTCTCTTTACAGCAGAGCAAATCAAAGTAAAATTTTGGAATAATGGCAGAAAATGGAAGCGTATTGGAGCTCTCGCAGTGGCATAGGACACTAAGGCTGCACCCACTGATGCGGCCCTATAAGACTGAAACCAGTCTGGGGGTTCCTCTCCCGTTCAGAAGAGCCCTGGCCGGGCAGGACGCTCCTGCTGGCGAGGACCAGGACGCCACCGGGGCTGATTTGCATAAGGTTGGTAGTGAGTAAAAAGAAAAGAAATATGCGGCCGGTGGCTGAGATGAACGCAAGCATTCCACACACCACACATTTGTTTTCCCCAGGATTCATAGGGTTTTGGGCGCGCTGGATTCGTCCTTCCTCGAGTACCAACAAAGCTGATAGCTAGAATGATGACCTCAGAATGAATTCTCTCAATGAAGGTCAATGATCACAGACACCTTTTGTCCTGTGCCTATGTGCTAAACTTGATATATATTCAGGGTAAAAAGGCTAGAAGGGTGGACAATATCAAGCAATATAAACGATATTACAGAGAAAACAAAGAGGAACATTGGGGAATATTTACAAGGAAATGACACAGCGCGGAGCTGCGACAAATTTTGCAGCGCCTTATCTGCCATTCCAAAACACAGTGATGCACGGTATTTACAACAGTACGGCGCACCCCTAGTGCGCCTAGAGCATCCTAGTGCTGGAGCTAAAAATAGCTGCCTAGTGCCAACGCAGACACCCTTGTGCTAATATACAAAGGTGTCACTTCCTGCACGTAGGAAAAGTAGGAGATCGCCATTATTTAATGATTGTTTATGTGCAGGAATGGACTCCTTCCCACACATAAACAATCATTAATGTCATTTTGCAGCACACATAGAAAAAGCAAAAACGAGGAGAAATAAAAGTATTTCTCCTCGTTGCACGATTCTAACGCTTCTATTGCGTGGCATTAGTTTTTGGCGCTGTCTCAGTTCTACAGATCCTTGTAAATCTGGGGCAGCATCAAAAAGCAATGGGTGTAGCGGTGAAACGCCCACAGCAACACCCATTGCACGCCCCTTTCATGCAGATACCTGAGTGAAAGGTACCATATTTACAAAGCGGCGTTAAACCACAAAAAGTGGCTTAACGCCACTTTGTAAATATGGTGCAGGGCATTAAACCACCAGAACGTCAAAAAACGTGGCGCAATCCCCTTGTAAATATGCCCCATTATGTGCACTATTTAGCACAGTTCAAACAAACAACCTCTGGTTCATCACAATTTTTGCCAAACACACCGGGTCTGCTGCCTTTTTATTCTAGACCAGAATTATGATGCAAGCAGAAGCTGTGATTGTGCACATTTTCACTTGGAAGTGTGGTGCCCAGGATAATAAGAATACTTGTTAGGTGTCATGGAGACTACAGACCCCCACCCCCCTCCACACCAGGTGAATTGAACAGAAAATGAAGTCTTACATCCCGGATAGTTGTATTTAGTACCCAATTCACAAAGGTTTTTTGCCCCGACGTGACACTTATGTTAATAGGAACATTTATCAGCACAAATCATAAGAAATAATATACAGTCATATTTGGATTTATTCACATATAACCAATCAATTAATGTTTTTACATAGGGCATCAATCCATAAAACACACAATGCAACTAAAATAGATTTGCCTGATAAAAGCACAGAACTATAGAAATATCATGATATTAAAATTAATACAGTGTAGTGATAGAGGAAAAACATAATATTTTCCACCATATGCAATCTCAAGTAACAGGTCATGGTGCCACCTGCCAGGGTGATGGCCATATAGAATGCTAGTGCATGCCCCATTCGATCTTGGCCAGCACCATTTATTTGAAAATGACCTTTCCGTCATGTTAAGGTAGAAAAGGGCACCTATGTCTACCGGAAATATTTCTAAATTTGTGTGAATAAAAAGTGTTGTAACCCATTACAGGACGTTGATAAGGGGAGAAACTGAGTTTTGTCTTGGGACCGGAAAGGTCATTTATTGAAAAGAATCGTGCCTTCCCAGATTTACTGGCTTTGGAGATATTCATCCCATCTTTCCTTGGTGTGACTCTATATGCACAGTAGTGGTATGAGTATAAGAGCGGGGGATATAGTGGTGACGGCGACTCTTCAGGGAATGACAATATATGGTGGTGTGACTATATTCACAGTTGTCGTGTTATACGTATACGAGAGGGCGATTAATTGGTAAACGGGGACTCTTCAGCACATGACAATATCTGGTGGCGTGACTCTATATGCACAGTAGTGGTATAAGAGCGGGGGATATAGTGGTGACGGCGACTCTTCAGGGAATGACAATATATGGTGGTGTGACTATATTCACAGTTGTCGTGTTATACGTATACGAGAGGGCGATTAATTGGTAAACGGGGACTCTTCAGCACATGACAATATCTGGTGGCGTGACTCTATATGCACAGTAGTGGTGTTATACATAACAGACTGGGGGATTTAGTGGTAACGGGGACTCTTCAGGGCATGTCAATATCTGGGTGTGAGCAATGTTTTTTTAATTTTTTTTTTTTATTATTGAGATCCAGGTGTAACAGTATCATACATATAACTTAAATTGATCTTTCCACATAAGTAATAAATACAATTTTTTTTCCATGCACATATAATATCATTCTATAAATACAATAAATATGATAAACAAAGTTAATACTCATGACGTCACCTCTCGTAAACCAAACTACCGTTAAGAATGCAGTTGCCTTAAAATCCCATAAAGAGAACAACTATATCCAAAAAATCTCCCGAGTAGAGTAAGGGGACATCACAATTCTATTAATCCATTTTCACACTGCACCTGTTTCTTCCGGTTGGAAATATTCTCCCCAAAGATTCTCAAATTTCCTTACTCCCCCAGTGCGAATTGCATATTGTTGCTCGCTTACTCTAACTCGCCTCATTTTTTGTAGCCAATCCTTCCATGAGGGAATTATCTGGTTTCGTCAATTTTGGAGTAGAAGGGATCGGGCGACCGCTGTTGCGATGTATACTAATTTTACCCATTTAGTAGAGAGGCCCAATACAGGGGCGTACTCCAGGACTGTCAGCCAGATAGTTGGAACCACATTAACTTTGCCGACATTAACCAGATACAGGCATATTTCGGTCCAAAATCCCTGTATAAATGAGCACTGGCTAATCATATGAGTCCAGTTTGCCGGGGAGTGTCTTAGGCAGCGGGGACAAATACCTGGGACAGTGGGGTTAATACGCATTAAGAAGGCTGGGGTTCTATATAAAAGCCATTTTGAAAAGAAGAGCATCCGTCGCCAATTGGCCCCTATTAAAACGGCAAAATTCAATATATTGACCTCTTTCCAGATTTTTTCTGTCATATCAAGACTTTCGTCTTTCTTCCATTTTTAACCACCTTTTGGGTGGACTCCGGGCCCTTACAATTAGAGAGGATTCTCTTCCATTCCCCTGGCCGTTTCGAAGCCACGCTACTACTTAGGGCTAATATCACCTCCTTAGTAATCAGAATTAGTCCTAAGTCTAGATACTGTAAAACTTTCTAAGCTGGCTAAAAGACCCGGCCAGAAGGATATCCTCTTGTGTACACCGTCTTACTTCGCATACATTTTGCCATCTATCTCCCCTGAGGAAATCCCTACTGTCCGATAACCCGCTCGCCCCCACCTTTGAACTATTTCCGGGGATAGCCTTGTCTCTAAACCTGTATCAACCGCCTCCAGGGGCGTCGCCACATGTACCTGAGGGATGGAATATTTACTGTAAAAATCCCTTCGTTTCTTCTTTGGTTTTTTTTAGTGTTTTTTTTTTAACATACTTTATTGAGGACCTTGACATCACATCCAATGCAAATATTAATACAGAAGGCCTTTTGTTCTTGGGACAGTTTCTACAGAAACATTGCATGAATCTACTATACAGGGGTCGAATATCACGACAGAGAATGAACTACATGTACTTCCGAATAATAGCTATGAATTCTGATAATCGTGAAGTAGTGTCACATAAATATCAAAAACATAAAGCATATATATATTTTCAATGAACTAAACAAACCTAACTATGTCCCCTCCCTCCCCATCCCACCCACCCCGTACTCCTGGTCTGTCTATGCTAATTCTAATAGTAGCCTAAGGGGACTATTAGAGTATTTCTGGGGGGACCTACATTACCCATGGACTGTAGTAAATGGCCCAGGGTTTGGGAGGTTTGTGTCGTTTGGTCCTAAAGCCGTATCGCGATTCATGGTGTTGGGGTACACTGTGGGGGTATTAAATCAAGTAGTTCGAACTCATGTAACATAATATCCCATTCCATTGAGATGGGTTGTTTCCGCAATCCTTTCTCTTCCTCCCTCCGAAGGGCTGCGCCCTCAGCCTTCCCCCATTGTATCATGTCGTCCTGCCAGCTGGGTAATGACGGGCACCTGGGGGATTTCCACCTCATGGTAAGGGCTCTTATTGCCAGTATGAGGGCCAAATCTAAGAATCTCAGTTGCACTTTCTGTGCACTTGTACGTCTACGTAGGCCCATGAGGCAATCCAGGGTGCCATCGGAAATAGAAATACGTGTGACCTCGCCGAGGGACTGACGAACGCCTCTCCAGTAGTCCTGGAGGCAGGGGCAGGACCACAGCATATGAAGGAAGTCTGCATCGTCCCCTTTACAACGGGGGCAACAGTGGTGTGCCTCAGGGAACATACGGTGGATTCTCTGTGGGGTGAGATATGACCTATGGAGGACCATTGTCTGTATAAATTTTAGTTTGGCATTACGGGATACTCTTTTAGGATGTTCAAGCATGCACTTCCAGGCTTTATCTGTGATTTCTGTATCAGCATCTTCGGACCATTTTGTTCTAAGGGATGTAAGTGTGACTGCGGCATGTGCCCGTATACCCGTGTATATCCATCTGACTAGGTGTCCCCCATTCCCCATATAATATAAGAGGTGGACCAAGTTATGCTGTGGAGGTTCTCTACGCTGCGGGGCCCATGTGTTCCTAATGTAATGAGAAACTGCAGCATGTAATAAATATAAATGCGTTGGTGCACCTGTAGCCTGTAGAAAGGATTCATGATCGAGGAGATTGCCATCTCCAAAGAAAGCCCCGACATCTTCTACTCCCGTCTCTGCCCAGGCGCGGATCCTGGCCCTCGTAAGCCTGCCCTGCGGTGTGGGAATACCCAATAGGGGAATGTTCGTCGAATATGGGGTCACTGTAGAAGTATACAATAATGCCTTCTTCCAGCACTGTAGCGCCGTCCTCAGCAGGGGAGGGCTTTCTGCAGGGATTTTGACGTTAGGCAGAAGCAGGGAGTGCAGTGCGCCCCGGTCTAGGTCTCTAGGTGTGTATCCAATTTCTTGCAAATTTTTCCCCGCCGTCCAATAAGACAGCCATTGAAGCTGACTAGCGTAGTAATATGCTCCGAAGTCGGGTACTCCTAGGCCCGCTACGAGGCTCTAATTGGAGTTTCTGTAGGCTTACTCTTCTACGGCCTGCCCCCCAAATGAGTTCTACTAATATAGCGTTCAGGGTATTAAAAATAGACTGTGGGACTACGATAGGTAAGTTCACAAAATAATACAATAAGCGAGGAGCATCACCATCTTCGAGATGGCAATACGCCCCATCACCGACAGGGGCAGTGAGGTCCAGAAAGCCACACTAGCTCTAAGGGCAGTTATGGCCTTCATTAGGTTGACGTCAAGTTGATCTGTCTGCGTTCTGTATACTTGGATGCCTAAATATTTGAAGGTGGTGGGGGCCACTGGCAAGGTGTACGTGCCAAATCGTAGGTCGTCTGGGTATGGTATTTCCTGGAAAAAGTAGGCCAAAGATTTCCTCGGATTTATAGCAAGGCCCGAGACCTGTTCAAAGGTGGCAAAAAATAGCGGGGAGGGGCGCATTGTCGGCAGTCAGGTCACGTAGATATAATAGGATGTCATCCGCATAATTTGAAATAAGGTGGGTCGTGCCATCTATGGGTATTCCCAGGCGGTCCGCCGACCGTCTGAGTGCCACCGCCAGAGGCTCTAGTGCGAGAACGAACAATAGGGGAGACAGCGGGCATCCCTGCCGCGTACCTCTATGGATTGTATACTGGCTTGAAATATATCGTCCCGTACGGGCTCAGGCAGTGGGGGAAGTATATACTAGGTGTACCCATTTAAGGTATGTGTCCGGGAGCCCGAATCGTCGGAGTGCCGCAAACATGTAATCCCAGGATAGGGAGTCAAAGGCCTGCCGAAGGTCCAATGCCAAGCATCCCGCAGTCTGGTAAGCGCGCGGGACGGCCCTCATAACATAATGTAGTCGTCTCGTGTTAAGGGACGTGCTACGATTCGGCAGGAACCCGCATTGGTCGCGATGTATAAGAGTGTTAAGGTGGGGTTGTATGCGGTTAGCAAGGGCCTTGCTCAGAATTTTATATTCTGTCGCCAACAGGGAGAGGGGCCTATAATTGGACAGATCAAGGCTATCTCGTCCCGGTTTAGGCAACGAGGTGACCAACGCTTGCATGGTGGATTGTGGGAGATGGCCAGCTTCCAAGGCAGCCCTATATACTGCCTCCAGTGTGGGGACCAAAGCATCCGAGTAAGTATGATAGAATTCGATAGGCAGCCCGTCGAGCCCAGGCGCTTTATTACAATTCAGGCCTTTAATTGCGGCTCGAATTTCCTGTTGGGTGATGGGGCCATCTATTTCCTTTTGTACTGCATCTGAGAGTACTGGGATTGTAAGATCCTGCAAAAAGTCCGCAATGGAAGGGTTCATATTTAGTGTGGGTGCAGCATAGAGAGTGCTAAGATATGTGTAAAAGGCTTCATTAATCTCTCGTTGGGTATGGGCCATACTCCCATCCGGTGCGCGGATTTGGGTTATGATCGGTGGGTCTGGCCTGTCTCGCACCAGGCGGGCTAGCAGTGTCCCAGTTCTATCAGCCTCCGAGTGTTTTCGCTGCATGTAGGCCCTATGATCAATCGTCCGTAGTGTTTCTAGTGTTTCAGCGTGGCTAATACGGGCATTCTGCAGTGCCTCCCTTTTGTCTGGATCCGTCACCACCTCCTGCTCTAGTGTAGTCATTTGCTGTTCGATTCTGAGCAATCTTTGATGTGTCTCCTGTCGGGCTCCCACTACCTGTCCTATCGACGCCCCCCTCACCACTACCTTTAGTGCGTCCCACTCTATTAGGTTAGATGAGGCTGTGTTCCAATTTTCCGCTAAATAATTAGTAATAGTGGTGGAGAGTACTGCTCGAAATGGAGCATCCTCTAGTAATTGTGGGTGTAATTTCCAGGTGGGTACTGGGGTCGGCACATTACCCCAGGTAAGTGTGAGCTCTAGGGGGTTGTGGTCCGAGAGGGTTTTCGCTAGATAAGTGGAATGGCAAACCTGAGTGACAATAGAATTGGAGCAGAGGAACCTATCAATCCTGGTATGGAGGCTATGTACGGGGGAGTAAAACGAGTATTCTTTATGAGTAGGATGCAGACATCTCCATACATCTGAAACCACCCATCCCGTCGACCAGTTATTAAACATGTCGGCTAGCTTACGGGCATTTGTACCGTGTAGTGGAGGATGGGACCTATCCATATTAGTGTCCAAGACTGCATTCCAATCCCCCCCCAGTACCCAGGGGATATCATCCCACTCAGCTAGTGCTGTACCCAATCGATGGAGGAATTGGTCCTGATCAAAGTTAGGGGCGTAAATACTGCCCAGGATCACCAGTGAGCCATCTAGCGTGCCCTTCAGTAGGATGTATCTCCCTTGATCATCTACGCGGCGCTCCAGTTCGATGAATGGAACCCCGTGGCGTAACCATATGGTCGTCCCTCTAGCAAAAGCAGAGTAATTAGTAGAATAGATCTGTCCCCGCCATTTCTTGCGTGTTTTTGTGCTTCCGACTCAGTTAAGTGGGATTCCTGCAGGAAAACTATATGGGCTTTGTACCTAAGGAGATAGGCGTGGATACGGTGCCTCTTCTGTATCGCCCCCATCCCTCGTACATTCCACGTTAGTAGGTTGTAGGACCCTAAGGTGGCGACGGTTCTAGGCATGGAATATTAGACTGCACAGAGCTCCAAGTTACATGGAGCCGATAGACTGACATCGACCAGGAGTTCCCTTTCCCCCTAACACTAACAAAACATGGCGCAGCGCCCGAACTACGCTGGGCCCAACAACTAGCTTCAACATTCATATAACAAATAACGGTGCGTACGCTCAGAGGGGGTCGCTGCCACCGGCCATAATGATATCCAGACTGAGGCTAGAGTCCTGGCGGCTCTACGGAACCCAGGGGGGAGTATAACTAATCATGTCGAAGACGGTAGTTCCGCCCAAGCATTCTTAGATAATCAACAGCCGGGAACCCAGCAAAACAGTGACAAATTTTCAGAGTCACAGGAGCAGTCCGCCATTATGTCCTATACGGACAATCTAAGCTTACCACAGTGTCATACAGATTAAGACATAGCGATAGCATTTATAGGCGATATGTGAAAAAGGATATAAGAGTCCCCATCTTTTGTACAAGAGTTCAATTTGCAGCGACTCCTGTGCTGTTTTATGCTCGTTGTGTATCAATATCCTGCTTCAATTGTCGATTAGATCATCTACTGCTCGGGGTGTAATCGTGGGGAACAGGGTAATACTATGCTCAGAGTATGAGTTTAGGGTGCTGTCCTCAGAGTCCGTGGGGATCTTGGTGGAGTCCTCTCGAAATGCCCCAGCAACAGCAAGGGCCCCCTCCTGGTCGAGTCGTTGTTGTTCACGTGATGGTCCAGTGCCGCCCTTATTCTGAGTGGTCTTCTGTGTCCGGCGGTAACCCAGTCTCTGTGGTTTGCCGGAGCCCTGTGAGGATAAATCTGGGTGGCTGCACTGGCTTGAACCAATGCACATGACCTCGAGCCATTCCTCGGCGTCCGTCGGGCTCTCGAAGAAGCGAGTTTTTTTGTCATAGATGACTTTCAGTCTAGCTGGGTACAAAAGAGCGTATTTGAGCTGTGCTTTCTGTAGTTTCTTCTTCACAGCCTGATGGGATGATCTCTGTCTTTGGACCATGACAGTGTAGTCGGGGTATAGAGAGATGCGGTGGTTTTCGTACTGTATCAGCGCTTTTTCTCTTGCTTTTTGTAGAAGGACATCACGGTCCCTGTAATTTAGAATTTTTACTATCAGAGGTCGAGGTGGTACGCCCGGCTTGGGTGCCCCGGTTGGTATTCTGTGGGCCCGTTCAACACAGAAGTAAGGAGAGAGACCCTCTTGTGCTATATGGTCCCTGAACCAGGCTTCCATAAATTCTGCTGCCTTAGTGCCTTCGCTGCGCTCTGGCAGGCCAATTACGCGGATGTTATTGCGTCTATTCCTGCCCTCTGCGTCTTCCACCCGATCCAACAGGCCCGTCACTTGCTGTTGCAGATGTTGTAGGGTTGTGGTGTTTGCTGTGACTCGGGGGTCTATGTCTTTGAGGGCTTGGTCGTGTTCTTTAACGGTATTGGCCAGTTTCCCGTGGTCCGCCCTGAGTAATGCAAGGCCTGTGGTGAGTGTGCCGATCTGCAGTTCAAGGGCCGCCCTGGAATCCCGGATTTCTTTCAGTATTAAATCCAACTTGTCGGGCGCACTCTCGTTAAGTTCAAAAGATGCAGCCCCTGGCGAAGGAGGCCGACTGGAAATTTCCGGCGTGGTGGAGGGGGCACCTGCACCTTGGTGGCCATCCATTGTTTTCCCTCTGACTCTGCCCATGCTGCGTGCTGACTTCGGTGGAAGGTAGTATTCTCCAGTCGTCCGGGGTAGGTAAATAAAAGGATGTGGGGGAAATGAGCCTACCCCTTGTCGCACAATTCAGGTCCCTCAGTAAGTCCTCTATAGGAGGGTATCTGTGTGCGCTGATGAGGTACAAGGTAGTAGCTGCTCGCGGGTTCTCGCCCGGGTTGCACCTTTAGAGGCCGGGATAGTGAGCCACGGTCGGGCCTACACAGCCAGAGTGGGACCAGGCGGCAGAGGAGGCCCCGCGGAGATACCAGTAGAATGCCTTCTCGCTGAGTGTCTAATAGGGGGTCTTGTACGGGGGGTCCTCTCTTTATGGGAAAAATCACGGCAGGCCAGCACAGTCCTCAGGGAACTTTTGATCCAGTTATTGCCCCCATCCCCCGGAAGAGGAAGCATGCGTTTCGCGCCATCCGGCGCCAGCCAGTTATGCACCCCTGAGCCAACAAGCGGCACCCTAATATATGTTGAAGCCCACCCGGGCCGTTCCAGCTGTTGTTGAGGTACGGCGTTGGTATGGTGGAGCTTAGGCCACTGCGGTGCACGTGTGTAGGCCAATGTAATCCAATCTAGTGGCAGTAGTGCCCAGTTGAGGTTCGGCACTGCCGTGTTGCCCTTGAGGGTGGGGAGAGGCCCACAGTAGCAGGGGGATGATAGCGTCAAAGAGTCCCAGCCTCGCCTCCCTGCTGGTGGTTCTATGCTCGTAGCGCTCGAGCTGCACAGGATCCCAAGGCAGAGGGGGTTCTAATCGCACCCGGGTCTTGAGGCCAGGGGGAGGGTGAAACGCAGAGTCAAAGTGCGGGCTCGCCAACTCACCGCACAGCTGCAGTGCGCACCTTGTCCCTCCTCATCAGGATCTTCCAGGCACTCCTTAAGCAGCCCTCACCGTCGCCGTGCACCCCAGGGCGGCGCAAGTCCAGTGCCGCGCAGTAGCCTCCGGGCACCCCGCGGGTACCTCCGCGCAGCGCGTCGGGCCGCCCGCGCCGTACCGGAGCTCCTGATTCTATGCCGCTCTCCTCGGTGGGCAGATCCATTCCACGTACCCCAGGACAGCACGGGGGTCAGGCTCAACACCACGCCACTCCCGGGGCCCCTGAGCACGCAGTGGATGCCGCCTCGCAGCACGCTGGGCCGTTTGCGTCTCACCGGAGCTCCCGGTCTCTGCCCGATTACATCAATGGATAGGCCCGTCCTCCGCACCTCACGGGGCCGCGGTCCTGGGGGCCAGGTAAGACATCAAACCGCTCAGGGAACTCTAGCTGATATATGTCTGTACCCTCGGCCGTATTCAAACCCTGGATGGCGGTGTAGGAGAATTGGATCCCCCCGAGGGTCCGGAGCTCTACCAGGACACGTCCGCCATCTTAGGCGGCTAGCCACGCCCCCATCCCTTCGTTTCTTGTAGAGCCACTTCAGGCTCTTATACCGTACTTTTGGAGGCAGTTTGGTTATTTTTAATACATCCAAAAGTTTAAATTCCTTAAAAATCAACTGCATAAAATAATTTACGAAAAGACCTCTAAGAGCCTTTGATTTAAATCTAGATAAATATTGTGCAAAGTAGGCATTATAATAATCTCTAAGATTAGGAAGGGCCAATCCTCCGTCCTCACAAGTATCATATAAAGTGCTATTCTAGGTTCTTTTTGTTTGCCAGATAAAAGATGAGAACATAGACTCAACCTTTTTAAAAAAGGAGGTTGCTAATACGCATGGAATGGCAGAAAATAGGAAATTGAAAAGAAGGAGGACCGACATTTTGATTAGGGAGACTCTCCCTAGAATAGTCAAAGGGAGGGAGATCCATCTAGAAAATAACCGTTGTACCTTCGTGAGAAGAGGAACAAAATTAAGATCGAACAAATCCTCGATTCTTGAAGAGAACTTTACGCCTAAATATCTCTTTGGGAGTGAATTAGCACACCCGGCCAGGTCTGGCAATAAGGCCTCTGGAGTGCATCCACAGAGTATAACTTCTGTCTTCCTCCGATTGATTTTATATCCTCCGAGTGTCTCGTATTGAGCAAAAACCTCAAAAAGCTTTATTTGCGACTCTAGCTGACTATCTATGATTAGCATAATGTCATCCGCGTATAATTTTATCTTGTCCATTTGAGGAATTGGGGGTTGAATAATCTTGTTTGCTCGAATTGCTCTAGCTAAGGGCTCAATAAAAAAGACAAAAAGAATAGGGGACAGTGGGCACCCCTGCCTTGTGCCTCGTAGTACCTTTATTTGTCCCACTTCGACCGAATTAATGATAATACCAGCTTCGGCTTTACAGTACATATTGTATATAAACCCTGTGATCTGGGATGGAATGCCAAATCTAGACAAAATGAGTGACGAATGTTGGTAATGAGGTTTGAGACACGCTGGGAGTAGTTGTGGGTGTACGCAATGTGTAGACTTTCGACTACAATGCATCTTAGAGGTTGTTGGTCCTGAGGCAGCGGATAAGTCTCCAGAAGAGCGGTGTCTTCAGGAATTTGGGAAGGAAAGGCAGGAAAGAGAACGATGAATGGGGAAATGGAAAGGGTAAGAACTGGGACCGTGAGTGGGAGTGGGAGTGCTGACTGCAGGGGCGACTCAAAGAAAATAAATGGCAGGTGGTGGCTTGTAGGAGGGGCGAGGCTTTTGGTGATTTGGGGCCAAAGAGATCAGAGGGGCCTTAAAAGACTTGGCTTTCTGGAGAAAAGGGCAATTTGAGGAGCTGGGAAGGAGGTAGGAGGGTAGGCATGGTTATGTAAAGTGCCAGTGAAGAAAAGAAGCAGAGAAGGTTTGAAGAAAATCGAAGGATGAGCTAATGGTTTGGGTATGAGATGAGAAGAAGGGTGTGGCATGATAGATATTTTTTTTTGGGGTGGGGTAGCAATTGGATGGTATTGGTAAATAACCAGGGTTAGGAGTGAGAGAGGAAGGTCATTTTTGGGAAATATAAGGGCAGCCGTTAAAGAATCTTTGGAGAGATTAAATGCTGTGAGTACTTTGGGACTTGCAGAACATGATTGGATTCCTCTTCAGATTCCTTTTGTGGGTCTTTCTTCTCTGTTCATTTTGTCTTTGTAATTTCCTTTAAAGGTATACACTTTAACGCATGGCAAATTTCCATTAGCCTGTTTCTCAGTCCTTCCTGGTGCAAGCGTTTGAGGGGACGTTGCCTTTTAAGTGTAGTCTAAAGGGCTGTTGCATCATTGGCAGTAAGGCGTTCCCTTTTACAAATGGCGTGTAGGGGGATGTCATTGCCCGGCTACACTCCTTTCAACGGTTTCAACATTGTGTTCAATATTAATTTAGAATCTTTCTTTAAAAGACTGTAATGTTGAACAAAAGTCATTAAAGTGCTCATGAATGCCCATACGTGATTGGGCGCTTGTGTACACATATATTGTGTAGTTCACTACACAGTGAACTGCCTCCTATCTTAATGGGGCACACATCTGCATTTGAAAATATGACAACCTCGAGACCTTGACAAAGCTCTTGTGCATGTCTGAAATTGTCACCTTTAGTACAGATGTTTTATTTAATTAGCATACTATATGGACTGATGAGACTGACTAGACCATTCAAAATGTTTAGAACTTTCGCACTGACTTCTGCCATGTTAAAGGGCTTTAAAGAAGCTTAACGTCATGGGCAGAGGGCAATAATGCTTATATATCTAAAGTACTTTATGGCCTTTTAATTAGGCCTGGGCGGTGAACTTCGCTCCGTTCGCGGAGTTTGCGGAGTTTTCTGCACTCCGCACTCCGCGGAGCTCGCGGAGTGCAGAAAACTCCGCTTCGCGATGTGCAGAGGAGTTTTTTTCCTGCTCGCGGTCGTGAACGGTAAGTTCGCGATCACGAACGGTGAGTTCGCGAGCGCGAGCTACCCGAGCGGCAGGAATACCAGCACAAACTGCAGTTCGCACTGCATTCCGCCACTTGCGGAACTTCGCAGAGTTTTTTGTAACTTCGCGGAGTTACGCGTAGCAAAACTCCGCGAACTACGCCCAGGCCTGCTTTTAATGCATGCCCTTTCTATCAATTTAAATTTGGTGTTATAAAGATTCCATCTGTAATATGATCTATTTTTAATGGACATTATTGATTACTTTCATATTGTCACCCATTTTCTAATCATTTGAACCTATTTCCAAGTCGTAAACACAAGCATTGTGGAAGTGCACACTCCCTCCACCCCCAAATGTCTGTGTTCAGGAAAATAAAGTGCACTGTAGTTCAAAAGTCAATTCAACTTAGATACTAGTCTGGATTTAATTATTAGCCATAAGCGAGTGACTGCATTCTAAAACAAAATTATTATTTCTTGAAAAATAAACTGCAATCTACTTTATATGCCTTTGTTATAAGTATACATTTATGGAAACAATTAAATAGATGAAAAGACTGTAATTATGGTAAAAGAAACAATTACAGTAAATGAAGTACTGAATACAGTTTGAACATGAAGGAGGCGAGCATTTTATCTTCCTCTTCTGGTGCCCTCAAGCTCGAGAACCCCAATAAATTCTTAATTCTCCCTATAAGACAACATGTGTCAAGCTTCAACAGAGCAACCTTCTGCATCGTATGCCTCTTCAAATAAGAAAAGACAAATACATGCAGCAAGCCCTGGAGATGTGATGACCAAGCCCTTCTGACCTGCATCTACCAGGATAGCGCACACACCATGACACCATCAACTACGCTGATAATTACTAATATTAGTAACCAATGTTTGATATCAGGAGCTGTGAATTATTACCTACATTTGTAGCTACTTTTTGACATTGGGAGCTGTTCATAATCACCGACATTTGTCACAGATATTTGACCTAAGGAATTGTTGATGATTGCCAATATTTTTAACCAATATTTGACATTGGGAACTTTAATCATTGCCGAGATTTGCTACTAATATTTGACATTGGGAACTGTTAATCAATACCTGGATTTGCAACTAATCTTTGACTTTGGGAACTGTTGACCATCACGACACCTTTAGCCAATCTTTGACATAGGGAATTGTTGATCATTACCAGTGTTTTTGGCCAATCTTTGTTCATCGGGAAGTGTTGATCATTGACCTCGTCTGATGAATCTTGGCACAGAGAGAAGCGTTGGAGGATCTACATGGCCAGGATTGGCTTTATCACTTGATCCCGGTGTAATGTGAGGCCAGGCCCTGGCTCTCTGGGTAACTATGGACGATGAAGGAGCTTATATTAGGGGTGGGCAGAACTCACAGAGTTTCACTCCATCGAAATCCATGGAGTTGCATAAAAGGTCCATGGACTTCCGGCAACGAGCGGAAATATGCATGTTGCGCTGCAATTTAGCGCCGGTTGCACGAGCCGCACTGTACAAAATCAACACAAACGGCACCATGCTGTGTGCAGGAGCGCGTGGCCATTCGAGTTGATGTTGCTGCTGCTCGGGTAGAAAATCTACTTGAGCAGCAGCTAATCTACTTGAGTAGCAGCCCTCTGACCGTGACCACTCGTGACTGCCAGCATTGGAAAATGCCATCAGGGGATGCCAAACCTTGACCGCCCTTGCATTTCTGAACGCTCACGGGAAAAAATTCCTCCAGACGGCGATTGGAGGAATTTGGCTGGAACTCCATGTTACAAGAGTAATGCAGAGTCGCCAGATTCCGCCAGTTCCACTGCAGACTGAAACATTCCAGCCACCCCTAGCTCATATCTGACTCTGGCATGGACTGGTACCACTGAAGTACCTTTAGGGCCTCAAATTGAAGAATAGGGTTGCCTTGTTTTGAGACATTCTGTTGCTTTACCTGGGCATGAGTTGATGGAGCACAGACAAATGGCAAGCAAGCACAGAGAAAAAATAGTGGGGAATAACAAACGGAGGGTGTTATAGAAAGACAGCAGTGGGGATCAAGTGATGGGTGTGAGTCTCATGCCATGAAGCACAGCATTACTCACTGCTTGCACTGCACATTCTCTTCTTGTGGGAAAGTCTCGCTCATTTGGCAGAAGTCCCACGCCTTGGTGCACTGTCTGTCGCTGGGTGTCAGTCTCAACCCTTCATGCAAAGTCTCTCTGCTTGGATGCAAGTACCACACCTTGGTGCACTGTCTCTCATTGGGAGTGAGCCTCACCCCGTGCTGCAGTCTCTCACACTGGATGCAAGGGTTACAGCAGAGTCTTACTCACTGGGTGTGAGCCCCACTCCTTAGTTTACAGTCTCATCCATTGGGTGCAGTTCCCACACCTCGGTGTGCTCCCTCTCATTGGGTGTGTCTCAGCCTTGATGCAAAGTCTCACACACTGGCTGCAAGGGTTGGAACAGTCTTACTCACTGGGTGTGAGCCCCACTCCTTAGTTTACAGTCTCATCCATTGGGTACAGTTCCCACATCTTGGTGTGCTCTCTCTCATTGAGTGTGTCTCACCCTTGCTCCAGTCTCACACATGGGATGCTCATGTCATACCTTGGAGCTCACTCATTGGGTATGGATCTCACCTCTTTGTTTACAGTCTTTTTCATTGGGTGTGATTCTCATGACTCAAAGCACCTTCTTACTCATTAAGTTTGAGCTACACCCCTTAGAACGTGATGTCACTCACTTGAATTTGAGTCTGACGTCCTGCTTCACAGGCTCTTTCACTGGGCCCTTCATCCAAAATGGCAGAGGGTTCTCGTGGAGATTACAGAATCTCTCTCTTGTACTTACTTCCTGTAGCAAAGACTCCCTTCTAGCCACTCTCAGGGTCAGCATTGACTGTATCAGAGTTGGGAACAAAGAATTTTGTTTGAAACCCTGAAATCAGAAGCCTTGCCCAGGGACTGGGACCAAGCAGACATGAGTATGGGATGGGAAGGAATCCAAAAGGTGGGAAGAGTCATCATCCTCATATTACTGCATTCAGATGGAACCAGAAATAGAACTATAGCACAGTAGCCCATAGCCCCAGAGGGTGCCGAGCTGGATCCCTAGCCCAGGGCCCACGGCTGCAAGGCAGTCACAAAGATGGTCCAAAGCAGCCAGAGGACAGCAGATAAGGAGGCTCAGGAAGGTGTGGGTGTGTGGGGGGTAAATAAGGGGGGGGGGCGGCAGTGAATGTGATGACACCCACCAAAAACAGAGAGGTAGGGAGGCAGATGGCATTCCCCAACCCAAACCCAGGATGACAGGAGTGGGGACAGAGGCATAGGAAAAACAGCATTGGCCAAGCCAATAGGTCTAGCCTTTATAAGGCGAGTGCTAAGCTTTTGGCTTTACCAATGCTTAATTGTAAAGCATTGTCTAAAAAAGTTTAAAAAAAGTAAAAATACTGAAGGGAAAGCAAATATCTATCTCAAGTTATCTCAGTTTATATATGACATGCCATATTTTTCAAATACTTTTCAATCAGGAAACTCTGAACAGAATTTGGAAAGAATAAGGAAACCCCTTGCCAAGGAATAATTTACTTTCCACCGAACTACTCTGAACTGAAATATGTTCCAGCCATCTGAACCTTACAGTAGCCCCAGAAGCAGATTCCTGTGCCCCCAGAAGAAGAGACATTTCCTTTCAGTCATGCTAATTACATCTTCTGCCTCAAAAGTCAGCTGAGTGAGTGCAGCAGTAAAGCCCTCTGTAGAGCCATAAAAGCTTTTGTGTGCTAAGGTCTGACCTTTTGTGCAATATGTGGAATGCATCTATTCCTCTGCTTCACAAGACAAGCTGGAGAGGAGGGGGTCAACAGAGAGCAGGAGGGCAGGTATTTGAGGGGGAGAGGGATGACATGAGGAAGAGAGTAAGAAAGCACTTGCACTCTTGTGGAGTGCTAAATGAAAAAGAAAAAAGTAGTTCACTAAATGTGAGCAATGGGAGCACACAAGTCAGCCAATCAAAGGATTGGAAAGAGCCTATGCTCCAGGGGAGGGGCAAACACAAGAAGTGGAAGGCAAGCCATTGAATAAGAAGCAAGTGACAATAAACCAACCAATGGTACCCAATAGCAGAATCGAAGCCTTTGGGGCATTTTTACAAGGGGATTTCGTCACCAGAACGTCACTTTTAGCGACGTTCTGATTGCGATATCCCCTTTTCCTTATTTACAAACCAGCGTTAAGCCACCTAACGTGGCTTAACGCCGCCTTGTAAATAAGGCCCCTTTTCACGCTTCACTTAGCGTGAAAGGGGCGTGCATTGGGTTTTGCAGTGGGCGTTCTTACGCAACACCCATTGCTTTTTCACACTGCCCCATATTTACAAGGCTAGGGCAGCGCCAAAAACTAAGACCAGTGAATACCTGGTCTTAGCTGGCGATACAAGGAGAAATGATTAATTTCTCTTCGTTTTTTGCTCTTTCCACGTTTTCTGCATTCTGCAGAACACATAGAAAAAGCAAATCGCCTTTCCTGATTATGTGCAGGTAGGTGTCCCTTCCTGCACATAAACAATTGGCCTTGCAGCGCAGGCACCCTTGCAACATGGCGCAAGGGTGTCTGCGCTGGCACTAGGCAGCTTTATTAGCGCCAGGGCTAGGGGAAACACAGGGGTGCACCATATTTTAGTAAATATGGGGCATCCCCACATTTTAAAAATGTCAAAGCGTGGCATTACCAATTTTGGTGTAACACCGCGCTCTGACATTTTGTTGTAAATATCTCCCTTTGTATGTTTCTGTTATGATCTAAAAGAAGCTTTACCTCTAGGCAGCTAAAAATTGTCTGGGAGACGAGACCTAAAAACAACCTGTGACGGCCGTCAAACATAGTGGTCTCAGTGTGTAGGAAGGGGCGTGAAAAACATATATGCAGTGTGTGGGTTGGTAGAGACAGGCAAGTGGTGGTAGGAGAAGGGGGGACAGAGCAACACCGCACACGACTACCAACACAATATGACACCCAGTAAAATAACAAACAAAAGGCTGCAGCACACAAGGGGAGGAGAGAGAAGCGGACTATGGCAGGGGAAAAAGAGTGAGCTGCAGGTTGAAAATGGGAAACAGAAGTCAGGAGTGGCATCATGGCTGCTGCTTCCTCAGCGCACGGGCTGCCGGGCCACCAGGGAGTATCAAAAGTGGGGCTAGTTGGGAGGAGTGGAAGTGGGCTAGGTGGTGGTCGCTATGGACAGAATCCGCATGTGCTATGGAAGCAAAGCTCCTTTGGGCTTCTAGTTATTTTGGCTGCGTTCCTGATGGAAGAACCTTGAGACCACATATGTAGCCGTAAGTTATTTTGAAACATGTACCCCTTCAACAGGCTCACACTGTATATGACACTCATATGAGTGTGTTTCTAATTTTAATTCCCATGCTATCCACCTGCATGTAGAACCTTGCCATGGGGGGAGGAGGTCTTTTGGGGCTTTTTGAGGGCCATTAGTATGGCTTCAGAGTCTACATGGGACAGAGTATAACATCCTCGTGCATTCCTATTTATTGTGTTGTATTGTATTTATTATATTGTATTTCTATAGCACTTTCTCACATCTTTTTGTGGCCTCAAAGCACTTTCCGGCAGTTGGGTGAGTAATTACTACATTTGTACTGCGTGGATGTTGGTAGTAGTCACATCTATTAGTGTTGAGTTTTGGTATTGTGTCTGAGGCCTGGACAGTGTCTTCCAGAGGTGTTGCTGAGCATGAATGAGCAACTTTGCTTAAGGCTGTAAGCAAAGGAGGGTGAGGATAGGCTCTCAGTCAGCATATACAAGCCACTCGATGCTTGTGGCAAGGGTTCGGATGGTTGCAGGATTTGGGAAAAGCCAGGTCTTTGTTCTGGGTCCTTGAAGGTGGTTGATGATCCTTAACCTCGTTGGAAGTGTATTCCAAAGCTTGCATGTCTGTACTGTGAAGGAGCTACTATCTAAGTGAGTTATTTGATAAGGGGATACGCAGGCTTGAGGCCTCACTTAACCATAGTTTCCTCCTTTGGATATAGGACATGAGTTTTGGTTGCAAGAAGGTTGAATTGCCTTGCATGCAAGGCAGAGCGCTTTGAAGGATATTCTTGCCACTGAAAACCAGCAAAGTGTTTTCAGAGCAGGACTAATGTGGCCCTGTCTCTTCAAGTTAAAAACTTTTCTCACTGTTGTGTTCTGTATTTGTTATTTTTTTAGAGATACAATACAGATCCATTTGCATTGTCATATCCCTAGGGCAAAGGATACCTGAATCCTGTACAGAAGATTTAGTTAGCAGAGTGTATTTTTAAATATTCTCATAGTATAGAATCTGATTCTTGTCTATTTTGATGATCTGGGATTCAAGTGACAACTTTGAGTCTGGGATCACTCCAAGGTTTGAGTTCACTTGCCGACATTGGCAGCTATCCCATTTCAAGAGGCCAGAAGGAGAAAGGGTTATGATTTTGCCATTCGATCCTCTTTTATCGATTCTTCAACAGACATTAGAGGTTTGCCACATCAAGAAGTCTTGTCTTCTGAGGTTTTATGATGATCTGAGGGTCATCAACATAAGGGTAGCATGTGGGATTCAATGATCTCACAAGGTCTAGAAGAGGAGCTAGATCGACACAAGACAGTAAGGGTGTAATTGTTGACCCCGGGCAGATGCAGGACTGGTACAGCGTGAAGTGGGGACATGAACGGTGGTAGTGAGACAATTTCGAATCTCTCCTTGAGTGAGGAAATGATCCATTTCAGCACAGTGACCCTGGTATCAGTTTCATAGATTGTTTGTGCTAGCATTGGAGGTTAACTATATAAAATGCCAAAGATAGGTCAAGTAGAAGTAGAGCAGACACTGCATAAGTGTCAACAAACTTCTTGAGGTCGGCCCATATGGAGATTAGTGCTGATTCAGTGGTTCCTACAAGCCTGAAACCATTCTATCTGATAGAGGGCACAATTCTTACTCGACATATTGCGAGTGTCTGAATATTTATTAGTTTTGGCATTTCTGTATGCTTACAGTATCTCAGAGCACAGTGAAGGGCCCATAAGATTATAAATAGAGCTCTCGGTGTTATGGTATTTATCTTCTTGACATTTCCGTCTGTATTTATCCATATTTATTATTATGTCATTTTATATGAATTAATCTGTATTTATTTTGTGTTTAGTGATAAAATATAGATGTAATGGGTATATTTCCACATTTATTTATCCAATAAAAGTATACTCACGTTAGAATTTTCAGCGGGTTCTAGAAATTCCCATTAATGCAATCATCTGAAAACATTTATATTGGAGAACAGCTAAAAAATCAAACCTCATTAGAAAAGCTTTTTTCTTTTTTTTATAACTCGCATGCCTCCTAATCTGCACAGCTACTAGCCTGTCACCCAGTGACCGACAGCAGTGAGAATGGGGCAGAGGAAGACCTATTTTCTGTATTTTTCCATATTTAAAAATAAATAGAGAAAGGTGAATAGATGATTTTCTGTCTGTATTTATCTGTAAAAATCTGTAAACATGGAAAACTTGACATATGTATTATAAATAAGCACTATATAAAACACATGGACAAGTTAAGAGAACATTAGGTGGTACTTAGTTGTGCCTAAATCCGGAAGAGGTTCAGGCTATAGCTGACTTCCATGCCCCAGATTCAACAAATGGCCCCCGCCTCGGTAACACCGCTCAGGATGCTCCTGTTGCCACCATACTGTCACTGTGGAGGCTATTACTCTTCAAGTGTCAAGCTGAATGAAAAGCAAGACAGAGAGGGATTATTTAATGGAACTGGTACAGCTCAGTGGAATGAGTTCAGGTTGCTCTCAGTAGGGAGGCTCAAGGGTGAAATTAAAAGAAATGAAAATGCAGGAAAGTGCCTCCATAAAAACAAGCACTTACAAAGCCAATAGTTCTCACCTTTGGGACCTAGTGGCCTTGCCAATGGTTTTTAACGATGTGGTACAGCATCCCCGTGCTGTGCAGCATGGCTAAAGATGAATTTTAAAAAAGCCGGCCGTGTCGTTTCGTAGGCACACGCATGTGCAACCACTTTTTGTTTTCTCTTTACTTACCAATCCATGTTGGATCAATGAATAAAAATAAAAATATGTGCAAAAGTGTTTTTTTTTTTTCTAAATTAGGACGGGGCACAACACAAGGGCCGATTTCAGCATGGGGGCAGAGTGGGTAGGGTAGAAGCAGCATGGAGGCTGTGGGTGGGGGGAAGCAACACAGAGGATGCGGGTAGGGGCAAAAAACACAAAGGATGTCAGTGGGGAAGCAACACAGTGGGCACGCACGCAGAGAGAGCAATGTGGAGCTCCATGGGGCAGAAAAGCATATAGGGGAGAGGGAGCGAGAGAGAGAGAAAGAGCTTGGGAGGAGAAGCACCCAGGCCGGAAAGCGAGGTGCGGGGTGGAAAACCACAGGAGGATGAGCGCTTCGAGGAGTGGGGTGGCAACTGCCCCCTACCCCCCGGTCACAGGCCAAATCTCAGTGGTCCGCTTAACTTTTCATCATATCAAGGTTGATAAAAATGAATACCATTGAGTTGTGTAACAATAAACATCTACTATACAGTGCCATAAAACCCCTCGCGTGAACGTGAATTTCACAGAAGACACTTGTATTGTGTTCTATAATTGCACATACTAGTGTCTCGTACATAGTATTTCCTTGTTGTAGTACCTGTGTATTCTCCCTCTGTGGCCATGTTTAAATGATTGACTGATGCATGTTTCTGTCATTCCCAGAACATCAAAGTCATAGTCCAGCCTACAGTTTAGGAGAGCGGCACTGATGTCGTATGTGGGTGTTGGCTAGCTTGTGTGAGTGAGTGTGATATTCCTGAGATCACTAGGCCATATAGATCTCAGCTTTTGCTTTGGTCATCTAGTTCTTGAGAAGGCGGAAATGTGATGTGGGGTAAAGTCACTGCTGGACTTTGAACAGCAACCAGCCTGGGCAGATTGCTGCTTGACCGGAGCCGGGTGGGAGTGGGGGGGTGCCTTGGTGCTAGTGAGAAGCACCGCTACCGATGTTGTTATAGGGGGCGATATTGCAGTACTGCTGCAAAACCTGCCCCCAGCAACAAAACCGGCCCCCACTGGTACAAAAACGTCCCTCACCCCTCCGGCCCACCGAGGAAACGCCCCGTGCCCACTACGGCCAGTCCGGCCCTGGGAGAAGTCTGGATTTTGCGAGTGTGCGAATGTGGAAAGGTGCTGCACTGAGTTGACCGTTTACCTCTGTTGTAAGGTAACTTACCGGGCTACAGAGGCAGTGACGTCTGTAAGAGGGATTAAAGATGTGTGCAAATGCGGAACGGATCATAGGAGAAGTATTTTATTTATGTGATGGAGAGAGATGGTGAGTGTGTTCTGGAGGACTTTTATTTGTCTGGTTAGGTGATCCAGTTGCAGTTTTATGATGTGAAATTCACTGCTAGTAAGGGTGTGTGGATTTATGTTTTGGATAATAGATGGAGGTTGTATTGTAATAAAGCAAACACAAGGAGATGATGGATGGAGCGCTGAAACTTTTCAGATATTCACCCCCAGTCACAGATCTGGGTTGAATCCATCATCGTTCTTTAGCTCACTTCGCCACCCCAGTTCAGACACAGCTATATGCAAATCAGTCTTGACCCTGTGCCTCATGGGAACAGTCCAGCCCGAACTGCCAAGTCATGTCTTCCCTGGACCGGAAACAAGCATCCTGGGACCGGTTTCAGGCTAACAGCCCTCATCAGCCAGGTTAGCTTGAATCCAGTGGCAAAGTGAGCAAGGGACCCACGTCTGGGCATACCCTGCCAACTTAGGGTGAACAAAGCAAACACAAGGAGATGATGGACGGAGTGCTGAAACTTTTCAGACACTCACCCCCAGTCACAGATCTGGGTTGAATCCATCATCGTTCTTTAGCTCACTTCGCCACCCCAGTTCAGACACAGCTATATGCAAATCAGTCTTGACCCGGCTCCCTATGGGAACAGTCCAGCCCAAACTGCCAGGCCAAGTCCTCCCTGGACCAGAAACTGGGGATGCTCTGAATGAAAGAGACCGATGCTGGGGATGCTCTGAATGAAAGAGACCAATGCTGGGGATGCTCTGAATGAAAGAGACCGATGCTGGGGATGCTCTGAATGAAAGAGACCGATGCTGGGGATGCTCTGAATGAAAGAGACCGATGCTGGGGATTCTCTGAATGAAAGAGACCGATGCTGGGGATGCTCTGAATGAAAGAGACCGATGCTGGGGATGCTCTGAATGAAAGAGACCGATGCTGGGGATGCTCTGAATGAAAGAGACCGATGCTGGGGATGCTCTGAATGAAAGAGACCAATGCTGGGGATGCTCTGAATGAAAGAGACCAATGCTGGGGATGCTCTGAATGAAAGAGACCAATGCTGGGGATGCTTGTGAAAATGAGAGGTGGCAAAGCTGATCCCTGGAGGACACCACAAGTGACCGGCTGGGAGTTCATGGTGAGCGGTGTCATAGATTCCACTTGTCCTCCCCAGAGAGGAAGGACGACACCCATTTCAGGACTGGGATGCATATGGGACAGTAGAAAGATGGACAGTGAAGGGCAGTGACCAGATCTAACCAAAATCCCAGAGATCCACAAAAGAGCACACTCTGACTCTGAACAGTCTTCTTCTGGATGCGCCCGATGTGTTATAATGTGTATATACTAAGTACACCCCATTTCCTTTGCAGTGCTTAATTTGAGCCAGTGGTTTCCTGTGCTCAGCACTGGTACTTAATCATCAACACCGATGCTTTTCATAAGCACCAGTTAAGGAATTAAGGGCACATTCATTTATGGGGAGATTAAGTTATTAGCCCAGAATCACAGAATGTTGAGCGATGCCGAGACTCCGCAGGTTGGCAGCTCTGGCCATTATGCCACATTATCTCCCCACTTTAATGGTTAGTAGTTGGTTCTGTTTTAGGCGGTGCTGACAGGAGAAATGGACTGGTGCAAGCTGCCTCCTGACGAGAGCCCCGGCACTTATTTTGTTACAAATTAACCACTGCTCCTTTGTAAAGCACTCTGATGCTCTAAGCACTACAATAAAATGTAAATTAAAACAGGAGAATCGGAGCTCGGCTGTTATTACTTAGCTTCATCCGAACTTCATCAGAATGAGAGACAGTCACTGGCTCTGTCCTTCTTCTGGGCAGAAAGCCATCATGAGCAGATACAGATGTTGTTCTGCTTCACAAAGCTGTTTTTCTGCTACAGCGCACTCTAGGAGCTTGGTCAGACACAGGAGCTAGGAAATGCAGTGAGCATTGGTGCTGTCTAGGGTACCCAGGGATGTTTTTTCAAATAGGGGTTTCACTTGCATGTTTACAAGTACCCAGGTCCAAGCCTCTATCTAGAGAGGCAGTAAGAATGAGCAACTGTTTATCCTGAATGAGTGAACTCCAATATTTGAAAGATTTTGGAGGATGGGGCTCCAGGTAAGAGGCAGAACATATGCTTGTAGAAACCAATGAACTAAGAGGCCATATTTATGACCCAGTTTGCATCGCTCTTGCACCACGCAACATGGTGCAAGAGCAACGCAAACCTTAAGTCATATTTTTGAAGCCATGCAAAGCCACTTAGTGTGGCTCCAAAATTATGAAGTAATGCAACGCGGCGCAAATTACTGCGTTGCGTTACTCTGCCCTACCGTGCCCTGAGTAGGTGTTCCATGGGCGTTGTGTGGGACTCCCATGGTTTTAGACACATTCCCAGATTTACAAGACCTTGTAAACCTGGGAATGTGCCAAAACGATACACCTCACCAGGGGAGGCATAACGAGGAGAAATATATTTATTTCCCCTCGTTTCTTTCCTCTTTCTATGTGTGCTACATTCTGCAGCACACATAGAAAGAGGAAAAAGCCTCTCCGGATTTCTTTTGTGCAGGAAGGTCCCCCTTCCTGCACAAAAATAATCCTGCCTACAACACAGGCACCCTTGCACCGTGGTGCAATGGTGCCTTCGTTGGTGCTCGGCTGCTGAAACAGCGCCAGCACAAGGGAAAAGTACAGGAATGTGCCGTATGTTTGATTTGTTCTGCATTCCGTCCATCAATTGTGTGTTTTTTGCTTTCTCGCCCTAAGTGCGCCAGGTATGCCCAGATGTGGGTCCCGGGCTCACTGTGCCACTGGATTCAAGCTATCCTGGCTGATGAGGGGTGAAACCCCGAAACTGGTCCCAGGATGCTTGTTTCCGGTCCAGGGAGGACCTGGCTTGGCAGTTCGGGCTGGACTGTTCCCATGAGGGACAGGGTCAAGACTGATTTGCATGTGGCCAGGTCTAAACTGGGGTGGCATGGT
This sequence comes from Calotriton arnoldi, assembly GCA_963921515.1. Taxonomy (NCBI): domain Eukaryota; kingdom Metazoa; phylum Chordata; class Amphibia; order Caudata; family Salamandridae; genus Calotriton; species Calotriton arnoldi. The sequence continues at coordinate 2,539,893 of CAWUFW010000210.1, read as the reverse complement.
GAGCAAAAGAATGATGGATTTAACCCAGATCTCTTGACTGGGGGAGAATGTTTTGATTTGTCCTGCATTCCGTCCATCAATTGTGTGTCTTTTGTATTGGATAAATACGGCGCATTCCAGTGCAGCAAGCTAACTTGTCCACTGCTCTGCGCCACTAAACTTGTAAATATGGCCCCAAGTGTTTTCTTGCTAAGTAAAGTGAAACCATTCATAAATCTGTGAGAACAGCTTTTGAAGGCTCATGGGTGTTTCCAGGACTAGGGAGTGTGTGTTTTTCCAGACCAATATCTCCCCATATATTCATATTTATCCACAAACTAAATAGCCTAGTCTTGCTGTGAGCTCAGAATCAGGTTCTGGCTGGGGATTTTCCCCTCTTAACCTTCAGTGAGTATTGTCTCAGATATTTTGTAATACTGCTCTAGCTTCTGGGTCACAGAGTTGTCTCCTTGACTTCCTAATTTGTATTTGAGAACTGAGGGGCATATTTACAAGCCCCTATCACCACCACAGCGTCACTTTCAGTGACGTTGTGGTGGCGATATGTGCTTCGCCTTATTTACAAGGCAGTATTAAGCAACTTAAGGTGGCTTAACACTGCCTTGTAAATAAGGCCCCCTTTCACGCTGTACTTAGCGTGAAAGGGGAGGGCGATGGGTTTCGCGGTGGTAGTTTCACCTGCAACACCCATTGATTTTGACGCTGCCTCCTATTTACAAGGGTGGCGTATATAGGAAGCAGCGCCAAAATTAAGACCAGGGAAAACCTGGCCTAAAACAGGCGAAACGAGGAGAAATGCTTTATTTCTCCTTGTTTTTTCTGTTTCCATGTGTACTGCGTTGTGCAGCACACATAGAAACAGCAAAACGCTATTGATTGTTTATGTGCAGGAAGGTGTCCCTTCCTGCACATAAACAATCAATGAAAAAAATGATGTTTTGCAATGTCTATGTGTGCTGCATTAAGCAGCACACATAGAAGTTACAAAACTCATTTAAAGATTGTTTATGTGTAGGAAGGGGGACCTTCCTGCACATAAACAATCTTCCCCTCAACGCAGACACCCTTGCACTATGGTGCAAGGGTGTCTGCGTTGGCGCTAGGCTGCTAAATTTAGCACCAGCGCAGGGGGGAACGCAGGGCTGCACCATATTGTTGTAAATATGGTGCAGCCCTGCGTTTCAGAAGTGGCGGAGTGAGGCGTTAAGCCAGGAAGGCTAATGCTGCACTCCGTCACTTCTTAGCCGCCCAGGAAGGCTAACGCCGCACTCCGTCACTTCTTAGCCGCCCAGGAAGGCTAACGCCGCACTCCGTCACTTCTTAATAAATATGCCCCTGAGTTTCTTCTCAATCCTTTCTGAACTGTTGCTCGAAGCCTTGTAGAGATTTGTTTCTAAACAACTTCATAGACATTTCCGCCACATCGTTTAAAAACTCTTTTGAAACCTTTTAATCTTTCCGAACTAACTGAAGTTTGTGAAGATTAAAAAGAAAAATAGGAAGAGAAAACGTCTGCTAAAAGTAAAATGCCCAAAATTCTACATTTAATGGGAGAAATCTCTAACTAAATTACTTTTCCTGGAATTTCTGTGTGCAGGTAAACATTTTCTGAAGCTGTCAAACGTCACAAGGTTTATTAAATTTGCAAAAGTTTAATTTTGCCCCCATAATGCTAAGTAAAATGCCTAGTGCAGATACAGTTTTATTGGTTAGTCAGCTTGTAGTGAAATCCAGGTATGAGAAGGTCAATCAATCTTTATTCTTTATTCGGATATATATGGCCATGATGAAAGACCAAAACAATACACAGCAATTAAAATTATCATAAAACTAATTTAAAATAACATCTTCGTCCACCGCATTGCTAATCGACATTAAAACAAATAACACAATGACTATAGAACACAAAAGCAAACGCACAGCGAGGTAAAAAAATAGTTAAATATCAATGGGGTAACCCGTAAATCCACTGGACTCGGGTGCAATATGGTACAAAAAAGAAAGGTCACAGTGGAAGATAATCTAACACAATATGTAGCAATATACACAAATGATCATTGTTACTAAATCATTTGACAACACCACCATTGGATCATACCATCAAATGGTCTTGATTTAATTGCATCAACAATTTGAGCAAATCAATTCATATTAAATACAATGCTTGTAAATCTTAATGATATTAAGATTGGTGCAACCTGGGAAAAAGGGGAAGGGGGGTGGGTTGTGATCAGTGCGTGATGTGACAGGGAAAGGTAGTGTACATGTGGACATCAACAGTCAATATTTACTACCTATCCAGCCAGACGACTGGCTTCTACATGTATGATGAATCATAACACAATAAAAGGATGCAGATAACCAATCTCTGTCATCCACGTTTGATAGAGAGAACAATTGTCAACGTTTCGACCCCTATGGGTGGCAGGGAACTAGGATCCTTGCGAACGGGGTCTTCATCAGGACTGGGACATAGCGATGGGGAAGCACCAAGCAACAGCGAGAGGGCTTCAAGCTGACGATAGGAAGAGTGGGCCTCACAGGCTCTCAGATTAGTGACAAGTGTACGTTGATTCAGGTGTAATTGAGCACAGGTTGATGAGTAACCTGTAGCTTGTGGTTGCTGGAGTGATTCCGATCTGACAGCTAACAAACACAAAAGCAAACGCACAGCGAGGTAAAAAAATACAGCATATAAATCCGATAAAAAACAGTTTACATGTAAAGTGCATAGTGCGTCTATAAAATGTAGCCTGATTAGACTAGACTATAGTGGTGATCTGTGGAAGCAGGTGTGATTATACTTGCATAGATTTCCTTGCACGAATAGCAGCTATAAGAAAGGCGCTCACTCTAGAAGAAATAATTGGAGTATTCAGAAATTGCAGGTTGCACAAAGCTTGTTCATATCTACGATGCCCCAAAGATTTTAAAAGAGGTTTAAGAAAAAGTCTTCGAGGATAGCTAAAAAAGTTACAAAAAAACATATTGTGCATTAATGATTGTGAAGAAACCCCATCTCAGGGACAAACATGGGAAGCGCCTCCCAAGGCACGATTGGCATTCTGATGCTCATGAGCTGCCATACTGAGCCTGATCTAAATCGAAAGAGGAGAGACCTTTCCCATTGCGTTAGTTCGAGAGAAAGGCTCTGTACTAGCTAGAGTCCGATAATAAGCCATAACAGTGCTCTTTACCGACTCCTTTTGCAATCTTTCGCTAGCACGAAGCTCCAAAAAGAGTCTCTTTATCCGTGATTTGTCTTCTTTCTTTAAATTGGTAGGAGACGGGAACAACGAACACAACCCCAACCCCTGAGAATATGCAAAGATGCATTTCAGCCATGGAATAGATCCCCAGTTATCCAAAATAAGACACTCTGAGATGATGTCTCTACCGAGCGTAGCTTGGAAATTTGTCCATATACTGACCCAGAGGAGTAAGAGTGACATTTGGACACAATACTCAATAAAACGTTGCATTCGCTCTGTTTGTAGGATAAAACTAGACGCTGCAGGAGGAAGGTGTAAAAATCTTCTACTTATACGATCTTCCTCAGGCTGAACAGAGGACCACTTATGGAAACCCCATATCCCTGCCCCGTACGTGGCAGCCGGGACACATTAGGCATTATACATTTTTAAGAGACGTAAAATCGTCCCCTTTCCCCTCAAGCTCGATAGATTGAAGATGACTCCCACTAAGCTGCTGAGTTTACGACTAGAGTGCGTCAATTGGGGCTGCCAGGAACCCGATGAATTTGAAACAACACCTAAATAGGTAAAATCCTTTACACTATACAAGGGCTGCCCCTTTATGAATAATCTGTGGGTTTCGATTCTTTCTGGGCCGCAGGCCATAATATGGGATTTACCATAGTTGGTGACTAAGCTATCCATAAACAAGACGAAGCCGTCCACCAGCACACGCAAGGCATTAAGGGTCCGAGCCAACAGGACTGCATCATCCGCATATAAAAAGTGCCACTCTAGGGATATCTACTTGAGCTGAGATCAGGGGAGGACAGAGGTCGCTAATATGTAAAGTGAACAGCATAGGGGCTAAGGTGCACTTTAGCCACCAAGTCAGAGTGCAAGTTACACAAGCATTTGCAATGCAATAGGTCTCGCATTGACAACCGTTTGAGCAATTGGCATTGTAAATACCAATGCCTATAAAGCTGCAGTGTAGGTGCCACTCCACACAACACAGAACATGGGGTGGCAGCAGTGACCAATGCGGAGAGAAATAGGTTTTGTAAGCCATACTTAACTTCATTTGAACAACAGCGAGCAATAAGTGCTGTCAGTCTATGAGGCTGGTGGGACAGCTCACAAGCGTGCCAGTCAATGGGCATATAAAACAAGTGATTAAATATATATATATATATATATATATATATATATATATATATATATATATATATTTAAATCATAGATGCATTTAGAAAGACTGGGGCACGCAGCACGGTGGCACATGAGCACGTCCTCCTCTTTATTCTCTTTATTGCAAATCAGAGGCAGCCATGCTGGACTGCTGACAAAAACAGTGATGGCACGTGGAGTACATCTTCATGGCCATCATTAAGCTGAGAAAATATATCCAATGCAGTGAGGTATGGACTACATCTCTAGACCTAGCCACCGAAAACCTGAATTAGAATCCAGCCTTCAACCATACAAGAAATGCACAACACTAGGCAAATCATTTCACTCTCTCTAAACAAAACTGCCAGTATGCAAAAAACAGCCGTACTGCCGATGAAATGTGACACAACACAGGTTACCGTGGAACCGGATATTTGGGTAATATTTTGACTTTTTTTTGCAGATTTATATAGCACGAACTCGACTCGAAGGTATTGGAGCGCTTTAATTGAGCACCAGTTACGTTACACAAGGGCACATTCATTAGGTCGAGCCTAGCGTTGCAGCGCATGCGCTGCTCGCTTTGCGAGGCATGCAGTATTCAGTATAGCAGGGAAGCTTCGTGTAAGCTCCGCCGACTCTCCGCCCATCTTTTTTATTGGCTTTTGTCTTAAATGCTACCTTCCGATTGGTTTTAGGCTTGTTAGTCCCTCCTTATGACGGCCATGTCGTCATTTGTGTCCTTCCATGGCTACTGGCCCCTTTACTTCGCCTGTTGGCCAGCACTACTTTCTTCCCGTGCCTCCCCCCCCTCCCGCAGTCCGTGCCTTCTCACGTGCTTGTTATAGTTAGGAAATTGTATAGCATGAGCTCTGACAACAAGGTCTCAAGCATTACGTGTTGTCTTCTTTATTATCCCGGCTCGAAGGCGGCGCAGACTCTATTCATATAGAACACAGAGCAGCCTTAGGCCGTGTCGTAAGCAGTCGCCATGTAAGGGTCAGGCAAATGCGAATAGAAACATTTCCTTGTACCGTAAAATTTTTGGGACTCCAACAAGACGCCGGCTGTTAGTACCTCTACTCTGACCAGTCTGGCATAGGCATTTGCTCTAAAATTCCGGCCAGAGCAGTTACCTCACTAAAGTCTCGCGCCTATAGGTTAATGAGCTCGGTGCGTGCCCAGGGCCCTCTGCTAGCATTTAGTGTGTGTGTCGGGAGCGCACGCACCGCCGCCCGCTCTACGGCCTGTAGGGCACTCTGTGCGCGGTGTGCCAGTGCGGGACCTGGTGCTGTGCGGGCGGATCGTTGCGGCCCTCCCCTCCTACTGGGGGGTGAGCACAGAGGCTCTCCTAGAGCAGGGTCTGCGGCTGCAGCCAGGGGATGAAGATGGCAGACGCAAAGCAGAAGCGCAACGAGCAGCTCAAGCGCTGGATCGGCTCTGAGACAGACCAGGAGCCGCCCGTGGTTAGGCGCAAGAAGACCAGGGTCAAGTTCGACTATGGTGCCGTCTTCCTGGCTGCATGCTCCAGTGGTGAGAGCGAGGATGTGTTCAAGCTGCTGGATCGAGGGGCAGACATAAATTATGCGAACGTGGACGGACTGACCGCTCTGCACCAGGTGTGTACCGGTTGCAGGCTCAGTGTATTAGTGCCACGGGCCTGTCATGCCCCGCCCAGTGTTTTGTACCCTTCAACGCTTAGTGTCTGTGCCCTTCTTTGGGGTATGCCTCCTCTGTGGCTGGTCCCATTGATGTTTCTACTCCAATAATGTCTGTGTGCCAGGATCCCCCTTTTAAGTGCCCTGCGGGAGGTGTGTGCATGACCTTTTGCGACCCCTGACCTTGACTGGTAGGTCGCTCCCCCACCACACAGCTCCGTCTGTGTGCCCTGCTGCTGCCCCTGATTGTGCTCGTTTTTCCTTTCTGTGCCCCCCTTGCTGCCCCTGATTGTGCTCGTTTTTTCCTTTCTGTGCCCCCTTGCTGCCCCTGATTGTGCTCGTTTTTCCTTTCTGTGCCCCCTTGCTGCCCCTGATTGTGCTCGTTTTTTCCTTTCTGTGCCCCCCTTGCTGCCCCTGATTGTGCTCGTTTTACCTTTCTGTGCCCCCTTGCTGCCCCTGATTGTGCTCGTTTTCCCTTCTGTGCCTGTTTCCCGCCGCTGCGCCCCTGCGGCCCCGCCTCCTCACTGCCCATTCGCTGCCCCATTCCCTGCTCCTCCCTCCCACCTCCCCATTTATGGCGGCCGCTGCAGTGGTGAAGAGAGCGACCCCTGACCTTGACTGGTAGGTCGCTCCCCACCACACAGCTCCGTCTGGGTGCCCTGCTGCTGCCCCTGATTGTGCTCGTTTTTCCTTTCTGTGCCCCCCTTGCTGCCCCTGATTGTGCTCTGTTTTTCCTTTCTGTGCCCCCCTTGCTGCCCCTGATTGTGCTCGTTTTTCCTTTCTGTGCCCCCTTGCTGCCCCTGATTGTGCTCGTTTTTTTCCTTTCTGTGCCCCCCTTGCTGCCCCTTATTGTGCTCGTTTTTCCTTTCTGTGCCCCCTTGCTGCCCCTGATTGTGCTCGTTTTCCCTTCTGTGCCTGTTTCCCGCCGCTGTGCCCCTGCGGCCCCGTCCCCTCACTGCCCATTCGCTGCCCCATTCCCTGCTCCTCCCTCCCACCTCCCCATTTATGGCGGCCGCTGCATGGTGAAGAGAGCGACCCCTGACCTTGACTGGTAGGTCGCTCCCCCACCACACAGCTCCGTCTGTGTGCCCTGCTGCTGCCCCTGATTGTGCTAGTTTTTCCTTTCTGTGCCCCCCTTGCTGCCCCTGATTGTGCTCGTTTTTCCTTTCTGTGCCCCCTTGCTGCCCCTGATTGTGCTCGTTTTTCCTTTCTGTGCCCCCTTGCTGCCCCTGATTGTGCTCGTTTTTTCCTTTCTGTGCCCCCCTTGCTGCCCCTGATTGTGCTCGTTTTTCCTTTCTGTGCCCCCTTGCTGCCCCTGATTGTGCTCTGTTTTCCCTTCTGTGCCTTTTTCCCGCCGCTGCGCCCTGCGGCCCCGCCCCCTCACTGCCCATTCGCTGCCCCATTCCCTGCTCCTCCCTCCCACCTCCCCATTTATGGCGGCCGCTGCGTGGTGAAGAGAGCGACCCCTGACCTTGACTGGTAGGTCGCTCCCCCACCACACAGCTCCGTCTGTGTGCCCTGCTGCTGCCCCTGATTGTGCTCGTTTTTCCTTTCTGTGCCCCCCTTGCTGCCCCTGATTGTGCTCGTTTTTTCCTTTCTGTGCCCCCTTGCTGCCCCTGATTGTGCTCGTTTTTCCTTTCTGTGCCCCCTTGCTGCCCCTGATTGTGCTCATTTTTTCCTTTCTGTGCCCCCCTTGCTGCCCCTGATTGTGCTCGTTTTTCCTTTCTGTGCCCCCATGACCGCGCCCAGCGCCAGACCCCCTGGTCCGGGCATCCCCCGCGCCCGCCACATCAACAGACGCCGATACGACGCCAGCACCCTCCACGCACTCAACCCCGGAAAAGATCACGCCTGCTACCAGGCCACCCCGAAGCGCACCCAAGGGCCCTTCACCTGCCGGAACTGCAGCTTCGCCAGCACCCGCCCCGCCAAACCACCGCCCAGGAAAGAACCCAACTACCACCCGCTCCGCCCGCAAACACGCCATCGAACTCTGGGACCTTCTCGACTCAACCTCCCCAGACGTCGCATTCCTGACGGAGACCTGGCTGAATCCCGCTTCAGCCCCCGACATCGCCATTGCCATCCCGGACGGATACAAGATCACCCGCAGGGACCGCACCAACGGAGTCGGAGGAGGCATCGCCATCGTCCACAGGAACACCCTCAGAGTCTCAACCAACACCGACGACACCCTCAGCATCGCCGAACACATGCACTTCCAGATCCACACCGATCCCAACACCACCCTCAGAGGAACCCTCATCTACAGACCTCCCCGGACCCCGACCACAGTTCAGCGATTCCATCGCTGACTTCGTCAGCACACACGCCATCGCCTCCACGGACTACATCCTCCTCGGGGACCTGAACTTCCACCTCGAGAACAACAAGGACACCAACTCCACCACCCTGATCGACAACCTCGCCACCCTCGGACTCAGACAGCTCGTGACTACACCCACCCACGCCGCCGGCCACACGCTAGACTCCATCTTTTCCGCAAGCCCACACGTCTCCTTCAACCACACCTCCGAACCCCACTGGACTGACCACCACTGCATCCACTTCACCTACAGGAAGCCCACCACGCACCACCGCACCGAACAAATGCCTCGCCGCTGCTGGAGCAGAGTCACGGAAGACCAGCTAACCACAACCCTCGCCCTGAGCCCACCCGCCGAACCCTCCGACCCCGACACCGCCGCCCGCAACCTCAGACAGTGGATCGACGACTGCGCCAACACCCTCGCCCCGCTCAAGAATCCGCCCAACAGCCACACCAGCAAGAAAGCCACCTGGTTCACTGAAGACCTCCAGGCCTCCAAACGAACATGCCGAAAACTGGAGAAGATCTGGCTCCACGAACGGACAGCGGACAGCTACGCCGCCCACAAGAGCGCCACCCGCAGTCACCATCACCTCATCAGATCCGCCAAAAGGGCCTCACTCAAAGACCGCCTAGACAACAACGCACACAACAGCAAAGAGCTCTTCAACATCGTGAAGGAACTCTCCAACCCCAGCTCCAACACCAACGACATCCAGCCGTCGCGAGACCTGTGCGACTCACTGGCCACCTTCTTCCACCGCAAAATCGCCGACATCCACGACAGCTTCAACACCACGACCGCCCCGGCAACCACCGAGACCACTGCCCCCACAACCACCAACCGCCTGCTCTCCTGGACCAACATCAACGACGAGGACACCAGCGAGATCATGAACACCATCCACTCCGGTTCACCGCTAGACTCGTGCCCTCACCACATCTTCAACAAAGCCAGTACAGCCATCGCGCCCCATCTCCGGAAAATAATCAACATCTCCTTCGAGACAGCAACCTTCCCGGAAAGCTGGAAGCACGCCGAGATCACCGCCTTACTCAAGAAACCCAAGGCAGACCCCAAGGACCTCAAGAACTTCCGACCCATCTCTCTGCTCCCGTTCCCCGCGAAGGTCACCGAGAAAATCGTCAACAAACAACTGACCCGCTACCTCGAGGAGAACAACATCCTGGACCCTTCCCAGTCCGGCTTCCGCAGCAACCACAGCACCGAAACCGCCCTCATCGCCGCCACCGATGACATCAGGACCCTGCTAGACAACGGAGAAACAGCAGCCCTCATCCTCCTGGACCTATCAGCCGCCTTCGACACGGTCTGCCACCACACACTACGAACACGCCTTCACGACGCCGGGATCCAAGAGAAGGCCCTGGACTGGACCACATCCTTCCTTTCCGGCAGAACACAAAGCGTCCGCCTCGCCCCCTTCCGATCCAAGGCCACCAAGATCATCTGCGGCGTACCCCAAGGCTCCTCCCTCAGCCCAACGCTGTTCAACATCTACATGGCACCCTCGCCCACGTCGCCCGACAGCACAACCTCAACATCATCTCCTACGCCGACGACACCCAGCTGATCCTCTCCCTCACCAAAGACCCTCACACCGCCAAAGCCCACCTCCACGAAGGAATGAAGGCCGTCGCCGAATGGATGAGGACCAGCCGCCTGAAGCTGAACTCGGACAAGACGGAGGTCCTCATCCTTGGTTCCAACCCTTCAGCCTGGGACGACTCCTGGTGGCCAACATCACTGGGAACAGCCCCGCCACCCACCGACCACGTACGCAACCTAGGGGTCATCCTCGACCCCACCCTCTCCATGACTAAGCAGGTCAACGCCGTTTCCTCATCCTGCTTCAACATCCTCCGAATGCTCCGCAGGATCTTCAAGTGGATCCCCACCGAAACAAGAAAAACAGTCACCCAGGCCCTCGTCACCAGCAGGCTGGACTATGGAAACGCCCTCTACGCAGGAACGACGGCTAAGCTCCTGAGACGGCTGCAACGCATCCAGAACGCCTCTGCACGTCTTATCCTCGACATCCCCCGACGCAGCCACATCACACCCCACCTGAGAGACCTGCACTGGCTCCCTGTCAACAAGAGGATAACCTTCAAGCTCCTCACCCACGCACACAAAGCACTCCACAACTCCGGACCAGCCTACCTCAACAGACGACTCAGCTTCTACACCCCCACCCGCCAGCTCCGCTCGACCAGCCTCGCCCTCGCCACAGTCCCCCGCATCCGGAAAACGACCGCCGGCGGCAGATCCTTCTCCCACCTCGCCGCCAAGACCTGGAACACCCTCCCCACCAACCTCCGACAGACCCAAGACCTACTGGCCTTCAGAAGACTCCTCAAGACCTGGCTCTTCGATCAGTAGCAGCACCACCCCCCTCTTCCCCCAGCGCCTTGAGACCCTCGCGGGTATGTAGTGCGCTTTATAAGTGACATGATTGATTGATTGACTACCTACTGTTTGTGCTTTGCCGCCGCCCCCTGGAGGTGTGCGTGACAGGCGGCCTTATTCCTGGTGCTTGTGTACCTGAAGGCCAACTTATATGTATACTGTGAGTGGGAACGTGTGTTTACGCTTTTCTCCGCAGTCTTAGACCTGGTTACTGTCAGTGCATCACTGTGTGTTTCCTCATATGTTGCTTTATCCCATTATCCTGTGCGTTGGTTTTCAACACCTGTTGCCTAAATGCCTTAAAGTGGAGTGTCAAACTTCACATTTTTGTAATTAATAAACGAAAAATATTTTGCTTAGTGAAAGAATCACGTCAGCAGCTCTTGTGGTGTATGTCATGTATATCCGGGTATTGTTGCTACCCGTCACCCGCTATCAGTAAATGTTATCCTGATACTAAGAGTCCAAGGAAAATAATGACTGGTTCCGCCCATCCGTTTATTGGCAGAGGTGCGCAGAGTTTCTAGTTTCAAAGACGCTTCAAAAGAAATGACGTCACCCGCGTGTCAAGTGGAGGGAAACACTTCTGCTCCACCATGTTCCTGGCAGTTTTCACACACGTATGACCATTGTGTGTGAAATCAACACACTTAAAAAGATGCCATTTGCACTCAGGCATAATCCAGACAGCCATTGTTTGAAGTTTTTTTGTTCAGGGGTGTCAATGGTCTTGGCATCAAGTATGGCATTGGCAAGGTGTCGCCTGTAGGGTCGTGACTAGTACAGCACTGAGAGTGTGCTCTTATCGAGTGACAGTGATAATGTCATTCAGATCCACGTTTTCCCTTTAGGTTTTGCTAGTTGTGAGACTGATGGAGACTTCTTCAATGGTGCATGCAGTGTTTGGTGCAGCAGAGGTGGCAAGCTACCCTGCAAGGTTGTCACTCCCCAGGTTTGTGAGGGATCTTGAATTTAAAGTCCTTGAATCGCAGACCCTGGTTTACCATCCCAGAGGCATTTTGTCCATGCTCACAAGGGCCAGTTAAAATTATATAATAGCCCACATGACTGGATGGCTCTACTTCTAGGATTTAGAGGATACTTTTGTTGTGACTGTCAGGTTGTGACTTGCACAGGTGATGATCTGCTTTTTCTGGGTGCATCTCACCCCAGCGCATGTTGAGCAAGCACCGCACCAAGACTCACTGGGTTGGCATTTAATTCCAGTTTGCTATGCAGCAAATAATCAAAATCAGCCCCCTGGTTGGTGCTCACAGTTTGATCTGTGATAACATGCAGCGCCTTCTGACAAACCTCTGCCCAGACAGATTCCAAGGAGTGCTGTAATATGACACAATTAAATATTTATTTTGTTTTCCTCTTGGGTATCAACACAATCTTGAAGCGAAAGTATGCCCATGCAATGATGTTTCTTATCAGTCAGTGTCTCATTCTTTTTTTCTGTGATTTTTATAAACTGTTTACCAAAAACATTTTAGCTCCTTTTCTGAGACTTAGAAACCTTAGGCACTGCATTCCAGTTTACCATGATCTCCAACAGCTACCAGATAAGGAGACACGCAATTGTGTAAGCTCATTTCTCCGTGCAGCTGTACACTCACGGGGATCAATGCTTTTTAATAACTGATTTTATTGTATTATATGTTTTATGGGCTTTTATAGCCTTTGTAATTTGGAAGGAAATTGGGTATTTGTAATTTAATCTTTCCTTATCCTAATATATTTTATATATCTTTTCCTTTGAATGTTGACCTGGCAAATTAGCATTGTTGTAACTGAGACACTTTGGAATGTGGCTGATAATCTTTGAAATGTCCTTCTTAAAAATTTCCACTCCCAAGAACCTTTATAAATGTATAGGCCGAGTTGGAGTTTATCAGTGACATTTCTAACTGATGTACTTGTCCAGTACAGGGCAGTGAACTTTCTGTTGCCTTTGTAGGTTGTTTTCTCGACCAGGCATCTGTGTCTGCTGTAAGAAAAAACTATTTGGTGGTGAAAACGCCAGTGGAAATTTTGCCAACATCAGTATACGACTGCAGAATTTACACCACAAGCCTTGTTTCTGCAATGCTCCTCTAACGTGGGATACTATGTCAAAAGCCACACATGTAGTATACATAACAGATGGGGGAGATAACACTGGTGTTAGGGACACTGTCTCTTCCTTTTGTTGGAATTCTTGCAAAATTTCCATGGCAGACTTTCATGGCCTTAACTTGGCTGGACATGGTTGCGGTCCAATCACCTTACACTTGATTCAGCATCATTTTTTTGAAGTTGCCACTGCACATTGACTTAGTAATTAATTTGAAAAAGAATAAATGCTGGGGCCCAAAGTTTGCTCAGATGCCCGTAGCCAGCGCTACTGAATACCGGTGTGCCGATTGCCAAGGCTGTGACACTTTAATCCACCAGTAGACCTCTCTCTCTATCGTGCTCTCGCAGGGTTCTGCTTCTCCCTTTGCCAAAGTTTTCCTTTCCTCTTCATTTCCCCATAGTGTGTTTTTGTCTCTCTTGCTCTGGATCAAAGTCTGATGAGGAAAAATGAGTGCTTGTGCCCAAAATGAGCGCCAGTAGGCCCCAACTTCAACCACCGGCTCAAATTGAGCACGGGCAATTGTGAAGCCCGAGGAGGCTCACCTGGCAGTATGTTCACCATAGCAGAAGCTATAAATAGGGTGGTTTGGTTGATGGAGATGCAGACGGGTATCTGCTATTTTTGGTGGAATCTCCATGAGTGTCCTCCTCTAAATTAGACCATAATTATATCTGTTCATACACACAAGTAGACTAAAAGTGATGATGTCCTTAAAGAACCAGCATTGTCAAAGCCAATTGTGCTGGTGTCTTCTACCAGTATTTTGGCTTTGACAATACATGTTTCTTTCAACATTGCGTTGTACCACTTTGTAAAAAAGAATGTCTAATGCTTTTTGTTTTGGTCTCAAAAAGCACACATTTCCATAATATCCTCTAGCATTATGAGAACCACTTTGTGTGCGAAAGAGCAGTATGCCGCCACTCACAGTGAAGTTAGTCAATGGCAAAAGTTGGTCGACTAACTGCCCCATATTCTATGCTGTAGTGGGCAGAAGAAAAATGTGAATGATACAACAAACCAATGGATGAAGAAGGCTGTCTCAAAGCCCATCTATATAAGTTGATTAATGTATAATTTAGTAAATTAGAAGGACTTGGATAGTCCCAGACTTAAAAACACCCAGAAACTGCAGGTTATTTAAAATGCTACATGTGTGGTGGTAATTCTTCAATGGAACACATTACTCTGGTTCTAATGAAACTTCGCTGTCTTCCAGTCCAAACTAGAATTGAGTTTAAAGCTGTCACTTGGATTCATTTATTTATGGAGCATCCCCCGAAAACCCAAGAATATGCTTTCTCAGTTTGCAAGACAAGAGCCGCCTGCCTTTTTCCCAGTTACAAAGATTACTCACGGATGGCGATCACGTACTATGGGTACTCCTGCCCAGGGGAATGCTATTGCACTGTATACTGTAGTTCTATTACCTCTCTCTCAGGCTCAGCTGAGGAAAGGTAAACAGAGTTTTTTTTATTATAGGTCCTTTTCTCCTTACAATCTGCATGACAGGTTTTTGTCTTCTAGCGTTTGAATGCCAATTTGGGCTTTGTGCACACTTTACAAATCTCTGCTAATAATGGTGATGACGATGATGCTAATAGGATGGTTCCGGTAGGTCCTATTAATAATGTCCTTGTTGAGATCTAGCTTGGAGAATGCAATAGAACAATTGAGATGAATGATCAATGTGATGTGCCAAGTGAGGTTCACCACATATAGTATGACATTCTTACTGGTTTTTGGGAACAAGAAGAATGGAGACACCCCACTAAGAGTGTCTACATAATGGTTCTATGGTGACTTGAGCTAACATATGGAATATTTCCTTCTCCAATTGCTTCTGGATGTTGAAGGGCGAATCTCAGAGCAGTGGTACTGGAATAACTGGTTCTTCGTCTTGGAAAGCAAACTGTCTGTCTTTGAGCTACTCAAGCACTTGGAGTGATTAGGAAACATGTTCTCAAAGTCTTAACAGGTTGAAAATTATGTCTTCAACAGCAAACAGTAGACAAAATGGGGCATTTGCTTCTCCATAGCTGACCTGGACTAAGGAGATATGCTCTCTCCACTCCAGAGGGCATGACAGACATTTTGAAATTAGCATTGTGTTGTTTCTGTCACACCTTCACTTGAAAGCTTTCTAGGCAAGGATGTGACACACCTCATCTGTACAAGTAGGTTCTAGTTTTGGAATGAGTGAGGAAAGGAGAATGAGAAAGGTTCTGGTGCTCCTGTTCCAAGACAGATGAGGAATAACACAGGGGCGGGTCTGAGATTATTCAGCCAGACGGGTCCCCTCTTAGGGACTGGTGGAGTAGGGGTTACATTCAGCAGAGTTTTTTGACAAATGTTGCCTCAGCCTTTGCGTCAATGAAGAAATGAGTCTTACCTTTTGCAAAATCTTGAGATTGGCTACATACAGTACAGCAAATTGTAGATTCAATTACTTCAAGCATTTTTAAAATTTTATTTTACACTTGTGAACGCCATCCGGGCCTCCTGGACCCCTAGAGTGAAGCCATGCCACTATAGGTCAAGTGTCCCTTTTCTCTAGCCAGGCGTAGGGTAGTACCCAATCTCAGTAGTCAAAGAGTCGGGCAATGACTGGATGTAAGGGTGCCCTCACATGGATGTGAGGGTGCTCATGCACAAATATCGATGTACCCTCTTGACAATAAACACATAGAGAAGAGGTACCTGTAAAAACAGGTTTGATAGAAGATGCTCAAATCAGGACCCTATTTTGTGGGTACTGACTGATTCTGCTATTCCTGCAACCTTTATATTGTTTCACGAGACCTGGCCACAAGGTGTTCACTTTTTAAAAGTATTACCTCTAGTACCTTCGTCATTTTCAGTATTTTCTCGTTTTCAGCTTGGAGAACTGTCCCTCTACTGTGTCCAGCCAATAGGCATACTTGTTAAGTCTTTCATGTGGTTCATGCATGAGGTTAGGGTGTCTATGACTTGCAAGCTTTTCTTCATGTCCAACAGCAGCTCTTTCACAACCATTTCCATTGTGAGCTCAGCCTGGTTGGGGGTTTGCAGCACTAACTGGAGTCTTGCTCTGCTTCCCTTGCCATGGGGAATGGTGAGTGTCACCTGGGCAACGGAAACCTACAATATGGAAATTGTCTTGAAAAGACAGAAAAGTACTTTAAGGAGAATACAGCTAACACTTCCCTACCAATGACTCAACCACCCCAAGGAGGGACAACACTAATCTATTGCTTAATACTTTTAATACCCTCTTGGTAAAACAATTTCACAACATTATCACTGAAAGCAGATGATCAGGGTCACCTTCAGATCCAGTACCGCTATCAATCTTCAAAGACATAATTCCCACAACCTGGTAGGGGAGGTTGCTAGAAGCTTACTCGACAAATCCGTGGAACAAGGTTTTTTACTATACAGGTTAAAAACCTCCTACTTTAGATCACTCCTCAAGAAAAGAAAGTCTCTACCCATCTAATCCTCCAAACTTTATGTGGGAAAATATTTAAGACAGAACCTTTTTACTCAGATTTCCTGGTGTATTGAAGAAAATCACTTGATCACCACTCAAAAAGATTGATGAAACAGATCTAGTTTCTACCTTCTAAAGCGATCCCACAACTTTTCAGTATAATGACCTGTGGTGTTTTATGTATTGCTATGTATTTTGTATTGCTATCTATTGCCGCATATTGTATTTCATGTGTCCTCCCTTTACTTTATTTATGGTATAGAATGTTGGGATTGTTATGTCCCTCTACTTAGTGTTATGCTGTAACGGAATGTATGGGAACAGTGGATGAGAACATCAGCTTCAGTTGGTGCTGATTCCCTGGGCCTGTTATACCTGTATACCTGTTGCTCGAATAAAGCTTCCTGATCAACTCTCCTTGTGGTGGACTACATCTTTACAACTGGCGACTGACTTGGGATTTGGACCTATCCTGCCTGTAAAGCGCTGTTCTGTTCCAGCTCTACTGTTTTATTAAGGTACTGCGCATCTGTTGTTTCCCCAACGGGCCCAGGGATCGTTTTTTTTTTCCTGTTTTTTTATCCTGTTTTTTTTTATCCTTTAAAGACTCCGTGCTGCTCACCCTGTCCTTCTAATTTTGGACTGGCGTCTCTATCTTCCACACCTTTATTGCTGTCATTTTTTGCCCAGATTTAAAACCCGGGTAAGCGTTCACACGCCTCTGTGTTGATTTTTAAAAAATAATTAATTACCCGTGTGCTACATCTTGAGCGTGTCCTCAAGCGTTCCCTCGCTCAGTGACAAGATTCCCTTTGTCCCTCACCGTGGTTTCCCTGGACACGCTGCATTACGCCACAATCTCTCGTTGTCCAGGAAACCAAATTCAAGGCTGCTGTCTCTCTTCAACGCGTTCAGCCATGGGATACCGCTCGGGCGTCTGTGTCTTCCAGTTCTTGTTCACGTTGTCTTCCTTCAACGCGCCCAGCCGTGGGATACCGCTCCAGCGTCTGTGTCTTCCAGTTCTTGTTCGCGTTGTCTTCCTTCAACGCGCCCAGCCGTTGGATACCGCTCCGGCGTCTGTGTCTTTCTGCGAGTGATTTCACCTATCAGTTCTCGTTTTTTCTTGGATTCCTGAGGCATATATTTCTTCTCTTTGCTCCAGACTGCCATATTACTCCAGACTGATTTCACTCGCCCCTGGAAACGTTGAGTACTGACACAGTAACCTCACTTCCTGTGAACAAGGAAGTGCACCGGTTTAAGATCTAGCATGCCAACCTCTACAACTTGTGGATCCAGTGATTCACACACTTCCTGGTAAATGCTAGCAACGCTACTACTCTACAGTCCAACATTTGGAAGCCTATTTAATTGTTTTTACTACTGCATTTGTTATATTTATATTGTATTTACCACGAGGATTCTGTGATTCACACTATTTATTTTTCCATTTCTACATTTATTTTTTACGTGTGTGAATTCCGTGCTTTTACTCTTTTTCTCTCACTCACATTATTTTTTTTGCCTCTCTTTTCTTTGTCATTATTATTACATCTTACTATCCAGCATTTTTTGCTCATCCTGTTTCCTGCTATTTCTCTATTTTGTGTCTTACACCATGCAAACTGTTACTCCTCCTAACTATTTTTTGCAAGATCCAGGAGAACCACCTTTAAAATGGCGATTGTGGTTCAGATCATTCAATGCTTACCTAGGAGCTATTGATGGTATGAAGTTCAAACCGGATAGGAAACGCAGTCTTCTTTACTACTATTTAGGTATTGAGGGGCAAAATGTTTATGATCATTTATCTGTTTATAATGGCCATGACAGTGGTGACATGGACGAATATCAATTAGCTCTCAAACAACTAAGTACTTATTTTGAAGGTAGAGTTAATTTGGTGGTCCATAGACACAAATGTTTTACTCGTGTTCAATCTCCAAGTGAATCCATAGACACTTATGTCACTGCTTTAAAGGTATTAGCTAGTTATTGTGATTTTGAGGATTTTACTTCTCAATTAATAAGAGACCAAATTGTGTGCAGGTGTTATTCCAAAAGGATTCAACAAAAATTACTTTCCTGCAAAAATCCTTCTTTGGATGAAACTATTGATATCGCTAAAAGTATCGAGCGGTCAGAATTGGACGCTAAACAATTGGAATCCAACACTTGTTCGACAGTAGCTGCCACTAGTTCTCATTCCACCGCTCGACAACCTATTAGCGATGTCAAGCCTAAAAAAGGCAAAGATATTCCTGACAGGAACAAGTTTTCTGTACGTCCTTCCTCTGGTTTTCAGTGTTACAGATGTGGTTCACCTTCTCATCTTTCCAATTTCAGAAATTGTCCTGCTATTACCCAAGAATGTTACAAATGTAAAAAAACTGGCCATTTTGGCAAGGTGTGCAGAGGAGGCAAACGTTTCCCAGTTAGAAGTGTCCAAGATATAACTTCCAATGAAATTCCTGATGAGTTAGATAAAAGAATTGAAGAATTGTCTTTATCTGTTGTTCCAGTTGAATATTTGAACATAAATAATGTTCACTCAGACAAAAAATTTGGGGATCCCTTTGTTCAGGTATCCATCCAGTCTCATGATATTTCATTACTTATCGATTCAGGTGCCAGAATCACCATTATCTCTATTGATAAATTTAAACAATCTTGGTCCAATATGGTTTTGCTACCCCCTGATGTCATCACTACCGCATTTGAGGGTAGCAGGATTGATCTCGCAGGCTACTTTTGGGCTGACATTACCTTTCAAAACAAAACTATCCATGGCAAGGTTTATGTTGCTCTTAAAGGCATCAATGTTTTAGGATGGTGGCACCAGGCTGAATTTGGTATGATCATAAGACCTGGTCAGAAGAATCCTGTTTCTTTGATTAATTCAATTTCCGACTCCTCTCAATGGAGAGATAATTACTCACAAGTTTTTGCAAACAGAATTGGAAAAATAAAAGATTTTGTGCATTCCATTAAAATTAAAGAGGGTGTACCCCCTGTCAAACACAAGTTAAGGAATGTTCCTTATAGTATAAGAAGTGATCTTACTATTATGCTTAACAAAATGCTTGATGATGGCATAATTGAACGAGTTGATGCCACTTTCTGGTTATCTCCCATTGTTTTAGCTAAAAAAAGGACTGGAGAACTCCGTTTATGTGTTGATTTAAGATCTGTCAACAAGGCTATTTGGGTAGAGAACTTTCCATTACCTCGCATAGACAACCTTATCACTGCTGTAGGTCAGTCCAAATGGTTTTCCAAATTGGATTTACGATCAGCGTACCATCAGGTAGTTCTTGACGAACATTCCCGTCATCTTACAGCTTTTGTAACACCTGATGGTACATTTCAATTTTGCCGGATGCCATTTGGACTGGCCTCGGCTGCTTCTGTGTTTCAGAAAGTTATGACTATGATGTTTCAACATGTTCCCAATGTTGTAATTTTTCAGGATGATATTCTTGTGCATACGAATACAGAACTTGAACATAACCAAATTTTGGATCTTGTTTTTCAAACTCTCCAGAGCAATGGTGTCACTCTGAGGGAAGATAAGTGTATTTTTTCAGTAAATGAAATCGAATATCTAGGTCACATGCTCACCAAGGATGGTGTCAAGCCCAAACCCAGCATCATTGAAGGTATAGTTAATGCCCCACATCCCTTGGACAAAGACCAGTTGCGATCTTTTCTTGGTCTATGCGAATTTTATTCTAAGTTCAATAGGAATTTTTCCAGTCTTACTGAGTGTTTTAGAAATCTATTAAAAAAGGGTTCAGAATTTATTTGGACAGCCACATGTCAGGAACACTTTTTTTAATTAAAGAATGTATTTTATCGGCCCCAGCTCTTCAGGCTTATGTGGAAGGTCGTGACACCTTCATTACTGTTGATTCCAGTGCCTATGGAATGTGTGCGGTTTCATCTCAAATGGATGGTGGAAGGGAAGTCACTGTAGGATTTGCGTCCAGGAGAATGAGAGATGCTGAATTAAGATATTCAGTGATAGAGAAAGAGATGCTAGCCTGCGTATGGGGCGTTGAAAAGTTTAAATCTTATGTCTGGGGAAGGAAGTTTTGGCTAAGGACGGACCATAAACCCTTAGTAGACATTCTTTCTGGTTCCAAAATCAAAAAGTCTACGGCCAGACTGGCTAGGTTGTCCACCAAACTTCTAAAATTTAACTTTGCTGTACTTCACATAGCTGGTGGTAAAAATGTCAGGGCGGACTTTCTATCCAGACTTCCGATGGACAATCCACAAATCACTACTGACATTCCAGATGACATTGAAGAGTGTATTATTGCCAATGGAATGTATGGGAACAGTGGATGAGAACATCATCTTCAGTTGGTGCTGATTCCCTGGGCCTGTTATACCTGTATACCTGTTGCTGGAATAAATCTTCCTGATCAACTCTCCTTGTGGTGGACTACATCTTTACATGCCCTCACCCACTTACAGTTCCATGCTTCATCATTGGGCATACTACAACACCAAACACACAATCGTAAGTGTAATGGAGCAGAGTTGTAGAGACTTAAGATATATATAGAAAGGGATCGGAAATTGGTTAAAACCGCCTACAAAAGACACCCAATCAGATGAATTAATTTGTGGGTTCCCTCTGACAGGATTAAAATCCCAATGATGTTGATGTTCTTTGGGCAACTATGACCCTACCATCATAATATCAACAAGTTTTGGTCGCTGATTTAATGCACTGTCGGGTCGACAGCCTTCTTCAGGACAACAATCCATATTCTGTCAGTGTTTTAGTGTCAGTTGTCACTGTCTTCAGAAGTTGTGAATCCTACAAAAGAAAAAATTATTTTGTATACTTGTGGTTGGAAACCCTAAGTACAATACTATATGAATACAACTAAATTTCAGGTTAGTCACAGGAATGTCAAAAATGGTGCAGCACACGTGAAGCACAGCACACAACTGGAGAAAGTAAAATGTGAAATGGTGGTGAGTCTTAGTCAGATTGCAACTAACAGTAAACTGTCACAAAAGTTGTTCTTATCCCTGTATTAGGTTAAGAGTTCGTAACACGGAGTAGGCACAGGAGCATCACCCTGTAGTCTCACACTACGTGGGAAATAAGCAGAATGCGTTAGCATCCTGAGAGTCATGAGGGGTATAGTTTAAAAACCACAGCTCTCACTGTTACTTAGTTAGGAGTGCCTCCACATGTTTAATGTATGTGGTTCTTGGATAGAGATACTATCCTGTGCCCTGGACATTCAACGTAATATCCTCAAGCCATACAGAAATCGGGCCTTCATGTACAACATGGAGAATTCCCCCCAATCCTATGCCACAAATAACACAGTGTCTCTCCTGTTGTTGATACCCTGTTGAGCAATGTCTGTCCTCAAACAGTCATTAGTCAGGACCTCGTTAGAGGAGTGTTCTCTGGAGTGACATCAGTGCGTAACGTTTCGTCTGACGTTGCGTGTGCTGAGTGGTTCTTCCAACTGTATACGAGGCACGCCTCTCCTGTCAGACCAGCAATGTGGATGCAGAGGAGGAAGAGGCACAGAGTCAACCCTTGTATCAATACGGGATTACTTAAAACTCACAGTGGAAAAGAACGGAGTGGCCACCCTATTGCTTCTGGACCTATCAGCGTCATTTGCCACTGTCCATCACTGGACATTACTACAAAGACTCCATCATCTCAGAATATGGGAAAATGCTCTGAAATGGATTGCATCATTCCTCAAATACAGACAAAACTTACTGTAGCTTTCCCGCTGAAAGGCAATATTTCTCTCCATGTGTTCCCATACCTGGCATGTCACGCAGTTTGGTGCTTTCTTTCCTTCATGTTAAAGAACAGTAGATGTTTCAGCACCCAGACTAATGTGTTGCATAGCTAAATACATATAAGGTCCCAAAGGCGAGACCGATTGCATTGCAAATTCTTGTTTTTTTGGTAGGCACGGGGAGATTAAGTGATTTGCCTAGAATCACAGGATGTGGAGTTGACCCCGAGGCTCGAACCTTGGTTTCCCAGCTCCAAGGTCGGCAGTCTAGCCGTGAGACCACATCCTCTCCCCACTTTAAACACTTGAAACACTTGAAGAAATTACTCTGATTCTGCGGAAATTACTTCATCCCCCTACATACCAAATTCATCTGAAATAAGCACTACCAGGATTCCATGGGTGCAGTGTTTTAAACAGAGGTCATCTGGTATTGTAGGACAAAAAAAGCATAGCATTGGAGCGCCCAGGACAGACAGTTAACACATATAAAGGCTGTAAACAACTATGAACTGAATATCAAAAACAAAGGCAAAAGCTGACAAGGACAGTTGGAGTCGGTCTACCAGCATGGCAGCATCCGAGTGTGATCCCCTTCTTGTCACAAATCTGAGTTGACTCTTCACAAGTAAATGACAAGCAAAGGACCATACAGTGAGGCTTCTATGCAGCTCCAGAGAGCCGTGGACATACGTTAGGAGCAGGATAAAAGTGCAGCTCTGGTGGACTTTAGATCCAAGAGAGCCGAGTTAAAATCCCAACCTTTGAACGGATTATTGCAGCCAAACTCCATCTACCCTGCTCCAGATTGTAAAAGTGGCAGCAGAACAATTAAGCATCTGGCGAGGCAGGCCATAGGCATAGGGGCATAAAAGATTCAGGAAGCCTCTCGGATAGGTGAAAGGGAGAGATTTGAAACTGTATACCTACAGTGCATGAAAAACAGACAGGAAACCATAGCATAAGCCCGGTCACTTATGCCACTGGGGTCTTGTTTATGCTTTGTACGACTATAAACATACAGAAAGAACAGCTCTCCGACTCCCAAAATCACACTCTCTAAGGAAGGATAGTACAAGTGTAAGTAAACGCTGTACTGCAGTGCTAAACAATGGCACCACTGACTTACCGTGATCGAGAAGCAGCCATGCGCACCCTTCAGCGAGTGCAGCAAACTTGGGCAGCTGGCAGCGCTTTCCTCCTCAGAGAGGCAGCAGGACCCGCAGACAAAGGGAGTCCGCATTTATATGCGCCGGCAGCAGAGCAGGGAAAGGGAGCCAGTGACGGCAAAGAAAGAAATAATACTTTTAGACGCGACGGCGAAAACAAAAAGCATTTGCAATGCAATAGGTCTCGCATATTGCATTGCAAATGTTTTTTTATTTACAAACGCCCATGCGGCGCTTTCACATTTATGGATGCCGCGTCCCCTTCTTTAGACAAGCCGCGTCTAAAGAAAGGGGCGTGGCCACTATTAAAGTGAAACCGTTGCATGCGGCGCTTTGATGAAAAAAAGCATCTGTTTGTCAAGTTAACAAACAGATGGTTTTTTTTTGTAAGTGCGCCCATGCTGCGCTTTCACTTTAATAGCGGCCGCGCACCCTTCTTTAGACACGTTTTGTCTAAAGAAACGGCGTGGCCTCCATAAATGTGAAAGCGCTATAGTTAAAGCGGACCACAATTAATAAGTCAAATGAAAGCGGGCAGCGTGCTGCGACCAATTGGCCGGAATAGGGGCATAACATTAAACAAAATAGTGCTCACATCCAATATAATGCAGACCATGTAACGAGCCAAGTAAAAGGTCCAGTCCTTATGGGCAGTAACAAATGGGGACAAGGCGGGACCAAGGAGGGACTAACAAGCCTCATAATCAATCGGAAGCCAGCGTTTACAAAGGACAATGACACAAGCCAATTAAAAATATGGACGGCGAGTGGGCGGGGCTTCCACAGCATACTCTATTACAGCATGCCTCACCGAGCGAGCGAGCAGCGCAAGCGCCCTGCCGCTAGGCTTGACCTAACAAGAAATTCACAAAGGGAACTTCTACACCAATGTCCAGGAGCTTCAACCATAACTTGGTTCTGTTGTCAGAGTCAAACACTGTTGAGAGGTCTATAAAGGGCATATAAAGGGGACAACGTTTGGCTGAGATGTACTTACTGGTTATTAAACACAGATACAAGCACTGTTCAATCGACCCAGCCCTGCACGGAAACCAAATTGGAACATAGACAGGATGTTCTGCTCCTCAGGCCACACAGACAGGCAATTATAAATTACCCTGCCAATAATTGTAACAGTACTATCTAATAAGGAAATGGGTCTGTAGCACTTCGGGGACATTCTGTCACACTTCTTAAAGATGGGTACGATTGTGGCCAGTAACCATGACTCGGGGATATGCGTGTTTAGCGAACTATTAAAAACGTTAGTAATCCAAGGGGCTCCAAAGAGCAATGTTGCATTTTATTAGGTCAATAGGAGTCCCATCAGGGCCTTGCACCTTTCCACCAAGCTCACCTGTATTGCTAATTTGATTTCTGACAAAGAAACAATCACCTGGGGGACGTTACTTAGTCTACTGTGTAAAAGATCTACTACCTCCTCAGCTTCATCTAGTTGGTAAATTGCCGAGAAGTGAGCCGCCCAATCAGAACCCAAGATGTTTCATTGCAACAGAGAGTTATCAGGGACAGTTCTTAATCTAATTCCATTAACAGGGTCCCAGAAGAGTTCACTGCTGCCACCGACCGCAGCTAACTCCAGGGCTTCCCAATCCTACTTGTGCAGGACATCCTTTCTGTCTTTAAGTGCTTGCTTATAAGAGTGGTGGACAAGACATCCTTCAGACAGCACTCTCAGGGAAGCAGTTAAAGCTAGCCTTAAGTGTCCATTAGCTCCTGAGCAATGCTTATCAAACCAGCAGGTATCACCCTTGTCTTTTTTAATGCTGGTTTGGAGAGAGAATATTTAATGGTCTGAACTAATACATAACAAGCATTTGCAATGCAATCGGTCTCGCCTTTGGGACCTTATATGTATTTAGCTATGCAGCACATTAGCCTGGGCACTGAAACATCTACTGTTCTTTAACATGGGGGGAAAGTAAGCACCAAACTGCGTGACACGCCAGGTATGGGAACACATGGAGAGAAATATTGCCTTTCAGCTGGAAATGGAATAGTCCAAAGCTCTGTTTTTAATATAAAATCAGGGCCTTCGGTGGTCATATCACTGAAAATACAAGATTTGAAAAAAATATTATTGTCTACGGGTGCTCGAGGAAGACAATTTCTATGGACTGGAATCTAGAGAATGCTAAAGTGATTCTGGTATTTTACTGACCTGTGCTGGTCGTTTTCTATCAAGAAAGTTAAATAGAGGCAGTTGCCAGAAAAATTAAAAAAAGAAAGTCTCTCAGCAGAAAGCAATTCTGGTATTTTACTGACCTCTACTGGTCGTTTTCTATCAAGACAGTTAAATAGTGGCAGTTGAACAGAAAAAAAGTCCCTAAGCGGAAGCAGACAAGTCCTTGGGCTGATCTCCAGAGCCCACAAAATAGATACACATATAAGTATATACTAAAGTATATAAGTATATACTAAAGTATATACAAGAGGTCTCGAATGCTCGACCTAAAAATAACCTAGCATATCACTCCCACAGGCTGCTGATAAGCAGTTGAGAAATAAATCCCGGGACTGACTTAGAATACCCGGAGTGAGTAGGGGATCTTTGAGGCGCCAAACTAATCTGAGCCAATCTCTAGAATACTGAGTGGGTAAGGTGACACTAGTCGGTTTGAACCTCTTTACAGGAAATAGGGCATTATGATCCCCCACTCCATCTGCACAACCTCCCCTTTAAAGAAACGGCCCACAAGGTTCCTAGTTACAAAGATACAATCAATAGTCGAATGGTGTCCGTGCTCTCTAAAAGTAGGTAACTTACACTTATCCACATTTAGGTAATCAAATATATCAATAAAGTCATGAGAAGCCAAGTAATTTACTAACTCAAATCCCCTTGATTCTCTAAGCTCCCCGAAGCACCTTTCCTCAAGAGGCCCTCCCCCGGCAATTCTAGCATTAAAATCCCCACACAGAATGTACGGGGCCTGCATCGCAATCTTATCCTTAGGAGTTTTTAAGGCTGGAAAGAAAGTTAAACAGCTGTGCAAAAATTGTGCATGAAGAATAACAAAATCATTATTATAAAAATTAATTAAATGAAAGGTAAAACAAGAGGATCTGTCCTGGACCTTAATGATTTGAAAGGCTGAAGACCCTCAGTTGACAAGTGTCACATCTTAACCTGGACTCAAATTTGCAAGACCTCCTTGGCCCTCCCCGAGGGGAAGGTATTGCTTTATCAGTATAACATGCATAGCCATCAAGAACAATGGGAGTGGGTACCCAGACTTCCTACATGGCAATAATGCCATACTTATTAATAAAAGTCCACCAATCCGGATTGTCTACTTTTCCTCTAAGTCCTGCAACATTCCATCTTAAAAGAGAATAGGCACGCACAATTGTCTGCTGACTAAGGCTCCTGCCAAGGTGGTGGTTGCCTTTTCAGCGTCGATGACAATAGGTGGGTTTGCCCCATGTGGAAGTCACCACTCAGAATCCGCACCACTAGAAATGGAGGAAGGTCCTTTTCTTTTCTTGCCCCAGCTTTCTGGAACAAACTGCCCGCAAACTTATGCACTATCACAGATCACAACTGCTTTCGCAGGAAGTTAAAGACATGGCTGTTCGACAACTAAATTAGCAAGCTCTCAGAGCTGTCTGCAAGCGCCATGAGACTTTCGAGTGATTTGTGCGCTGAATAAATGTCCCATGATTTGATTTGATTTGAATCAATATCTGCAAGCGCATCAAATCTGTTTGCTGTGGGAATTGTAAAAAACGCAGTGGCCCTCGGTGCTGTGACTACTGGACCAATGGGGAGCCCCAATTGGCATTCCAACAGATATAGAAGCAGTTTGATAAAGACGAGGCAGATACCGGGTTCACAGGCAGTACTTGGTTGAGTAAAGGAGAGACCTATAAAACTGGATCTATTCAAACGAGAAACCGCTGGAGGTCTGTAGAAGAAGCCCAGTGGGACACTCCTCAAAACAATAGGCAGGCAAAAAACAAACAATAAATTATGTACTAAAAACGGAAACCTAAAATTAATAATAATACAATCGCTGGTAGGATCACCATGGTCGGGCCGATCCAAACACATCTACGCATTGTTATATTTCATATAGGTACCCCGATATAGGTCTAGGTAACCCTTCACCTACATTCTCTCCTATACTACATACATAACATTCTCTCCTATACTACATACATAACGGATTTGAAGGACTGACCTTTTACCCAGTTACAATACCACACACAAGTACGTAGGGTTTTTCCCTGGACACTGTCCTCATAAATTATGCATGAGGATTCTTAGTTTCTTGGAATCACAGCAGGACCATCATCTCCTGCATAATAACTATGTATAAAGTTCATTCCCGACGTCATCCTAAGTCCGACACTGGCACAGCAAGGTAGAACCCCTGGGGATACCTTAGGGTATATAAACACCACATCTTGCTGAGATAGTCAGAGGAGACCAGGACTTCCCGGCCGACACACTGATGCAAGACGCTGAGGTTCCTGCATGCAGATACTCCAGCTCGCACTGGTCTGACATCCCTGGCGGGGTGTTCAGCTTGAGACCAGAACGGGGTCCCGCAGTCTCACTTCAGGTAATGGGGTTGGCTTTATCTTAGAGGGATTCTTGGCTTTACACCTACTCACATACTAGTTACACTTAGGTACATCTAGTTAGGGTGCATCGTAGGAGTACGCATTTTATTGCCATGTATTTTATATACTTGCCTGTATTTATGATTTTAGCAAAATGGTAGAAACCTACCATCCGTTTACTTTCTTAGTGCTGTTACTCATTTATTTATGCTACTGTCTACTGGTGATTTCAGTGCACTTATTTTACGCTAGAATAACGACTGTTCAATAAATACTTAAAGAAAACGTCCCAACCGTTTATTCTGTGTATCTCTCTGAGAACAAGTGAGCACGAGTGACTGAGCGAAACGTAAGTTACTGTTTCCACGGTCCTGAGGGATCAGGGTTGTCATGTTCGATAGTTGCCAAGAACTGTTCTCTCCTTGGTAAGGGGACGTGATAGTGGCATCGCGAGCTAGCTGGTACCAAAGGCCAACATACCCGGTGGGGGTGTCTGGAATCAGTCTGGACACCAGGTCTGCAGTGTATGTTGTATAAACGCGCAGATCCTATATAGGTCTTATAGGAACTACACGACAGCATCATTAGTATATCTTTAGCATTTGTCAACAGGAACCCTCTGTGCTGCACTAGCCAGTTTAGTGTTTTAGTATATAGTTCCTCGTAGGTTTCCAATTGATCCTTGCTTAAAGGAGGAACTCCAAATGAGTACAGCAACGTAAGGACATGCAGCAGGCAGCAAGTTAACAATACATTTGCTGGGTGTCGGTCCCAGTCCTACAGGGCCCTTGATTGCTTGGAGGATGAAGCGGGCACACTGAAATGACCCAGGTCAGTGGTCACCATCTGACTGTCACAGGTGACATGCGTGGTAACCCCAAGTGGCCTGTTCTCCTGTTGAGTTAGAGTGGCGCATTTCCCACATAAAGAGTTCCTGGCTGGGACCCAGTCCATGCACGCCTCCATGTTGGGCTCCAACACAGGAGCTTCTCGGCTGGGCAAACATGTAGCTCTGCATCCTGAAGCTACTAAATGATGAGTGGGATGAGTACGCACAGACACTAATGGGCCAGAGCATAACGGGCCGAGGTTAATTTAGATTCCAGGGCATCCAATCGTAGCCTCAGGAGAGAGAGTTGAGACTTAAGCCAGGACTTGACGCATTCGAAAAATCCCTCCAATTGAAGTGTTAAGCTATTGTAGGTCAGGCACTGAGAGGTCCCCCCTCTTGGGAAAGGTATAGAGTGTGGGGGAGGGACTCGGCCAACGATCATCAGTTTGTGAGGAAATTGACCGGAAGGCCTGGGCAGGAATAGTATCATTATGGCTCTGCTTTTGAGTTATACCCATTTAGATTTCCTTAGTGGTACTGCAGCTACAGAGGTTGGCAGGATTGGCGGCCTTGAAGATTGAGGGTTAGGTGGGGGCATACACAGTGAAATGCAGTTGGATAAATGTTCCTCCAAAGAAGAGTTAGATTGGCTTGGACCAGAGCGACAATTGGCGCCGCTTGCTGTAAGCGAGATGTCTCCACTGACAACATTATTAGCCCACTCCAGCATGAGGTCAATAGAGGTCGGTTTAGTAAGAGGAGTAGTAATAGAGCCAGGACCAGTAGCCTTCTTTTTCCCCATAATGGTAGAATCAAATAACGATAGGCATGTGATAAATTTGTCAGGCAAGGAACCTCAGTATGAGATGGTCAACAAAGTTTCAAAAGCAAGCTCCACAGAAAATGATGACATTCAGGTTCATTGCCGCCAGAAGAATCTTGGAACTGTACCTGTTAGCGTGGTGAACTAAGAGACCAGGCCCAGCCTCTTCTGGACGATGACGGGCGAAGACGGGCCCGCCGTTGGCCCGGGCTTCGCCCATGCGCTGCCTGCGCATGTCCTGCGCTGCGGGACTGTAGCACATCTCTTATGGTGATGGTGTGTTGGAGCAAGGGATTATGGGATGGAAGTCCCCAGCAGCAGTTGGAAACCGCAGCAGCTCTCCCCTCCTTGTAGCGATGCACCTGGACAAAGTAGGGCGATATGGATAGTGCAAGTAGCAGGTTCCTGTCCCAAGACCGGGGCACAGCTCCAACGCGATCCCCTGAGACGCTATATGAAGATGGGTGGTTAATAGGAGTAGTAAGGGATTCTGATGAGACTGACTTCCAGACTCACTTTGCAGCTGTTCTTTTAGTAACAGGGGCTGCTCCTCAAGGCTAGACAGTGGACCTGAAGAAGGTCCCCCTCGTTTGCTCAAGGAAGCAGAGATCTCTCCTCAAAGTATCACCTTCTGTCTGAATGAGAGAACCAAGGGCCTCATTTATTTGGTGGAGAAAAGGGTATACCGACAGCAGGCAGGCAGATAAATCAATACATATGGGCCATATAGAGCGTGTGACATTCCCAATAAAAATGCTTGTAGAACACACATACTCAAATCAAATCAAAAAATCATTATTCGGAAAAGATACTTTCCATAAAAGATACATAGATATAAAAACACAGTTCTATTCATAAAAGATTACAATTCATAATACATAAAAAATAATATACTAATACAGTCTTATTACAGGAATATGGCATGAAAAGATAGATGCAATATAATTATTATCCGAGCAATATACTGTGCAAAAGGGGCATAAGCTTATTAATCTGACTCATAGTGCAATATTTCCAGATGAGCACACATTTTCCTTTGCTTAATTGCATAAGAAAACAAATGTTGATACTGTGGATTATAGTTCTGCTGTATTTAGATTACATAAATAACTCAGGGCATCCTTAAGGTAAAGCAATTTCTGAGCTAAAAATACTGGTTTTAAAAATCGTTTCCTGATGTCCTGATAAGATTTACAAAACAAGATCAAATGTTCAGTTGATTGCACAGATATTTAATTACAGGGACATTTGGGTAAGTTCTTTTTCCACACACCTATTTTTGGGGATGCAGTCATGACATGAAAATGCCTAAGCGAAGCCTTGTAAGATAAAACCCTTCCTGTGTATTATTTACATTGAATAGGTAACTTGGAATGTCATTACACAGAGTGCCTCTAATATATCTCTGTACTGTAACTTTATTTTTCTCCCTGGAATCTCTCCTACCCTCCATAAAACCCACAAGGAGCATCTTCAGCTCTTTTTTACTGTAGAATAAAATACTTGTGGGGTCGTGCAAGGAGAATTTTTTCTCTATTACCATTAAAAGGCTCTTCACGTGACCAAACCAAGAAATGTTGTCTCTACCATTCAGAGACAAGCAATCGTTAATTATTTCTTTTCTGAACTTGGTTCCAGATTTAATCCAAGTACTATGCCAGAACAAAAGTGCATTAACGTAAATGGTGTCTTCAATTTGGGGGACTGCAAGTCCACTATGAACAATATAAGAAGGGGTTGATTGGGGTACTGCCAACAGTCGGCGCAGGAATTTATTCTCCAGTGTTTGTAATAGTGTGCTATTTGACAGTCCCCACTGTGCTGCCCCGTAAATGACGCTATTAATGCATTTGCTTTTATACAGAAGCAGCATCTCTTTTATCGGTTTATTTCCAATTTCGGATGCAAATCTAAATAATGCTTCTGATGAATTTCAATTTACCAATTTTTAAGTGAGGGCTCCAAGAGCCAGAATTAGAAAACTGGACACCCAAGTAAGAAACATTATCTACTTCCGATAATGCCTGTCCCTTAACAAAATTAGTTTTTTTCTTCATTTTACCTATTCACACACACATACTCGAAAAGTACCAATAGCCTATGCTTTGTGCAGGAACGACCCGGAAGCAGGTCGAATTATCTTTTACTCTTTACTGAAGGGATAATGGTAGGTCTGTTACAATGTCCATAGCAACGTTACTGGAAACTGCTGTGGATAAATATAGGGTAGGGTTGATGTAGCTGCTACTTTGAATTCATTGAGGAATTCATCAATAGTTATCACTTTTATTATGATACCTTCTTCCTTCTCTTTTCAAATGATTCAGAAATTGTTGGCGCAACGAATTCTGTTGTAAGTCTTGTGATTAGTTCAAGCAGAGTCTCTGTCGCTAACAAATTTTCATTTTGCAGATAAAGGGAAAGTGACATACTCAAAGTTAAAGTTATACTGTAAAGGTCCTAGACTTCACTAAACAATAAAAGTGAATTGAAAGGAAATGAAAACAAACAATTTTGTACATCCGGACATAAAATAAAGATACAGAGAATAGAATTTGATATATAAAGTTATGAATAATTGTTGTTGGCAAACAAGGCAACAGTGATAGTACACCCAATGAGTATATCGCATAATTTATAAATTGTACGGTTCTGGGTGAGTCAGAATAAGAATGGCCAACATGGGGTAAACCTGAGCGAGGGAGATGTCAGCCATGTTAGCAGTCCAGTCGGGTCACGCGTGCTTTGTGTACGCTCTTGTGCATTGGAAGAGGGGGGCACACTCACAGTTCAGCAGCAAGTGTTTTTCAGTAGAGGGAACCATTAAGCATACAAAGGAGCACGTGGGGGTCAGGGCACAGTAATGGGAAGAAGATTGGCTGAGAGCAGAAGTTGTGGTGAGATGTGGCAAGGGAGCTTTGAGGGAAGGAGAGGGTGGGGGAACTGGCCAGAGATCCAATGACCATGGCGAGGGCTTTGCAAAGGGCCCTGTTTTTTGGCCCCTATCCAGCTCGGTAATGGTGGGGGGGGAGGTGGGGCGGTTGTGTGTCGGGGACATCTGAAGCGAGTTTATGTCACAAGGTAGACCACTTTGCTCTGGAGTGTAGTATTAATGAATGAAAGCACATACAAGGCACTATAAAGCTGGCTGTCTTCTAGGCACTGCTCAGCAATTGCCTGATTTACTGGTGGGCACTCAAGTCATTACAAAGGGGAAGGACTTCAAATTGCTGACGTGAACTGCACAAGGCGGTTTGCCTTCTACCCCAAGGAAAGGCGTGGCCATCCATGGAGGTTATTGTAGACCCATTTGTTTCTAAGTTTCTTTTTCTGCAGAGCATAAAGTTTTAATAGAAGAATACAGTCATTCAAGAACTGAGGCACTGAGCCATCCCTACAACTTCATAACAGATATAAAATCTGAAACCCTTGGTTTCACTGAAAACCAGTGTGGTATCCAACAGGCCTCCAATACATGGTCCTTTTCACTGAGGCCTATGGCCAATCGGATGCCCACAATCTGGACTCTTTAGGGTTTTCACCCATAGCTTTTTGGAGATGCCTAAATATATACTGTTGGCACAGTCCACATGGGAATGGGTTACAGGTCCAATGATGAGAAGATGTAAGTGACAACATGGATGAGACATCTTCGGTCGTCCAACTGGGGAAAAAGGCTTTACCACTGCTTCTACCTGAGGACCCATAGATTAGGTTCTTACAATTATCACTCCTAGAATATCTCCTTGCCTTGACGAGGTATGTTGATGGTTGAAAATATTGGCCGCATGAGGCCTCCATTTTATTTTCTCAGTTTTGTTACTGTACTGCAGAGAATCACTTCCAGATTAGACCTGGTGAATGTTCCGGGGGTGGTAGGTGTGTGTCTGGGAGACTGTAACTGATGTCAAGGCTGTTCATTAGGAGAGTATTAGCCGGGCTCCTGGAATTATGCAACAGGAGAGGTCCAAATTATGCAGCAGGGTTGAGTAAATTATGTGGCGAGAAAAGCCAAATTATGCGGTGTGATGCAGCACTTTTTTTAGTAGTACTTCATTATGTTCTTCTTTTTACACTTTTTAACACAGACTGAGCATAGGGTGCACTTCATTAGTACCAGTTTAATGCCCCAAAATAGCAATAGGCAACAGAAAGGTGACCAGTCAACCTTTGCAAAAGGCCTTTCACTGTGCGGTAACACATGCCGCTGTGTTTTCAGTAACTTTTGAACCGTTTGAGATAGAAACAATTTTTTTTAATTCTGCAGATTATGCAGCAGATGATGGAATATGTTGCAAATGCAGCAAATCTTTAATTAGGCGAAAAATGCTGCGGCCACTCAATCGCATAATTCCAGTGGCCCTGAGTATTAGTAAGGGACCTGGCTGTCTTGAAGGGAAGATGAGGGCAGATATTAGCAGATAAATTTAGAGCTGTGGTGGTGAATATGAATACCTGGTCTCAGTGCCAGTATCCTAGGGTGACCACCTCACTCCGCATCATTATGGACACTGTTTCCCAACCTAACCTTGTCTCCTACAAATCATTGATTTCAAGTGTGTTTGTCTAATCAGTTCAATGGAAACAAAACAGACTACAACATCCAGAATGCAATAGGCAATCAGGCAAAGATCCAGGAGTCGAAAAAGTGCCCTTAATGACCTGGAGAGAGGTTGTTACCCTACACTGGTCTATGCCAGGCGCTCCCAAGAAGAGTGCACACTGGCACAAGCCACGCCATATGCAAATATATATATATATATGCCAACAGGACCTTGTTTCTATTCAAAAAGTGTTTGTTCTTTTGCCAATATCTTTGGCGCCGTTTGACGAATCTTCGCGAAATTTTCAAAACTAATGGCCCGCTCCGGTCAACTCCTGTCTTGAAAGTTTCAGGGTGATTCGTCAAGCCGGGGCCGAGAAAAAAGGGGGGTCCCAAAACACATTTTCCCCATGTTAATTTCCATAGGAAACTTTAGACACGGCTACAGCCCGAACTGCTAAACGGAATTACACCAAATTTGGCAAAAAGGTAGCTCTTGGTTCAGAAAGCGACCTTTTTTTTAAATGGTGTCAATCCGTTCAGTAGTTTCTAAGAAATTCAAAAAAATAAAAATATCGATATCTGGGCGGAGCCTAACCACACATCTCATTGTGAGATCTGATTGGCTGTCAGCACTTCAACTTGGAATTGCTGGCAGCCATCTTGGGACCAATATACATGATAGCACCCCATTGAAATGCATTGTAGTGAATAGAAGATTTTGAGGGTCACCAAAAGGAGAACTATAAAGGGTGATAACAGACTTTAATTACATTAGAATTCATTTGTTGATAGTATCATACTAATTTTAGGAATTGTGGTATGTTCTAAGGTGATTTTACCCTGTGAAAAACCTTATGCTGTGATATCATGAATCATGTTTGAGAGAAAACTATTTTCTCATGCTTGTCCCATAGAGGTTTGGAAGGTGCTCCAGAAGCTAAAATGAGAGCATATTTTCTGTAAATTCACATTATCTTTCTCAGTCATGTGAGAATGAAGTCTGACATTCTCAGTAAAACATGTACATCCAACAAGGGCAGAGACTGTCAGTTGATTCCTTTGTGTTCTACTGCAGCTTCCCAGAGTGTTCTAAAGAACTACTAGAGCGCTAACAGCCTTACTTATGACAAAAGTATGGCACACCTGAAGCCATCTTGATTGGAATAAACTGGTAACACTTAAAACATTTAATTTAAAAGGAACAAAATGATGGGGTTCATTTTGTCATAGAAATTATGGTTAGTGCTGTAGAAAGAAAAATTAGGACATGTTTTAAGTGAGATCTCAAATATCTTCCTGTTATATTTCAACAGGAGCAGCCTGTCAGTTGATTCCTTTGTGTTCTACTGCAGCTTCCCAGAGTGTTCTAAAGAACAACTAGAGCGCTAACAGTCTTACTTATGACAAAATTATGTCACACCTGAAGCCATCTTGATTGGAATAAACTGGTAACACTTAAAACATTTAATTTCAAAAGGAACAAAATGAGGGGGTTCATTTTGCCATAGAAATTATGGTTAGTGCTGCAGAAAGAAAAATTAGGGCATGTTTTAAGTGAGAAAGTGGCAAATGCAACCCCCAGAGGGTAAAATAGAGGAGTTATAGCTCTTACCTGCAGTGATCTGAGGGTGGAAACTTCCTCTTTGTCCCCCTCGATGGTATCTGCGCCGGGAAAATCTTCTAGTCGGATAGAAGGTACCACCTCTGGTAGGATCCTGCCAGTCCCCTCTACCGCGACCGTAGCCGCCTCTGGGCGGGCACTGATAGTACTGACGGCCTGGCGAGCGGCCCCTGCCTCGCCCGGCCCGTCCAAAAAGGCTTTGCTGAAAAACTCGCTTTATGTTGGATTGAGCTTTATCCAGGGTGATGAATGTGCCCACGCATTTGGACACGTCTTTCACAAATATGTCGCCGAATAGGAGACTTCGGCCAGGAGACCAGCCTCAGCGGAAGCCAATTCAGTGAGGTTGCTATCCATGCGCATGAGTAAAGATTTTCTTCTCTCCGCTGAAATGGCGCAATTGGCGTTTCCTAAGAAACAGATGGCGCGCTGCGTCCATCCTGCCAAGATGTCTGGGTCGACGGGGAGCCAGTGTCTTTGGCTACCAACGCCATCTCCAGAATCTTCGCCAACGGGCCCGTGACGTCTAAAAGTTTATTTTGGCAGCCCCGCCAAGCGCGATCGATGCCCTTCTTAGGGTCCTTAGTGAACTTTTCTAGAAACGCTAGCATATTCGGGTCAATGTCTGGGGTCTCTGAGACTTTATCTGGCTGCGGACATTCAGACCTAAGCCTGTTACGCACCTCTTTATCAAAGTGGTTCCTCAAATTTTGGTGGAAATAATCTGCAACCTCTGGGGGCGGAGCCCAATCAAAGGGCCTCGGGTGGACAATATCAAGAGGATTAAAATCAAAGGGCGTTGAGGCAGCTTGCTGCTGTAAATGTGCCCTCTTCTTTTTAGGAGGAGAGACAGTATCTGTAGAGTCAGTGTCGGTAGTGGTATCAGTGTCGTAATTGGTAGAAGGCGCCGGGGCGGGCGCGGGCACCGAATATTGATGATCCCCAGAGTTAGATGGGGGTAGGTGAGCTAAGGTCTGCATATGCGGCCATTTAGACGGTCTGGCGTTAGCCTGTTTCGCCCCTTGGGAAGTTTGTTGAGATGACCCTGACGGTTCAGGGGTTTGAAAACCGTGCCTTTTTGCAAAACTATCCAACTGAGCTGTAATGGGCTTGAGTGCGGCCGCTAGAGCCTGATTCACCGATTGGGGAACCGCCGCCTCAATAGCCCTATTTACAGACTGTTTAACAGATGCATCAAGAGCATCCACCAAATTGTCCTCTAATAGGGGACCTTGCTCCTCCTCATAAAAACCATATTCCTCCTCCTCAAAAGAGGCCCACTCCTGCATTATGAAATTGCTTAAGATTAAAAAAAATGCTTGAGCAAAAAATATATAATTATTAGGCAAATCGCAATTCCAATGGAATTAATAAAGGGGGAGCCACCCTCTGTGCACCAATATATGATCAGCTCCTCAGCCCAGCTGTAGTCAACAAATTATTACAGCCCTCAAGGAGGACGTAAGATGAGCCAAAATATTATTTTTTACAAGCCTGCAAAAGGGCCTTCACACTGTTCCAGCCTGGAAAGGGCGTCCATGCGCACAGGAGACGAGAAGTCACTGCTGTGCGAGTTGCGCTCGAATCCCGAGCGGGAATGGAGGAAAACTCAAATTGTGCGTCGCGTAGCCCAAAGGGAGCCCAAAGAAAGCCCAATTGGGCTACGCGACTGCCTGGCTCAACGACTTTTCGCGGGCCCGATCAGGGGAGGCCTCCGCGATATCGGTAGTGCGCACACAGTGTGGATGAGGGTCAAAGAGTCCGATGGAGGCGAGGCGCGAAGCGAGAGGTGCTGGAAAACGCGCTCGCCTCCACCCAACCCTGAGGCGCACCCGATTGAATTTCGCGCCGAAGCGCGCTCGCGGCACCAGAGCCGATAATTACTAGTAATCCTCACAGCTAAAACTCCGCGCTAAGCGCGATCGCACATGCAAGACAAGCCATTTAATCACAACTTAATAAAACACATAGCGCATTCAAGCTTCGCATAAAAATGGAATAGATATGGCACTTAACTCGGCTGCAAGCAGCAAAGAAAGAGGAAGTGCTCATGTGTGAAGGGACATATATAGAGCATAGTCTCTATGGTTATTGGACTGCCCATTGCATCATGGGAAATGTAGTATATTAAAAATGTTTAAACGTTTTTCATTGGCTGCTGTGAATAAACAGTAAGGAAAGAGAAAGCATAATCTGAAGCCTCCAGTCCTGTAATAGAATTCCAGTTAACTCCCTGGTGAGCAGTAGCTTTACTACAGTGATCTAATGAGCAACTAGAGTGCTAACATTCTGAATTTATGGCAAATGTGTGACACATCTGAATGCCTTCTTGATGGAATCAAAGTAAAAACTGAAAGCATTTCCTACTGAGGAGACTGCAGTAAATGAGGAAATTAGGAAACTTGATAACAAATATGTCTCCCAAGATGGCCACCAGAGAAAAAAGAGCCCAAATGTAGCACAAATATCACCCAGATGTAGCCCACATATAGCCCAGTGACAGAAGTGTGCAAAACACTTTTTATTTTTTATTTTTTTTGCAGTTTTATATAGTGCAGACTGGTCAGGTATTGGAGCGTTGCTCTTACTTGGACCCCTTATTGCGTATTTTGCACGAAGTACATGAGACTGATCTTGCGAAACATTGAACTTTACTATTCTGTTAAACTGAAGTTGCTCTGAACCGGACTTTGTAACATCCATTTTTACCTACTGGTTTTAATTAATTCTCACTGTATTGTATTAAGAAAGAGGATTTACTGTTTTTATGTACACTTTTATGATCTATGTTTCTAAATCAGATCGAATAAAGTTTAATGAATTCAATTGAAGTCTCCCAAGATGGCCACCAGAGAAAAAGGAGCCCAAATGTAGCACAAATATCACCCAGATGTAGCCCACGTATAGCCCAATGACAGAAGTGTGGAAAACACTTTTTATCCTTTGTTTTTTTCGCAGTTTTATATAGTGCAGGCTGGTCAGATATTGGAGTGCTTTACATGAGCATTGGTTACATCATACAAGGACAAACTCATTTTGGTTGTAGGCATGGGGAGATTAAGTGATTTGACCAGAATCACAGAATGTCGAGCTGAAGCAGAAACTCCAACTTGGTTCCCCAGTTGCAAAGTCTGCAGCTCTGGAAGTAACACCACATTCTCTCCCTAAGCGTAACATTTAATCAAGTGGTCAACTGGATAAAAAAACATAAAGATAACAAATAATTTAAAAGTGCTTTGTCGCTATTTGAGAATTCAGAAAATATGTCCTCATTTTAGGTTTTTAGAGCACTAACCATAATTTCTATGCAAATAAGACCCTCTCATTTCTATAATTTCTAAAGGAAATGCTTTAGGTATTACAGTTTTGATTACATCAAGATGACGTCAGGCGTGCCACACTTTTGTAATAAATATGGAATGTTAGCAATCTAGTTGTCTCTTGTCTCTTTCTGCACGTCTCTTGCCTCTTTCTGCACCTCTCTTGCCTCTTTATGCAGCTCACTCTCTTCTTTCTGCACCTCTCTTGCCTCTTTCTGCACCTCTCTTCCCTCATTCTGCAGCTCACCCTCTTCTATCTGTACCTCTCTTGCCTCTTTTGCACCTCTCTTGCCTCTTTCTGCACCTCTCTTGCCTCTTTCTGCACATCTCTTGCCTCTTTCTGCACCACTCTTGCCTCTTTCTACACCTCTCTTACATCTTTCTGCACCTCTCTTGCCTCTTTCTGCACCTCTCTTCTTTCTGCACCTCTCTTGCCTCTTTCTGCACCTCTGTTGCCTCTTTATGCACCTCTCTTACCTCTGTCTGCACTTCTCTTGCTTATTTCTGCAGCTCACTCTCTTCTTTCTGCATCTCTCTTGCCTCTTTCTGCAGCTCTCTTGCCTCTTTCCGTAGCTCACTCTCTTCTTTCTGCACCTCTCTTGCCTCTTTCTGCACCTCTCTTGCCTCTTTCTGCACTTCTCTTGCCTCTTTCTGCACCTCTCTTGCCTCTTTCTGCACCTCACTCTCTTCTTTCTGCACCTCTCTTGCTTCTTTCTGCACCTCTCTTGCTTCTTTCTGCGCTTCTCTTGCTTCTTTCTGCACCTTTCTTCCTTTTTCAGCATTTTTCTTGCCTCTTTCTGCACCTTTCTTCCTCTTTCTGGACCTCTCTTGCCTCTTTCTGCACCTCTCTTGCCTCTTTCTGCACCTCACTTGCCTCTTTCTGCGCCTTTCTTCCTCTTTCTGCACCTCACTCTCTTCTTTTTGCAACTTTCTTGCTTCTTTCTGTGCCTCTCTTGCTTCTTTCCGCACTTCTCTTGCTTCTTTCTGCACCTCTCTTGCCTCTTTCATCACTTCTCCTGCTTCTTTCTGCACCTTTCTTCCTCTTTTTGCACCTCTCTTGCTTTTTTCTGCACTTTTCTTGCCTTTTTCTGTACTTCTCTTGCTTCTTTCTGCACTTCTCTTGCTTCTTTCTGCGCCTTTCTTTCTCTTTCTGCACGTCTTACCTATCTAGGTGTAGTTAGAAATTAGCATTTGAAAAACCATAGAAATTCACTGAAAAAAACACAGGTTTCAGGGATGTTATAGTTAGAAATTAGCATTTAAACAACCTTAGAAATTCACTGAAAAATCACAGGTTTCAGGGATGTTATAGATAGAAATTAGCATTTAAAAAACCTTAGAAATTCACTGAAAAAACCATAGGTTTCAGGGACGTTATAGTTAGAAATTAGCATTTAAAAACCTTTGAAATTCACTGAAAAACCATAGGTTTCAGGGACGTTATAGTTAGAAATTAGCATTTAAAAAACCTTTGAAATTCACTGAAAAAACCATAGGTTTCAGGGACGTTATAGTTAGAAATTATCATTTAAAAACCGTAGAAATTCACTGAAAAACCATAGGTTTCAGGGACGTTATAATTAGAAATTAGCCTTTAAAAAACCGTAGAAATTCACTGAAAAAACCATAGGTTGCAGGGACATTATAATTAGTTGGACATTTCACTAGTACAAAACCAGAGAAATTCGCCCGTTATAGTTAGTTGAGCTAACTATAACTCGCGCCCCTGCAATGCACTGCTGATGACGTCACATATTACATCATTCATGACATGGTCAGTGACATCACTGATGACATCACTGATGACATCTCAAATGACATCACTGATGACATCATCCAGTGACTATGTGTTTCTGTAAAGTTTAAATATGTTTTATATATATATGCCAAGGTGTATTGAAGAATGAGTGGGTGTATAAGTGTCTGAATAGATGATTTAGTAGGTATATAACTGACTGTATAAGTGAGTGATTAATCGTGTCTTACTGAATGCATGGGTTAGTGACTAAACTGTGTGAATGTCTGTATTAGTCTGTCAGTTGGTGTGTAAGCGGCTGCATGGGTTGGTGAGTAGCTACATGAGTGTCTATATGGGTTATTGATTGGTTGTCTGAGTATCTGTATGGGTGCCTGAGTGTCTCTGTGGGTGGGTGGGGGGTGTGACTCTGTGCATAGATGTGTGAGTAGGTGATTCACTGGGTGTATGGGTTCAAGAGTGCATCTGTGAAGGGCTGTATGGGTGGGTGAGTGTGTGTATGGGTGTGTTGGTGAGTGAATGGATGTCTCAGTGGTACATGTGTGAGTAACTACATATGTGAAAGGCAGTATATGTGAGTGTTGGAGTATATAAATGACTATATGTGAGAGTGAGTGATTGTGAGAGTGGCTGTATGGATGAGTGTGTGCTTGTGTCAGTGATTGTAGAAGAGAGTAAGTATGTGTTAGTATCTGTATGAATAAGTGAAGTGGTGTGTGTATAACTGTATAGGTGAGTAAATGTGAGTGTGATTGATTCTTTGCATGACTGACTAGGTGTGTGAGTAACTCTATGGGTGAGTGGTGGTGTGTGAGTGTCTTTATAGGTGTATGAGTGCATGTGATAGTGCTGTATTGATGAGTGACTGCATGTATGAGTAACTGTATGGATGAATGAGTGGACATGTGTGTAGATCTAGGAATCAGTGAGTGGGTATGTAGTAACTGGTATTGGTGTGTCTATGGTTTCAAAAATGGTAGTCTACATTTTAGAGTGGGTGTATCAACGGTTATATTAGGGTATGAGGAGGTGCATCAGATTATCACATGGATGATGTCATCAGTGATGTCATCAGTGATGTCATTTGAGATGTCATCAGTGATGTCACTGACCATGTCATGAATGATGTAATATGTGACGTCATCAGCAGTGCATTATAGTTAGCTCAACTAACTATAACGGGCGAATTTCTCTGGTTTTGTACTAGTGAAATGTCCAACTAATTATAACGTCCCTGAAACCTATGGTTTTTTCAGTGAATTTCTACGGTTTTTTAAAGGCTAATTTCTAACTATAACGTCCCTGAAACCTATGTTTTTTTCAGTGAATATATATATATATATATATCTATATCTGGCCCAGAGCTCTATGTCAGCAATACAGCGATTAAACTTCATGCCGTTGACTTCATGTACCCTTTGCAAAGCACTTCTTTCTCCTCCCTCCTGGGAGATGATGGGTTCACTAACTTCACATAGAAGTCTTCAATAAGTATTTGTTGTGAGGGTGTGCATGCCACATTGTTATAACCAAAGACTTTTCTTCCATACGATATCCCTTTGCAATGCAAATACCTACATAGTGAGCAGCTAACACAGCGACATTCAAAAGAGGTTTATTAAAGCCAGAGCTCCCTCTGAGAGAAATATTTGAATCTTTTATGCATTGCATAGTCCAATCCGGGAACCCCTCTGGGACATTCAAATTCGGCAGAGAACCGCAGCTGCTGCAGTTAGTCTGCATTTATTACCTATCTGGGAAATGTAGCTCAGCAGGTGGCAGCAAGCTGCAGGTGCGAGCCACAAATGCCCAAATGCACAGCTATGGTATAAAGGAGGAGGATGGACGTGTGACTGGGCCAATGGGTGTGCATCCCTGATTCTTGTAGGGTTTGTAGCTGTTGTGCATCACTCCTGCACCAATGTGCCACCTACATGGATCATTCCTCATGGTTATAAAATAATAGATAATATAATATAATATAATATAAAATAGTATAAAATAGTATAAAATAGTATAGTATAATATAATATAATAATATAATATACTGTGACATAAAATAATACAATATAACATAACAAAATATAACATAACACAACATAATACAATACAACATAATATAATACATTTTGTGGTCTTATCAAGCCACAGATAGTATAATCCAGCCAGATTTTCAGAATAATCAACAAATATGCGACTAATCTCTACTGAAATACATGATATGTTACTCCTTATAAAAAGTAATTTTGGATGTAGTATAGCACAGACCTTTTTTTACTATATCATTCAATGTTCTCCTACATTATGGGCTTACAATGCCATTGAAAGGTTTCAATGGCATAATGATAAAAGGGTGAAAGGACATTAGAAGCCTCAATTAGCATTATGGACAAACAATACAAGTTGCCAATTTGTTTGGCTTTAATTGCATATATATATATATATATATATATATATATATATATATATATATATATATATATACATACATACATACATACATACAAAAAGAGTTGCCTCTAGGTGGGATGCACTCCCAGGTGGAAATTACGCCAAAGCAATTGCACAAGCCATGAACAAAGTCCTTTTCTGGTTTCCTGCCAGACGCGTTTTGGGCCAACGCCCTCTTCAGTGGCAGAC
This sequence comes from Calotriton arnoldi, assembly GCA_963921515.1. Lineage (NCBI taxonomy): Eukaryota > Metazoa > Chordata > Amphibia > Caudata > Salamandridae > Calotriton > Calotriton arnoldi. The sequence continues at coordinate 2,496,425 of CAWUFW010000210.1, read as the reverse complement.
CATGTGACGTGACGGCGTGCAGCAACCACCAGTAAATCCCCGTAATAATTATTCTCAGGTGAACCACCTGAAGCAATGCTTCCTGGGACTGGTGGTTCAATAAAACCCAAGTGGGTCACTGCCGCCACTCACATTCAAAAATGTCTTTAAAAGGATTGCCGATGTTCGCGCCAGCCCCCCTGCATATAACAGGCACCTCCTGTTCCACAGTTAGCTGCCCCAATAAAGCAGCCGCGGACCCGCAAGTGTTTCGCGGTGGTGCAATCCCGCGACCAGGCAGGCCGCTGTACAAAATGCAAAAAGAGTTGCCTCTAGGTGGGATGCACTCCCAGGTGGAAATTACGCCAAAGCAAGGGCACAAGCCATGAACAAAGTCCTTTTCTGGTTTACCTGCCAGACGCGTTTCGGGCCAACGCCCTCTTCAGTGGCAGACCATGTGACGTGACGGCGTGCGGTAACCACCAGTAAATCCCCGTAATAATTATGCTCAGGTGAACCACCTGAAGCAATGCTTCCTGGGACTGGTGGTTCAGTAAAACCCAAGTGGGTCGCCGCCGCCACTCACATTCAAAAATGTCTTTAAAAGGATTGCCGATGTTCGCGCCGGCCCCCCTGCATATAACAGGCACCTCCTGTTCCACAGTTAGCTGCCCCAATAAAGCAGCCACGGACCCGCAAGTGTTTCGCGGTGGTGCAATCCCGCGACCAGGCAGGCAGCTGTACAAAATGCAAAAAGAGTTGCCTCTATGTGGGATGCACTCCCAGGTGGAAATTACGCCAAAGCAAGGGCACAAGCCATGAACAAAGTCCTTTTCTGGTTTCCTGCCAGACGCGTTTCGGGCCAACGCCCTCTTCAGTGGCAGACCATGTGACGTGACGGCGTGCGGCAACCACCAGTAAATCCCCGTAATAATTATTCTCAGGTGAACCACCTGAAGCAATGCTTCCTGGGACTGGTGGTTCAGTAAAACCCAAGTGGGTCGCCGCCGCCACTCACATTAAAAAATGTCTTTAAAAGGATTGCCGATGTTCGCGCCGGCCCCCCTGCATATAACAGACACCTCCTGTTCCACAGTTAGCTGCCCCAATAAAGCAGCCGCGGACCCACAAGTGTTTCGCGGTGGTGCAATCCCGCGACCAGGCAGGCCGCTGTATAAAATGGAAAAATAGTTGCCTCTAGGTGGGATGCACTCCCAGGTGGAAATTACGCCAAAGCAAGGGCACAGGCCATGAACAAAGTCCTTTTCTGGTTTCCTGCCAGACGCGTTTCGGGCCAACGCCCTCTTCAGTGGCAGACCATGTGACGTGATGGCGTGCGGCAACCACCAGTAAATCCCCGTAATAATTATGCTCAGGTGAACCACCTGAAGCAATGCTTCCTGGGACTGGTGGTTCAGTAAAACCCAAGTGAGTCGCCGCCGACACTCACATTCAAAAATGTCTTTAAAAGGATTGCCGATGTTCGCGCCGGCCCCCCTGCATATAACAGGCACCTCCTGTTCCACAGTTAGCTGCCCCAATAAAGCAGCCGCGGACCCGCAAGTGTTTCGCGGTGGTGCAATCCCGCGACCAGGCAGGCCGCTGTACAAAATGCAAAAAGAGTTGCCTCTAGGTGGGATGCACTCCCAGGTGGAAATTACGCCAAAGCAAGGGCACAAGGCATGAACAAAGTTCACACCTCATGAAAGCCGGGACTCGTCAGCAACGGTGCGCACCAAGGTACGAGGACACCCCGTATTTCTTCCAACTCACCAAGCAGCAACGCTACGATGCGCACACTCCTTCCACACAATTAGAGGCTCAATCCATTAGGTGCACGGGGTGGTCTATTTAAAGTTGCAAGCCGAAAACCCAACGCGTTTCGGCGTTTGTACGCCTTGATCACGGGTAAGGAAAACAAAATTTTCGGCACAATTTCAATGCAAATTACGTACAACGTGATAACGTGATAACAGTGACATCAAAAACGGACTGATGGAAGTAATACCCAGTTCATTATGTGAATCGGCCATTTTGTAGTAGCAAATTCCTGTCATACTACAATACTGGTTTGTCATGAAAAAAGTGTATATGCACACAGTAATCGTAATGATCTTAATAATGCCACGACTGAATAACAAATATATAGCCGTACATGATCAGAGACTAAATAGTTCAAAATAATTCACAATCAATCACGATATTCGGATAATGTTCGAAATTATTAAAGAGACAATGCCTGCGTGATGTGGAAAAACACTTATTTTGCCATAAACAATACTGCCCAAGTGGGCTAAATCTACTCTCAAACCCCATTCCTCAATGAAACTCCTGGCCAGTGCCTAACAATAATTGGTAATAATTGTATTTGTTTTAGAATATATCTGTAGACCATGTACTCTGCATCATCATAGGTAAATCAAAATAAGTCTTCAAGTGGCAAGTTTCACATTCTCATATAGAATCTCACTAAAAGTGCTTGGAACTTTAAATAAACCACCCCGTGCACCTAATGGATTGAGCCTCTAATTGTGTGGAAGGAGTGTGCGCATCGTACCGTTGCTGCTTGGTGAGTTGGAAAATATATATATATATATTTAATATACGTATATATAAATATATTTTTTTCTTTTTTGCTTATCGGGGCTGGTGAGGCTGCCTAATTATACAGCATGGGGTAGACGCTCCACCAAGCATGAGGAGGCGCACAGCTGGCACCCAGCACCTGCTGCAGGCACCTGCCTGGCACGCAGTCTGTTTCACACGAGTGTTCCGTCTAACTACTTACCTTTGTGAATGAAGTGAAGGTGACCTGAGAGCATTTCACTCAGAGGCAAAGTACCTTCCGAAGACAAGGTGAGGCCAGAGACTTGCCTGTCAGCGTGTCATCTCACCCGGGAGATGTGGTAATCTCAACTGCAAAAATAGCAAATTATTTTAGGTAAGTTGTTTTGTTTTTTAAGATTGTGAGGATAAGACTTTCTATATATACTTTTCCTCCCAGCCTTTCCTTAGGTTGCGACTAATCCCTACCTCTTAGAATCCTCATTTTTTTAAGTGCTCCTCTTTGTTGCTTTTGATTGCGGGACGCCCACCCACTTTTTTTAGTTATGTAGATAGCACCATTGATACCCTCCCCCACAGTCTTTCCTTGGAACTGCCCAACAAAAATACAAATTAGCATTGTGAATGCAGATTTACAAGACTTTTTTGTGCCAAAAATGTACATGGGATGCATAAATTGCTTGTTTTGGTTAGCAGAAATTTTGCTTTCTTTCTACGTGAGTTTTTGAGCATATTAAGTGGATACACCTTTATTCTTGAAGGGGTCAGATTTTGTCCTGCCTGTACCATCCTTCATACTAACATGTCCAACAAAGTGCTCAAAGCAACAATGATCATGGATCTGGAGTGCGAGAATACTTGAGCTGGGGTGGTATGAAGAACTTCTTTGAGAGAACAATGTTCCTCTGGCCATGTTTGAGATCTGACTGTGATCACTCAGATATTTCTTTTACAAACCAAGAACGAGAGCATCTGAGGGACATATGACCCCAACCCTCACTGACAGCCCTGGGTCAGCCAAGCCCCTCCTCAGCCCTATGGTTTGATACAAGACGGGGTGTTTTTTATTAGTGGTTACATTTCTGGCACATTCTTCCAGTTGAATTCCACCAAGGTCTTTGTGGTGTTGCATTCAAGTCTTTATCCCCACGTCATGCACCTGCTAGGCATTGTGGGTAATGTGATACGGGGGCACTGTGGGAACAGCGACCGGCCGAAGCGGAGGCTACGCTCTCTCTCTCTAATAAAGACGAATCACCAGCATTTCCAGTGTGCGAGTAATTTGTACTGGGTTGAACCTTCACTACAAGCTGGCGACGAGCTTCACGAACCCTGCAACGCGAGCAATTGAAGCCGCAGAAGCATTACAACCCATTACCACTATATTGGCACAACGTGAGCGCAACGGGGATGATTTGCTGATCAGCTCCGACTACACCTGGAAAAAGTGCACACTTGATCAAGTCTGCATTAAGGTACAATGAAGAGAAGTTTCGGTACCTGGTAACACATCCTAACGTAGTGCTTCCCGCGCGCAGACAATTACTAGGATCAGTCTGGAGAGGGAGAGCAGACGCAAGCGCAGCCCCACGGTCCTTGCGATATTTTAGAGCTCCTCTGCTGAACACACCTCTGCTTGGGTGCCGGAGCATATTAAGTTTACATTTCGCGCCATTCGCTTAGCAATACAATCTCCACATGCCCAAGGAGCCCATGTGCGCAATACGTTGGCGGCCATCTTAAGTCGTGGACAGCAGCAACGGCCATTTTAGAGGTGTTTGCATGTGGAAACCTCTCACACGTTGAGGGGGGCGAACGCATCCTGCACTGAGCGCATCTCCACACGGTGGTGCGCACACCATTATAGGCATCGGAGAACTTGAATTCAGCACAGCGCGAATTTTACATTCGGAAGCCAGGTAGGATCAATCCCATCCAGGCCACACCTTCTCAGCTTCAGTGCGAATCTCCTCCGAGGTATCTACTCGGTGATGCGCACACCTTACATAGCATCCGTGGTACACCCGACTCAATACTCACACGCATTATTTTGGGGAAGTTGCTTAGCGAAGAATAGACACACCATAACGCACAGTGTGTCTCTCGCAGGTGCATCCTACAGTGACACGCACACTTCTTCAGTGCTATGAGGGGTGTAAATGATGTATACGATGTTTGTCATACAGCGATCCATAATTAATTGAGCAGTGAATCCTTTGTTGGTTGCCCACAGTGTCTGAAAGTACATGTTGGATCGTAATTTTCATAAATAGTAGTTGTTACAGTATTCAACATGTGTGCGCAAACATTCTCCTTGACGAATCCTGTCCCCTTTCTTCCGAAGCCAGGGGAGCCGGCAATGAAATGGGCTGACTGGAAATGTTACTTCCTTAATTATTTATCTGACATTGAAGAGGAGGGTAGTGCATAATCTGGGCCCTGAAGTGTTGAGAGTGTACAATGAAATGGTGAAAAAACCAAGAGGAGCGGATGACGCAGATGTCTTCCAACATGCTATAGAGGATTTAGAAAGTCATTACCAACCTGTGATTTGTGCTGCCATAGACAGGTACAATTTCTTTCAAAGAAAACAGGGCAAAACAGAAACGGTGGAAGACTATGTGGCTGCACTGAAAAAACTGGCAATACATTGTAAATTTGGCCACCTTCATGATGACTTTATTCATGACCAGATTATAATGCACACAGTCAATACTAATGTACAAGAGAAGTTATGGGTTTGCGGGGAGGCACCCCTCAATGAAATCATAGCGATTGTAAAGAAAGCAGAAATGACAAAGAGATGTGCAATTGCAGCTAAGAAGTATAACGACAATAGCCCCACTGTTTGCAAGGTGTTAGACAAGAATGTGGCAAAGAGCAGAAGTGCGCCCAGTGCAGGGAACAAAGGTAATACGATGCCTATGCAAAAATCTGCCGGGCCAAGCAGGAATCTTAATGTGAAACGGCCTAGCTGTTATAGATGTGGTAGTCAGATGCACATGGCCAATGACAGGGGCTGCCCTGCTTTTAGTACAAGATGCTCTTTTTGTGGCATTGTAGGACACTTTGGAAAAGTGTGCAGGAGGAAGCCAAGTAATGCCACAGTAAAATGTGTATTGAATGGGACAGACTCTGAAGAAGGGGAAGATGATGTAAACGATGATTGTGTACTATGCATTGATGACAATGTCTTAAGCATTGTAAGGAAAAAACCATCCTGTGTGGTGAACATTGGAGGTGTGCACATATCAATGGTGGTGGACTCTGGTTCGCCATACACCATAATTCAAAAGAATGTATGGGAGAATGATTTTGCCAGAATCATAGGTAATCAACTACACCCAACTGATGTACATCCAGTTACATTCACAGGGGAGAAAATCCCTATGGTGGGGTTCAGACAACTCAGATTTGAATTCAAGGGTAGAGAAACTACAGGGAAGTTGTACGTTGCGGAAAAGGGGCCTTCCGTCCTGGGGTGGGCAGACCAAGGGGCTTTGGGCATCACACTCAACCCAAGTGGTGAAGACCAGGTACTGATGACAGGCAGCCCGACAACATCTATAGCAGAAGAGTTGAAAGAAGAGTTTCCCGATGTATTCGGCGGAACCATTGGAAAACTTTCAAAGTTTACACACAAGATAATGTTAAAAGAGGGGGCAACACTTGTCAGCCACAAAGTTCGTAATATCCCATTCAACACCAGGGAGGCCGTGCAACTTGAACTAAACCATCTGGAAAACAATGGCATCATTGAACCTATCGAGAGTGCCGAATGGTTGGCGCCTCTCGTGGTGGCACGGAAACAGAATGGCAAGGTGCGTCTATGTATTGACCTCAGAGAGCTGAACAAGAACATTATCGTAGACAAATTCCCGCTACCCAAGATCAACAAACTATTGGCACAAACTAAAGGAGTTAAGTGGTTCTCCATTATAGATCTGACAGCAGCCTACCACCAAATATCGCTGCACCCGTCATGAAGGAAATCGACTTCCTTCATCATTCCCTTCGGATGCTACAGGTTCCTGCGTCTACCATTCGGTCTGGCGTCAGCTGCCGCAGTTCTTCAGAAATTAATGCACAAACTTTTCAAGGATTTCAGTGGCGTTTTGTATTTTCAAGACGACATACTCGTTAAGAGGAAAAGCAAAGCGGAGCATGATCACAAATTGAGAGCGGTGTTAAAGAAGCTGTCAGAGAATGGACTCACAGCAGAACTGGGGAAATGCAGATTTGGCCTCCGTGCTGTAACATACTTGGGGCACGAGATCAGTGACAAAGGGATTGTCTTGTGGATTGTTACCTGCCTTGTTATGTTGGCCTAGGCCTGGCTGCCATGCTGCTTTTCTTTGCGCACGTTACACTGAGCCGGGCCTTCCTCGCCCTTTGCTCGTGCCAAGTTCTTTTGCACTGTCTGCATTTTCTGTTGTTCACCTTTTTGGGCTCAGTCTGCACAAACATGTACAAGGTCGCATAACAATGTATTTTGGTTCTTCCTGATATGGCCAGTCTCGCGCACCCAGACATAACATTATGTGCAATTGCCATGAAGAATTTGATATGCTTTTAATACTGTGGTTTACTAGCGCTTAACACACTTGGAGAAATCCCTTTCAGTGAGAAGAGCTATGATGTCCTGCTGATGTAACTCTGCATCTAGAGACTGAGGTATGGGGGTTCGCTAGTCAAAGCCCAGAGGTCTTCTGTTTCTGTAATAAACTATCTTACTGCAAGGGGAGGGTGGTAATGTTATTTATACGTTTATCCACTGAGCTCTGAGATGCTTTCCCCGTTTGTATTCTATGGAATTGTAACCATGCTGCTTATATTATTCATATGCATTATGCTATTAGTACTGACACGTGTACTGTACATTAGAGCACGTAAGTTGGAATAAACATTTTAAACTATCCAGTGTCTCTTCCTACGCACCTTGTGGACAAGTACGAGTGAGTGACGAAAGAGTGTTCTTGCTTCTGCGAGTCCTGAGATAAAGATACCGTGTTCTGGGTTGTCCAAACATTAGTACTTGGGTGCTAATGGGATGCTAAGCTAGTTGGGTTGGGGTTTTTGGGTGCTACGGTATATGGTGGCAAACCACTGTATTCCGGGGTCCCATTTTCCTGTGCATAGCTCTGTGTATGTGCAGAAACCTTATGACATGGCGCGACCACCGTGGGGCAGCTTATCTGCGAGACGCTTGAGTAGTGCTTGTGCTTGTCCACAAACCCCTCGCGTACGCTTCCGGAGGCGTATGTGACGGTGATACCTCCTATATTGAATGTTTTATAGGTTCTTTCAAGCTTGATATTATTAAAAAAGGTTAGTTAACAGACCCATTTTTGTGCTCCCTGTTAGGTTGTCGAATATAATTGTTTAGTAATGGCTGGTGTGGCGATAGCTGCACATAGTCGAGGAGCACTCCGAGACCACTTAGCTGTGTATGGAGTGCCCGATACAGGGGTCGAGTTGGTCTTTGTGGTTCAAGCCGATCCGGCTTATCACTTTGAAGTGTTTTACACTTGGATCACTTTTGAAGCGGTGGATGCAGGTGATAAGCTGTTTCATGAATATAAACCCACCGCTATTCCTGCTGCCTATCGACCCTATACTGCTCTTGAAGTGCCTCTCACGGCTTGGCAGCACCGTGTTTGGTTTAATGGCGCCCTACCACAACCAACTACCGCAGTTCGTTTAGGCCCCTTGTCAATTCAGGGGGCCACTTGGCCTGTATTGGCCGGGTATACCCCGCATCCAAATTATCTGGCATTACCGCTTGCGGAACTGCGCACTATGCATACCGAATTGGTGCGAGTGCATCGAGCCTTGGTGACATACGTTACAGGTAGCCTCCATGGAGCTGCTCCTGTAGTCGCAGGCCAACCAGCTATTGCAGCTGGAGTGACTATAAGTCCTGTCATGGTAAATTCTGTGATGGGCAAACGTCCACAAAATAAGGACGACTATCCTTACTGGCTTGCAGAAAAGTTCGATCAGATAGAAGCAGTGTTTCCACATACATCCCCAGTAGATAAACACCGCATCCTCACGATAAGTTTGCCAAAAGACATAATCCCCGATTTGACATCATGTGAAAACTGGGGTAAGGTATTCGCAGCAGTTTATTCAAAATGTTTTGGAACTCCTTCCATGACGGTTCTACCCTCTGTAATTAAAAAAGTACAGGATGAACATGGCCCTGAAGCGGCTGTGGAATTAGGGATGAGACTAGTGGGAGTGTTTGATGTAGTAGCTGAGCTGATCCTTGGAAATGTCAAGGGCGATGCTATGAACTTTCAAGTAGCGAATGCTTTGGCTTTGGTCCCAGAGTTGGACAGGCCTCGCGAATTACCGAAAATAATAGCCCGGGCTTATAAAACAATTGGAAGAAATAGCCTAGGCAACAAGCCTTTTGTAAAAATGCAAACTCAATCGCAAACACAAGTTATACAAACAAAAAGTGCATCTGAGAAAGATGATAAACCAGTCTTCACTAAAAGGAGTTGGAGACAGAAAAAACAGGGTAAGCAACAAAAGAAGCCGGGGTCGAGAGGCGCTTCCCCAGTTTCGGTTTCTTCTGAACGTACTTATGATTTACGTGATAGGTCAAGGATTAAATCACCAGAAAGGTTTCAGAGCTCTGATACGCGTTCTCCTCGTTCTTCACAGGCCCAGACGTCGTCACAGGCTGGTGGAGGAGGACGTCAAGATAGAGGAAGGGGCCGAGAGGCTCCCCAGGAGCGAGACCAACCTCGACAACAAGTCAGAGGGAAAGCAGAAGACTTTCACCTTCCTCGACCGCAATTTCAGAAGAAAAAGGTTGCCGCTGTTACAGCGAAATATGCCTCAGACCGTGAGAACGAGACTCCAGAATTGGACGTGGGCAGTGACCCTCCTAGACAGCGCCGCGGAAGTTACCATAGTGCGGGAGGCGCTACGTCCTCATATGGAGGCGACAGCAACTGAAACATTCGTTACTGTAGAGACAGCTGACACGAGAGTGGCACCCCCTGACAGACTATATAATATAGTCATACAAATTGAAGGTGACATACCGCGTGAAATAAAAGGGATTTTTTGGGAAAATCTAACCTCTTCATATGACATTTTGTTAGCAGAGGTGGATTGGCCACCCCCATTCGTTTTAGCTGCACATAAAGGAGAGGAGGTAATCCTTCCAAGCTTTTCAAGGCATGTCCCAAAAGACAAAGCTGAAGCACTTGCAGCTGAGTGGGCTGTGTACCTGGCACCAGCGTTATACCGCAACCATGTGGGATGGGATGAAGAGTCACCTCCCCATGCAATACCTTTGCGGTCACTACCGCAGCCACAACCCCAATATCCCATCAAACGGCAGGCAAAAGGCCCCGTCTCCGAAATTCTGACACAGTTGGAATATCAGGGAGTAATTGAACCATGCGTATCACCTATGAACAATCCCCTTTTCGTGGTTTCTAAACCCGATGGATCGTACCGCTTAGTTTTGGATTACCGGCATTTAAATACTCATTGTCGGAACTTTGCGGTGCAAAATACACACAGTTCTGCGCTTGTAGACAGTCTTGTTCGTAAAAAATACAAAACGACACTTGACCTTTCAAACGGTTTCTACACGCACAACCTAGCCCCGGAGAGTGGTCAATGGACCGCATTCACATCCGGTGGTAAATTATTCCAGTTCCGGCGATTACCCATGGGCTATAAAAATAGTCCGGGTATATTCGCCGCCCGTGTTGTTTCTTTGTTAAATGACATTGATCAAGACGCATGTTCGTACGTTGATGACATCTATCTGACAGACGATGAGTTATATCAGCATCTGTCCCGTGTGGACCGCATTATTCTTGAATTTGCGGAGCAGGGTTACAAATTTAACTTTGCTAAGTCACACATTGCTGAATTTACCGTTCTGTTCTTGGGCTATGAGCTCAATAACGAAGGTAAGGGCTTAGCCCCCCATTTCTTGGAAAAATGTGCACATTTGTGCCCCCAAATACTCTGAAGAAACTTCAGTCTTTGCTGGGTTTCTTGAATTTCGGGCGTACTTACATTCCCGAATATGCCCAGCGTATCAAGCCTTTGTATGCTTTGATACAACCTACTTATTCAAGGTCTTGCTGGCTGCCTGAGCATACCTCAATTCTGCAGTCTTTGCAGACAGACCTTTTGGAGTCTAAATATCTTTTGACTCGTGATAACCACACAAACCTGGTGATTAGAATAATTCCGGGGCGGTGGGATTCACCTATTTAACCTTTAATGAAGGTGATACAGTACCTATCGCATACAAGTCACATCTGTACACTTCCGCTGAATTGCGCTTTACATCTGTTGAAAAAGTTCTGACTGCAGTGCAAATGGCGATTCTAAAAGAACGCGCACTGGCACAGGGTAAGCGGATTCTGGTGGTAACACCCTGTCCTGCCCTGGAGGCAGTAACAAAGGCAAGTGTACCGAACTCAAAAGCAATGCATCCCCGTTGGATACAATGGGCTACATCTTTGACGTCTTCGGACGTCACTTTTGTTTTTGATTCTTCTCTTCAGACTCAGGAGTTTTTGCAGTATGAATTCGTTCATCCTCCTCCTTTGTTTTTACTACCGCTTGAGGATTACAAATGTGTGATCTACACCGATGGTTCGGCGCAACCGGCCACTGGGTCCAAGCACGCTTATTCAGCTGCATGTGCTATTGTTGCGGGTTCCTTTGTAGATGGAAAGTTCAAATCCTCTGCAGTGCATACTCGCACACTTGGAGATAGTACCGCACAATTGGCCGAGCTGCATGCATTGCTACTTGCACTTGAGTTCGCTTCTCAGGATGAGACCACTCTTATTGTATGTGATTCTTTTTACTGTGTACAATCTTACAATGACAATCTGTTTTTCTGGTCGAAAAACGACTACAAGGACGCAAAAGGGAGCACAATTAAGCATAAAATGCTTTGGGTTCGAGTGGCAGAATTGCAACAACGTCTGCCCCTCACACAGGTGGTTCACACCTTAGGCCATCAGCGGGTGGGCGCACACGCTATTGGTAACGATCTGGCAGATGAAGCTGCCCGTTCAGCAGTAGTCACGTGTTCAGTAGCAGCGGTTACCAGGTCCATGTCTAAAATAGACCCTGTAATATTAGCAGCTATTGCTGCAACCAAGGAAGGTAATAATTACCCTACAGGTTTCCCTTCCAAGTATTCTTACACATTAAGTCCCGATCAGGTTCCTTATGTAACTATACCTGACGTTGGAGATCGGCTGATCCCCAACGCGGACCGCAGGAGTGCCTTGATATCAGCTGCACACGAAGGCATGGCTTCTGCTCATGCAGGTGTATCAGCTACGGTTTCCATCTTGCAGCAGCGTTATTGGTGGCGTGGGTTATATAAAGACACTCGTGCTTTTGTGCTTTCTTGCGACGTTTGTCAACAGATTAAGCCTTCCACGGTAACACGTCCACCACAAACACCGCTCTGCATTGCTAACAGACCCTTTGGGTGTGTTTACTTGGATCACTGCGGTCCATTCTCATCAGACACTGCCTATAAATACATCTTAGTGGCAGTGGACTCGTGCACACGGTTTCTCTGGGTCTGGCCACAACGGAGTGCTGACGCCCGAAATGTAATCAGGGATTTGCGTGTCTTTGTGGGAATTTTCGCATGCGGCACCTTCCATTCGGACCAAGGTCCAGCGTTTGCCTCTAGGGCTTACAAGGATGCAATGGCTTCGCTTGGGGTGCGGGTGAAATTTTCGTCTCCGTATAGGCCTGAGGGCAACTCTATCGTTGAACGAATGAACCGTGACTTAAAGCAATCCTTAACAGCTAGGGTTATAGGTACTGGCAGGAACTGGCTGGCCCATTTGTATACCGTTCAGCGTGCACTTAATAATCTCCCTAGAAGACCTCTGGGTGGGCGGACCCCATACGAAATGCTCTTTGGCATAAGAATGTTTGTGCCTGACCTTGAGGGTCCAGACATCGCGGCGCAATCCGCCAAGTTTGATGTAGATAACCATTCTGCTATGTTACAGGACTTACAAGAAGCCCGAGACAAACTTGCAACTACACATTTGCCTTCAGCCACAGATCCTGCGTTGCAGATTCCGGTAGCCGGCTGGCTTCCGAAAGTTGGAGAACTGGTTCGAGAGAAGGTTGAAAACAAAAAAGAATTTGGCCCCTCTTTTCGTGCACCGGTTCCAGTTCTTGGCCTGAAGGGAACACGTACAGTCATTTTACCACCGCTTCCTGGTCGCAAAGAGAACAGATACATCTCAGTTGAAAATGTCAAGCTACAGCGCCTGGCCGATCCTGAATAGTGTCACACCAGCGGTCTCTTGTCCTGCCATTTATCGGACATATGTTCATAGTCCATCTGCACGAACGATCGCTGATGCTGTAATTGAGATGGTTGATTTGCCTGAAACTACGATTGATCCCCAACTCTCCACCAATATCGACGAGGACGAGTATACTTATCCTGCATCAGAATCGGTGGCACATCAACCAACAACGCCACTAAGCCCGACTCGTTATTCCTTTGATTCGGATTCCACATCTTCAAAAGTTCCATCCAAGTTCAGTATTTTTATATCCTGGTTTAGAGACAATTTTTTGATTCCCCCTGGACATACATCTGGTTGGTACTTTTCTTGATATTTTTGTTCATGTCCATTGGCTTTGTCACAGTGTTTTTTCTACTAATTAATGGTCACTATTTACCTGAACGCTCTGCTGTAGACTATGTTTCTGGAACTTTGGCTCCTCATTCCTCGTCTCACATCATGAAGCGTGACCACACATTTGTGAACATTTCAGCCTTCCCAGTTGCTGATGGCATCGTATGGGATGCAGTGAACTATCAAATCCATGGTCCGACGGAAATTATTAATGTACCTAATGTCCTTCGTGTTTCGATGGGAGATGTAGTACAAAATAATATTCATTCTGATGATTGGGATGTGCATGCCGTTGAAGCATTGTTTGCCGATTTAAAATATTATGCATCTTTTAATGCTGAAGATTTATATATGAATTCTGCTAATTATGCCGATTTGTATTGTTACCAACATTGGGGTAATCATTTTCTCCATAAGCCCAGTGCCCTGCGTAGTTCTGTTAACTATACCCAATGGGAACATTGTCCAAACCCCTTGCCAGGTAGCTCTCAAACTCTTCGAAATAAGTTTAATTATTTTACTGATTTTAATCGGTCGAACCCTGCATCCTATTATTTTAGACTTAATAACACATCAACTCAGAAAATTATGTTGACACACACCAAATTGCTTTATTCAGGTTCCTTTCTGAGTGCCCTAGCTGTGGGTGGTTATGAGTACTGGGATAATACAGTGGATTTAAAATCTATTTGGGGCTCCAAGCCATGGCAGGTACAGGGAACCGAGGCGTTGCATCGTGCTTGCCTCATCCCTACCCAAATTATGTTCCTAAATGCTTCCATCTATCAGACTACATGTTGGGGCTTAGCAACCACTAAACAATTGAATACGCCATCAATACCATCCCTGTCGAGTTTTCCAAATGAAAGCTCACGATTCAATCTGTCCCTCGTGTCCCTGCAGGCAATGTTACAAAATAATTCGTTTAATGTTTCTGAGCTGGTTCAGTCACCCTGGTTAGTATGGCCTATATCATCTAATGCATGTCAAATGCGTTTTCATGATACTGGTGCTAGCTACACACAGAATAGGCCTGATCCGAGGTTTACTGATGCCCGTACTGTCACTACATACTCTGTTGGTAAATTATGCAAACAATGGCTGCAACATTCGTCCCTTGATTCTGTTAAACAACATTTGTCCCTCCTTACAGGCAATATTGATCTGTCCGACTTTGTTTTGGGACCTCGTGGTCCCCGACCTAAGAGATTCATTTATGAAACGTATAATGAACTCTGGAAGCTATCACAAATGGAAGCTGCTTCCCGTCTTCGGGAAATAGATCAAGCAAATATGGAAAAGGTGCTTGCTGTTGTTGACAATAGTATTAATACCCTGTCTTCTCGCATTTACACTTTAGAGAATATTGTGTCCTCTGTTGTTGATATTGTACAAGATGATGTTTCTGTGTTATATCATGGTCAGAATCAATTGCGCTCAGTTATGCAGTTTGCATGGACTTTACAAACACTTAAGTTAGGTAAAGTGCCTTGGCATTTCTTGAACACCTCTGCCTTATTTCTACCTTTTAACTTAACTGACAAACAGCAATTTATGTCCATGAAAGATGCAACTTACACTCTATTACATATCGAAAAGGTGGATCCTTTGCCGTTCTCTGTTGCAGAACTCGATTCTGCTGTATGGCTAGTTCATGGGGTTATCGTTTTACCTTTTTCCTTGTTTGAATTTGACTCGTGCATGAAACATTATCCTGTGGGCCGTTACCGGCCATTGGGCAGTGCTTTCCTGCATGAACTCTGGTCCTTGCCTTTCATGTATAAATGCCTTCGGGACGGCAAGGAAGTCTTTCTCACGGGGGAGTACTGCGACTCGACTATAGGTCATTCGCTTATTTGTAAACACATTAAATTGCATGGCTCATGTAGCGTTTCCTCTCCTAATCTTGCTTGTGTGCTGAAAGGTATTCCTGCTCCTGTTATTTCACCTACTTTCACTCTCCTTTCCAATGGTAGTTATTTACTTTTAAATAACGAAAACTGTTGTGGCCTGCAGGCTGGCATTCCTTACATTGTAACAGTTTCGCACAGGGTTGTCTGCTGCAAAAATGTGCTTTTTCCTCCCCCTCATGGCAAGGTTGATATCTCTATTTGGCCTTCCATCCCTACCATGGAAGCAGATTTCAATAGACTGAGCAGAATAAAGGCACTATTATTAAACGAGGAAGTTATGCTCACGTCCGCCCGGGAGACATTCATTCTCCAGGTGGCGAGTACCCACAGTGAAATACAGGCCCTTTTGAACACTAATCTCCCCCAACATTTTGGGGAGTTAATACATCGTATTTTTAACGCATCTAACACTGAAGGCCTAGTACACTTTTTTAAGGTCGTTGGGTCGGGCTTGGTGTCCTCCTTCCAAACTATTTTTGGTGTCATCCCGGCTTTCATACATTCTATTTTTTCCAGTGTCTTTGGCGGTTTCCCATTGATCCTCGCTTTAGCGGCTGGTGTCTTGCTCTTAATTTGCTTTCTGCGCAATGGCTGCTCCCCGATGGGACCTGCTCGATCCAGAACGCCTCCAGCTGCTCCGTGAGCGCCTTTTGGCCGGTTTTGGTGTCTTGCCATTGGCGACACTGAGTGTGTCATATACTCTTTCATTTCGCTTTGCGTATTTCACTTGCGTGCAACCTGTGATGACTTGTGTCCGCTGTCCTTTCACCTGGACTCTGGATTATTGCCTCTCCAATTCGTCATTGTCTGTTCCGGATTTTGTTCAGTTGATGGGTCCCTTAGAGGCCCATGAGCAGGACTGTTCCGTCGCTGGCTGTATGGCGCGTGCGGCTGCACTGGGGATTTTGGCGCAATGGGATATCTGGGCGGCTGCCCAGGATCTCCTACAACGAAGCTGTTTCAATTATCACGCAAGCTGTCCCGCATTGCTTCTGGATGCTCCCTTTGCTGAGGAGCATTCCTGCTCTTTTGATCTCATGGATTGGATGGCATCTATGTTTTTTGACGATTCCAATGATGAACTCTTAGAGGGTATGGCTTTTTTCTGCACTTACACTTTCATGGATTGACCTGCCCTTCGCCGTTTGGGCGCTCCCTGTGCTCCAACGGCTGTGTTTTTCCTCTGCTGCGCCTCTGTCCTGGCCGCCGGACTGTCCAGGGGAGGGTGTCTTGTGGATTGTTACCTGCCTTGTTATGTTGGCCTAGGCCTGGCTGCCATGCTGCTTTTCTTTGCGCACGTTACACTGAGCCGGGCCTTCCTCGCCCTTTGCTCGTGCCAAGTTCTTTTGCACTGTCTGCATTTTCTGTTGTTCACCTTTTTGGGCTCAGTCTGCACAAACATGTACAAGGTCGCATAACAATGTATTTTGGTTCTTCCTGATATGGCCAGTCTCGCGCACCCAGACATAACATTATGTGCAATTGCCATGAAGAATTTGATATGCTTTTAATACTGTGGTTTACTAGCGCTTAACACACTTGGAGAAATCCCTTTCAGTGAGAAGAGCTATGATGTCCTGCTGATGTAACTCTGCATCTAGAGACTGAGGTATGGGGGTTCGCTAGTCAAAGCCCAGAGGTCTTCTGTTTCTGTAATAAACTATCTTACTGCAAGGGGAGGGTGGTAATGTTATTTATACGTTTATCCACTGAGCTCTGAGATGCTTTCCCCGTTTGTATTCTATGGAATTGTAACCATGCTGCTTATATTATTCATATGCATTATGCTATTAGTACTGACACGTGTACTGTACATTAGAGCACGTAAGTTGGAATAAACATTTTAAACTATCCAGTGTCTCTTCCTACGCACCTTGTGGACAAGTACGAGTGAGTGACGAAAGAGTGTTCTTGCTTCTGCGAGTCCTGAGATAAAGATACCGTGTTCTGGGTTGTCCAAACATTAGTACTTGGGTGCTAATGGGATGCTAAGCTAGTTGGGTTGGGGTTTTTGGGTGCTACGGTATATGGTGGCAAACCACTGTATTCCGGGGTCCCATTTTCCTGTGCATAGCTCTGTGTATGTGCAGAAACCTTATGACAGGATTACTCTGAAGAACGATATCATCGAGGCCATCAAGTCCGCACCGGAACCACGATCCAAAGATGACGTCAGATCGTTTCTGGGCCTAGCAGAGTTTTAAAGTAAATTCGTCAGAAACTTTGCCACCAAAACACACAGCTTGCGCCAGATTTTGAAAGAAAAGAACGCTTTCACTTGGGACTCGGAGTGCAACAAAGAATTCGAAAGCATAAAGAAGGACATTTGTGAAGCCATTCCCCTACATGGTTTCGATATGTCAGCTGAAAGCATTTTGACAACGGATGCCAGCGAGAAGAGGTTAGGGGTGGTCCTGTCACAAAAGTCGGAGGACGGCACAGAAACCACAATAGGATTCGCCTCCCATTCTCTCACCCCTAACGAAGGAAAGTTCTCAGTTATCGAGAAGGAAATGTTGGCATCCATCTGGGCCATGGAAAAATTTTGACAGTACTTATGGGGGTCCAGGTTTACCCTCAGTACGGACCATAAGCCCTTGATTAAAGTTCTCACGTCCAGTGGTCATGTAAAAGCAACTCCACGCATTGCAAGGATGACGCTTAGACTGTTAGACTTTGTCTACGACGTGGAGTATCTGCCTGGGAAAAAGAACAAAGTAGCAGATTACCTGAGCCGCTCTGCCGCCATGGAGGGGGAACAGGCGCACAGCGAATGGGATGAGTACAACATAGCATTCACGGAAGAACAGGAAAACTTCATCAGCGCTCAGGATTAGAAATCGGCTTATGACAAAGATCCTGATCTTATGCAGCTGAGAAAATTCGTGATGCAGGGGTGGCCGGAGAAGAGGAACCTAAAGGACGGCCTTAAGAAATATTGGGAATTACGTGATGAGTTGTCCATCAGTGACGATGCCATATTTCTGCTCAGGGAGGACAAAGTAATTCCCCCGAGAGATTTAACGGCCCGCATCCTCAACATAATGCATGAAGGACACCTTGGCATTGTAAAGTCCAAGAGGAGAGTCAAGTCATCGTACTGGGGGCCGGGCATCGACAACGACGTCAAGAAGTATGTGAGAGCGTGTGAACATTGCGCAAATGCCGACAAGTCATTAACCATGCTAAGGCCTCCCTTGGGGGAGTTCAACAACCCGGACAACCCTTGGGAAGAACTATCCATCGACATTCTGGGCCCAATTTTAGACTCATGGGGCATACCCAAATACGTCATAGTCCTGATCGACAGATACTCCACATGGCCTGAGGTATGTGAGAAAATGGACACGGAAACAGTCATATCCTTCCTAACCAATGCGTTCTTGAGGGAAGGCATTCCGAGGACTGTGACATGCGACAATGGTCCTCAATTCACATCGGAGAGATGGACAGCCTTCCTCAGCAGGAATGGAATCAAAACAAAACATACGCCAGTATACCATCCCGCTGGTAACGGTTTAGCTGAACGATTCAATCGAGTGATCATGGGCTCAGTTCAAGCGGCAATAAATGTGGAAAAAATTGGGAAACGGAAATCAGAAGCACAGTATGGGCGTATCGCATAACACCCACCATGACCGGGTACAGTCCCTTCAAGATTCTACGTGGAAGAGAGCCTTTCACCAGAGACAACAATGTGTGGATGAACCTCAAACTACAAAGCAAATGGTCGCCTTCGGTGGTTAGAAGCAACCTCGAGAAAGCACAGAAAATGTACAAAGAGTACTATGACAAGAAGCACGGAGTGAAAGACGTTTCCCTAGCAAAGGGGGATTGGGTCAGGGTCAGATTTGGCACCTTGTGTAAGAAAGGCAACAGCAAGTTCAGTGAGCCCCTACAGGTCAAGGAACGTTACTCCCACTCTGCCTTACTGAGTGACGGAAAAGTGTGGTCGCTAGCGAGGATGGCCAAATGCAACGAAGTCTTAAGGTGGAGAAAGGACAACGATTCCACAGACACAACGGATGGATGGCTGTGGTCTGAGATTGAAGGCCACGGACTAGTTGCGGACAACATGGAAAACGCCATTAGCGAGGCAAGGGGTGGTGTTAGTGACACAGGAGAAACAGATAACTCAGATCGCACACAGTGCACTTCACCTCAGGACTCTAATGACACAGACAGTTCAGACAGCACACAATGCATTCCCGCCTCACACCATAGGGAAGTTGAGGGAAGCACGAGGGGGACTGATTCTCTGGATAAGGAGACACACGTGTCCCAGGTCCCTCAGGTGCGCACCCGCACTGGCAGGCCTGTTGTGTTATCAAAAAAATATGATGAATACGTTATGCAACCAACTTGAGCCGTTACTCTGTCAACATGCACGGCTCACCCTGGGTTGAGGGCACAGCCATGGCACATGCTTCTCACCCCTCTGTCCCTCCCTCTTGTTTTCTCTTTTTTTTCTCTCTCTCTCTCTCTCTCTTTCTCTCTCTCCTTCTCTCTCTCTCTCTCTCTCTCCTTCTCTCTCTATCGCTCCATATCTCTCCGTCCCCTGCCCCTGCCAGTGCCCTGGATGTTTTACCCTTCCTCAGCCTCAAGATGTATTCAACCAGTGCTTTAGGATGCAGTTATTCACAAAGCAGTTCTACCTTCGTGGCACCCCTGCTGGTGTCCAGTTTGTATTCATGCCAATTTGTATCAAGCACTTATTTAGGATGTATTCTGAACTACCCCCTTGTTCCCTCATTCCTCATCTATTGTTCATGTATATTGTATTTTACTTGTACGAGGTCACATTCTGGGGGTACCTACCTCCTGGTTATGTTTTCTGTTGTTGCAAAGGGGGAAGATGTGTGGTGTTGCATTCTAGTCTTTATCCCCACGTCATGCACCTGCTAGGCATTGTGGGTAATGTGATACGGGGGGCACTGTGGGAACAGCGACCGGCCGGAGCGGAGGCTACGCTCTCTCTCTCTAATAAAGACGGATCACCAGCATTTCCAATGTGCGAGTAATTTGTACTGGGTTGAACCTTCACTACAGTCTTCCAGTTGGCCTCCGTCAATTAACAACAGAGAATATTCCTTTCTTCTTCAACCAAGAACTGATGAATAAACAATTCAGGGAAGCTCTTATCCACATCAGTGCTCAAGCAGCCACAAGACTACTAGGTTCCTTTGCCACACTAGCCAACCCCGTTTAAGACCAACAGGTGCGGGTGCTTCTTTTTATAATAAAACCCATTTAGGATTCAGGGTCAATTGCCTTCTGAGACCTACTGGCCCCTTGCTAGAATATTTTCACTATCTATTAATCAGGCTTCAAGACTATGAAGATATTCCTCGGCAGCCCAATGTTTCGCAATGTCGAGAGGGATCTCCTCAAAATCTGGGTGCCCATGTGTTGCATCCTGCTCTTCCTCTTTCCTTGTCCTTTCTTAGTGTCTTGTACTCTGCTGCTCAGCCAGTCTCTGTGAGGTCATCCACTGTTCTAGTTGTGTATGCTTAAGTGTACTGTCAGTTATTCCTGAGGCTGAGCAGCAGGGGGGCTGCTCCCGGTGGGGCCTTTGCTGGAAATTACCATCTATATTATATGCTGTACCTGTCCACCTTGTAACTTCATTTAATCAACAAATCTACCCCTTGGACACAGCAACTAAGGAGCAATCTTTATTTTATGAAATGTTACACCATGCTTTGAGCTAGAACATATACCACGTGACTCCAGTAAGGAGCAGGCAGCGATTGATGACTAGTGTATTTTCCAGGTGTATCTACTCCAACCATACAACAAGAATACATCATATACTTTAGAAATAGAAAAAGGACTATGTGGTAATAAATTGAAATGCTCATGGAAATTAAAATAGGACTGTACGTGTAATGAACTGGACATTCATGTTCAAAGTCATAGATATAATTTAAAAAATGACTTGGAGCCGCTTGGTTACTGGTTGTGCCCGGGCTCATTATAATATTTAAGTAAACAAGTATCTGGTGTTAAGCCTCCAGCCCATCCATGCTTTTAACCAACAAAACTTTGCATTCTGGGGCTTGTACTTATGATTTGTGTATCAGAAAGTGTGTCATTCAAAATGAATTGATGTGAAGTATTATTGTCAATATTAAACATGGTTTGCTTTTTCATCGCATTGTAAATTAAATACACACATATTCTAAAATGTACTTCAACTTATCAAATTTCTGTGATTTGTAAAATATTTTGTTGCTAGCATTGCAAGTGAGTTCTTTGGCTAGCTAGGCTAGTTGCACAGAACGTAGAAATTACTATATCCATGGCTAATCTCTGGCTCAGCTCTACCGGTGAACTCTCCAACTTGTTGACAAGGCCGGATTGGGCATTCTACCATACTGGCATTCCCCAGAAGGCAACAAGCAAGGTTGCTGCTTTCAGAAGATGGACTGTCATGACCCAACCATGCCTCGGTGGCCCCGTTCAACTCATGGCATCCCGCACTGTGGAACTGGTTTGAATTTTTTTGCCAGGGCTGATTTTGGTTTCTAGTCTGGCCCTGAAGGTCCACTATGTACCCTCAGAGGGCTTTGGGACAACAGGTAGGAAGCAAATGAGGCCAATTTGGGTGATGTGACTGACCAGGGCAACAATAAGAGAACTATGCTTATGCACCTATAGAAATTAAAAGAGGACCTTATGGGTCCATACAGATTGAAATACTCAAACAATGTCAGATCTCTGTGTGCCAAAAAGTTTCAATCACTATATTTACAAATTGAATATTGTCTAGTTGTCAAGGGGTCATCAGATTTCTTTGAGTTCTAATTTCAATTGACGTACATTATTGGATGCTTAAGCTCTTTGCAGAAGAATCTTTCTTATCCTTTGGTCTTTCCTTTTTCACCAGGTGTGGCAGTGCGGAGGGAGCATGGAAGTCCTCCCTTGTTCTAGAGTCGCCCACATTGAACGTACCAAGAAGCCCTACAACAATGATATTGACTACTATGCAAAACGCAATGCCCTGAGAGCGGCTGAGGTGTGGATGGACGATTACAAATCCCACGTTTACATGGCATGGAATATTCCAATGATGGTAAGTGTGGGAGGTGGGATTTTGCTTCCTACCAAATTTGGTATCCACCTTTTCTCCCATAGGAAGGTTGTTTCTCATAAATGGTTACAAAATAACAAATTAATAAGTGTGGTACCACAATATCATAGTAAGAATATCGCTTCACGTAAATACGGTGTGTTAAATATTGTTTACAAAAATATCACCCCATTTGAGTTAATAAAGAACATTTATGGACAATTCTTGTAAACAATATTAAGGGCATAATATTTATGTCTGACAACATTCTAACTATTATATTCCAGCATACAATCACAAACAAATGTGTGAGCATAAGCATGTTAGAAGATAGGCATTTAAATATTCTAACACATATACTAGATAGCATAGTTTTTCATTAGAAATGTGTTGTTTGCTTTCCTTCATTTGAAACCTGAAAATTTTGTGAAGTTAGTTTCAAACATTTTTGCACCTACTTCTTTAAAAGATAAATATTTGCACTTCAAACTGATGTTTGCACCATTGTAAAATTGATTTTGTAGCAATTAGAAAAACAACCCAAATTATTAGGTGTATTGTTGTTTTAGAAAGTTTGTGAAGGTGTATTATTGTTGTTTTAGAAAGTTTGTGAAAAACGTTTCAACAAGACACAAACGGAAAAACCTCAATCATCACTGTAAATATCTTGGTGTTTTAGAAAAATTGTTATATCTTGTGAAGTAATACCCACACCAAAGACAGGAAGAAAATACTTTGCAAAAAGGCAGCAAATTCTGATTTTTGTACTTTTTTCTCTGCAACATTTGTTCAGTATAAAATCTGCAGTTGTGTAAAGTTATTAACTTCAGGAATTGTAGGAAGGGAAAGTTAGATCAGATCTTTTCTTTCAGTATTAAAAACTTGGCATTGATTCAGTGTTTCTCAGTCTGCTCATGGGGTTCAAATTAGGGTTGAGCTGGATCTTTAAATGAGGAACACTTCTTTCCTACCCCTTAAGGGGACCTATGGAGGTGAAGATCATGAAGCCTCTTCCTAGCAGGGAACGGATCAGTCTTTGGGCCTGTGGAGAGTTTATCTGCTGCTTCTTAGGGCCTGATTACGAGTGTTTGCTGTGTCTTGCGGACTTTTTTTTTTGACGGTCCCACTGTGGTGCCTTTGAAAATGGGCACTGCAATGGGAATGCCAAAAACAGTTCCTGCACGGCATGGACTGTAAAGTCCATGCTGTGCAGGAACTGGGGTGCATGCACACAGGGGGCACATGTTGTGCCCCTCTGCATGTACCCCATGGCCCAGAGGCCCATTGTTTCCTCTGCATCACGGTTTTTATCAAGGAGGAACCGCCATGAAAACCGTGGCGGAGAGGAAACTTGTAATATGCTTGGCGGGACCGCGGCAGTCCCGCCAAGCATACTGCTGCCTCTACACCGCCCCACCACTGCCAGGAAATGGTGGTTCCCTGGCGGCTGCGGCGGGGCAAAGGCAGTCTGACCGCCCTAAGTGGCGGTCCGTGGACTCATATTTGAGCCCTTAGCTCAAACAGTGATAGAGCCATGGGAGCCGGACTCTAAGACCACAGGAACATGAGTTTGAATCCTAGATCAGAGATCAATTCTCAGTTGGATCCAGAACACGGCCTTGTGCAGTTTCCCATCTTAGGAATCCCCTGTGGGAATGAGAGATCATAGTGAGGTTGCCAATATTGACCTATTGTGAAAACATCAGAAATAATCCTCCAATAGAGCTCCAATTGGCCAATCAGAATTCTGACAGCATAGTGACTTGTGATTCATTTCAAGGCATCAGAAAGTGAGAATTCCAGGTGGAGCAATCAAAATTAAATGTGACCAATTGGAATTGAAAGCATTAAATAGAAATGATAGCCAGTGTTCTATTGATCCTCCAACGGGTGTCAACTTGTATCAATGAAATATAAATGATACTCAATTTTATGTTTTCACTTACAGTGAGAGATTTAACTTTAGCTGTCAATTCTGGATTTTATGAATCCACTAGTGTGATCCCAATTCAGACCTATATGTGTGTCATGGTCAAACCTTTGCATTAAACGCCCTTTCATGTACTTTTGTCAAAAACTAAAAGTCCAAAGAGAGGAAAGAAACTCCAGAAATAAAGAAAAGTCACACTATAAACCCTAGAATTCTGCAAATGAAAAAGTACTATTTCACTCATTTTCTTGTGCAGCACCAAAATGATGGAACAACATTACCGCTGAGGTCGGGGGAAAACCCCTGGTACTCTAACTTCACAAAAAGATGAAGCAATAAGTACTAAATTGAGATTTTGGGCCTTTGCAATTGTTTTAAATGAAAAGGCAAAGGCAGGCCTGGGGCCAAGTGCGAAGGCTGAAATATAAGCCAAGGCTCAGATATGATCAATGAAATCCACATATACTTCTTCATCGGTTTTGAGATTATCTTGAGTAATCACACCATCGTTACTTCATAATGAGACATATAATGTCTGTCTCCTACATGCCCCTGGAGTCCCAGGGCACACCTATATCTATTTTGAATACAATATGCACCCCCAAAGATTGCTGTATTCCCCATCCTCTCTGAGATGCTTCATGATCGCGCTCCTGCTCATGAGGAACTTGTTAAGCTTTGATGTACTGACTCCCGCCTGTAAAGAGGTTGATGGCGACTTGTCTCAGCCTGTTTGGGAGTAGCTCCAATCTATAGGGAACTTGACCTAGTATGTGAGGAACTCTGAACTGTCTGTAAGGAACTTGTCTAGGATTCTTAAGTTTCTTCACTGGTCTTTATTGAATTTTATCTTGTCTGGGAGGAATTTTCTTTAGCTTTTAAGGAATCTGACCTTGAGGAATTTACTAAAGCCTTTAGAGAACTTGCCCCAGCTTCAAAGAGCTAGGTGGTACTAGGCCTGCAAGACACTAAAAAGCACTCATTCTTACAGGAACGAACCCAGCCAATAGCCAGTATGAAATGTGTTGCACCTGTAAGGGACATACCCCAGCCTCTACAAATCCTGCCTGTCATTGAAAGATCTTGCCCTGGTCTGTCAGAAACTTAGTCTAGATAGTACAGACCTGACCCGGCCATTAAAGAACTTCCCCCCAGCCTCCAATGAACCTATCTCAATCTGACAGGACCTTAACAGGGCTGGAAAATTGAGTTGGCTCCTAGTCCCCGTGCCTTCTTTCCCTTCTCCTATAAGGGGAGGTCTACATCCTCCACCCTGGGTTGGGGGCTAGAAGTGTCTGGACCTCTCCCTGCAACAACTCTGTACAGAGAGAGCGAGCCCCCATCACGCTCCACGTTAATGCTGCACTTTGTGGTCTCAATAAATTGAGCTCCACACTGAGCTGACACGGTGCATTCAAATCATGGTTTTGACAGAAAAGTACCATTTGTCTTAATGTGCGAGAGATTACCATTGAATGCCGCTTACTGTATCGAACAACACGAAAGGAGCCTGTAAAAGACGTCAGATGGAAGAATGAGCGGTCCGTTGAGTGCAATAAACATGGCCGCCGCAGGACGCGCTGAGGCAACAACAGTCAAAGAGGCTAAAGTCTTTACGTATGCAGCTCTCGCCACTACTGTACTGCTGGAGTACACATACACACCCTGCCTCTACCCTTAGCATGATGTAGGAGTACATACACATCCCATGCTCCCGCCACTACTGCACTGCTGGAGTGCACAAACACACCGAGCCGCCACTCATACTGTACAGCTAGAGCAGTGCATACACACCCTGTCTCTACTCCGAGCGTACAGCTGAAATACTTATACATGCTCCACTCCTAGTGTAGTGTCAAAGTACTTACATACACTCTGCCTCCACTCCTTGTCGACATCTGAAGTAAATACACACACCTGGCCTCTTCTGCTACTAGTGTACAACTGGAGTATGTACACATGCCCCACCCCTAGTTTTGATTCAGAGTACATGCACACAGCCTGACTTTAGTCCTTTACACCTCCCGGTCCCCGGCAGTGAGTGGGTAGGTCTGCTGGTTGGATTGCGACGAAGCAAACAACGCAAGGGAATTCCATGTGTCTTACCTGCCGGGTGTCGATGCTGTAAATTGCCAACCCAAATAGGGTTGGTCATGGTTTTACAGGTACTACACTGTGAGTTTGTTTAGGTTGGTTCATCAGGGTTAATTCACCAGACAACCACCCTTGTGTAGATAGAAGCTTTTACATTGGTCCTGATGAATCGCCGCTAGATCATATGACTGATAGGCGAGAAACATGTTGACCATCTAACAAAGCGCCGAGTCTAAGACATTACCTCAGAAGTGCGCCTCCCTGTTTTTAATCATATTGGAAGGCCTATTGATTAAAATTGTTCTCTTGGGTACTTCCATTTCCTGTTTTACTTCCTTTACATTCACTAACCTCACTCACTCCATCTACACCTTTAGGGCCCCTCACCCCCACGGCACCATACTGCTATTTGGAATAAAAGATCTCCGCCAAAGAGCCCCTCATAGGGTGCCCGTCAGGTATTGCAGCGTCGACCTGACGCGGAGCATGCCCTATGATGAAGCATGACACCCAGCCGGGTGTGTGAGGGCCCTAATTCCAACAGGAGGAACCCCCTGTTCCCTCTGTAACTCATGACCAAAAAGCCCCCTGCCTCCCTACAAACAGTTAGGAACTGCATACCCTTTGTATTGATTTTACTTCTACAGTGCAGTTGGAGTACTTACACACACCTTGCCTCTGCTGCTAGTGTGCAGCTGGTGTCGTGTGTGGCAGGGCTTTTCCATATATTACATACATGTTACATACAAGCCAGAGCTTATTAGATGTAAACATGGAAACACTAACTCTTTTAGAGTATGTGTGAGAGAGGCTACGGCATCCAAAATTAATATTCTCAATTAAATACTATTATGTGTGTGTGCAAGATTGCCATATGAATATTAACCTTATTGTCAGAGCCATTTGTGCCAACAAAACACAGTGGTGAGATGAGTGGACTTACAAGGAGCAGCCCCACCTTACTCCATGGAGAATCCCTGAAGGGAAAGTATATATATATATATAGATCTCTCTATATATACATACAGAGAGAGAGAGATAGATATATATAGAGATAGATAAATATATATATATATATATATATTTATCTAAGTTAAGATTTGGCAAGGGTGCCATTCAGACTATGATTGCTGAGAGGGTATTTGCCAGGGAGCCGTTACCCGACTGAAGGCCGACAGCTCTCTAAGGTACGCAAGGATGGAAACATGACTTGGCACACATATATTCGAGAGATTACTAACTGCTGTGATAAGTTAAAAATTATTAGATAGCAATATATATTTATAGGAGTCAGGTAAGAACTAGACGAATCTATTAGAGGAAGTAGAGTTTATGAAATAAAATGCTTTTTGTATTTTTAAAGTTTATTTGGTTTTATATTATGACTGCTGAGATTATTATGATATTACCATCATTCTAGTGCACAAGTTTTACGAGCTAATTGTTCATAATAAATAAGTTTGTGTTGCAAAATATCAACTTCTGCGTGTGTTAGTGTTTCCAGGGGACAGGGAGTGGGTCTTCAAACACATATATATATATATCTGTATATGCATTCTTCCTGCTAATAGTCCCTTTGAAAGGGTGGGGAATTTATGTCCCTATGCCTACAATAAATCTTGTTACTGGTAAGTTTTCACATAAGGATTGGTAGCAGTTGGCTTGGATTACTGTCAGAAGTGATTCAGGAGTCCCAGGGAATGCAGGGGTCACGGTGCACCAGCTATGGGCATTGTGGCTTTTTATGTCTAATGTCCATGGGTCTGCAATACTAATAGACTCAGAACTGAGCACCAACTACACCCCATTAGCACGGGATCCGCAGGATAGCGAAGCAGAGGGACACAAGTCTTACTCAAGGAGGTGGTGTGGTGTTAGAAACGTAGGGCTCAGCTTAATGGCAATAGAGCACAATAAATCAATGTCCAATCAGTGCTTTATCCTTAAAAAGAGAAAGTACTTTATTCTAGGTAGGATAAGAAACTACACCAATAACTGGAATCAGGAATCTTCTCAATATCCCGCGGCAACCAAAGTCTGTGGCTAACAAAAGCTGTGGTTCCCAATGGTCTTCTGGAATCCCCCGACTCTGGTGACCAGGTTCTGCCTCCCACGGCCTCTTTGTTCTTGTTAAATAGGCTGCACGACCAACTCTCGCATCTGTTGTAGTACTCCACACTGTTAGAACTTTCCCTGACAAGATGCGTTTTATCTGTAAACATTCATAGTTCTCATCAAGTGTTTGGACCATGATTCGGTGCCTCATCCTTTGATACCAGGCCACCATGCCAGATGCACCCACAGGTTTCAGCTAGGGTTGTGCGTGGTGGTCCGCGCTGGATGTAGGAAGTGAGTGCAGCCCTTGGAGGTTCTGGATAAATGTTGGCTTGGGTCGTTTTACTCCCTACGATTCCAGATGGGACAATCTTTGGTATGTGGCCTCTGCGGAGGTCTTGCAGACTCAATAACCTGCCACCTAGAGGATCAAAGAGCTCGTACTAAGAAGTCAGGGTCCAAGCCAGGTTTGAGTGAGAAGATCCTCAGGTACAAAAGGGGGTGATCCAAGGTCACAACAAGAACTCTGCCATGTTGTTATGTTACATAGCTGCTGGAGCAATGCAATTACGAGAACTGCAATTTATTCTTTGCTGGCCTCTTGCGACAAGAAACCTCAATTCTGGGCCAAGTATCCTCAACAATATCTCCTTCCATCAACCTTTCTCCCTAGTTTTCTAGCAGGACTGTGGCAGGACTTTTATATCTGTCCTTCTCAGAGAAGGGGGAAAGCTGCCTAACACACCAACCAAGGAACTCAGAAACCGCCCCCACTCCAATGCTGAAGACCTCCTGGCACTGATCAGTGCGACATCCCTGCAGCACGGATCTGGGATGCCATCCTGTATCAATACTGGGGTAGCACACTAAAAGGTGGACCCTAGAGCCCTTTCTGTTGTAGGCTACTTCTGGTTACAGCGGACTGGGTTGTACTTCGCCCTATCTACTCCACTACTTGCCTTTGTTTAGCAGATTTAGCCGGGGAGATCTTGGTGTTACCTGACAAGGGCTAGTGAGACAAGTGGCACAAATGGAGCAGAGTTTCACTCGCCTGGCTAAAGGTCTGAGACTACGCACACCTGTGGGGAAGAGTGGAGTAGGAAGTGAGCAGAGACTCTTCATGCCTTTCAAATGGTCTTCTGTCTCCCTTCTTCCTTTCACAGGAGCCTGGTCCATTTCAGAGGGCTCTCAGGAGAATATGTACCTTTTTTTAGCATGTGTTTACAACGCATGCCATAACAACGCGGTCGTTACAACGACCGCGTTGTTATTTCGCATACCGTTACAACGCAAGTCGGAACAACGACTTGCTGTAGGGGGCGCTGGATGTTGGAATAGTATAATTTACTATTCCAACTCCAGTCTGTGCGGTCACTAGGGAAGGTGTTGGATTTTAAATTCAACACCTTCTGCCCCCTAACGCAAGTCGTTTTTCCGACTTGCGTTGTAACGGTATGCGAAATAACAACGCGGTCGTTGTAACGACCGCGTTGTTATGGCATGCGTTGTTCCGCATGCGAAATAAACGCTGTTCACCCTCTCAGAAACGTTCTAATGGCTTCCTACAATTAATATGTCTGTCTGGCAGGCTCTGTCTATCTTCGATTTGGTGAACATTAGAGATCCAAACACTCCTTTGTTCCTGCAGTCACACACAGCCAACCACTCAATGTTCATCCTGCCACACAGTCATAGAGCATGCATACAATGCTG
Organism: Calotriton arnoldi; assembly: GCA_963921515.1. Classification (NCBI taxonomy): domain Eukaryota; kingdom Metazoa; phylum Chordata; class Amphibia; order Caudata; family Salamandridae; genus Calotriton; species Calotriton arnoldi. The sequence goes on along the minus strand of CAWUFW010000210.1, from coordinate 2,466,422 downwards.
TGCCCATCCCTCACATAGAGTGAAGGACCCTTGGAAAAGTGCCTGACAGAACCCTTTGTGACAGCGAGGGCAATATTGTATTCTACCCACGTGGCTTACAGGAGAAAGGCCTGTTCCTACATCTGTAATCAGTGGCTGACACCACTGCATTTATTTCTCACCCTGGTCAGTGGACAGCAGTCACTCTAAACAAAAGAGGAGTTAACTTGGTGTGCCCTTCCAGACCACAGAGAAGGGCGGCTCCTCCACTAGGGCGGAGGAGCATCGTCCCACTGCTTTCTCAAAGTGCGAGAAGCAGAAACATAAAATGGTAATAACTTTTAGTTATTACCATTTTATGTTTGGTTGCAGGCGGGTGGGCAGGCTGCTCTGAGAGCAGGGCAGGGGAGGAGTGGTGTGCTTGCCCGATCCAGAGTGCGCAAAGACTGTTTGGTCGGCCCCCTGGGGCCGCCCAAACCAGTCATGCGCACTTTGCCCTTCTCCATGCAAGCTGCAATGCAGCCTACATGGAGAAAATGGCCTCCCCATAAGCCCCAGGCAGGGCGGCGTCCCGACCAATCACACCGCTGCTTACAGCGTTGTGATTGGCTGAGGAGAGGGAGGGAGCCTGGCTGCCTGCTTCTGCTTCCTGTTCCTAGAGAGCAGGAGAGCAGAGGAAGAGGCAGAACCCGGCCGGTGGAAAGGTAAGTTTAATTATATATTTAAAAAATATTAAATTAAACTTTTCAGCCCCGCGCGACCTCCCCGAGCGATACCCATGAGTCATGCCGGCTGCGACTGCCACAGAGCCCTGCTCTAGGTCACAATCCAAGCCATAGGCTGCAGCATACAAGCAGGGGATTCTTGTATGTGCTGAGGTGAAACATGAACAAGAAGGTACCACAGAGGTGCATGGATAACTGAGCTATAGAGGGGACACTGCTGTCCCAACATTTTCTTGACTCCTTTCTGGTTCAGGGCGTTCTTTGGACTGTGCGGCAATGACTTGTATTTTGTAAAACTTAGGGGCATATGTACAAGGATGTGGCGGAGTGAGTCGTTAGCCGTCATGGCTTAACGCCTCACTCCGCCACTTCAGAAACGCAAGGCTGCACCATATTTACAAGGATATGGTGCAGCCTTGCATTTCCCTCTGCCCTGGCACTACACTTAGCAGTGTAGCACCAATGCAGGCACCCTTGCAACGATAGTGCAAGGGCGTCTGCGTGCAGGGGAGGATTGTTTATGTGTAGGAAGGTGACCCTTCCTGCACATAAACAATCCTGAAATGCCATTTTGTCACTTCTATGTGTGCTGCTTAATGCAGCACACATGAAAGTTACAAAGGAAGGGTCACCTTCCTACACATAAACAATCCAAGGCGTTTTGTTTATTCAATGTGTGCTGCACAAGGCAGCACACATGGAAAAAGCAAAAACAAGGAGAAATAAAGCATTTCTCCTCGTTTCGCCAACTTAAGACCAGGTTGTTCCTGCTCTTATTTTTGGCGCTGCCTCCTATTTACGCTGCCCTTGTAACTAGGGGCAGCGTCAAAAACAATAGGTGTTGCGGTAGAATCCCCACCGCAGCACCCACTGCACACCCCTTTCACGCTAAGCATAGCGTGAAAGGGTGCCTTATTTACAAGGCAGCATTGAGCCACGTTAAGTGGCTTAACCCTGCCTTGTAAATAAGGTGAAGCCTCGATAGGGGCTTGTACATATGCCCCTTAGTTTATTCAACTAGATCAGGGTTTCCAAAACAAGTCCTGGAGGGCCAGATCCATGCCAGATTTTAGGCATATCCCCATTTAGATAAATGTAGTTATCTTACAAATGTGGCATGGATCAGGCCCTCCAGGACCAACTTTGGAGAACCCTGAACTAGATTATTCTTTGCCTGGAGGATGAGAGTGAGCCTGTTGCTCGGACACATCTAGTGAAATGTAGCTATTTGACTGGCAATAAATAGCAGCTTTTTCCTTGAATTGCAATGGTTTCCAGAATCAAATGTTCCCAAAAAGTACAAGAGCTCGAGGCTTATCAAAGGTCTTGCACAAATCTGTGAGGATTCCTTCAGGGCCAGCAGCCCTGCTGTTCAGAAGTAGCAATATTTTGGGCTGCAAAATCTTTTTCAAGTGCTGCGGCTTGGTGTTTCTTTTAAGAAGCTCTGGTTATACATACTGCATAGCCCTTAAAAACCATGTGAGATCAGCATAACAAGAGGCTTTGATTGTGCTCCATCAGTCTCAATTAAAAGGCTGTTTGAGTGATCTGTTAAAGCCTTTTCCCATTAAGTATTGGTCCCCAAGATAGAACTTAGCAAGTTACAGTCTCACTACTCACCTACTATTTATCCAAGACGTTAAGTAGCATGCCACTACGACTAAACATGGAAAGAGACGCTGGGGAAGACACCTCTTGGAAGTAAAGTCGGTTGTATGCTTTCCTGGTTATTTTGTTTTACCTGATGGATTGTCTGGCCATTCTTGGCAAGCTCAATGACAATCTTTGCAACAAGCATTACTGTTGTCCCTGGAGCCATAGGAGGCAGTAACTACTACAAGCTCACTGAACTGCTAAGTAGCACCGCATTAGCACTTTGAGTTTCATGAGCAGCGAGAATGAGCTGTCAAAGCTTACGCGGAAAGTGATGGTCCAAGTCCAAGAAAGTTAATGTGTCTTCTGGCTTTCCATCAGAGGCAACTCTGTTGCATCCTCTGTTGAATTTCCTTCTGACAGTTTGCAGTTTCCTGTTGTCCCCCAGATTCTGCTTTGCTCTTAAAGTAAATCTGTGTCATCTGCAGACTCACGAGAACCCATGCGCCCATCCTATGAGTTACTAGAGTGTAAGCTCTTCCCTGGAACTTTCAAAGAAGCAGAACACATATATTTACTAACACCAACTGCATCCCATGCCACACAACAGGACCTGCCCCCTCGTACAAGCTTAGGTGTGTTACGTAGACATTGTGTTGTATTGCACACTGCTTGTGCAAGAGTCTGTGCTTTTCTAGATTCAAAGGTATGTCCAACCCAGTAAAAGATCCCTTTAGTCGCTGTACCATGACTGGTGCTACAGAGTAAGCGTGGTAACTGGAATGCTGACCTTTGCTTGGCCAATCAGATTGCTTACAATGCTGACCGTAGAGTAGCCAGCCAGTAAATAACAGCACAATAGGTTTTTCAGTGCAACTAAACATCAACAAATATAGGGTCAATCCAGAACCTTATTATTGGTGATGAGTGATGATGCAAGATTGGCAAGTGAACTACTGTTTTTTGCTTGTAGGGGTGTATTGGGGGCATAGATACTAATAGCCTTATCGCCCACATGCAGCAAGGCATTAATAGCTGTTAACAGCCCTCGCTCTCAGCAGGAATATCCTGCGCATATATGGAATCCGTTCTACACTGTCTATCAGGCAGAGTTCACTGCTGTCCCTTAGAACCTGAAAGCCAAGGCGCTCACTGTTCATTAGAAATATAATGTCAATGCAATGTCTCTGCTTCATTATTTAATGCCTCAACGTCTCTGGGTTTCTCTCCTTCTTACAGAACCCAGGAGTAGACTTTGGCGATGTCTCGGAGAGGATCGCCCTTCGCCAACGATTGGCATGCCGAAGTTTTAAGTGGTACTTGGATAATGTGTATCCGGAAATGAGAGTGTACAACACTACGGTCACTTACGGAGAGGTAAGCAGCCCAGACACTCAGTGCCATGGCACTGGAATATGTAACACGGCTAGTCTACCCCATCGCTGCTCGTGAACTCAATGCAAGACCATCTGGTAGCTCGCGCATGGCTATGTTTCAATACCGCTTTTAATCAATGCTGTCAGACATCACAATTGAGAAGAATAACCCTCTTTGAGAGGGCTTCAGAATAGATGGGCTTCTGTGAGTGCTTGAGTGCACGTGGCAGGATTCCATTTAGCTGTAGACACTGAGTGTAACAAATGGGTTACGGTGAGTAATGGTTCAACTGTGCAAAGTGATGGTTCCTTGGCATGGATTTAGAAAGACCTCATTTCTAAGCTAGTCTTTCTTCGCTCGCATAGAGATGTGATTAGACACTATTCCTTCCCGATAGCTTATATGATGGTCAAACCCAAGGGATTCCAGGGTTGTTCTACAGGGGGCAGTGCTCATGATGTCATAAAAAAGCATGAATAATGAATTCATAGAATTAAAGTGATAGCAGCACGTGCCATCTGATACAAAGGAAATACCACCAGCAATTAGCGTCTCACACGTATCATGATTATGACTCAAATATTGTGTTTTAATATTTGATGGGAGAAAAACAGTTTTGGTCCAAGTATCAGCTTCTAATTTCCTGCGAACATCATAATTCTGTCTTCAAATAGGAGTTTTTATTGTTGACCCACAAACTAATTTTTAGCTGTTTACATTCTTTGAAATGCACACATTTTCCCCTCTGAGACCACCTTTCAATTTCTGATAAATGAGCACACATGTCCTTAAATACCAGCTGTCATTTTCCAAAAATATGCAACTGTTATATTCAGGTAGCAGCCTTTTATTTTTGGTAAATGAACACATTTTCCCTCAACATAAACTTGTAATTTTATAATCTCATCCCTAACATAGACATTCAACTTTCTCATTTTTGAGAATGCTCTCTTTGTCTCCTCAAATACCAACTTTTTGTTTTTAGTACTTGTTTGATAAACAACATGTGAAAATATATATTTCGACTGCAAAAAATGTAATTTAAATGTTATTTTGAATGACAATAAAACATTAAAAGGATGAAATCCTTCAAAAGCTGTACACAGCCTACCTGTTAAATAAAAAAGAATAAAAAGTGAACCAGCTGTCATAAATTTTGAGGAGCAAATTTTTTACATAAAATTGTTCCATGTAGCACTGAAAACCAGTTCAGTAAAACCATTTAAATCTATTTGTTTTCAGTTGCAAACAAAACAAGCATTTGCAATGCAATAGGTCTCGCATTTGCGAGAGTTTGAGCTATTGGGATTGTAAATGACAATGCCTTTTATTTATGTGTTTTGAAATACTGCAAGCGGTGTGTAAACGCACACTTTGTACTTATATTCCTAGCTTACCAGAGCAAGGCTGCCAGTAAAAGAGGTGTAGTTACTGCCTGCCTTGCTTTTCGTAAGCAACGACTATAAGTACAAAGTGATTGTGTTTACGCACCACTTGAAGGTTTTCAAAACAAATAAATATAAGGCATTATCATTTACAATGGTAATTGTTTATGCACCTCAATTTTCATGTGTTTCTCTCTACTAAAGAAGGACAACAATCCTGAAACATGTCTAGAGATATACAGCACTGCCTGCACCAAAAAAACTAAAGGCTGCCACTGAAGTTAAGTGTTATCATGCACTGCATTTACCATAGTGCACTGGGGCGAACTGAGCAATGGCTGCACCACAAATGGTGAATACTAAAGACTTTCAACTGAGTGTAATCATGCACTGCCTTTAGCACAATGCATCTGGGCTAATTGTGTGCTAACATGGTAGGCAGCGTGTCTCGTCCTTTTGTGATTGGCTCAATGCACCATGTTCAGAGCACATCTCTAAACATCACACACCTCACTAAACCTCTTACATAGGCCTAATAATGATGAACATATTATCAGCCATGGACCATGAAAGGATGCTCTGGAACATGATGTGAACCAGAGGGTCTGGCCTTGTCAGGGGAATGGAACATTATTTCAGTTCAACATCAACATTATGTGGACTCGTCCATGTTAATCCTCCCTCCTGATACTGTTGTGATGTGCCCCTGAGAGAAGGGCTTGCCATCTATACAGAAGCACACAAGGGCTGCAGCCTGAAGTATAAACCTCTGGTAACAGGGGTAAATAAATCTAAGTACATGAAAGAAACAACCACTGGAAAAGGCAATTGGTCTGTCATCAGCTGTCAGCCCAGCACTTGTTTTGTTTCAGCATGCCATCATGCCCTCGACTATAAGTATATATACTTATAGCCTTACTTATAGCTTATTACCTTTGGGGTGTTAATGTTACTCCGAGCCCATATGCTCCAGTATGGGTACATACATAATTAAAAAATAAACAAATATATATATACACATACACACACATCCAAAAACAATAAAAGTGTGTTTTGTCTCAAAAAGCACAGTCTGTCATTGTAGCCTCCAGCATAAAGGGAGCTACTTTGTGTCTAGATGTGTTTCTTGTGAGAAAAAAAAACACTGTCACTATAGTGAAGTGTCAGCCAATGGCTGAAGTGGTCTGAACTACTGCCCAATGCTGTAAGCTGTAGTGGGCAGAAGAAAAACTTGACTGACACAACAAAAGACCAATGGATGAAGAGGACTGGCTAAAGGCCCTTCCAAGTAAGTATAATATAGATAACAGTTTAGTGAAATAAAAAGGTCTGGGCTAATGCCACACCTATATAAAGCTTGTGGAAAAATGATTTTCGAAAGCTAGCCTAAGGATACTGTTACTTCTGATTGAAAGAACAGTCGTGTTTCCTAAGATCGTAATTTGTCCATATTTCATGTGCCTTTAATTTTTGTACAAATAAAATACATACAATAGTCCCTTACCATGTGGAAGTGTAATCTAGAAAGGCTGGCTGGGACTATTAAGGTTCCACACAGTCAGACTTCCACTGGGGTGTTTGCACATAAACTGTCTTCCTTCATGGTTCCGGCCCACAGAGTGACACAGAGTTAGATTGCCACTGGCAGAGAGGAACTAAAAAGTGAAAGAATTCTCTTTGGATGACCCTCTCCTTGTCAGGGTGTGGTGCATTCTGTTTGCCAGGGTAACGTTTTTGAATGCCCTGAGGTCGCTGTACTTCATCAGTGGAAGATTCACTAATGCACACCTCCTGGCCTCAGCTCCTGATTTAGGGGAGTTTCTATGCACTATATGGCAGAAACATCCTTTGTAAAAGTGCGTATATATATGGATTTATATATAGCCATAAGGCAGTGAAATAGTTTACAGCGAAGCCAATGAATAGGATAAAGTTGCCTTTGGGGTCTGAATGTTACTCGGAGTCCATAGCTTCTTCTGTGGGTACTTGTTCATGTAGTGGCACAAGTAGTAGGACACGCTACTCTACATGTGTAATAGCACTTTGCGTGACGTGTACCATGCTTGCTGGTGTACATCATACGCAAACACGCCCCTTCACCTGCACAGGTGCTCACCGCACCCGTCTGATAAGAGTCACTCAGTGGTTGTTTCCTTCTGATGGCTCGGGGGTAGTGGGAGGGGTTGGTAATGGGGCACAGACAGTGGCTAATTTGTAATTTTAAAAAAGTGCCAGGGCTCGCGTCAGGAGTACACTGCAGCTTGCAGAACACATTGCCTCTGCTATGCTGTCAATGATAGTAACAACAGAACTACTAACCATCACACTGCTACAGGTGTGACAATTCGGACTATTTCAGGCCCCCACAGCCATTAGAATGGTCTGGGCGGCAGGTAATAGTCATGTTTAATGTACATAGAATTAATAATTACCTGTTGTTGTGTTCATTTCTAAATCAACTAAACAGTGCCACTTTGCGGTAGATTGTCACTAGCGCCGGTGTTGAAAACTAACTGCTGGAGCCAGCACCGGAAACAACTGGCTCAACTTTAGCACTGGCCACAGACTACATAGGAGCATAGTCAATGGAAAGGTAATTTTATCCTAGCCCTATGTGTGGCCTCTCTTCCATTCTCATCCTCTGGAGTAATACCACATTATAGAGAATCGATAGAGAGGAGCAGATAGGGAAGCCCTAGGGGCTACGACGACTATTCACCTGCTTAATGGCTGCTCCATGCCGCGGCTGCCATTAGTAGGTCCTGGGAGGGAGAGGGCTGCAGGGCACGGGCGGAGGTGAGTAGGAGGGGTGCAGGAAAGGTGAGTGGTGCGATGAGCAGGTAACAAGCTGTGAGGAGGAGGCAACAGCGACAACGGTAGAAACGTAACAGATTCAGAGATGCAGCAAATGGAAAATGAGAGACTGTGGCGAAATAGGTCAAGACAGATAAAGAAAAGTGGCAAAGTGAACAGGACAAAAGAGAGAAAGGCAAAAGAGAAACACAGCAACAGTGGCAGTTATCAGAAGTAGATAAAACAGTGGCAAAATAGAAAAACTGTGGCACAGAAAACAGGGCAGAAATTCATGTCTGGTGTTTGCACAAAAAACAAAATCTTGGCATAGTCGTTACGGAAACTTTGACCGAAACAAATATTTTGCTGGCAGGTTAATAAAACCCACTATAAGTTTTGGTGTTTAGATAGACAACAGTGTGTAAAATCAGGGGCTGACTCCTATATGCCTCAGCGCTTTCACTGGTGGGACTTCCTACAGTTGGGGGAGGAAACCTTACTGCCCAGCAGCTGGCCGTAGCTTCGCAGACCTGATGAGCAAGGAGGGGGTGATAGGGAAACAGAGAGCAGGCAGCAAAAGTCTGGGGAGGAAAGAAAAGAAGCCAAAAATATTTAAATATAAAAATACATTTTGTCGGCCGGCCGGGAGCACTGTCTCCTATGCGGCGCTGAGGATACCTTACTGTTCAGCAGCTGACGCTGGTATATTCCCCATAGGGTACTGGTACATGAATAACACACGGGCACTTCGCAGACTTAATGAGCGAGGAGGAGGTGTAAGGGAGGAGGGGGTGTGCGAGGGAAACAGAGAGCAGGCAGCGAAAGTCTGGGGAGGAAGGAAAAGAAGCCAAATAAATAACGAAATAAATAATAGGAAAAATACCTTCTGTCGGTGGGCTGCGAGCATTGTAAACAAGCAATCACAGACAAGCATTGGCCGTGCGAGACGCGCTCTGTGGTGGGGGAGGAGCGGGAGAGCAAGTGACGCGCGGCCGTGGAAGCGACACGGCCGCGCGGCCCCGAGAAGCGCTCTGTGGTGGGGGAGGGGAGGAGCAAGTGACATCAAAGGCAGATGGCCTGGAGCATGCGAGGAATGCGCGTTACTGCGCGCGTTCTCGCATGCTCTAGGCCAGCCAAAAGTTGTGGTCGCATTTCTGCAAGCCCACACTACAAAATGTCTCGCCCAGAGCCAGCGCTGAAGCGCTGGCTTTCAGGGCGAGACCTAAAAACCTGACTGCTTTGAGCGCAGGCTTCTGAACACTAAAATGTTGAGGCTTTTCAAAGAACGTTGCTACAGGCTAGATTTTCAGTGGGTCACCGGCAGGAAAAGTTTAACAACAAACACTGAGGGGCCGATTCCGATCTCGGCCGGTAGGGCTCCGAATCGGATTCGGCTTTACCGGATCGGATTCGGAGCCCTATTTCCCGACCGATTCGTACGTGCGTCCGGGCGAGCGAGTACGATGCGTGCGCTCGCGAAATCTCCGACCGACTCGTTCGCAGGACCCGACCGCTCCGACCGACTCGCACGGGGACGACTCGCACCGCGCTATGGAGACGTTCCCCGGCCGGGTAGGCACGATGCGCATCGCGACCGCTCCGACCGACTCGCGCAGTCCAGCTCCAAGGAGCTGTCGGAGCCGCACTTTGGGGGTCTGTGTCGGACCCCCCTGGAAGCGTAGGCACGCGAGTCGCACAGGGGGAGCCATGGGTCCCCCTACACGTGCATGTACGGTGCGACCCGCATCGACGCGAACACGCTGTAGGGCGCCCTTGTTCGCGTCGCTGCCCATTGAGTCAATGGGAGCCCGTGTACGCGTCGTACGACTGGCTCCCATTGACTTCAATGGGAGTCCGACCGAATCGAGTCCGATACGGTCGCATCGTACTCGTTCGGTCGGACTGCTAGAGTCCGATTCGGTCGGAAATCTCTCCGAGTCCAGCTCGGTCGGAGAGATTTCCGGCCCGAATCGGAATCGGCCCCTGAATGTAAAAACCTCACATTTGAAAATTGATTCTTGGAAATTATAAAATGGACGCTCAAACGTACAGCCAGATCACAGTACACTCGCAAAATCTCTGGAACTATGTAAATAAGAATGTTAATACAATCCAACGAAAACTTCAAGAGTTCGTAGCCCTGAATGTCTTTTGCAATGCAGTCTATACATGTTGGGATGTGTGACCTTAGTACTAAGGGCCAAATGTACGATAGTTCAATTTTGCATTTTCAGAATAGCGAATCCCAAGAAATCGATATTTAGGAATTGCAAAATGGGATGCACAAAAATAGAGATTTCGTAATAGTGATTCCTACAGAGGTCTAATCGCTATTAGGAAATCGCTATTTGGAAATGCTAAACCATCCATTCCTATGGGCCTTAAAGCACTGGCGTAACGAAAATTGAGGGGGCCTCCCTGCACGGTACGTTGAGGGGCCCCCTCCGGGCTCAATCAGGAGCTCTCCGGCCAGAGTGCAGTGCCGAGGGGGCCCCCTGGAGCTTGGGGCCCCCTGCACAGCGGGGGCAGCGGGGGCCTGTGTTACGCCCCTGCCTTAAAGGCCCATAGGTACGAATAGTTTTGCATTTCCAAATTAGCGATTTCCTAATAGGAAATTGCAAATTAGGAAATGCACAACCAAGGGTGCCTAGGGGTCTAAGGTCACCCCCACCCCCCAAAAAGTGGTGCACATGTAAAGCTTGCAAATGCCCTATGGGCATGTGCGCTACATGGCACTTTAAAAAATGCATTTTGGGTGCATTTGTTTAAAATTGCACATGGTTACCATCGACTTGGAGTCAATGGTAATAGCATTTTCTAAATGCCCATTTCGCATGCTTTGTACATGTGCTTAGGAAATTGCAAATAGGAAATCCCCATATACGATTTTCTATTTAGGGACTCACAAAATGTGATTTCTACTGGGTAGAAATCACGTTTTGTAATTCCCTATCTGCCTTTCTTCATAAGGAAAGGCAATTTAGCTTTTCTTAATGGATCGAAATTGGGATTCGGTCCGTGAAGAAATGCTAAATTGTTTCATACATATGGCCCTAAATGTACTACACTATATTAAATTAAATGAACATAACATAACATACATGTAGACACCAATAAACATTCAGAGTTAAATGAACTGAACAAGTTTGAAACAAAAATGGGTGTAAAGATAAATACTGCTAATACATTTTAAGGAATGTGGAGACCGTTCCTAAAAGAGCCTGGTCTTAAAATTCATTTAACATCTCGGCTGCTAACAAATTATTCAAGCTTGGAAGAATGGCTCCCACTTCCAACTTTAATTGGGAGCGTCAAACTTAAATGAGTAAATCAGAAAAGCACTTAAGTTTCACACAAACATCATTTTGTATATCAACATTATTTATTGAGGGCTGAGGGAGATATTGTCAAACATGACAAAGACACTGCACATTTAAGGACTGGAAGCTGAATTGCTTTCCACATTGAGTCAATACACAAGCCCTTTGCTAAAAAAATAACTAAATGTGACATCAATATGAAATCTTCATGCTTATTTCCTTTACTTCACTTTAACTTTGGATTTAATATTTTGCTGGGAAGAGAACGTCTATTTCCACTATCCAAGTCTTCACAACACTACATTGAATGCATTTAGCACCAGATGGACCAATAGGATTTTCTGCTACAACGCACATCACTTCTTAGGAACTTCCAGCTTTGTCAAATTGCATAATTTCCAAACTATCCATCATTTAGGTCATACTGGGAGCTACTCATTTAAAAATACTCTGAGTGGGTTGTAGAGCTTACAATGAAATTTCGTCCTAAACATGAGTCTTTGAAATGTATTTGCTTCTTACTTCTGACAACTTGTGGTCTGTACGGTCTGTATAAGAATGGCCTACACACGCTACAATTCTTTCTGTATGATTTATTGAGTTAGTTCTCTTAGATTTCTTGCACTGATATTGAGGCTCTTCATGCAATGCACAGGTGGGCCTGTCAAGCCTTCAGCTGTGTTGTATCCAGGTGTGATATGCATTCTGTCCACAGTCTTCCTGAGCCTGGTACTTGGCGAATACATTGACTAGCCCTCTGCCGCAAGCATCGTCGTTCTTCAGTGAATCATTAACAACGCCACCGGAGATTATTCTTAGAATTTTAGGCAGATTGGAGTTAATGGGCTCCAGGATCATTGGTGATTACTTTCAATCAAGTCACACAAGTAATTAAAGGTGTGAACGGCTTCTTGTTTGTCTTGTTGTGGTGCTGGCCAGGATAACCAGTGAGGAAGGACTTCATCCACATGTACACATTCAGGCCTAAACTTCATTATCTTCCCAAATGCTGAATTGCATATCTCTGAGGCATTAACATCTTCTTTGGTTTTTGAATTTGGAGCCTGGATAACGCTGACCATTTGTGGAAGGGCCTCTGTGCAGAAAGGCCGGTAGTTTTCACCACCAAACTTGGCCATGACTCCAATGCCACATGCTGATGCTTGCTTGACTTCTGGGCTGCTATCGACCGCAGCATCGGCCTTAAGAAGTATTCTACTTATTTGAAAGAGGCAGGACTGCAGTGCTCTAAAATGTCATCAAATATACACAATGTCTGTCTGGCCAGGGTCTGTGTGAACAAATTAAATTTACCATCAAAGGAAGTAGTTGTTCCAACCATGGGAAAACTTTATCTGTGCTGCTGCTGAACCAGGAGTGTAAAACATCAGAGACCTTGGTGAGGACATACACATCACTACCATCCTCATCTTAAAGAGACTCTTCAACTTGGTCATCATAGTCCTCATCTTGCCTCAGTTCTTGATTTTCGAAGTGCTCCTCCAACTTGACTTTCAAGATTCCACCAAGTTCTTCAAAGTGTTCGTTGATAAGGCACCTAGGTCCCATTACTTAAATGAACTTAGCAAAAGAGCGCAGCACTTCTGAGCGAACGTATGAATCTGGCTCTGTTCCAGTAGCCTTAATAAGAGCATCACACATGAATTGCCACATTTGTGTCAAGTATGCTGGACCATGCACTCTTGCACATTCAAGGAGTGAGGGCATGGACTTTGCAGTAGCAACACGGGCATCATTATTGAAGTAAAAGTTAAGCAGCGGGCACCATCAGCGCCACAACTTGCTCTATATACTCCACAAAACATTCTTTCAGTTCCTTAGCATAAAAACCAACATTTGGCATGCAGTTGCATTTTCTGCAAGGCCTGAAGTTTTGATGCTCTGCTGATCTCCAATGTTTACAAATTCCCAACCATCATCACATGCTCTCCATGTCTTGTATCGAGCAGTGCAATCTCAGGCTTAATAGAGGCAGTCTTCATCAAGGGTGCAAAGGCAACAGGGAGGTGTTGCTGAAAGTCTTTCCCTAGGATCTTTCACATTCTGGGCCACGCATAAATCATGTAGGATATTTGAGGGTTGTCATCTTCCAGATCACATTAGTCTGTTTTAGTCTTGAGCAGCAATTGCATCACGTCAGCGGCATCCTCCATAAACTTCTCATTGCCAGCAGCAAGACCAAAGTGGCAGATACATTCAGTCGTCTTCCCCCTCAAAAGTCTGAGCTCTTTCTGAACAGCTTTTTCAACAATGTTTAAGGGAAGGCATAAACAGGTCATAGTATGGGACAAACGTCTCCTCTGCTGTGTCAGCAACCGAGGCAACTGAAGTAACAACCTGCTGAAGCACTGGCTTGGTGCCTTTTTGTATAAACTCCTGTAACTTAACCACCATGATTGAGTGAAGATGATTTACAAGATTATCGAGATATGGGGCAGGCAGCATCTTTGGACAGTCCCCAGTGAGGCTGATGAGGTCAGCCGCTGCATGTGCCTGAACACGAGGGCTGGCTTGGTCTTCCATAGTCTGCAGAAGGGCAAAACAGTTACCTTTTCATGGAATTTCTTTTGAAAACCTGGTGCAAAGTCACTTGCCATGTTTCCAACTGCATTGCAGGCCTGCATCCCTCTTGGATGAGCACCCTGGAGGAAAAGCAAGTCAAAGTTTACTATCTTGCTGAGAATTCCTTCCATTTGCTGATGACAACCTTCTCCAATGGCTGACAAGGCCATTAAACCAGGATGCCGGTACTGGCAGTCAGGGTTCTGCAGCATCTGCATGATATGTTCTTTAATCATTGGCAAGACTATTCTCCCGCCAAGTAAACATGCCATTCTACCCAATGCACTTTCACCAACAACTGCATTGCTGTCAACATGATCCTCTTCAAGCTCATCAGCACTGGCCCAGTCTTCGTCATCATCTAAATCAACCATCATGGCCAACGTCTGAGGGATGGTCAGTGAAAGAATACTTGTATGCTTCCTCAACATAGCTGCAGCTGTCTCAGAGAATGTCACTATCACTTTAAGTGCCAGATGTCGCTGCATATTACTCAGGTTAGTATCGGCACACAACTTCAGACTCAGCTGCAACGTAGGCTGCAGGTGCAAGTATTTCGGAACTGTATCTGCAATCTCAACCAAGGCTTTCAGTACCAGATCATCATTCTGGTAACAAGTTTCATTGGCAGCCTGTACTATGCCTGGAAGCAGATCTGCAAAGTGTTTGAGAAGAGGTACGTTGTGCTCATTGGCCAGCACAAAAGCAGCTGCCACTCTCACAGCTGATGTCCTGTTCGTTGGACTTTCTTGATCCTGTATACACTGAACCAGCATGCGTTTGATGACGTCCATGTAAAGTTGTCGTTGATTTCCAAATGTGCAGGGAAGTTCTAAATATGATGTGCAATGCAGCCTCTGGTAGTCCCACATTCTGAGAGTTGACTGAAACGAACAGCTCCTCCATGGCTGCCTAGAGGCTGGAGCAGGGGGAAGAGACGGGGCACTTGTTAGATTCCCAAATATCAGTGTTATTTTCATGATCTGCTCTCTGTTACTACTCAGATACTGCTCCATGTGATCATGTGTCAACATCACAGGCCAGGAGCATCCACCTCTTCTCATTATCCCTCATAAATGCACCAGTACCTTGTGGGTTCCATGGCCTGTAGGTTTTGTTGGCCTAAATTAGAAAAGTCTGTGGACCACAGCTTGATTACAAGTGATCTGACAGGTGCACTCAAAAACTACTCAGAGGCTGGCAGCTCAACCCGCTTGAGGAGTAAAAACATTCTGAAGGATTCATTATGCCATGACTAAGACAACTACAATGAGTGGGGTATCCCTCTGTCACAGTTACAGCAGATATCCACACAAGGGACCACCAGAGATAGTCCTTTCTACTGCACAGGAGAAGGCAAAGAGATCATTCTTACCCTCCGTAGTTTTAAACTGCGAAGTGCTGGTAGGCGTACAAAATGCTTCACCTTCTCGGACTGCAAACCTGTATGAGCTCTCTGCCAGACGGACCGCTGCACACACCATCACTGTTGCCTTGAAAAAGCTCCTGGGAATATATTCCTGCATAAAGCATGTGTTGGTTGTCCTTTTTCTACATGAAAGAAATGTTGAATGATGCCTGGAATATTTATTTCAATGTGTGCCTTATCAAGGGTGCCAATTTCCCATAATACATTAAATCCTAAGTGGTTTTTTAAGCTCTAACTATGCTCACCGAAGAGTTTCGACCCAGGCAGTCCCTTAGTCAGGATGATGAAAGACTGAAGATAATCATTTTGAAGCCATATTAAACCAGGGCACAATGTAACACATAGTGTCTGTATCATTAACACAGAAAACAGGCAATGGTCCCATGGTCTTAAAAGTGAGACTAATGTGTACCTTTGCACATGACTGTTTCTTGATATGTGAGTTGATAAAAATGCCACCTCTATCTAATGTGTCAGTTCAGTACCAGTTAAAATTTCCAACATGATTTTGACACATTCTATGAGCATTTTATTTTATTTATATCAAATATATTCCCCAAGTGCTGCCAATTCCAGTATGTGTCATATACATCTGATGGAATACAGGTAGGGATCAACATTTAAATAAATTTCAGAACATTGAAGTGATTGTGGAAAAGGCTGTGTGTCACCTTGTGTTTACCTTACTATGCAGGGCATATCTCAGAAAGACAAGTTAGCTTGTTAATTTCATTTTATCCTGTGTATCAAACACATTTTTATACTTTAGGTTGCAAAATTATCACACAGTAGGCAGCACCATAATTTTTGTGTAGTTCCTAGGACACAGTCTCACAAGTGCAAAATATGGTTTTCAACCCAAGTGGGTGTCATATTATATATTAATATTGCTTACATCCTCTAGGAGGGTAAATATGATAAAATCCTAAGCCTTGTAACACCCTCTCGTAATGTTCGTTATTGTGGTAGAATCCCATGATCTCTATATAAAACAATCCTGCTGTACTATGATCATATTCCTTTACTCTAACCCTCATGATAACATTATTTGTATCACTTAGTTCTGTTTGATTAGTCTATGGTTAATATTGAGTACCTTACAATGTACTTTTATCTTTTGTGTTCCATTTATCTTTTATCAATTTCTGCCATTAGAAACATAACCTTCCCACATAGCGATCCAAACATATTACAGAATTTGACATCCAAAATGCATTCTATGACTCATTGAATGGTAATGTTAATTCCATGTTTTAGATGTGTCTAGAAGTTGGATTGCCCTTCAAATCTGCACCCATAATTCTTCATCAAAGTTCAGGCCACTTGGAGAGAATTTTCCAAGTCTACTATATATTTGGATTTTAATATATTTAACATCCATGTTCTAGTTCCACCTCAGACATTTTCCCAACATGAACTAATGCAAAGACCAACAAAAAATGCCATTACCTTTGTGTGGTTCCTGAAAGTGTCTAAGCCACTGTTTAAAAGCCAACTGTTGTTCAAAACTCGTTTTCACTGCAAAGATAGCACTGGCCTGTGTATACGTTGGGGCAAGGACTTTCTATTATGCACACTACAGGGTCAGTTCTTCAGATTAAACTCTATTTTATAGGTGATCTTTTCTTTTGGTGCTGAGTATTCCATTTAGCACATTTGTCCTGAACCAGGTCTTTGTTTCTTTTACGCTCTTCTTACATCTTGGCACCAGCCATTCTTTTAATGATTTTGCATGTTTGCGTATAATTCGAGGAATGGTTCTAATGTCTGTTCTGGTAACATTGTCCTTTTTTAAGATGTCCCAATTTCTTTGTAGCATCTTTATGTTTTATTTAGCCTTCTCGTTGTATAGCATGTGCATCTATGAAATCTACAATACCAGAGTTACAGACAAGTAGCATTTTTCCATTCTTTTATAAAAACATGTAAATCAATGCTGTACCCCTTCTCTGCCAGAAATCAGAAAAGGTATTTTGCATTTTAGTTGTCAAAATAACAATGAGTAACCATGAATGTCATGCTTCCTCCCAAAAGGAGTGCAGAAACTTAACTAGAGAACATGTCCACCATTTATGGATGGTTAAAGGTGGGATTACCATCTGATTGTTGCTGGTGGTAGATTGAATCATCACATGTGTGATGTAACCAGTTTCACCACTTTACCCAAGCCATACCAGCCTTTGGAGAGCCCTGACATTTAGAAGACTCTTCACAGTTTCACTATGGACCAGGTGGCCGCTGTGTCACTGGCACGGAGTGTGCAGGGCACCACATATATAACATTCCATAAACTACAGCGAACCAGCTCCACCAGCAGAAAACATTTCTAGGTGAGTGTGATATGCTGACCCGGCCATGTTTAGGAAGTATAAACCAACCGAGGCAGCCACTCCTCCTTATCAAGGCTTCAGATCATTAATTTCCCTGCGCCCTACAGTTAGATGTATGGAAACGAGAGCTGACCTGGAAAGCCCAGTGCACAGTTTATGTTTGTGGCTCGTGTGTGAAAATCATAAGTGCTGCAAACAGCAGCCGCTTGCATTCAGTTCTTGCTTTGCTCATGTGTGCTTGGGCTAAACATTTACTGCAAACAGGGCACAAAAGCATAATTTTGAGAATTTTGCAGAACAAGCGTAACATGAAACTATGCACGATTGCGCCAGTGTTGCGTAAGCAGCGACTTTGGTGTAACTCTACAAGGTGTGCTATCCTACTCACGGGTGACATGGGTGAAATTGGTTCAATGCACCAGCGATGAATGAGAAAGACAGGTTATTGTAGCCCGGCAAAGTACTACTCAATGTGTAATTGACATAGAAATATTGCTTTTGGGTTACTAACAGTCGATCAGAAAGTGACCAGGGGCATCGTAGTAACAGTAACAAACCTTATTTTGTTATTCACAGTATCACGCACACAATGTACAAAGAAGAATGAAGACTTTCAAGTAAAAGTATTTATTACTACAGGAATAATCTGTTTCTCAGTTCGTCTAAAACAGCTACATAGAGTATTATAAAAACAGCAAATAGACACATTATAAATAACAAGAATAAAATGAACATGGGTAAAAAGTCTTCTGGAACCTAACACCCTAATGCCTACTTCTATGCTCTATACCAAGAGAGTATGGAAGCCAGAGCAACTGGCAGTCTAGAGTTTCTTAGGGAGAAGAGGTGCACTGCATACCTTGTTGACAGCAAAGGCTGTCTTTATCAGCTGAGGCGTGAAAACAGTGTTCCCTGCAAAGGGCAAACACCTGCTGCGGTAGCGGTCTTCCTTCGGGATTCAGTTTTATCGGCCTCAGTCTTCAGGCAAGATGTAGCATCTGCGAAGTGTGCAGGCAGTATGTGAGACTGTTTTGGGAATAATCTCAGGCGATTATCTGGGCAAAGGACCTCTCCTGACAAGTGGTCAAATTGTAGTCCTTCTATACTAAATCTTATCAGAAATTGGAATTTATGACATAAGTTTAGGAATCTCTAGCAAAGAAGGGGGACTGTAGGGCTTGTTAACGGGGTCCAGCATACGTGCCCAGTCAAACCATTACATAAAGAGTATGCTGTTCCTCAGGGCGGACATCGTTTAAGGAGGAAGGGAATTCTCCTTGTAGGAACTAGAGTCTCACACACCAGCAAGCTAGGTGTCATGCTTCATCATCTGGACTTGCTCGTGGTCGGCGCTGCAATCCACGGGCACCCGTAAAGGGCTCTTCGCGGAGATCTTTAGTTCCAGCCGTATGGTGCGTGGGTGTGAGGCCTAAAAACAGTGTAGATGTGATGTGGGTGGGTGACGTTAAAAGGTTGGATAATCCAAATAAACTATTTATTAAGGTGGTTATCCACCTTCTTAAAAGCAAACAGAGTGGCCGCTCTCTGGCTCTATGGTCCAGTGGAGCTTAGCTCATCTCTCAAAGTGTGGTCTTTGAGAGATGAGCTAAGCTCCACTGGACCATAGAGCCAGAGAGCGGCCACTCTGTTTGCTTTTAAGAAGGTGGATAACCACCTTAATAAATAGTTTATTTGGATTATCCAACCTTTAACGTCACCCACCCACATCACATCTACACTGTTTTTAGGGCCCTCACACCCACGCACCATACGGCTGGAACTAAAGATCTCCGCGAAAGAGCCCCTTTACGGGTGCCCGTTGGGTATTGCAGCGCCGACCCGACGAGGAGCAAGTCCAGATGATGAAGCATGACACCTAGCTTGCTGGGTGTGTGAGGACTCTAGTTCCTACAAGGAGAATTCCCTTCCCCTCCTTAAAACGATGTCTGCCCTGGGGAACAGCATACTCTTTATGTAATGATAAGTTTAGGAATGTCTGAAATAGATTGTGTGCATCAAGGTGTCCATCCCAGACGTTTCCTTATGAGCATGTAAGGTAAAAGGACATCAGTTCAGGCTAAACTATTTCAGCTATATGTCTGCATTTGCTCTTATTTAACAATGGCATGGTGAATAATTGACATTTGACCCAGATGAATGTCTCATCAGGTGTTACATCTATGTTGTTAGTCGAGTGACTTGATGCTCTCACTGTTCATAGAAAGATAAGCTTTGACGACATCTGCGTAGAAAGGCAAACATGACAATGATTCTGCATGAATCGGAACAAAATGGCGACATCCATTGTCTAAGATTTGGATGATGGTGGATGACTTCCATCATCTAACATGGAATCGGTGCCTACATAAGATGGAGTCAGACCATAGAGCTTTACATCACTGGAAATTTTGCCCTGGCTTATTGACCTGTATAGCAGCATCTCCATGGAGAGGCCCCATATCCACTTGTCCACCCACTGGTGGTCACCGGTGAAAGCTCCCACAAGTGCTTTGTTTACATTGGCAGAAGCTGCTGCATGTAAGCTTCTGATCGCATTAAGGGTGGTTTGCTGTTAGGTGGTCCATCCGCCTGGTGAGCCAAACTTCATAGATTTGTTATGAGGATCTGGATTTTTGTTTCTTCTTCATTTTGACTCTTACCACATTCACCTTTGTGGAAATTGAATACATTAACTGAGATCGGCGATCACTGGTAAGAAGCTAATAATGTATGACGCTTTAAGGGCTCAAAGGGGATGGCAGAAGGTGTCAGAATGGTTGTGAAGGATAGATTGTAGTATTATGTCATAAACACATGCTTATTATTGTTGAAGTTGGTAGCGTTTGCTAACCTAGAGATTAAACTTGTTTGAATATGTGAAATGTGTTTTTGAAAGTGTGACTTATTGCAAAAAACTGAACCAATAAGTACTTATAATAAGTATATCCATGTTAAAGTATATGCTTCACAAACGTGCATTCTGCTCTAAAATTATTTCTCCTTCCAAAGAGAGAGCAAGTATGTTTTCCACCATATGTGTCACCTACAAAATACAAAATGGATGTTACCACCCTGCCCTGTTGCCGCCGTTTACTCTGCAGTCATTATATATTGTGCAAAGAAGGGTTGCTTTGTTTATTCTATTGAATAATGCTCTTTCTGTGGAATAATGGACTGGGCAGTAGCTGGGGGGTGGGGGAGGAGAGGTTGAAAAACGATCTTCAATAAATCAGGATTTGTCTGATTGGTCACAGGTTCGCAACAGCAAAGCCAGCGGCTACTGCCTGGACCAAGGATCAGAAGACGACGACAAAGCCATCCTCTATCCCTGCCACGGGATGTCCTCGCAGGTAATTTGGACATCTGTTCGCCACCCAAAGCCACCTCCGTTGGATCATTATAGAATATAAGCAAACAAAAAACAGAAGAACCAGATTATCTGTTGTGATGATCTGTCGGCTAGAGTATCTTTGGTGTAGGGTGCGCTTTATTAATGCTTCACGTTTCATTTCAGCTGAACTATCAGAAGAAGTGGTGCGCAAAATTGGTGAAGTTCCACTTTGCCGGCTTTGGTGGTGATCTAATTCACAGCGGGTGGCCCACCCAAATCGTGGCGGGTGGCTCGCCGTTCCACCATGGGGATGGAGTAAATTACTCTGTTCACACGGCGGAGGGGCTGCCCACTCATTTATAAATGTCCGTCAAGCAAGCAGTCATTTCTAAAAGCATTTCCAGGAACCTCCATCACTGCGGTTCCTGTCAATGCATTTTACTCTGTGCTAAAGGAGGGTGTAAACAAGACGCAGCCCTGTAGCACAGAGTGTTTTCCTTTTCTTTACAAAAAGAAAATGCAGAAACTGGATTTTCTTTTTGTAAAAAATAATGCTCCCCTCACCACTAGAAGCTTCTCCCATGGCGGACTAGCATTTTTACAATGTTACTGCCCCTTACCACCAGGGTTTGCTTCAGGTTAAGGAACAGTAAAGTATTACTGCATTTCCGCCCATCTAAATGGGGCAGGCAGACGTGTAGGCAATTCTCCGCCTGCCTTTACTCCCCAGGGCTGTTGGAGAAGTTTGGCCACGGTAGAGACAGAGTAGTCTCTGCCGTGACCAAACTAAATTTATGGTCCACGCGAAATTAAATTAGGCGGCAGACCACTATGTTGGCGGGGAGGGAAATCCACCCCAGTCGCAATGGAGTTCCCTTCCTGCCAACATATAAATCGGGCCCAACGTAAACTATTTTTTTTAACCTTTACTTCATGAACTTATTAAAGTTTTATAAAAAAAAAAAAAAAATTGGCAACGCCAATGGGTCTGACTTTTTGTTAGGGAATTGTTTGGTAATTGTGCTTGAGATTATGTGTGCTGTCCTTGAAAGAGAGTCATTGAATGAAGGAACATCTCCATCTACAACAATATGGGAGGTGGGAGTAGGGCCCTTTGCTGAACAGAGTATTAGCAGAGTTGAGATGTATCGTCCAAGAAAAGCATTATGAAGAGCCAAAAGCTGAATATTGTGGTGATTTAAAATGTGCACACAGTAAAATTCTGCTTAGAAGATATTTCTGACGAACAGTAGCATTTTCATTGCTCTCTTAGAAGCATTTATGTTGTGAACAGAAACCTAATTCTAACATGTTATCAGCACAGCAAAGTAAAACAAATGATAAAGCAAGGGCAATTAATGAAAAGCACTGTGTTTTTATGACGAGCTAAAGCACCCAAACAGCACAAACTTCCTAAAAAAGAGTCATAAATCAACAATTAAAATTGCAGACATGTCAACAAAGTAAAAACATCAGAAAATGCACACGGGCTCTCAATTATAAGCTAAACAATACCATAGTCTTAATGGACAACCTAGCAAGCAGTTGTAAAGTGCGAAAAACATATAAAAGTCAGTGGTTTAAGAGGTCTGACCCAAAGCCCACACACTCTATGTATTTCTTCTTATTGTACTTTTTTGAAGAACAGGTGAATGAACTTTTTCCCAACAGCAAAAGCCGTCTGTACTAAGACCTAAAACTTGTAGCGGGTGAAATAATCAGCCAAATGGATGTCTAGTAAGAGAAAAGCCACTCAAAACCTACTATTGTAATAATAGAATGCTCTCTCAAAATAGAATTAATGAGAAACATCTCCCCAAAAATATCTGCCATTTTCTATCCTGACTAGGGTTGTGCAAAATTTGAGGTCACATTTGATAACTGTTTTTTTCCCATCACCGGACTTACCAGCACCACCAATATTGGTAACACTGGGGAGTGGCAAAATCAAGTCCATTTATCAGGCCACTTGTAATGAGTGCCTTTGTAGCAGAGTGTGACCACAAAATACCTTTTGATGGGAAAAAACTCCCAGAAAAAAACTTTTCTTTTTTTTACAGGAAATTTTACAGAGAGCAAAAGTTTGAGAATATGTATTTTCTTGAAGGTGCAAAGTTTGTTACCGTTATAAAAGTTTAGCATTGAAATTATGATTTTCGGCATCATTAATTCTGAGTTCCAATGTCTTGGTTCATTGTTTGGGCCACATCCTGCGGCTGCCTTGAGTTGCTACTCACTACAAGTGTCACAATGCTGATATAAAATGGAATTGTGTTGAAGGCTTTAGTACCGACGACCTCCACCACCATCTCTGGAAAATGTTCCATGTGATGACCCAGTCCAAACCCTCAATCACATTTGTAGAGTGCGCTCTCTTCTGCCGCTTCTTCTTTTTCCCCCCGACCACTGTGGTAGGTTCTCCCTTCTTCTTTCCCCTTACCGCTTCTGTCTGCCATGCCTGCCAGGCCAATAGCTGTGAGGAGGGACAGGTAAGGGGTTAAAAAACAGAAAGGAATTTTAGTAAAGAGGCCTAAATAGCAGTAGATATGCGCAACCTTGATACTAAAATGTTCATGTTTTCACATAAGCGGATTCATTTATTATCTGAGGGTTTTCATATCATTGAAACCTACCAGGCGTTCAACAATGAATGCACATCTATCGGTTACATAAATGTGGAAATATATTGGTTTCAACCTCATTTTTTCACAAAACCCAAATAAATATAGATAAATACAGATAACATTAGCAAAAAATAAATATGGATAAATACAGATGGAAAAGTCAAAAACATAAATACCATAAAACCGGGAACCCTATTTAAACTAATTTAGATCTACCTATATGCAGTGCTTAATTTGAGCCAGTGTTTATTGGTTCTCGGCACCAGCTCTTAATTGTCAACATCAGCACTTGTGACAGTCTGCCACAAGGTGGCACTAATTTAGAGATGACCACAACAACAGGTAGTTATTAATTCAATACACATTAAAAATGACCTTTACCCGCCGCCCAAGCACTTTTGGAATGCACATTTTTCCAATAACATAAGTTCATGCACAGTTTACCTGCACACCAATGGCAGTTTATAAAGTGCCGGTAAAGGCCCAGGGTAGCAGGAAGTGCTGTGCAGCTACTTGCACTTTTGCGCTCTGTGAAAAATAAAGCAGTGTGCATGTGTTAATGTTCATTGACTCCCATCTGCCAGGCAAGGGGAAGAACAGGACCCTGCTCACATCTGCAGGCCCCGCCCTCTACATGGTTCACAGAGTGCATTCCAAAGGATGGTCCCGGAAGGACTTAGCCTGTGAAATGACTGGAACACTGAGGAAGGAATAGTAGTGAACTCCGTCCTAGCAGCTCTTGTGCATCGAAAGTGTGACTGTACATAAGTCCTAGAATGGAGCGAGGGACATAGGGGGTAGTTTAGAGTTCGTCGGACTGGGAAAAGTGGCTCAAATTCATGGCTTTAAAAGGGGGGCCTGCTGGAATGTGATTCTTCCTGCCTGGCACTGTCATGCTAGGCATGGTTGTTCAGGGCAGGAAAATGTAACAAGCATTGGCAAACTCAATAGGTCTCACTTATGCGAGATCTATTGGCATGTCAATGTTTTTTAGCCACGGTGCACAGCAGCTTTCTTTAACTTTCATCCATGTTGCACAAACTCGGCTGAAAGCAAAGAACATAAAAGAGCTCTGACGAGGTCAACGCTGGCTGCGTCATAGCACTTTTTTTCCAGCCGTACAGCAGCTGCTGTGCAACATGGATGAAAGTTTTAAAAAAAAGCGCAGTGATGCAAACCACCTTGAATTAAAGCACTATTCTGTGGAATACGCAAGCGACTGCTTGCTTTCTTACCAGTCTACATGCAGTGATCACAACATTCTTATACATGCCAATAGACTCGATTCAGGCGGGGAGACTCACGATTATATACGCGAAAATTGCATTCTTTTACCATTTTCCCGCCTGATATTGCAGCTGCTTCAACCGAGGTCTAAGGAGAAAATACATTCCCCCAATTTTTTTTCGAAACCTCCCACTTGTTGGCATGTATGTATTCTGTACCATGTCACTCACGCCCCACACATGACACCATTAACTGGTTGAGTCACGAACGAACTCTCTCCTTTGTCCACATACCATCCCCCCCGAATCCGTTCCACTGCTGGCTTTGAAGGACTTAGAAGGAGAACATCCCCGGTTGGACAATAGCAGCAAAAACACAGGTTGGCACTTTTACCAGATCTCAGGCAGTTGTTCGTGAAAATGACACCCAAATGATTTAGCTTAGTTTTCTCAACCACGCCTGGTCCACATCTAACATAACATGTGAATTTGTAAAGCGCACATTCACCCAAGGGTATCTAGGCGCTGAATAACAGATGCTTACTGTTACTCATCTCAACGGTACACATTTTATCGACCTCAGAAGGATGAAAGGCTGAGTGGGCCTGCCAGGATTTGAACCTGTGACCATGAGGTCAAACACAGGCCCATACATAGGATGCATTAGTCCATAAGCCAGCAGACCCTGCGATAATAATATCTTTTAGCCAATTCCATTGTACTTTCACCAGTCCCAATCTGATCCTAATAATTTCCATTGGGCCATGTTGCAAGAAATTTGCACGGTGCCTTTTAAAGGTGATATTACCTTACCAGTGAATTTGGGCCGATAGAAAAGGTTATGCATTATGAAGATTTAACTGTCAATAATTTATTTACCACTGGTGTAGAGACCTATTCGTTACTGGTTGCTACCACATTCCTTAATGAACTTGGAATGAGTTCTGAATTCCAGTAAATACTATTATATACGCTGCAGATTTCGGAAACAAGTTACAACAAGCATTTGCAATGCAATAGGTCTCGCATTTACGCAAGTTTAAGCTAATGGCATTGTAAATGACAATGCCTATTATTTTTGTGAACCAAGGACAATGACACCAGCCAATGAAAAATATGGGCGGAGAGTGGGCGAGGCTTCCACAGCATACTGTACCACAGCATGCCTCGCAGAGCGAGCAACGCAGGCGCGCTGCCGCTAGGCTCTACCTACAAATGCTTTGTTTTACATGGATGCGGCAGCATGGGAGTGGGTGCAAACTTGTCCAATAACATTAGCTTTTGAGATGCCCACTATGAAGAACACGCCAGAAAATTGGTGGGGAAGAACAGCGAAAGACGAGAGACAACCCCTTACATAAAACGGTTGCAACGCAGAAGCGTTTTCGGTATTGATTAAGTCATGCATCTTGGTAATCCTGAATAGTTGTACTGTCTTGGAATGTGTGCAGCTCACATGGGAAATATGAGCTTGTCTACACCAGGAACGCATCGACCAATAAATATGGAAGCTCAGCCTCCTTCCGATGAGACACATAGGGCCCGATTCCGATCTCGTAAGGAAGGCCTCCAAACGGGATTTGTAAAGAGCAAATCCGATTCGGAGCCTATCTTTCCGCCCGAATAGTCCCCCGTTCCAAATGACCAAGTACGATGCAAGTATCCTGTACGCGCCTTGCGAATCGTTTACGAACCCGAACCTGTTCGTCCGACACATTCGTAGCCGAATCGTGCCGCGCAATGGAGCCATTTATCGACTGAGAAAGTACGATGCACGAATCAGACAGCTGTATCGACTCGGTCTCATCGAGAAGAAACAGCTGTTGGATTCAGACTTCGGGGGGCCATAGCAGGCCCCACTTCACCCGGAGCCCTCTGATTCGGTCACGGGGGTGCGCATGGGTCCCCACGATCCAAGCATGCACAGTGTGGCAGGCAACATGGGGTGCCCGCCACAGGGTGTACACTTTTCCCCGCCCACCCCTTTTTTGCTATGGGAGCCTGTGTACGCGTCTGTACACAGGCTCCCATAGAGTTCAATGGGAGTCCGAGCGAGCCGAGTCCGTAAGCATACAGCAGCATCGTACTCGTTCGTTCGAACTCCCGGAGCACGTCTCGCTCGGAAAGCCCTCCGGATCCGAGTCGTACGGAGGGCTTTCCTAGCGAGATCGGAATCGGGCCCATAGTGTGCTACCAGACACCTGCAATAATATCCTGTCCAGTAGCTTACATATTAACTGCGGGAAAACCACAGAAATAAGAGCCAAGTTTACATTTTGCATTGAGAAGACAGGGTGCTTGCATATATTTAGTCATCACAGACTCCGTGGAGCAGACGTTTGTACTGAGTATGGGTCTACCCTGTACTTATCTCCCACCAGCCCCTGCCTCAGAGATGAGACTAGGATAAAATAAACAAATGCCGGGTCCTGCCATTGTTTATGAAATGTCACTTCCAAAGTAATCATCGCGGTTTACTTTCTAGCCACCCTTCCCCATATACACTTATGGCATGGCGCCGTTGGGCTGGGCAAGGGCCCTTACAGTTGGGGCCCCTTCAGGGCACGTAGTTTGTAACATCGTGCAGTTGGTTCGTTCCCCTAAGCATGGTATTTAGCAAGTTAATTCGCATTAGCAATGGGTGCATTCTGGGACAATTAAATGACAATGGGCATGGCAGTTCAGATTAGGTTCTACTGTTACTAGTACAGTGAGTAGTGTCTGCCACTAGAAAACAAAACGCAGGGGAACTGGTGTTGCAGGATGACCAGTGATTTCATTTTAATTAAGCAGGTTTCTGCACTTTCACCCCGCTCTCTCTGTAGAGCAGCCCACTTCCCCCCACGGCACTTTATGTGCCAGAGAAACACTGCCCACCACGCACGCTGTGCACTCTCGCCTGCTGTGGGTCAGGTGAGCAGGGTGCAGTAGCCCAGGGCTCTCACGACCAGAAAGTTGAAATTGGGAAATAAGGGTCAGTCAGAGGCAGAATTCAAGTCCCCGCTAAGATGCAATAGTAATTGGAGGGGTGACAGAAAGCAAACACACAGACGGGGCAGCTGTGGGTCTCCTGGGAACGGTAGTTGTGAAGGTTGGACTTCCTCTGGACTCTCCCCCCTGGAGTTTGGAGCTCCCTGCTCCAACCAACTCCGGTTCACCGCACGCCACTACCCCGGGTTTTATCAGCCGCTCTCCGCTCCCTACCTGTTATACAAGCGGTGCCAGGGTCTGTTCCATGGAGCGGGTCTTGATTTCCAGCCCATAGTCCATGGTGAAGCCGGAGGAGGAAGACAAGGAGACCCCGCTGCTGCTGCACGGTGAAGTGGCCATGTCCCCTCAGTGCCGCCCTCTACCGCTCCCTGGTGGCCTCCCTGCGGCTCCCAGCGCTCTGCCCTGGGCTCCCTCCGGGAGTAAGCGCGCCTCTCCTCTTCGCAGTGTGTGCAGCTGGAACAGCGAGCGCACCTCCGGCCAGCGAGCGACACGCACCGCAGCCGGACACCGATGGGGGAAGCAGCGCCGCTGCTGAGCAGTGTACGCCCGGTCCTCTCTTGTCACCAGACCTGCCTCCTCTTCTTTCCTCCTCCTCGCACAGACATCAACCGGCCTTCTGCGAACCATCTCCTGCCCGACCCAACGAAAACTTTTTCAAAATACAGGCAAACAACTGCTCATCTAGCCACCCGAAGGGCTTGGCAGCCGAGCGCCTGAGAAGCATCCATAACAAGTTCATTTCAACCTGTTTTTGCTTTCTTATATTAGCTGACCCGTTCCGATTTGAAACACCAGTATACATTTAAACGTATCAAACCTCCGTAAGCATGTACATACATTAGTCATGAAAGAAAATAGTGCTCACCGACTACATAACGCCGACCGTGTAACACCGCAAGTAAAAGGTCCAGTCGTTATTGGCGGTCACAAAAGGAGACAGGGCGGTAACAAGGAGGGACTAATAAGCCTTATATTGAATCGGAAGCCAGCGTTTACCAAAGACAATGACACCAGCCAATGAAAAATATGGGCGGAGAGTGAGCGAGGCTTCCACATAACCCTGGGCATAATACTTTGCTACGCTCACGAAGCATGCAAAGTTTGTGCTACTACGCACTACGCAAATTGCACGTAGCAGAGTGAATAACTGTGTTAATCAACGTAGCATAGCAGGAGTATAATAAACTCCTTCAAATGCTTTGATAAAGCAATTTTTTATGCTAAAAAGCATATAACCAATTCACAAAAATGAATTTTGACAATAAAATATCAAGCAAATGAGAGAGGTGATGATTTTGGAGTCCCCTAACCTAGGGGAGGACCAAGCAGATGCCTTGAACACAAAAAGCATATCATGTGAACGATTCAATGGTGGTCCCTTCTTCCTAGGACCACCCCAAGCACAGTTATGGGCAAAAATATAATCCCAACCAAAGGCCCTGCAAAGCATTATGGGACGAGATTAGCAGTGGGCAGTGAATATTATAGTGTCCAATATCAAAATAATTCTACAAAGAGCTTCAGTTCAACTAGTCGTTACTAGGTGTCCCTCACGAGTCAAATGCAAAAGCATTGAAATTATTAATACATCAAGCTGCAGTTCCACTAGTCGTTACAAGATGTCCCTCACGAGTCAAATGCAAAAGTATTGAAAACCTTTCATGAAGCTTTTGCATTTGACTCGTGAGGGACACCTAGTAACAACGAGTGGAACTGCAGCTCTTTGTAGAATTATTTTGATATTGGATACTATAATATTCACTGCCCACTGCTAATCTCGTCCCATAATGCTTTGCAGGGCCTTTGGTTGGGATTGTATTTTTGCCAATAACTGTGCTTGGGGTGGTCCTAAGAGGATGGGACCACCACCGAATCGTTCAATAAGATGTGCTTTTTGTTTTCAAGACATCTGCTTGGTTCTCTCCCTAAGTTAGCGAGGATACCAAAATCATCACCTCTCTCACTGCTTGTTAACTTTTGTTTTCACTTTAGTGAAATGACTATATGCATTTTTAGCATATAAAGACAGAAATATTTATTTTATCTTAACTTGTACTGTACAAGATGCTTTTGGTAATTATTGTACAGTGCAGTCAAGCACACAGCTACGCACTATGCAATTTGCATAGCTACGTGTAGTTGAAGCTGTACTTCATGTAGCTACGTGAAGTGCTACTACGCAAACTACGCCCAGGCTTACTTCCACAGCACTTCCACAGCATACCCTACTACAGCATGCCTCGCAGAGCGAGCAGTGCACGCGTGCTGCCGCTACGCTCGACCTAAAAAGCTTTGTGCCCTGCTTATGCACAAACTGGTTTAACCTGAGCAAACCAACCTGCTTTGTAATGTAACTGGTGAACATGTAAAGCGCTCCAATACCTTCAGGTCAGGGAGAGTGCCAAAAAAAGAAGAAATAGCATCTCAATCACAACATGAGCAGCGGACGGACACTAATTAAGATAAATCAATCTGTACTGGACCCATGCTTCACAGAAAGAAAATGAAGGTGACACAGGAAGTGATGCTATGCATGTGTTGCAAATTAGAAGGCAGCAAAGAGCAATGATAATGATGCCAACAAATAGTAAGTAATGGGTGGGAACAAAGAAGAGTGATAATGTTGCCAATGAATGGTAAGTAGTGGGCGGGAGCAAAGAAGAATGATAACGATGCCAATGAATGGTAAGTAATCCGCGGGAACAAGGAAGAGTGATAATGTTGCCAACGAATGGTAAGTAGTGGGCGGGAGCAAAGAAGAGTGATAATGATGCCAACGAATGGTAAGTATTGGTGCGAGAGCAAAGAAGAGTGATAATGATGCCAATGAATGGTAAGAAATGGGCGGGAGCAAAGAAAAGTGATAATGACGCCAATTAATGGTAAGTAATGGGCGGGAGCAAAGAAGAGTGATAATGATGCCAACGAAGGGTAAGCAATGGGTGGGAGCAAAGAAGAGTGATAATGATGCCAACGAATGCTAAGTAGTGGGCGGGAGCAGAGAAGAGTGAAAATGATGCTAACGAATGCTAAGTAATGGGCGGGAGCAAAGAAGTATTATAATAATGCCAATGAATGGTAAGTAATGGACATTCATTTTGACAACACATTGCAGGACAATTGTCTCATGTATGATAGATACATGGATTCTGAAACTAGCAGGTCGCTGATAGATGTGTCCAAGGAAAGAAGTTTTTTGTGCGCTGACTGTGGAACAGCACTTCATGCAGAGCTTTTCTTATATTTGAGGACTTAAAGATGAGTTCAATCAATAAAGGTTGGAGAAGCGCAATACTCACCTGTGAGGGTCTCAAGGTGCAGAGGGAGGGGGGCCGAGCAGCTCCGTTAGGGTCATTCGAAGAGCCAGATCTCAACGTTCTTTCTGAACTGGTGCAGTGTCGGGCTTCGTCGGAGGTTAAGGGGGAGTTCATTCCAGGTCTTGGCTGTGAGGTAGGAGAAGGATCTACCCCCTGCTCTGGTCCTGTAGAAGCAAGGGACGGTGGCTAGGGCGAGGTCAGCTGTGCGGAGGTTTCTCTTGGGGGCGTGGAAGGAGATTTATTCGTTGAGGTATTGGAGTCCGGTGTTGTGGAGGGCTATGTAGGGGTGTGTGAGCAGTTTGAACGTTATTCTTCTTTCGACGGGGAGCCAGTGGAGATCGAGGAGATGTTGGGTGATGTGGTCATGTTGTGTGATGTTGAGGATAAGTCTGGCGGCGGCATTCTAGACGGTCTGGAGTTTTTTGTTGATTCCGGTGTAGAGAGCGTTTCCGTAGTCCACGTGGGTGACAGTTTTCCTGGAGTCGGGGTGATCGACTTGAATGTCTTGAGAAGTATGAGAAGGGTGTTGAAGCATGTAGAGGATACAGCGTTGATCTGGCTATTCATGGTGAGTGAAGAGTTGAGTATAATGCTGAGGTTGTGGGCATGATCCGTTGGGGTGGTTGGGTTTCCGAGGGCCACCAGGTGTTGTCCCATGCGGAGGGGGTGGGGCCGAGGATGAGGACTTCTGTTTTCTCCAAGTTGAGCTTTAGGCCCCAGGTGATGTCGGGTTCCTTGGTGAGGGAGGGGATGAGCTGGAAGTCATTGGCGTAGGAGACGATGTTGAGCCTGTGGTTTCTGACGATGGTTGCGAGGGGGGCCATGTTGACGTTGAAGAGTGTGGGGCTGAGGGAGAACCCTTGGGGTATTCCGCATCTGATCTCTTTTGGTTCTGAGAGGAAGGGCAGGAGTCATATTCTCTGTGTTTTGCCTGCGAGAAAAGATTGTATCCAGTCTAAGGCTTTTACCTATTAGACCTCTGTCTCCCTGAGATAGAACATTGGCAGGCCAGGCATTCTGGGCACGCATGCCAACAGACCCGATTCAGGCTGTATTTTGGCTGTCTCCCTCCTCAAATTGCCTCTGCTTCAATAGAAGTCAAGGGAGAAAATACATTCTCCCTATTATTATTTTTTTAAATCTCCCACTTTCCTCTTCTAAAATGTTGTCATGCATGTCTGGGGTGCCTGGATGTAAGGCCACATATGCCTTGCAGAATTCTTATGGAGGAGGCATGACTCTGAGCATCCCTTTCACTGAGAGCAGGACCGGTTTTAGGTGATCACGTTTCCGGGTTTTGGAAATGACACGGGCAGCAGGGTGTAGGAGTACCTTGAGGGGTACAGATCTGGTTTTGGGGAGATCCAATAAGTAATTTGTCATATTCAATTGTGGAGATGACCATAGTTTGAACTAAGTTCTTTAGATCCGAACTGGGTGAAAAAATGTCTGATATTTCCTATGACTCTCAGATAACAGGTGGCAATTTTCATGATTGACTTTATGTGGGTTGCAAGTGGAAGTTTGGATCTAGAATTTGATTGGTCAGTCCAGTTTTGTGCCTGCCAAACATTGTAAACGCAGCTCTTCAACTTAACACACAAAGCGCATTGATGCGGGTTGTTTCTTGCATCAGTTTGCCCTTGAACCTGCTCACTCATTCTCTTTTAGCTCATTAGACACATGCACTAACTCATTTTGTAAATTTGCACCTAGAAATGCTGGGGCAGATTTACAAGCCCCCTGCGCCACCAGTACGTCACTTTTCGTGACGTACTGGTGGCGCAGGGGCTCCTCGATATTTACAAGGAGAGGAAAGCCACCATGCGTGACTTTTCCTCTCCTTGTAAATACTCGTCCCTTCACACGCAGCACTTTGCGGTGAAGGGGCGTTCCATGGGTGTTGCTGTGGGTGTTCCCACGCAACACCCATGGAACAAGACACATCTCCAGAATTACGAGAAATCGTAACTCTGGAGATGCGTCTGAAAGCTACGCCACCCTAGAGGTGGCGTAGCGAGGCGCACCGAGGAGAAATGTTTTCATTTCTCCTCGTTTTTCCTATTTCAATGCGTGCTGCATTCTGCAGCACGCATTGAAAGAGGAAAAGCCTGTACTGATTGTTTTTGTGCAGAAAGGTGCCCTTCCTGCACAGAAACAATCTCCCCATGGCGCAGGCATCCTTGCACCATGGTGCAAGGGTGCCTGCGCCGGCGCTTAGCAGCTGTTTGTGCGCCAGCGCAGGAGAAGCACAGGAATGCGACATATTCTTGTAAATATGTCGCATTCCTGTGCTCTGAAAGTGCCGCAGCGTGGCGCAGCCAAAGGGCTTGCAGCGCCACGCTGCGGCACTTTCTTGTAGATCTGCCCCGCTGTATTTTTCACAGTCTGCTCTTAATAGATAAGAAAAATAGTTTGGAAATCTGGCCCCCAAGTTTGTAAATCGTCAACATAGAGTTTAAGGTTTTTATTTAGACGCAACATCCATGCTGGCCTGTGCATTTCACAGGAAGGCATATTTAATAATTTTTAGGGTGTAGAAAATTTGTGGTGAACTCATACCAGAAATGTCTAGCTTACGATAAGGTATGGGGCCTAATTTTCCACACACATTTTAGAACAGGGGTGTCCACTGTCGGTCCAGGAACCATCCTAGCTTTTCAGAATAGAGAACCGTTTCCAGAATCCAGGGCACAAGTCAGTGATACAAGTTGGTACAAGGCGTCCACCTACTATTTTCACAGGGTGAACGCTGTCCATCCTGCCAAGAAGTTGGACCCCACAGAAACATACTGAACTTGACCCGGTGTTATTTTCAGACACTTGCCTGCATGTTGTCTGCTTTCCATTCCCAGCAGCAACGACAAGAGATAAGAGTCTAATGGCAATTGAGACATCTAAAAGACAGCATCCCTTGTACAGAGAACCCCCAAATCAAAAGCAGCACAGAGAAATCTAAATCTGTACATAAAACATAGTAGTGACCATACCGATAGCCGGGTTTCTGGAACACGTTCCCTCAGGCAGCGAGGGGGGCTTTTTTATTTTCACCTCCAGCTGGGCCAAATAAAGGGAAAAGTTAAGGGGCCATCAGACCTCCTTCGGATTGAGTATCCTAAATGGACGTGGCCTAGAACCTCAATACAAATACAAATGAAACTGAGGGGAACAAAAGAACACAGCTTGCTATCTCTTCACAGGTACTTAAGAGAGGCAGCTTTTGCCTTTGTTCAGTCCCTGTATATAAGTGCATGCACTGTAAGATTGTCAGATGTGTTGGTCTGTCCCAGTATTTACACAAATAACAATTTAATAGCACTATTTTATTTCTTTTATAGCACTTCTCATCCCAATGCAGGGTATCAGAGAGCTTTATGTAACATGCACATTATACATTGCCAATTAATCATGTAAGTGTGTAAATCAATGTACAAGATGAGTTACATGAGACAATGAGGGTTACAGGTGATAGCTCACTGTGCTATATTTGAAGGATTATAATTTATGAACTGCAAGTAACAAAAGGATCTCTGTTCAAAACAGTAACCCACTTACCTATCCAAATAAAATAAAAATCTCTCATCTGCATGTTACATGATGTGTTCTGCAGGAGTCACATTAACCTACTACTTTGATTCACATCTGCGACTACTCAGAACACAGATCTCTCTCCAACAAATGCTTTAACCTCCAGAGTTATCTCACCATTATTATTATTCCCTGAGATTTACTGGGCACCTTTCCAGGAGATGCCTTAACCCCATCATTTTTTTTAGAATGTAGACTTTGCAACCAATTAAGCAGAAGATATCTACTACCATTCTTCTCCTTGTTGCCAGTGTCCTTGTCAAAGGGTTTAAAAAAAAAAAAAGATGTATTAGTTGAGGCCCAGATTTTGCGTCTGGATTGTGCCAATTTTTGTACAACCCTGACGCAAAATCTCATTTGTTAAATCTCATAAGGCGCTTAAATGTACTCATGATACATGTTGAGGCCTTAATATCTGATGTCACTTCTTGTGATGTCACTTCCAGTGATGCCACATGCGATGGCACGCATTGTGATGTCATGTGCTGTGATGGCACGCGACATAATGTCACTTGCATACTGCCTAACTTGGTTGTCCCCCCACTTCTTTTTTTAGGCCTTGTGCACTGCCAGATCTAATATCCCTCACAGCGCATGCGCGGAGCCAAGCTGAAGGACTGGCTGGTGTGTCTTCACGCCTAGGTGTTTGCTTCCTGTTGGCACCGTGCATTTGTATTCCACAAAGAGCAGCCCATGGGAGGACATGCAGGGGCTTTATCTCAGTTTCACATTCGGCCGAAAAGCAAAGTCTGCAATCGCAAAAGGCGCTGCACACTTAATTACTGATTACCCAGCAGGAAAGCTGGTATCATCAGAACCACAGATTGCAAAATTAATTCAGCTCTGAGAGGATGGAGGCAGCAGCCATAGGAAGGCAGGGACTGGGACGCCAGGCCATGCGTTTGAGAGCTTTTAACCTGCAGGTGCAGCGATTTTGTGGCGTCCCACAGTTTTATATTTGGGTTTACCGGTGACAACAATATATAAAAAAAAAAGCTAATTATGGACTTTTAAATCAGACATATCTCTATTTGTTGTAGGTCTCTCAGAAGCTCACCCTGGCTGTTTTATGTGATTTTGAATGTGCCTATTAATATAGCAGAATAGACAGGGTGCCAGAGTTTGCTGAATTATGTGGCAAGAAAAGGAAAATTATGCAGCATAATGCAGCTCATTTTGTCATAGTATAATTACCTCATTAATTTGTCATTTTCACACATGTTAACACTATCTGGGCAACGTTTTCACCACATTAGTACCAGTTGACACCCAAATGCAGCATTAAGCAACTGAAAGATCTCGGGTCAAAGTTTGCGAAGTGCCTTCCACTGCACAGCAACGTGTTGCCGTACTGTTAGTAACGTTTGATCCATTTACGCTAGAAATATGCAGCAGTTGATGGAATAGGTAGCAAATGCGGCAAGTTGATAATTATGCGGAAAACATCATGGCTGCAAAATCACATAATTCTATTGGCCCTGATTATAGCCCACTGCTGAGGAATATTCTAGATGTTACAGGTGCTCACACTCTTTTATGACAAGAGAGGGTGAATAATTACTGCTCATACCAGTAGGCAATAACATCTGTTAAATGGCCTCCTTGCATTTAAGACCTCAGCCACATAACAAGTGAGTTTATTAATAGACATTATATCCCTGTAGATATGGGTAATAGGGATATGAGCACATTCTCCACCCCAAAAAATACAGTGTTGTGGGAGCAAGAGCTGGGTTTTATCTTGGACAGGCTGAAAAAACAGCCCCATTCTCTCTGCGCCCTCAGTATCTTCTGAAGCATTGGAGTGGCACACACTTGCAGGGGTGTAGCATCAGGGAGGGTGTTTGGGGTGTTACACCCCCCTAATAAATGTATTTTCTGCTAAATAGTTGGGTGCAGGTGATTTCAGTCGGGTGTGGTGAGGTGTCTGTCGGTTTTCAAGAGGAATTTTGACCTACACGCAGACAAAAACATACGCACACTTTTCCCTCTCGGTTTTGAAAGTCTTCAACAATGTTGGTTATTTTACAAAATAATGTGTTTTCTCACCCTTAGTAACCCTACCAATCTCCATTCGTCTCCATTTCCGTTGCCTCTTTAGCCCCTCTCATGCCCCCTGCTTGTGGTATAATGTATTTTAACATTATATGCCCGTTGTTGCCATTGTTGGAAAATCTGAAGCTACCGCCCCAATCTTACTGACTAAGCTCCGCCCCTGAACACTTGATAGGCTCCGCCTCCGCTTTTGTCCAATCAGTCAAAAAAAGTAGAAAAATGAAAGTAAACTAGGATGTACGTAGGAGTAGAGCTCTTAGGCTCCGAGCAGTGATACTGGAGTATAGGGAGGATTATAAGTGCTAGTGTATAGACAGGCTGTAGGCATTATGCTTTAGATTGAGGTACTAAGATATAGGTAGGGGTTGAGGGGCTTATGTTTAGGCATCGGTAAAGAAAAATCATATTCAAAGAAAAAGGAGGAAGAACGGATGGAAAGGAGGGAAGCATGGGAGCTGTGTGGGGGAGCGTGTGAGGGGATCGTGTGACGGGAGCTCTGTGGGGGGGGCGGTTCTCCAAGACAAAGAGGGCGGAGAGAGGGTGTAGGTTTTACCCACGTAAAAGGGAAGCAGGAAAACTACATGATCCAGGAAACAGATGGACTGCAGGCACTTCTTGTACAGAAACAGTATCCACCAGGACCTATCTGACATCCAGGACGTCAATTCACCGAACTGCCTGGGGTAGCGGAAGTGACATCACACGCCCTTTGACCTCCACTTTCACTCACACACTTATACTTACACATTCACCCCTATACATTCTCTCACACATAAACACACTCTCACCTGCAAGCACGCACACAACATACATTTAAAAGCATTTCCCACTTACCTCAGCTGCTATGGAAGAGCATATTCCAGCTTATTGTATTACTTTTATATTACACTATTAGTGAATAATATATTTCATTTATTCACTATTAGTGTAATACTAATCACTATTAGTGTAATAGAAAATTGACAGAAAATAAAGAGAGTGGAGCTCCAGCTGCCCCTGTGTCCCTGGCACTGAATCTGCCACCTCAGAGGCCAGGGGTCGCAAAGGCAGTGCTAGGGATTGCAAAGGGCAAGCCAAGGGTCGCAGCTGCGAAACCCGGCTACCCCTAAATGACGTCGATGCCTGATATCCTGGAATCCCATTTCTTTGAAAAAAATCACGCTACATGTTAGTAGAAAAATATTTCCTAAAAGAGTTTTCCGAAATTATGTTTTTCTCCAGACCTGTATACAACTGTTTTTAATGTATATGCTTTTTTTGCCCTCAATTTACACTGGGGTCTCAACCATCCTGAAAGTTAAAACAATCTCATCAAATTGTGACAGGCAAAGAAGTCAAACTGTGTATGTGGGGACTTGGTGGGGAGAAGGACCACCCACCACAATGAACACACAAAGCGGGCTGATACGGATGAATAGACACCATGCACACAACATCTGCGCTGTGTGCTGCTTGCTCATTTGCATTTCTGTTGATAACATTTCAGAGTAAGATGTAGAAACCATTTTTGCATCAGTTTTGAATCTATTCTTATTTTTTTTTACATTTTGCACAATGCCTCAAGAATGTGTTTTCTTATTCCTGTGCCTCAAGTCATGTGTCTGTGGGGTTTAGTCTGGCACCGGGAACAGGGATTGTGGACCCCATGGGAGCAGCTCCTCCTTTCACTCGACCTCAGTCTGGAATCTCCGATGATGAAAGGGAGAGCTTGGCAGAGCAGAGGTGCTGGAAACTTTAGACCTGTGGGCTCAAAGGGCCTTTTGTGCCCAAACCATGGCCAGGTAATGGCAGTTGGTGTAATTCTCTAAGACTAGCCGGCAACAACTGAACGCCGAGGCGAAACAAGCCGGTAACAACTGAACGCCGAGGCGAAACAAGCCGGCAACAACTGACCGCCGAGGCGAATCAAGCCGGCAACAACTGAACGCCGAGGCGAAACAAGCTGGCAACAACTGAACGCCGAGGCGAAACAAGCCGGCAACAACTGAACGCCGAGGCGAAACAAGCCGGCAACAACTGAACGCCGAGGCGAAACAAGCCGGCAACAACTGAACGCCGAGGCGAATCATGCAATTGATGCCACCAAATGTTCTTGCATTTTAATTTTTTTTAAAGTGTATTTTCTTCCTGGAATCTGGTGTGCTAGGCGGCTACCTAGTTTGCCTATGCAGTCCTTTCACCACGGCGTACAACCTACCTCTCGCTGTCAGCTGCTTCCTAACTTAGAGCTAAATAAGTCATTCTGGTACTATGTCTATTTGTTTCACAACTCCTCAGGTTTTCTCTCCTGCGTGGTCCGGGTCTTGATTCCACTCCTTGTTTTGTGGTGTGTCCTGATCCACTTCCTTTTCTTGACTTTCTTGCTCCTGCCCTGACACTCTAGTGCCCTGATACCCAAAGTAGGGCCCTGCGGCGCATGCGACCCTTCTGACCTTTACATGCGGCCCCTGGTCAACATCAGCTCTGAGCTGCTGTTTACTCATCTCAGCACTAAAAATAAAAAATGCTAAATAAGAAAGGCAGGCATTTATTTAAATGTTAATTTGTGTTATAAAAGGATGTAATTAGAGAGTTCTGCACAGATCAACTTTAAGAA
Organism: Calotriton arnoldi; assembly: GCA_963921515.1. NCBI lineage: Eukaryota > Metazoa > Chordata > Amphibia > Caudata > Salamandridae > Calotriton > Calotriton arnoldi. The sequence goes on along the minus strand of CAWUFW010000210.1, from coordinate 2,427,180 downwards.
CGTCTTCGTTTTTAAAGACATCTTGCAGCAAAAGAGTAAAAATATGATAGTTTCGTCAAAATTCAAAAAGTGTATTTAATTAACATGCAGAACCTTTTCACCTTAGTTTATCAGATAATATCAGTGAATTGAGAAGTATTATTTTAAAAGTGATAGTTTTCACACATTAATGTGTAAACATTAATTCTTCCCTCCACCCGGACAATAATGCCAATGGGGAACTAAAGAGACAAATCAGTTATGTGTACTCTTTGGGACCTGGGGTCCGATTATAAATGAACAACATTATAGTTTATTAAATCAAACACAGGAGAAGGTTTTGTACAGTGCACGTCCATAAGTCATTTATATCGAGGTCCTCCTATTTGTGATAATGAAGAAATAGGAGGGAGAGTGAAATAAAAGAATTGCCTAGGATCACAATATTTCATAAACTGGGGAAGCCGGGATTAATCCCAAGTTTTCTGGTTTCACATTGTGCAATTATGTTTTGGTTCCCCTATGCCCACCTTACCGCCAACTCCCCCTGCCCAACCGCCACCCCACTGGCATCAATACGGCCCTCGGTCACATCACAGACCAAGCTTATTGGCCCCATGGAAAATGTTTGTGAGCACCCATGCTCTAGTGCAATCCTTGCAGGACAAAAACTAGGGTCAAACTCCTGCTCCTCTCCTTCAGTCTGCAGTTGGAAGCCTGAATATCCAGGTGCTATCCTGCTAATCCAGGTTAGCGCTTCTATGAAGGAGACGGCCATAGGGAGACTTGGTCCGTTCAGCTGGATGGTGGCATTTTCGAGACCTTCCCTTCTGCGTGTTTTTGGACCTACTTTCCAGGATGCATCCTTCAGTGACATATGTCACTTTGATATCTGCTACGTGGCTTCAGGAAGGGAATGCATTTTGTCCAAAGATGAAATAAGATCATTCCTTGGCATGGCTGAATTTTACTCAAAATTCGTACAGAATTTCGCCACAAAGACTTATAATATGAGACAATTACTTAAAGTAAAGCAAGAATTTCTCTGGAACGATGAACTTGAAAGTGACTTTATGAAAATAAAAAATGATCTTATTTCTGCCTTTCCTCTCCAAGCTTTTGACAATCTGGCGCGTAGTATCATCACCACTGATGCAAGCGGCAAAGGCCTAGGTGCAGTACTATCTCAAGTCGATGACAGAGGTAAAGAAATGACCGTCGCTTTTGCCTCTTGATCACTATCTCCAGCAGAGGAAAAATACTCTGTGATAGAGAAAGAAATGCTAGCCTCTGTATGGTTGATGGAAAAATTTAGGCAGTTCGTGTGGGGCACTAAATTTATTCTCCGTACTGACCATAAACCATTGCTTCAAGTGTTGACCTCAGAAGGCATACTCAAGGCCACTCCAAGAATAGCCAAAATGAATTTGAAACTCTTGGATTTCACTTATGAAGTTGAATACCTACCTGGGAAAAGAAATCAGGTGGCGGACTACCTCAGTAGATCTCCGTTACCGTATGAAACTTCCGAACAAACGGACTGGGATGACTTCAATGTGGCTGTAGTATTTGACAAAACCAGTGCTATCACCAAGGAAGAATGGGACACTGAGTATGCACATGACGAAGTATTATGTAAAGCAGTATCTTTCATCACCCAAGGATGGCCCAGTAAAAATGAATGTCAAGGTGAATTAAGAGCTATGTGGGAAATACAAAATGAACTATCTATTGACAATTCTGGTTACATTTGCAGAGGAGAGAGAATCATTGTTCCCACAACACTACGATCCAAAGTCTTTGAATTAAATCATGAAGGTCACCTTGGTATTCTAAAGTTAAAAGACAGGATCAAAATGTCATATTGGTGGCCAGGTATGGACAGAGATACTAAGAAGTTTGTTAGACAATGTTCCATTTGTCAGGATGCTGATAGAACCCAACGGGTACTTAGACCCACCCTTGGCACAAGACTACTTCCTGATCGACCTTGGGAAAAGCTAAGTATTGATTGGTTAGGTCCCATCGAAGATGAGGAAGGCCACCATAAGCACATTCTTGTAGTCATTGATGATTATTCAAAGTGGCCGAAAATTGAAATCACTGAAAACTTTGACACGAAACAGGTCATCAAATTTTTAGAAAGTGTGTTTCTGCGAGAAGGGATTCCAAGAACATTCTCAGCGACAATGGACCACAATTCTAATCTGAAAAATAGGCAAAAATATGCAAAATTCTTGGAAAGAAATGGTATTTCTGGGAAGAGAACCCCTGTATATCATCCAGCAGGAAATGGTATTGTAGAAAGATTTAACAGGGTTATAATGGGTAGTGTGCAAGCGTCCTTGAACGCTGGTAAATGTTGGGAAAAGGAGCTCTTAAGCACACTCTGGGCCTACAGAATCACTCCTACAGGTATTGGATATAGTCCTTTCAGAATATTACGAGGTAGAGAACCCTTTACTAAGGACAACGTTGCTTGGAACACCATAAAGACAAGTGGTAAATGGTCACCTGCTTTAGTTAGATCTAACTTAAGAAAAATGCATGAGACTTGCAAAGCCCATTTTGACAAAACACACAACACCTGTGACATTAACCTGAAGGCAGGTGATTGGGTCAAGGTAAAACTCGCCTCTAAGGTAAAAAAAGGACAGAGCAAATACTCTGCACCTTTGCAAGTAGTTATGCCTTACTCCAAGTCTGCCAAGTTGAGTGATGGGAAAGTTTGGCATTACAACAGGCTGTCTAAATGTGGCAATTTTATTTGCAATAAAAAACCAAAGAAATTTGCTTCCTCAATGAGTTGGATGTAGGATGAAGTCACTGATGTCACTGTTGCTAATCAAAAAACCTTCCATCCTCAATCTGTCAGAGTTGTTCCTAATGACACTGTACAACCTTCCTGTAGCTCTGGGAGGATGAAACGCGCCGGTAGAGCGATAAGATTACCGGCGAAATTCACAAGCTATGCCATGTAATTATTTTATTATTTTTTTGCAAGGAAGGGGGTAGAGCTCCGCTATGTATCGTACTGTATCCTTGCATTTTACATTCTTGCATTTTCATTTACTATTCTGATTCTCTGCTTATATCTTTAGAAATGTATTTTTTTTTATAAATGTATTTATTTAGTTTATATTGTTTGAGTTAAAGAGAGGAGATGTGGTATCACAGCTATCAGGGTAACCATTGCAATGGTGACGGATGCTGGATACCTCTGTGTGTTCTAGAACTAAGCTGGACAGCAGTTAGAGAGAAGTCTTGCTGTCGAGTGGTTGTACCTGCTTGCTCCTAATAAATACCTGCATACCAGTGTGGAGTATCTTTACAAACTCTGACCACTTCGATGTGATGTCAGAGTGTAGAAGAAGGAGGCTGGGCACTTTATGCCTCATATGTCCATCAATTAGATAGCACACTCTGGGGCATATTCTCAAGGACTTATAGGTGAGTTATCGGCACTTTAGCGCAGCAAAAGTGGCGAAAGAATTATCGCCCCATTCTCAAGCTGGTGCAAACTGCCCATATCGCCAGTTTTCCAGCGATAGCTGCCCCAAAAAACATCACCACGGATGAGAGAGACAACTAACGCTAATGATATGCAGAGTAGGCGTTCCCGTGCAAAAACACACAAAAACACCACCTCGCGATATTCACAACGACCAGCCAGATCTGCCATGCGACCCAAAAATAGGCAATAAGGTGCGTTAGCAGCAGGGATTTAACACCTGCCTTTTACTGGTGTTAAGCAGGACGACTACCTGCAGTATGAAAGGGAGCCCAGCCCATAGCCACACCTGAAGATCAACACATGTCATGGAGACACTGATCGTGCAGCTCGGAGACCCGAGAGGGCCACAACACCCACCGCCACCACCCCCAGCCCCCCCCGACTACCACTGAGGCAGCGCAGAACAGGACAGCGAAAACGGCATGGGCCCTCAGCCACACAATAGTAGAATGTGGGGAGAGGTGGGAACCAAGTATGTGTGAAGGAGGCAAGTCACCCATGAATAAGAATGCACACAATGCCAAGTGTGGCGGTGATGTGCTGGACAGACCTCAGTATGCAGAGCACAGACCTGTCCATAGGGACATATACTGCAGGTGTTTGTAGTTTTGTGGACAGTGGACGCAACCATGTTACCTCAGGCAGTGGGGAAGACCTTGGTCTTGTAGCTGTGCCGTCCCCCCCTGTAAGCGTAAGCGGAGTGGGCTCGTCCGGCGTACGGCAGTCCAGCGTAGGAGTGTGAATAAATTGGCCAGGGCTCTGGGCGTGGTTCACTTCCCGGATGGCCAACACGTCTGCCAGGGCGGCACCCCTCACCTTGCCACGAGGCCGCCACCGTGACCGCCACCCCCCTCAGCCCATCGCTGGCTTCCGCGACACAGGCCCCCAGTGCACCCAGCCGCACAGCACCACGGAGTTATGTGTGTGCTGGATACTGCCTCCGGCCTACACTGCGGCCAGCAGGGCTCACAATTCAGATCGAGTCGCGATTGCAGATGACGCAGTCCAGTAGGCAACAGACATTGCCACCAGTGCGGCCCGTCTGGACTACGCATCATGGCAGGCTGCGCACCCCCTGAGCGCCACAGGTGCCACTAACTCTGTGCACCACAAGTCAACGCCACGTGGCTGTGGGCCCTTGCTGACCTGTGCCTCCGGCCTACCCTGCGGCCAGCAGGGCTCACAATTCAGATCGAGTCGCGATTGCAGATGATGCAGTCCAGTAGGGAGCAGACATTGCCACCAGTGCGGCCCGCCCAGACTACGTATCATGGCAGGCTGCGCACCCCCTGAGCCCCACAGGTGCCACTAACTCTGTGCACCACAAGTCAATGCCACGTGGCTGCGGGCCCTTGCTGACCTCTGCCTCCCGCCTACACTGAGGTCAGCAGGGCCCACAAATTAAATTGAGACTTGATTTATTGATGGCAGAGCCCAGTAGGCAACAGACATTGCTTCCAGTGCGGCCCGCCCGGACCACGCATCATCGCTGGCTGCGCACCCCCTGAGCGCCACAGGTGCCACTAACTCTGTGCACCACAAGTTAATGCCACGTGGCCTTATTGAGGCAGAATTCAATAGGCAAAAGACATTGCTCCCAGTGCAGCCCGACCGGATGACGCATCATCGCTGGCTGCGCACCCGCTGAGCGCCACAGGTGCCACTAACTCTGTGCACCACAGCTCATGGACCCTTTATGATTGAGTTACGTGCTGTGGACTGCGGACGCAACAATGTCACCTCAGGCAGTGTGAAAGACCTGGGACGATGATGATGAAGATGAGGCAGGTGTAACACACCACACTGCAGCAGGAATATCCCGAAGGGACACAATCATTGACAATTTCTTCACATGAGCACGCTCAGCTCTGGTGCCCCTATCTCAGTGCACCACAAGTCATGACCCCTTCTGATTGAATATTGGGTGACCTCTGGACTTGCTCCGGCTACCTCCATGATGCTTCGCAGTTGTTTGTGTTATGTTGGTGTTTTCTGTTTCCGCTTTAATAGTGATCACTGTTCAAGTTGTTGCCAGCACCAACCACTCCCTGAGGGCTGGCTCACACTCACCCCACACCCATCCAGCCCAGGCGTCACTGGATATGTGATCCTGGTAATAAAAAGGGGCCGGGCGCATGTGCCCGTAGCTAGTTCCACTATCTATCTAAGTGTGTCCGTGTGGTCATTATGCATGAATGATGGCCCCGGGCCCTACCACATTACATTGTGCTGTGGACAGCGGACGCAACCATGTCACCTCAGGCAGTGGGTAATAGCTTGGACATGTAGCTAAGTCGCCCCCCCCCTGTAAGCGACAATGTTGCAATGTAGCATGCACCCGGAGGGCGGGCTCGCACGAACGGAGTAATGAAGGAGCGCAAGACTGCTCGGGGTCCAGGATCATACATGCCAAGTGTTGTGTGTAACTGTATTCCCGCAGCATGAGCAAAATGCCCAGCCACATTAGCAGCGCCAGTTCAGCCAGGCATGTACTCTACATCTGTGTCCGCCCTATCCTTGCCACAGGCCACACTCACGTGGCCCACCACCTTCAACGGCCAACATCACAGTGTCGTTGTCAGGCTTGTGGACATGCGCAGACAGGCATGACAATACTGTGCCGTAGGAGTGCAAGTGATGCAATCGCGCAGCGCACATAAGTAAATGGGTTCTGGGGGAGGGAGGAGCAGCTGTGAGGCAACGTAACACACAGTGATGCCGCTCATATGCCACATGCAAGTCATGTCAATATTGAATCCCAAAGTCGCACTCATCCCACCCCATCCCCAACAAGCCACTTCACATTCCATGAATGCAAGCAGATTACAAATTTACACTAGGGATGAAAGCTCCTTTGCCTGAACTATCAGGCGGAAGCACATCTGCACCTCCGACATCGGAATTGCATGTGCCCGGCAACCCCTGACAGATACTATGGCAGCTGATGCCGACTCCCACACTATGCACAGCCCGACGAGAGACCAACGTATACACACCCCACACACAGGAGTCCTTGCTCGAAGTTATCTTGCATGGAATGGCCTTCACACTTACTCCCACAACATCCCAGGCGTACAACCGGTGCACACTAAAACAACTCATTGTTCCGAGATGTGGCATTTCATCCACAGAACTGCCACAGGTCAGAACAGTGCCACTTCAACAAGAGCCATTAACGCAATGGCCAAACATCCCGGACACATGCACAACCCCTGTCACGTGGCACTGTACCGTGCACGAATGCTGCATTTACTGGGGGCACTGCCATTGACAGTGCTGCGGATCAGTTACCGGCTAAGCTTCCGCCTTGCCAACGTCACCTGCGTTCAGCCTGTTTTGCATTGTCACTCGTGCATGTTCGAGTGGTCCATGGATGTCTGCCTATCCAACAGAACGGTAGCTGAACTGGATTTTGACATGTGTCTGCGCCCCCTGTTGGGCCACGACCAGGAGTGTCACCGTGATACCCGTTTATGGGATGCCTTGATACTTGGCATACATGCTGGCAGCTGTACCTGGGAGATTGCCAAATCCTCGTGTGCAGTGACCACATTGAACCGCTCCCCTATTGGGCAGTAGTGCTAATTGGTGTAAGGGGGTGGACGCAGCACATCTGTCTGGACCTGCTAATGGATCGCCTCGCCGTCCTGTTTGATGAAGTCGACAACGACCTCATGTTGGAAATGTTAGCCTACGAAGCTGCAATCGCTTTCATGGATGAGTAACTACGTACCTGCAGCCACAACTGATTGGAACACATTGCAGATGTCCTGACACCTTGTTGCATCTTGCAGATCTGGTCACATATCCCACGGCAACAGTGGACATGGCTGCATTCGCCTGGACTCCGAATACATGAGCGGACAACAATGCGGGTTAGCACACACCTGTGAAAGGTGAGGCACTCCCCCGGAGTGGACAGCGGCACTTGGCAAATTTCCTTATTCTGACATACTGCTGCATTGGTCTGCAAGTTGTGGCACTTATCTTGCCCGTACTGACACGCATATGCTAATAAAGTCTACGCACCTTCACTTGTATTCAACTGTGATGAGTGTTGATTTGAATGACAATGTGTGTCTCACTGCCTATCTGGGTCACGGCCATACATGCGCATTGATAGCATTACCCAGGGAGTGCCCCTTTTGTGGAATCACTGTCCCTACATTCATCCATACTTTCATACTTGATTGATCATAGCATGACACATCTGTGTGAATTAGAATGTTTTATTCGCATTCAGTGGAGTGTTGGAGCTGGACCAGTACAGGGCCATGCAAACCCCACTTTACATTGTTGGCCCGTGGAGGGCCAGCCAGAGTCCTTTCGGGATTGACAAGTTCATAGGGAGTGGAAGACTACAGTCCGCAGTGTCATTGCTGTGTCATTGATAAGCACACCAAATATGGCAATCCATGTCGAGGTCCAAGGTGAGTGTCGCTCAGTGTATGGGGGGACAGTGGGAGGTGTTATTCCAGGGCATGATGCAGAGGGCAGAACCAAGCTGAACACGGCCATATGGCGGAGATGAATGCTACCACTTCATTCTAGCCACAGAGCCAGATTCATCATCATCTTCGTCCTCTGATGTGTCAGGTGCCTCACATGCGGGTGGTGGTGTTCTGTCTGCATCACTGTGTGGCACTGACACATCAGGGGCCGGAGGTGGAATGTCTGCCGCACTGTGTGGCACTGACACTTCAGGGGGCAGAGATGTGGATGGAGTAGTAGCACCAGCATTCATCCGTGCCAGGCCTTGTGGCGGCAATGCCATGACAAGGATCTGCAGGGCATGGAAGATCACAGCTACATCTCACTGGTGTGCAGCCGTGGCAAACATTCTTTCCGCTTGCATCCGCTCCAAGCTCTCCATCATTCTCCTTATGTGTCCCAACTCCCGGCTGACATCGCTGGGGCCACTCTGACTAGACAGTTGTTCTTGTCTCAGAGTCATGACTCCAGCGATGTCAGCCATGGCTTGTCGTAGAGCAAGGAGCGGATAGTGGGTGTCCGTTAGGGACTATGATTGGTCCCTGATGGGACTTAGACACCAACGTATGGCATCTAGTTTGGCTGCCATGAGGCCGAACCCCACCCGCAGCAGGTCAGCCATCTCCTCCTGGCACCCTAACACACGGCGTTGGAATGCCATGTGTTGGTCGTGGGGGTCCTAAGAGACAGCCGTGGTGGTGGGTGCATCCTGCTGTGTGGCCTGTGCAGGGGATGGGGTCTCATGGATGAAGCTGGGCTGCCCTGCTCCTGGAGGTGGGGTGCCGGAGCTGTCCCTGAGCTGTTGGAGTGCATCGGTGTAGATGTTGGGGAGGTCCTCTTCATCATCAGTGCTGTGTTGTTGGGTCTGCTCTGCAGGAGGTGTTGATTCTGTCTCTGAAATGTGAATGGAAATTGAGATTGACATTGTGTTCACATGTATGTTCACGCATTGTACAAGTTTACTGTCAGACTGCATGGCAATGTACATTGTGACTGTGTATGAGGAGATGCCTATTTGAAGCGGGACAGTTGGCATTTCTACACTATCAGGGATGTGAGGTTGTACTTGTACATTGTCATCTCACAGTTTCCTGCTATGCCAAATGCGAATGGCCATTTTCTACACACAGGCGGCAGCAGTTGTGTCCTCTGTTCTGTTGTGAAAGTGTTGCAGTTTGTACCACATTGTTGTCAATGTTGGGGTGCTCTGCATCTTATGTGTGTGTGCTGCATTGTGGGTGAGTTGCCCCTTCGGATCTGATTTGGCTGGCCCTTATCCCTTTCAGGCGGTGTGCCTTTCACTTCTGTGCTTATGCAGTGCTGAGATGTTGCAGACTTGGGTAAATTGGGCCCTTGGTCGGAATTGTGACTCTTGGGCATGGTTTGTCCGCAGATGTGCTATACTTACTTGTGCATGTGTGCCATTGTGCCCATCTCCCCCAGTCCCCCCAGTCCCTGGTCGTTACTCACCCTGTTGCTGTTGGCTCAGGTCATGTTGTGCAGTGTCCGGTCCCCCGACTCCTGCCACCGTCTCCCCAGGATGGTCCTAGGCTGGTCCTCCGTGGGGCTTGTGGGGTTCTGGTTCTCCTCTGTACTTGCTCCGGCTACCTCCATGGTGCTTCGCAGTTGTTTGGGTCTTGTTTGTGTTTTTGGTTGCCGCTTTTATAGTGATTTTGGCCGCCTGATTTGTGGGACTTGCAGGCTGGCGCAGCTTAGCGCTGGTTTTTGTATCGCGGTTGGGCCCATCGCGACTTTTTTCGCGTTCGGGTTTGGATTTTTATCGCCGTCCTGGTAATGTTATCGCGGACATTTGACGCGTTCTTGGGAGACTATCGCATGTTACCGCCGAACGCGTTGAGAATACGACGTTAACACAGAGTTATTTTCCCGCGATAGACGGCGATATGAAAACGTGCGTTACCCTTTTTTGGCGATGATTATTGCACTTTCTTGAGAATATCCCCCTCTGTCTCTATAGTGCCTAGTCGTGCCGCTCCAAAAGTGCACCATCATAGCAGTAACTTGTTTACATACAAAGATCAATTCATCCATTGTAAAGCTCTGGAAGGCTGCCTCTGGATCCCTTTGGACACTGTACAATCACCAGCTTCAGATCTGTGAACTGCGCTTTGCCCATGTCAGTCACTAGAGTTGAGGACGCCATCAAGGTGAGCATCCCTACTCCATGCCCGATGAACTGCCGGATATCAAGGACACTCCTTAATTTCCCCCCTACTTTGTTTCACTTATTTTTCTGAATTCAACCTTTGATTACTATAACAGGGTACACATAGATGTTATTTGGGTTTGTTTCACAGGGGTACAGCAGGACGCGGCACTCTGAGATTCCGACTCTGACTCTGAACTGGACGGACACCAGTTCTACATAAGGAACACTGAAAACGGCTGCCTCAGAGCCACATCTCAAATGGCTACAAAAATGGCTTTGTTAATAAGGAAAAGGGAGTATCCAAGTGGGAAAATGTAAACTTGCCTGGGACTCTCAAAATCATTGCACTGGAACTGGAATGCTTGATTGCCTAAACAAAGATGGTGTTTTTAAATCAGGAGGCATTAATAGAGGACAGTCCTCTATTAATGCCTCCTGATTTAAAAACACCATCTTTGTTTAGGCAATCAAGCATTCCAGTATTTTCAGTTACCCTTCAAAGTGTGGCTACTGAAAATATTAGGCGCTGGTCATAAGAAACAGAAGTAGCTCCCTTTTATGAAACATAAAGTACAAGCAGTGATGTTCTGAAATAGATTAGGGTAATCTATATTATGGGAATGAACTCAGAGCGAGCAGACTTCTACTGATGTGAGTTCCAAATGTGGTTTGAAGATATTTCTTAAACAAACAGTCCAGGTTTTTGTAATCGTTCTTATGAATTAAAAGTAAGTCCACAGTACCTGAATATTTTTATACATTTATCAACAACTGTGTCTACAAGTGGGACTAGGAGCCAAATACATGGCTTACTCTTGCAATTTGTATATAACCTATATTGTGAGCCAATGCAATAACAAGCAAAATCTAAATATTTCCATATGTGTCTCCTTCAGAATATCAAGCGGTCCATCCCATCAGGGCCTTTCCGCAGAGGGACCAGTTAGCTAATTCAGTAAGACAAAATATGAGATATTGGGAGGCAATAGACCTCCTCTAGCATCAGCCATAGGAGCCCGTCGCCAGGCAACCGATCTCTTCCAATGTTCACCATAATATTCACAAACTTAGGGCTGGAGTAGATACAACGTCTCCAGATACAGTACAAGGCTAAATATGGAGCTAGATTGATTTAGTACCAAATACTTCTATTTTTTTTTTAAGTTCAAGTAAGGTTTATTGAAGAATTAAAATTATTACATAAACCATTTTTCGTACAAGCAATTATTTAACAATATAACAATATCTGAAAGCATGAAGGAATACTTGAGTGTTGTTGATATATAAAAAACCTTCACGACATTAAAGTGTAACGTGGAATATAATTTGAATACATTCATAGGTCCAGAAGCAATACACATAGCTACATATGTCCATATATAAAATTAAAAGAGGATACTATAGGTATTGATAGAGTATTTAGAATTGTATACAAATAAATATTAGGAAGTCAGGGAGGCTTGGAGACTTCTTGCATCGAAGGCTCAGGGAGGTAGCGTTTTTGCTGATGTGTTTAGAAAGTCTGTAAGTGGGGACCAGAGGTGTAACCTTTTCATAGCTAGGGAGATAGGGTGGACTAGAGCTGTATCTAGGCGGTGATTGTGACAAACTGCGTACCACCACGCTAAATAGGACAATTTGGAAGAGTCTTTCCAATTTTTTGAAATCTGTTGAAACGCTACAGCCAGTAACAGGTCGATGAGTTTGAGTTGGGAGTGACTTTTGTCCCATTCCGGTGATAAACTACCTAGGAAAATGTTAGTGAGGGATAAGGGCACTGTGGTATGAAAAATGATATTAATTTGGTGCCAGACTTTTTCCCAAAACACAAAGACATGTGTGCATGTAAATAGCATGTGTTTAAGGTCTGCTTCACTTTGAGAGCATGACCAGCATGCGTTGGGGTTTGTGCTATGTATCTTATTAAGAAACATTGGAGTGAAAAACAATCGATTGTAAAGAAAGAAAAGTGTTTGTGTAGTGCTAGCAGCTCTAGAAGATTTCCTGAGTTTTGACCAGATTTTGTTCCACAGAGTCACAGGCCAATTTGTTTTAAGATCGGATTCCCATGCGAGTTCTAGTTTGGTTTTCTGTCTGTTCTCAGGAGGTTCCATTAGATGAGAATAAATGCTCGAGGCTTTGGGGTTTATGATTAGAAGATGATTCCATGGGAAGAGAGGTTGAGATTGTGTAGAGGGCAAGGTTTGAAGTTTGGCATATGCCTCAATTAATACCTTCTGCAAGATCAAAAATTTTGATTTAAAGGAGAAGGGTAGCTGATATAAAGTTTGTATTTGTGTGAATGGAATGGGTGTGCCCAGATCAAAAAATTGGTGTACCCAAAGTAGACCTTTGCTCCTCCAAATCTTCCAGTGTATAGGTTTCCCTTTGATAAGGATGTGTTTATTGTGCCAAATTGTGGAATTAAGAAAAGAATCTGAGTTGTGTGTAATTAAATGGGGTGCGATAGACAATAATTTACATGATTGTTTAAGTATGGGAGTCGAACGTTTTTGTGGTTTTCGGGTAAAGGAAAGATATTCCTGGAATGAGAAAGGGGTTAAAAAGGAAAGTTCGAGATCAACCCAAAGAGGCCTATTTTCGGATTGAGTATTGATCCAGTGTGATAATTGTCTGAGTTGGAAAGCTTTGTGGTAATTAGAGAAGTGAGGGAAGTTAACTCCACCTTCGGATTTTGGTCTTGTTAATTTATGTAATGCCATTCTTGGTTTTTTACCATTCCATAAAAACGAGGTGAGAGTGGAATTGAATCTTTTAAAGGAATTGGATGGAATGGAAATTGGTGTGTTAGAGAGAATATATAGAATTAAAGGTGTCAACATCATCTTAATGGTGTCTAAACGACCCCACCAAGATAGATGTAAAGGATGCCATCTTGTAGTTAGTGCTTTAAGTTTGTCAAGACATTTATCTATATTTAGAGAGATGGATGTTTTAATAGAGGACGAGAACCAGATGCCTAGATATTTTATATGTTTAGAATTCCAGGTAAAGTTAGAGATCTTAAAATCATCTTTGAAGGTATATTTAGTTAGAGGTAGTATCTCGCACTTCCCTTTGTTTAATTTATACCCTGACACTAGACCGTAATCTTCCACTTCCCCCATGAAGGCTGTGAGTGAAGACTGGGGTTGGGAGAGAAAGACTAAAATATCATCAGCATATGCTGCTAATTTAATTTGTCGGGGGTCTGAAACAAAGCCAGTGATAGATTGATTTTGGCGAATTTTTGACAGGAATGGCTCTAGAGCTAAATTAAAAAGAAAAGGTGATAAGGGACAGCCTTGACGAACTCCCCTTTTGAGATTAAAGTAGGGAGAGATAAGACCATTGGCTGAGATCGCAGCCTTAGGTTCTGAGTAAAGTAGGGCAATTAGGGATATCATTCTTGGTCCGAAACCGAACCACTTAAGAGCATGGAATATAAATGGCCAATAAACCCGATCAAAAGCTTTCTCTGCGTCTAATGCAATTGCTGCTAGTGAATCGGGGTAATGTGATGATTTGGAGATAATGTCGAAGAATAGACGTGTGTTATCGGTGATATTGCGACCTTTGACGAAACCTGATTGTTCCTTGCCAAGTATTAGGGGAGATGTGGTTCTAGTCTTAAAGCTAAAGCTTTGGAGAATATTTTATAGTCCACATTGACTAAGGAAATGGGTCTATAATTTTTGCAAAAGCGTGAGTCTTTATCGGTTTTCAATAATAGACAGATCAAAGCTTCAGAGAAAGAACCAGTGGATTTATTTGAGGCTATGAAGGAAGAAACAAGAGTGTGTAAATGTGGGAGTAATAAATGAGCAAAGTGTAGAAAAAATTCCACTGTAAATCCATCAGGGCCAGGGGCTTTGTCTTTTTTGAGGGTCTGTAGAGCATTGAATAATTCTGTTTGTGTGAGATCAGATTCCAGTGATGATAGATCCAGTTGGGGATTGATATGTTTTTGAATAGTGGAAAAGTATCGGGAGATATCTGTATCGGAAGGTGTCTTTTCTGGTGTATAAAGGGATTTGTAGAAATGAACAAATTCTTGAAGAATGTCAGGGTCCTTGAGTTTTGGTATTTGATTATCATCTATAATGGAGCCGATATGAAGTTTTTGTTGTTTAATTTTTAAATAGTTAGCTAAGAGTTTGCCCGATTTATTCTGGCCTCCATAATACTTTGCAGAGGATTTTAATAGATATAAGGAAGCTTGTTTGGTAGTCGCTTCATTAAATGCTATCTTCGCATTAATGAGGTCTTTAAGAGAATCTTTTGACTTAGAAGTATGAAAAGAGTGTTCCAACTTTTTGATTTTATCAAGAAGAGTATTATGGGATTTGATGGAAATCTTTTCGTTTGTTTGATACAAATCTAATAATGAAGTCCCTAGCAGTGGCTTTAAAGGCATCCCATATAGTATGAAAGGATAGATCTTCCGTTAGATTAATAGAGAAGAACTCTTGAGAGAAGGAAACAAAAGATGAATTAAACTTATGGTCTAGAAGTAAAGAGTTATTAAAACGCCATTTTTTCGTTGATGTGGAATGATTCAAAAGGTCTAGTTGAATCGAAACAGGTGCATGATCTGAAATAAGTATGGGACCTATATCAGCAGAGCGTAAGGATTGGGCAACGTTTCGAGAAAGAAATATGTGGTCAATTCGGGATTGAGTCTGGTGTGGGTGGGAGAAGAAGGAGTATTCTCTTGTGGATGGGTTGCAAAGGCGCCATGAGTCTAATAAATTTCTTTGTTTAATAGTCTGTATGAAAGCTTTATGTGCCGCATTTGAGTGAAAGTGAGAACCAGAGTTTCTATCAAGAAACGGATCCATCACTTGATTACAGTCGCCTGCGAGGATGAAATTATCTGTCGGGTATTTGAGTAGTAATTGAGAGATGCGTGTCCAAAAGCTTGCATCGCCATTAGTAGGAGCATAAATGTTGAGTAGGGATAGTGAGGACGTCCCTAACAATAAATTTGTGAAAATCCATCTACCTTCAGTGTCCGCCTCCTGAGAAACAAGCTGCGCCTTCAATGCCTTGTGACAGAGAGTTATAACCCCATTCCTCTTCCCGTCTCCTGGCGAGAAAAACCTCACCAACCCAATTTCTTTGAAGCTTCAGTGACTCGCTTTCAGTAAGGTGAGTCTCTTGCAAAAATGCGATATTGGCGTCTAACTTTGATAAGTGGGACAGGACTCTCTGTCTTTTTATAGGGGAATTCAAGCCTCTGACATTCCATGAGATAAATTTTAGAGACATGTATCGATTAGAAGAATTAAGGACATAAGTGGACCATTAAAAGTATGTGCGTTAAAAATAACTTTTCCAAAAAAATCAACAGTAATCGAAAAATAAAAGCTTTGAAGAACATTTGTAATATGTACGAAGTTAATAGATGTGAAAACCAATGTGAGAAGAAAGAAAGAATAAAATAGAGGAAGAGAAAGAGATAAAGATAAAGGACACAATGTAGGAAGGAGTGATGGATATAAGAGAATTGTGTACAAAGGTAGTATATATATACGTGAAATACAGAAGGATATAAGGAAGGAGGGAAGCAATGTGCAAATAAAAATTGGGAACAGGAAGGGTAAAGAGATAAAAATAATGTGAATACAGTGAGAAAAGATACAAGTAAAGAGAACATACCTACATAGAACTCAAAACAATGAGTGGGGTGGGGAGGGGGTGAGGCCACATGGAACGATGGGACGTCCAGACTTCACGAAATGAGGCGGGGAAGACTTCAGGATGAAACAACATATATGACGTACGGATTGGACAGACTGAAGCGGAACCTGTAAAAGGAAGATATAGTTAACATTATCAGATTATACTGTAAGATATTATAATAGAGGAAGGCAAATTGCAGACTATTAACCTAAAGTTTAAAAGTATATACTAAAACGTGCCAACCAAAACAACTTTATGTAACCTGGGTTGCATATTTAAATAGAGAAGCAAAAAGAATATAAAGGGAGAGCATTAGTAGAGGAAGCTGCCTAGAGACCAGCCATCCAACAACTTTTCAATTGAACTGAGTACTCATGGTGTCCATTCGATTTGAAGAATGAATATTAAGAAAACTTTTTAACTTGGTTGGGTCTTCATATACTGTGGTGTTATTGTTGAAGGTAACTTTGAAGATGCAGGGATGAAACAGACCAAAACGAGCTCCAATGGAACGAAGCGCTGGTCTCATTGCGAGGAACTCTCTGCGTCGATCTGCTGTGGGTTTAGCATAGTCTTGTGAGAAGAATAGTTGGTGTCCTGAGAGGGAGATCCGTTTCATGAGCCTGGCTGCTTTTAGAACTTTGAGAAGATCTGTGAACTCCAAAAAGTACAGGATAAATCCTCTCGGTTTCTTTATGCTGGAAGAAGCTGAGTGCGTCGGACCGAGACGGTGTGCGCGTTGAATGTTGAGAGTGGTGCCTTCAGGTAGATTAAGCATTGTTGGTAAAACTCTTTGGAAAAAGGAGATTGCGTCTGGCCCTTCTGAACCTTCCACTATGCCGTAGATGCGGAGGTTATTCCTCCTGTTCCTGTTTTCAAGGTTTTCAACCTGTTTCTGCAAAGCTGTGACTTGAGAATGAAGAACTTCTGTCTTGGCGTATGATGAGTTCAGCATCTCAACATTATGCTCCACCTTGATAACTCTTTCCTCTAGTTTCTCCCAACCATCTGTGAGGAATTGTATTTTGGTGTTGGTTTCTTCAACAAATGGTCTTAAGGCTCGGATCTCCTCCAAAAGTAGATCCATGGAGACCAATGAGGCCTGCTTTGGCGGTGAGGGGGGATCTTTTTTCAGTCTTTTAGAGGTTGCTTTAATAACTACTGAAGAGGCTGCAGTAGGAGGTGGAGACGCCATTTTAGGTGAGGAGATTTGAGATATTCCCGTTGTGGAAAATGAAGCAGTTTGATGTTTTAGGCCAGAGATGTGTGTTAGAAATAACACTGACGAAAATTTTTAAACCGTGCTCTCACAGATATTGTAATTCAATAGCGCAACTGATTATGCCATTAATATCATTTGAAAGAAGAAAAATATGAGTTGAATAGCATATAAATTGTGGCATCCATCGAACAATTGAATAAAGATATTGAGATAGTACATATGTTACTGAGTATTAATTGAAGGAAATTGAGATAAGCCACGTTCTACATGTAAAGTCATTTAAATTCCAGAGAAAAAAGTAGAGACGAAAACAATCTATGAAGAAAGTTGTGAAGTGAGAGTCAATCAAACATAAGGTGAATATTGAGCTGGAAGGATTTAGATATTGCCCATCAAATCGTACCCTGAGAGGATTTCAGCATAGCATGCTAATACGCTGTAGATTGACCATGGACACAGCTCAGAACAGTTCAGCCTCCGTGTATTTTAATGCATACTCCATGACCTGCTTTGTAACGTGGACACGAATGACTGTCCCTCACCTCAGAAGCCGGTGCATAAGCCGTCCCCGTGCAACACAATGGGGCTCGAGCATGCAGCAAAACAAAGCATGAAAGGCATGAAAGGCACGAAATGAGGCGTCTGTAAAAGACTTTGTTACCTCAGAATTGTCTCACAATGCCGCTTTCCGTGTAGAAACTTGGGGCATCAGGAAAAAGGGCCGCGCGTTACATGCGCGCGTACCTCAGGTCGCGAGTGTTCACAAAATGGCGGCCGACGCCTCTGTCCGGCTTCAGGAGAGAAGAGCGCCACAGCTTCAATTCTCCGTCGAGAAACTCCGCAATTCACCTCCGCGGGTGCAGCAACAGCTCCGACATCTGCTTGGAGAAGATAGGGAGCGTACGCCGAGTATTAGCCTAGGTAAATCCCGTCGTCATAACGCCGTCACTCGCCCGGTCCGGAAGACGCCGCCATCTTCCTTGGGCGCAAGCCACGCCCCCCCCCCAGTACCAAATACTTCTATAAGTGAATATTTATTTGTGGAAAAAATTCGAAGAGTGTTGAACAAAATGCGGAAATGATGTGCATGGTTTACTATAAAAACCATTTAGGAAGTCTTGAGTTATCTGAGGCTTTCTAGCTCTTTGCATGAATTTCTGGTAGATCAACCATGGCCCCCTGGGGATCACCCAAATGTTTGACCCCATAGATGAATGAAATTCTGGACACCTCAATTTTACTATGCCGGTAAAGGTACCCACCAAGTGCTGTGAAAGGTATCACTGTGCCCCTCAGAGTAGTTGTAACAGCAATGCCCACATCCCGTAGTAATCAAAGTTTAGGGTTTTGTTCACCAGGTTTTCTGCCAGTTATCAGCTCCCACCAGGCAGGCGTTGGGCCAGTGTTCACTCCATCAGCAAAGTATTGTTCGTCGGGTGAAATGATTGTTACTTAACTGGCCTCTCACCCAAGGCTCACAAATGTGGGAGTTCGTTGCACTTACGTAAAGTTTCTGAAGCGCTTACACATGCATCATGTAGGTGAAACTTAAATGTCCTGAAAAGTGTAGGAAATGTATCAAGGTTGTGAATTACCCCCTAGTTCAGGCAATGTTGACATTCACTACAATAGAACAGGATTTTCCTGGCACCTGCTCTGACAACGGCTGCTGGTGGAACATCAGCTTCTATCGATTATGTATATGTGATCAACTAGTACGTAATCAACACAGATGAAATGGTTTGCATTAATGGGTTAAAATTCCGTGAATCAGGTATAAATTGAGGCTGAGTAATGGCATTTTCCATGGTTTGGTACTAGAATATCCTGGTTAAATATTGTCTTACAAAAACTTGTGTTCTAAATATTATTTGCAAACTATCGCCCGACTGTATTTAAAAAGAAAAAAAATCACCAAATCGTACGATTTTTTAAAAAGAAAAATTGATATTTAGGGCACAATATTTATTTTAGAATATATTTTTGTCTATGACATTCGGACATACTATTGGGCACGGTATGGCTTTTACCAGGTCTCTCAGTTCTATGTTGCGGCAGCTCCTTTTCATGTTCAGAATGGGCTTCTTTGCTGCAAATTGTGTGATACGCGGCAAATGTGACAGTTCAGTGTATGCCTCTTTGAAAGCAGATGCTCTGAAAATGGACTTATTTTGTACTGATCTTCTAAACCACTTACGGTTCTCTAGTGTCTTACCTTCAAAATAGACATCAGAAGTTCCCCTTTCTTCCTTCACACCCCCTCCCCACAGCATCAAAGCCAGGAGAGCCGCCAGTAAATGCCCCAGTGCTCTCTGCCCACCCCTGCTCCCCTGGCCCGCACCTTGTCAGCAGCAAGCGAAGTGAAGTCTGAGATAATGAACTCTTCCAAGGAAGGCCCAGGGGGGATCTCTGGTGCCGGGGACTGTCAGCCATTGACGAGCCTAGCGGCGCGCGCTGTCACCGGGCCCGCGGTCTGATGCAGGGCGCGCGGCCTCGTCGCCCCCGGGGACTCGCGCACAGCGACTGAGCGGATCTGGCACTAGCAAAAATTATCTCACCACTCACAGGAGATACAGAGGGACCAAAATAAGCTATTATTTATCACCTCCTGTGAGATGCTCCCGGCGCATACGTCTGTGTTGTGTTCACTCAACGGCTTTATAGGAACGCAGTCCATTCTCAGCAGAAAATTGATGCTTTTAACTAAGTCTCATAAAATAAGAAATCCTTTCAAAAAGAGACAGGGAGGTACTCTTAAAATGCCTGGCTCTTTCTTTGTCTTGAATCTTTCCATGAGTCCGCCCCACAGATGCCTGCAGACGATTCAGAGTGATTCACATGGAGATGTTCAAGTAACAATTGCAAATTGCCTTTTTTATGAGCGAAAAAACACATTCGCTATTCACAGACCACGGTTTTACGCTCGTCAAAAGATTTATTTGCACAAGGTTACAGAAATGCCTTTGCATTAGGGCCAGTAGGAATTCTCAAAGTGTTTTTGAGAAATATTTTTGGGAATCTGAGACTTGTTCTTACCTGTACTCCTAAAAAAACACGGATGAATTTAAAAAAAAAGTAATTTTACTCCAAGTTTAGGAGGAAACCTACATAAATAACTATCCTCTGTGCCCTGGCTATATATTTACACTGTATAGTTATGCGATTAGCACTGTTACATGTTTAGTCTGTTTAAAGTCAGTTACATTCCATAGGTGCAAAGACAGTATTGCTATGTACCACCGCTCACATGCTAATACAGGGTCCTATTTTGCACATCATACTGGGGAAAGGACTGTAATTATATTTTCTCATCTAGCTTTTGTCTCCCCCCGCCTCTGCTCCTCTGTGAACTTGCCCCATCCTTCTGCTCCACCACCTTCAGAGCTGATCTGCCCCGCCCCCTCGTCCCTGCATCTGGATGCCTCTCATCAGCAGCCCTTCCATCCACGCCTCTGCCTTCCATGAACCCACCTGGCTCTATTGTAACTCTCACCTGTCCTCAGGTTCACCTTCACATACCTATCCCTTGTTACACTACGGATGCACCTGGACAGCGCCTGGATACCCTCCCGGGTGACAAGTAGCGCTCTACAAATCTACTGATTGATTGATCGATTGATGCCCTCCTTATCCAGGCCCAGATATAACAACAGACACAGTCAGTTCAAGCATGTGCTCGCCCCCCTCACACGCCGCCCAATGCCACCACATAGCTGAACCGGCCCCACGTCTCAATGGTCATCTTCAGCCAGGTTTGCTTTCTGCATTTTATTTTTAAAATAGGTATTTAGATGAATTTATGAGGAGAAATAACAATCAGATATTTTATAAGATAGATACGTTAAGCAGATATCAAGGTCTCTGAAGGCAGAGAAGTCACTTATGAAGAATAAATATGTCATAGCCATAAGACGATCCCTCTTTATATGCAATATTAGCAATTACATACATCTCTATCGTACAAGAACTCGGTTCCTACAACTAAGTTAAAACCCCAAATAGCAACTCGATAGAGGCACTAATGGTATCTCAAGTGGGTAACAAACCTGTAAAAAAATCAAGATGACAGGTGGTCAGTCGTTACTGTACAGAATAGATATATAACGTCGATAGAAGTCAAAAGAGAAACCAAAGTTCAGTATTCCATCTATGCCTCATAACGTTCAACAAAGGCTTCATGTGTCACATTAAATGTTTCCTCCTTGTTTCTGTCATGAACTGTGACTTACGTCTTCATACTCTGTGGGCGCGTGGGCATCATACTTTCAGTGCACTCACGTTGGTTCCAGTCAAAGGAAGGAAATGAATAGTGTTGGAAAAGAAACTTCGGCACCCTTTGGCAAAAGGCTTTGTGTCTTTTGTGAAGGCACTGCATGATGGCACTGCGTATAAACTACATTACCCATGATTCCTGCACTCTCATGTCATTTGGCAATAGCGGTGGCCATCTTTGAGTTTGAGAATAAGATGCGTATGGTCCACGGTGTCTTTGCTGCACTCAGGAGGATCTTGCTACAGCAACTTGAGTAGAGCTGCTTCCACAGATGCTTTAAGTTCTTGAACCGGCCATTGTATTCAGGGAAGTATTCTGAGGATGTGATCATATTAAGAAAATTACTTTTATATATTAGAGTTGCTAAGTTGTGGACTAGAATGAAACCGTGAGGACAATTCCAAAGGCATTGCTGATCAATTGTTTATCAGTGCATTCGGATCCAAATTACACAGTAGGCTCAGGAGGGTTATAATGTGAATGATCTATATATTGTGTTTAAGGTATTAATAATTGAAAGAGGTTAATTACTCTAATCAGCAAGGTACTGCAATACTGATTTATGTTGTATATTTCAGTTCAGAGAAGTCCTAGTCAACAAGAAATTCATACTGCACGCACTAAGAGCTGAAAAGTGTAACTCCACTTAATGGTCGCCATTATTATGTTAGAAGTGATATGAGGACAGGCTACCATACACTTTGGACATTCAACTCTTATCTATGAATACAACTTTCAGAAATATCAGTTCCACTTCCAAAGAGAGTCAGAGATCTAGAGATAAGCGGAAGGTTTGTCGTTGCCTGCATTTATAAGTGTCTAGAACTAGATGAATCAAAATTCATGGGCGATCTCCGGTGTCTCTGAGTTCTCTCTCTTATGCTATCCGCTTTCCCAAGATCTACTGCTAACTAACATTTTGCAGCTGTATTGGGTTGGTAGTAGATATGGTCAAGTGTAACACCTCGTAACACAACGGGAGAGATGGAGGTACGCCAGAGCACACCCTCCACAATCAATAATCAAAAGTTATTGATTTATGGAAGCATACATCATTCCTTTTGGATCCAGACAATGAGGTTAGAGCTTTCTGACAGTTTCATATTTTTTAGGTGGCTCATTACGTAGCAGCCAGTCTGCTTATCTCTATATCCTATCTTCTATTATGGAAGTTCTTGCAGATTTTACGTTTTAAGATTAATATTTACTGTGTAAATACACCCTTCTTAATTTTTCTTCTACTTCTTTCAATAGTTAGAACTGTCTTCAAGTTGTTTGAAGATAATCAGCAATTTACTTTTATGAGTGTGTTTTCAAGTAACGAGTTAAACCTGTGATAATATTTCATTCCATAGTTCATTAACTACAGGGCTTGGCACACTTAACTGGCTTGCAGTTCTAACATCTGTCATTTGAAATTAAATTCAGTCTGTACATTGAGATAGAGTACCAGTGGGATCAAAAACGAATGCGCTATTGCATTAGTCAATATTCCACATTCACATTTATTTTTTAGTATGTCACTCAAAATCCGGAGCCACCCATTTTTCGAAACATCTGGTTCAAACTCCCTCTGCCAGTTAGTTTTATATTTTTTTAGAACGTAATAAGATGCTCTTGATCCATGTCTTCTTCTACATATTGTCCTGCCCTTCATCACCAGGCCTACATGTGAAGATATACTTATATAGTATGCCCCCAGAGTGAAGTAGTTTGAGATCGTGGGAAGGCTGTATTCAATTACCAGACGCTATAAAGTTGCGCAAATCCTAAAATACCTCGTCGTCCAAACATTCCATTGGAAGAGTAATCTACTTGTTGTTCCAATTCTACAAAGAGTTTAATTCTTTACTTTAGTTTCCTATTCTCTATATTCTTTCTGAGTCAGTAGCACGTTATCTATTTCATCTTGCTCAGCTTGTTCGCTTTAATCAACAACTCCTCCTTTTTCATATCTGATGTATTGTTCCACAGCATCGAACTCCTCAGTACATTTTCTATAGAATTATCTGGTGGAACGTCAGTTTAGACCAGGAAATAGCTTATTCAGCAATTTATATTGTCTGATATACCATAGCCCCCCTTTAACTGCTGAGATGTGTAACCTTTGCATGAGGAACATTGATTTCTTACTTCCACTTATCAAAATTTGAATCATGTTATCAATATTGATAAATGTTTTTGGTGTATATTGAGATGTATATTACATATGGAAATCTTGGTTTGCTATTCAGTTGCACGGTGTTAATTCTCCCCCATTCACCTCCTGTCTATCTTAGTTAACGAGCAGTTTAAAGTTGAGCTCAACCAAGTCGGGTAGTTTCCTAGACTATTCAGCATCTCTTAACTTCCATTTCACAGATGTCTCTAGTAGGTTTAATCACTTATTCATTATTACTGATTATTGTAGATTAATGCCAATTAATTAGATATCATGCACAACTTCCAAAGTTATTGACAAGTTTTAATATCACCAGAATCAATAATTCAGGGTTGGTTACCAAGAGAAGCATATTGTCACTGTACACATAAATTACCTTATAAGCTCTTTCAAATAGATGACCCAGTGTAAACCTTATCTTCACTTCGTACCCCTTTAGTCAAGAATTCCGATGACAGTATTCCGTTTGAAAGCTCTAACTTTAATACCTTCAAATCAAGCTAGATATCTCTGCATCCTCAAGACCTGTTTACTTCATCATCACAAATAGATAACCCCACAGGACAGCATCAATGTCTTTCTTTGTTCTTACCATTCCTAGACACAACATTCAATAAGACTTTTATAAGCTCTGTGTTATTCTTCCCTCTGCCAATTTATTGAAGCCAGATTGATCATTGTTAATTCATTTTATGGACCTTACAGTCCTGTTTTTCAAGAATCTAGTACAATCTACATTGACTAATGAGATAGGATGAAAATTACTGCAATACATTAAATCTTTCCCTAGTTTATGGATTAAAATAATGACTGATTCTTTAATTTCTTCTCTAAATTTGCTTTTATTCATACTGTCATTGCATACTCTTGTGATGGTTGGTAGTGATTCTCTGTTGAAGGAATTTGCCGGGCTGGGATTTTGAATATAATTCGGGGCTTGTTTCGTGGCAGTTCGCCACTCTGCCAGGTTAGCGGAGGGATGTACTCCTAAGCCCTGACCCAATACAGCCTGTCATATTTTCAGGTCTCCAGCTGCCTACTGTTGATCCCTGTCCCTTCAAAAAATCTGTTGCCACATCAGGTCTTCTGAATGCACTGAATTTTTGCTGTAGGGCGCCATGTTCAATGTACCCACACATCTAAGTCTTTTGTTTTACGAAAGCAAACGCTCAAAGTGTAAAACAAAAAACATGTCCGTGACATGCTAGGATCCCCCCCCCCCCCACCCCAGCGTGTCGTGGTCATTTCTGAGTTTTCCTCCTCGGAACCATCAGCCTTTCCCTGGCATTCCTGAACAAAGAAAAAGTATGTTGGAACGTCCACCCTAAATAGATCGAATGTTCTGAGATACTTAGACCGATGGCCCAATGTCAGAGGCGCTGTTCTGCCGGAGGAAACATGGCAGTTCATTGGGTGAAAAACAATGGATTGGGATGCGGCACGAGCGATTGTCAGTGGCTGATATTAATTCAAGCATTCCATCCATCATCTTGTTGTTGTTGTCTTTTCATGTGGGACAGTCCAAGATGCTCCCCTCTTTCTTCTCTCCCCACATTCTTCTAAGGAGGAGGAGAGGCTACATTGGTTGAATCATATATTTCTACATAGGCAGGACAAAGGAGCACCGAGTGAATGAACAACGTTTTGTCAGGTTTGCTAGGACAAAAAAATGAAAGGTAGTCCAGAAATGCACCTTATTGATATGGGTTATTCTTTGTATCAAGCTGTGCTATTCAGTGGCCAAAAAGGAAGAACCCCCTGAGGGCCTTAGTACTCAGTCTACCAGGGAGAAAGCTGCAACCGTGGCCCTGCCTAGAGCCGTTCCAATTCAGGACATCTGGCAAGCAGATACATGTGCTTCTATCCATACCTTCACCAGGTACTACTCTATCGACTCTCAGGTCTACAAGGATCATTTCAGTCCCGTGATCCTATAGTTCTGGTATAAACTCCGCTCCCCAGATTGACCACTATTAAGAAGGGCACTACGGGCACTACTTTGACAGGTTAGGAACTCTGATTTTGAAGAGTGACATATAAGGTCTTCCCTCAGTAGCTAATGGTTGACAGCTAGAGGGTGACAAGCGATCACGACCACTTAAAAATTGAGATGGTTAGTGAACCGGTTGAAGAGTTGTAGAGCCTTATATGAGCGCGATCAGTGTGTGGTTGTGAACCTCTGGCTTCTGGTTTATGAAAGATGTTTCACTCAGGTGGTGATTCGTTGAATATTTTCAACTTACTATGCAATCAGCTACCTGGATAATGTACTGAGACTGGGGTTCACATACCTTGCCCTTTTTATTGTGGTGCATTAGGGCCTTTTTTAACCCTACTAATTGTGTCGTCCTTCCCCACTCAGTCAATCTGTGAGCCGCTTACCCCTAAGATAGGCTGTTAAACCCTCACTGCCGCTATGAGACCCCGAAATCTTTTCATTCATTGAATCCAAATGTTTGTAAATAGAAGAGTACATATGAACAAAAGATTAACCCTTTAGTTGCTGCATTTTTGATTTTATAATCGAAATATCTTAAACAAAGTACTGAACCGATTTCCAACAAACCACAAAAAGGATTAATGTTGGCACAAGCACTGTCTACATATCGAATTCTGAGTAAATTTGTTTCCTGGGCAGGCTGCAGTGCAGAACAATGAACATGCGGCTTTTGTGTACACACTGTCAAAAGAGTGATTTTGATTGATAACATTTGAGTCCAACATACATGACACACTCACCCACTCAACCCATACACACAAATGTGTTTGGTAAACATAGAGAACTGATCAGGGCTCATGCTCCTTTAAGAATCCTTCCCCGCTCTGGCACATAGACCTGCCTCCGCCAGTGATTTATCTCTTGGGCTGTTTCGTCCCAGAGGGCCCGGGTGGTGCTCAGTTCTGACTCAAAATGAATGCTTGGTTTCTCTTTGCTCTGCTGAGACTACAGGTTCTCAGGATAGGTCTGGGGGTCAATGCAGTGGCCAAGAGCCGTCCTACCAGCATCATCACACTCTGAACAGCATCACATTCCTACCAGCATCATCACACTCTTAACAGCATCACATTCCTACCGGCATCATCACACTCCTACCAGCATCACATTCCTACCAGCATCATCACATTCCTACCAGCGTCATCACATTCCTACCAGCGTCATCACATTCTTACCAGCATCATCACATTCCTACCAGCGTCATCACATTCCTACCAGCATCATCACATTCCTACCAGCGTCATCACATTCCTACCAGCATCATCACATTCCTCCCAGCGTCATCACATTCCTACCAGCCTCATCACATTCCTACCAGCATCATCACATTCCTACCAGCATCATCACATTCCTACCAGCGTCATCACATTCCTACCAGCGTCATCACATTCCTACCAGCGTCATCACATTCCTACCAGCGTCATCACATTCCTACCAGCATCATCACATTCCTACCAGCATCATAACATTCTTACCAGCATCATCACATTCCTACCAGCATCATCACATTCCTACCAGCGTCATCACATTCCTACCAGCATCGTCACATTCCTACCAGCATCATCACATTCCTACCAGCGTCATCACATTCTTACCAGTGTCATCACATTCCTACCAGCATCATCACATTCCTACCAGCGTCATCACATTCTTACCAGCATCATCACATTCCTACCAGCATCATCACATTCCTACCAGCATCATCACATTCCTACCAGCATCATCACATTCTTACCAGCATCATCACATTCCTACCACCGTCATCATATTCCTACCAGCATCATCACATTCCTACCAGCGTCATCACATTCCTACCAGTGTCATCACATTCCTACCAGCATCATCAGCAGCGTCATCACATTCCTGCCAGCGTCATCACATTCCTACCAGCATCCTCACATTCCTACCAGCGTCATCACATTCCTACCAGCGTCATCACATTCCTACCAGCGTCATCACATTCCTACCAGCATCATCACATTCCTACCAGCATCATCACATTCCTACCAGCGTCTTCACATTCCTACCAGCATCATCACATTCCTACCAGCATCATCACACTCTTAACAGCATCACATTCCTACCAGCATCATCACACTCCTACCAGCATCACATTCCTACCAGCATCATCACATTCCTACCAGCATCACATTCCTACCAGCATCATCCATCACATTCCTACCAGCATCATCACATTCCTACCAGCATCATCACATTCCTACCAGCATCATCACATTCCTACCAGCGTCATCACATTTCTACCAGCGTCATCACATTCCTACCAGCGTCATCACATTCCTACCAGCGTCATCACAATCTTACCAGCGTCATCACATTCCTACCAGCGTCATCACATTCCTACCAGCGTCATCACATTCCTACCAGCGTCATCACATTCCTACCAGCGTCATCACATTCCTACCAGCATCATCACATTCCTACCAGCATCATCACATTCCTACCAGCATCATCACATTCCTACCAGCATCATCACATTCTTACCAGCGTCATCACATTCCTACCAGCATCATCACATTCCTACCAGCATCATCACATTCCTACCAGCGTCATCACATTCCTACCAGTGTCATCACATTCCTACCATCATCAGCAGCGTCATCACATTCCTACCAGCGTCATCACATTCCTACCAGCGTCATCACATTCCTACCAGCATCATCACATTCCTACCAGCGTCGTCACATTCCTACCAGCATCATCACATTCCTACCAGCGTCATCACATTCCTACCAGCGTCATCACATTCCTTCCAGCGTCATCACATTCCTACCAGCGTCATCACATTCCTACCAGCGTCCTCACATTCCTACCAGCGTCCTCACATTCCTACCAGCATCATCACATTTCTACCACCGTCATCACATTCCTACCAGCGTAATCACATTCCTACCAGCATCATCACATTCCTACCAGCGTCATCACATTCCTACCAGCGTCATCACATTCCTACCAGCGTCATCACATTCCTACCAGCGTCATCACATTCCTACCAGCATCATCACATTCCAGCCTCAATCATTTAATGATAAGAACAATGGGCCCGATTCACAAAAGTAATCTGAGACAAAATCCTAACTTTAAGACTTTCGGTATTCACAAAAGGCATTTAGTAGTAGTAAAGTTAGGATTCCTAACTTTACTACTTCTAAATGCCTTTTGTGAATACCGAAAGTCGCAAAGTTAGGATTTTGTCTCAGTTTAGGAGTAGTAAAGTTAGGAATCCTAACTTTACTACTCCTAAATGTCTTTTGTGAATACCGAAAGTCGTAAAGTTAGGATTTTGTCTCAGATTACTTTTGTGAATCAGGCCCAATGTTTTCTAGTTTATTCTGAAATGTTATTCCTCTTCCTCTACAATTTGCAACATGGGTTAGTCAGAGCAGTAGAAATTGCTGAATACTTTCCAAGTCAATGAGTTGGCACGTGGCGCGGTGCCATTGGCAGCCCCATCACTGAGCACCGGGCTGGCACCGCATCTAGCTCTGCTAATCAGGTTCCTTTCTGGAGGAGACACGAGGGGCCCAGAGATGATTAGTTGCAAAGTAAATGCCGGCAGGGTCCATGGCACAGAGAAGCTTCACGCGGCTTGAAAGCGGGAGTAAGGCTGCCAACACAGAGCAGCTATCTCTGCTCCAGATCCAACATTCTACAGACAAGAACACACTTCACAATCCAGTGTCTTCAGCAGGGCATTCAATCGCAGCATGTTAAGATACCCCTGGAGTGAAAAGAATGTTTAATCCTAATAAAATGAAGATTGCTTTGATCAAACCTTTTAGCGTGGCGCGTCATTGTCCAGTTGTTTTCCTTCATCCTGTGACTGCCTTGTGTTGTGTTTCTGTTACCTTACAATACCGACATCATAGCTGTAAGTGCCTCATGCTGCCTTTTGTTGCTTGCCAATGTCTTCTTCAGTGTGTTTATCCTAGGACACCTCAGATGTTGCCTTCTTGTGTGTTGTGTCCTGCAACAACATGGGCAGTGCATCCTTTGCCACCAGTGCCTCGTGCTATGCCTTCTTGTCCACCAGTGCCTTCTGTGGTGTGTTGTGTCCTGCAACACCTCAGACAGTGCTTATTTGGGCTCTAGTGAGTCATTCTGTGCCTTCTTGTCCACCAACGCCTTGTGTGGTGTGTTGTGTCCAGCAACACCCATGCAGCATATGCTTGGCTGTCAGTGCCTCGTGCTCACCTTCTTCTCCACCAATACCTGATGTATTGAGTTTCTGTCCTGAAACACTTCAGGCAGCGCATCCTTGGCCACTAGCGTCTCATGCTGTGCCTTCTTCCCCACCAATGCCTTGTGCATGTGTTGTCACCTGTGATGCCTTAGGCACCACAGCCTTGGCCACCAGCGCCTCATGCTATGCCTTCTTTCCCACCAATGCCTTGCACAGTGTGTTGTGTATTGACGTGGAGTGATTGGCTAGTACTCTGTGTCCTTGGCATTGCTATGACAACAGACTGATGAATTTCACAAGGGAGCATCTTCAGTAGTTGAAGATGAAATATAAAAAAGCATGCACTCACCATCCCAATTCATCCTTTGGCTAAGGAGAAGTGCTGGTATGCTCACATTAAAAGTGTTTCGCCCCTGCTGAGAAGTGCAGGTACTTCCCTTTCAAATGAAAGAAGTGCATGTACTCGGTACCCAACAGTATCTGCCCATTTAAAGCACTGAGCCTCCCAAAACAAGCGTTTTCGGTGTGAATTGATTTTACTAATCCAAGGCAGCACTCTTGAGACCCCCTAGAATCAACCAGGATGTGGTTTCTCCCACGATTGGCAGTGATTTAGCTAATGAGGTCACCAAGATAAAAGTTAAATTCATTAGAATTTGCATCCTTATCTAAAGAACACCAGCAGGTCCCAGAAACTATAGTTCCAAAAACATTATCAGATTAACAGCATTCTTGTCCAGGAAAAGGACAACCGTGTTAACACTTGTCAAGTCTGCACCAGTTAAAAAAATTTCAAGTTAGGAGATACATTTAAAAAAAATGTTTAGTGGCTTTCGAGATAGCGCTGCTACGATGTAGTATCATTTACAGCAGCAGAATACAAGGCCATACTGTTGGGTCCTATGTACCTTTAAGTGCTTGTATTTACCTTTGAATGTAAGCACATGCCACCATGACCATGGTTCCACTCTGGAATGGTGACATGTGGAATTGTCAGAGAGTCAGTTGTACTTTGCTGTTGCTCTGGCCGGTCGTTTCCTTTGAAGATCTCTTCCTTCATAATAAAGAGATTGAACTTACCTGACACGGCTTCCACATCTTTTCACTGGCGACGATTAGTTTCGGACCCTGGACCGGTACAGAGCAATTTGGAAGGAGACTTCTGCTGCACCCTGTTCTTTGTCTCTCTTCCGGACAGCAATCCCGTTTCTGCGACTCCTGGAGTTCTTCCGTTTCCACCTGAACTTGAACTCTGGTAGGATATTCATTTTATATCCTTTTTCCATGTTTCCTGGCCTCTCCTTCATGAATTGTTGTTTTTCTTTCCTCGAGCCGCGCTTGAGCGCTTCAGCGTGAGTCTGTGCGTTCCTTCCCAGCGCGAGCCTGCAGTGACGCAACCGCGTTCAACGCGTCCCTTGTTTCCTGGCAACCCGTGTGGCTATTATTCACGTCCGGAGACAGCGTCCTTGTTGCTGGGCAACGTCACGCGCTTCCGCGTGCAACATTCTTACAAACATTCTCAGTGACCTGGCAACTGTACGCCTTGTTTCATTCAGCTTGAGTTTTATCGTACAACCTTTCTGGTTCCCGGTCAACAATTTTGAAACAGTGCACTATATTATTCAACTCATACAACTGTACAAGCTTCTAATTGCTGTTGACTTTTAGCGCATCTCGGTGATGCGCACACCTCTTACTAATATCTACCACTGTGAATTCAACGCTGTTTATTTCTGTGAAATGCAAAAACAACAATTGATGGACAGAATGCAGAACAATGTCATACATTCACCCCAGTACAGAGATCTGGGCCTAAATCCATCGTTTTTTGCTCACCATGCCATTCCAGTTTGAACCCAGCCATATGCAAATCAGTCTTGACCCTGTGCCCAATGGGAACAGTCCAGCCCGAACTGGCAGTTCGGGCTGGACTGTTCCCACAAGGATCAGGGTCAAGACTGATTTGCATATGGCTGGGTCCAAACTGGGGTGGTGTGGTGAGCAAAAGAATGATGCATTTAACCCAGATCCTTGTGACTGGGGGTGAATGTTTGCATTGTCCAGCATTCCGTCCATCAATTGTTTCTTTTGCATTTGTCGCCCTAAGTGGGAAGGGTATGCCCAGACGTGGGTCCCCTGCTCACTACACCACTGGACTCAAGCTAGCCTGGCTGAAGAAGGGTGATGCCCTGAAACCGGTCCTAGGATGCTTGTTTCCTGTCCAGGGAGGACCTGGCTTGGCAGTTCGGGCTGGACTGTTCCCACAAGGAACAGGGTCAAGACTGATTTGCATATGGCTGGGTCCAAACGGGTGGTGTGGTGAGCAAAAGAATGATGGATTTAACCCAGATCCTTGTGACTGGGGGTGAATGTTTGCATTGTCCAGCATTCCGTCCATCAATTGTTTCTTTTGCGTTTATTTCTGTGAAACCTGCAAGCATCAAGTTGCAGATTACTTTTGCCCATCACGGTGATATGCAACTTGTGAAGTCAACGACACAATATCTCATTGCATTCTGTTTTTGTGCATCACGGTGATGCGCACACCCTATTAACTATTGTGAATCGACTTCATTTTCTTCAAGCAACACAGTGAAGTCCTTCTTCTTCAGCTTTCTGCACGTCACGGTGATGTGCACACCTATGTTTACTTGATGTTTACTACTACTCACATTCATTCAGCATATGTTGAAGTGCACGTCGGTGACGTGCACACCGTTCAGCAATAAAGCAATTCAGTGGATTTCCTTGTTCTTACGCACCTTTCACTTGCGTTTCTTTCCCATTTATTTTATTGTCACTTAACAGGAGATCGTCACTGTTATTGTTATTGCTGATAACCATTATTAGAATGCAGCAATCTGTACTCCCTCCATCTCCTTTCCTCTCCTCTCCAGGTAATCCACCTGTTGATTGGGAACTGTGGTTAGAGGGTTTTGAGGCTTATTTAGAAGCCATTGAAGCAGAAGTTTTCACGCAAAAGAAGAAATTAGCATTACTGTGTCACTCTTTGGGTACAGAGGGAAGGAAAGTTTTAAAACACTTGCCTCCTGCTGTAGTCATGGGTGAGGGTGATGCCATTGATGGGTATGCTTCTGCCATAAAAACGTTAGATTCCAGGTTCAAAAAGAAGCGTAGCGTCATTATGGAAAGACATAAGTTTTACATGAGGAAGCAATTACCTGGTGAACCAGTTGAAGTTTTCGTAAGTGATTTAAGAGTATTAGCGTCCACTTGCAATTATAAAACGTTCCATGATGAAATGTTAAGAGATCAGTTAGTTGAGAAAACTAACAGTAAAAAGGTGCAAGAAAAATTATTAACAATGCAAGATTTAACATTGGATAAAGCTCTGGAAATAGCTAAGATTATAGAATCCACAGCAATATACATGGATCAAATGGCATTGGAAACCAAGGTCCATTCTCTTAATTTTGACAAGGTTTCTAACAAGAAAGAAGTTAGATATGACAAACAACGTAAACCATTTGAATGTTATAGATGTGGTAGCAAGAGTCATTTAAGAAACGCTCCTTTTTGTCCTGCTCTGGATAAATATTGTGCCAAATGCAAAAAGAAAGGCCATTTTCCTAAGGTTTGCAAATCTAGACCCACTAACTCCAACGTCAAATCTTCAACCAAAAAAGTCCTTTCTATTGATACTAGGTCCGAGGTAGATCCTGAGTCAGATAGTGAGGACGGTAATGAAATTATGATGTTATCTAATTCAGATGAATCGCGTATCAAAGAGTCCCAAAATATTTTGTGTACCCCTGTTAATTCCAGTTTTCCAGTAAGTGTGCCTCAAGTATTAAAACTCCAATCTGCCACTGTAAAGCGACCCTCCTGCCAAGTTGGGGTAAATGGTAATCAGATTTCCATGATGGCCGACTCTGGCTCCTTTTTCACATTAATTGGTCCTGAAGAGTGGTGTAAATTAACTGATATTCCTTTGAGAAAATCCCTGGTCAAACCTGTAGCATATGGGGGCAAACCTGTTCAGGTCTTAGGTGAATTTGATTGTGCCTTAACATTCGAGGAGCACTCAACTCCAGCCACTGTCTATGTTGCAGAAGATGGATCTTCTCTTCTTGGCTGGTTGGAACAAAAAACTTTAGGCATCATTTTGGATCCTAACAGTCCTGAACAGGTTCTCCTTAAAGATGATTTTAAACCGGTTTACCTTGTAGATGCCCATGATTGGAAAGCTTCTTTTCTATGTGTTTTCAGTGAAACTCTTGGTAAAATAAAAGGTTTTTCCCATCAGATCATTCTAAAGCAGGGTGTTCAACCTGTTGTGCACAAGTCCAGACGAGTACCCTTGGCTATGAGAAAATAACTATCTCAAGAACTTGAATCTCTTTGCAATCAGGGCATCATTGAGCCCATAGAAAGCTCGGAATGGCTTTCTCCCGTAGTTTTAGCCAGAAAACACAATGGGACACTTAGAATGTGCATAGATTTAAGAGATCTTAACGACAGGATATGGGTGGACAGACATCCCCTCCCAAACATAACAGAAATGTTAAGTTTCCTTAAAGATGCTGAAGTATTTACTACCCTAGATATGTCATCTGCATACCACCAAATCACACTCAAAAAAGACTGCCGCCATCTTACTTCCTTTGTTACCCCGTCTGGTGCATACAGGTTCAAAAGGATGCCTTTCGGGTTGGCGTCATCCTCTGCTGTATTTCAAAGAGTAATGGAGTCCATGTTTTCCAATGTGCCAAATGTAAGGTGTTTTCAGGATGACATATTGGTCTATGGTAAAGATATGGAGTCTCACGACAAGACTTTAGCCATAGTGTTATCCATTCTATCTGACCGAGGCGCAACTTTAAAATCTGAGAAATTTAAATTTGCTGTTAAAGAAGTGAACTACCTTGGTTACAAGTTATCAGCCAAAGGAGTTGAACCTAAGGAAGATTTAGTCACAGCTATAAAAGGTTTTCCTACTCCACAAAACAAAGACCAACTTCGATCATTCTTTGGCATGTTAGAATTTTATGCCAGGTTTATCCCTAACTGTAGTAGCAAAACACATAATATGAGATTACTCATGAAGAAAAACCAACATTTTGCATGGTCATCTGATCTAGAGAAGGAATTTCAGTCCATAAAATTGGATTTGAGTAGTGCCATTCCTTTACAGCCTTTTGACACACGTGACCAATCCATCGTGGTCACAGATGCCAGCCAATACGGTTTAGGTGCCGTTCTACTACAAAAAAGAGAAGGGAAAGAGGAGGTAGTGGCCTTTGCCACCCGAACCTTGAGAGGTGCCGAGTCCACTTACTCAGTTGTGGAGCGTGAAGCTTTAGCTTGTTGGTGGGGTGTGGACCACTTCAGACAATACTTATGGGGTTCTGAGTTTACCATCGTATGGACCACAAGCCCCTGTGAAAAGATGTCCACAACAAGTTACGGTAAGCAGGACATATCTTTAATGACCGTCAGCCATCCACCTCAGCAGCAACTGCCGTTCCGGGAATCTAACGTTCCCAAACATTCCAATTCCATTTCGAACCCCACATATATCCCTTCTTTCATAAAACACAAAAAACAAATAATAAGAAAACAATGAACTTAAAAATAAACCAACATAACACAAATTGTGCAGTAATAGGAAATACAAGATTAACGAGGTACAAAAGAAAGGAATGGCAATGTGAATTAATGCATGACAAAATCATTGTACTTAGATGGGAGCCTCCTGTTCCTGACTGCTCCTCCACCTGCTGTACTACTGCAACCAGCTCCAGAGACAGTAACATCATCGTCAAAATGCTCACCCACATGCACATCATCACAACTACTCAAACTGTCACGCACCACAGTGGTTTTGTTTTTAGGAATCACAGAAACCATACTCTTACTCCACACCTTACCTCCTTCCACAACAATTACATGATCGCGAACCCCGACCACCCATTTTGGAGTAGAAAACTTGGAGCAACCCTTCCTTACAATACCAGGTTTTTTGATGCGAACCCAATCACCAATATTTACCGACAGTCTTCTCCCACCAGCTTTCAGCACAACTTTACTAGATAATGCCTTTCCTACATCCAACACTCTTCCAAGCACATCACTGTCCACCAGTTTGCGGTCCATCCAATCTTTATTCAAATGAGACCCAGCTACTCTTCCCCTCATAAGAGTGAAAGGGGACACTCCAGTCACACTATGTGGAGTTGTTCTGTAAGCCCACAACATATCCTTCATAACCTTCTTCCAACTCAGGTTATTCACTAAAGCCAATTGTAACTGATCTTTAATCACACGATTAAACCTTTCCACCAATCCATTACTCCTAGGATGATAAAGGGAAGTCTTAATATGGCGAATGCCATTTCTTTGCAGGAATTCAGTCATCTCTACAGATACTAATTGGGTTCCATTATCTGTGACTAGTTCCTCGGGATAACCTTCTCTGTCAAAAACATCACTCAGAAAATCTAATCCAACAGAAGTGGAAATACACTCAACCGCCTTTACCTCAGGCCACCTTGATAAATAATCAATCAGTACCAAAACAAACTTGGGCGTGCTACCCAACACTGCAAATGGCCCAGAAATATCCAAAGCTAACTTGTTCCAAGGCATGAATGGCGGCTCAACCGATACAACAGGAGACGGTACAATGACTTGAGACTTATCACTAATAACACAAGCATTGCAATCTTTAACATACTGTTCCGCCATCCTGTCCACACCAGGCCACCAAAAATCCTCTCTAATCCTCCGTTTAAGTGCTCTAATACCACCATGACCAACATGTGCAGATGTAAAATCTTGCTTCTCAGACCTTCAGGAACTACCAATAAACCTCCTCTCCGAACAATGCCACCAACAATGGATAATTCATCACTCACTTTCTCAAATGCAACAAGACTATCTTGTAACATCCTAGCCTTGGGCCAACCTTGTACTACATACAACTTGACAAGTGACAAAACCTTGTCTTTGTCCAACATTTCCCTCCAGGTCTTTTCACACAATGCTCCATCTAAAGCTTCATCCACAGAACTCATCACACAAACCATGAGCAAATCATGATCATCACAATTGTTCACAGCACAATCATCTTGCACAGGTAACCTTGATAAACAATCTGCGGCAAAGTTCCTTTTGCCAGACACATGCTCTAACACGTATTGGAATTCTTGCATACGATATTGCCATTTGGCAATACGGGGTGTAGCTTTCCCTCCACCCCGAGTACTAAATAAATCCACTAAAGGCTTGTGGTCTGTACGTAGAACGAATTCTCTTCCCCACAAGTAGGTCTTGAAGTACTCAGTTCCCCAACACATAGCTAAAGACTCACGTTCAATGGTCGAATAAGTGGCTTCAGCTCCCCGTAAAGTACGGGAGGCGAAAGCTACAACCTCTTCACTGCCATTAGGACGTTTCTGCAACAATACCTCCTCTAATCCAACACTGCTAGCATCCATCATCAAAATACTCATATCACTTGTATTAAAAGGTTTCAAAGGACACGCAGAAACAATATTTTTTTTGATTTCTTTGAAAACAAATTCACACTCGTTAGTCCATTCATATCTCACATTCTTTCTGAGTAAGTTGCGTAACACAGAAGTTTTACTAGCAAATTGTGGAACAAATTTTGCATAAATTTCCACTAGACCCAGAAAGGACCTGAGTTGATCCTTGTCCTTAGGTGATGGTGCATCTTCAATAGCCTTCAAAATCTTTAATTTAGGTTTCACCCCTTCAGCAGATACATGGTGTCCCAAATAATCAACACCGACTGCGCAAATCTACACTTTTCCTTTCTCAGAGTCATACCACTCGTCTTCAAAATATCCAAAACCATCCTCACCCGTGCATCATGTTCATCATTATCTTTACCGTATATCAAAATATCATCTTGGAAGCATGCTACCCCTTTCATTCCTTTGAATAAAATATCCATGACCCTCTGGAACACAGAAGATGCAGACGCCAACCCAAATGGCATGCGAATATAGCGAAAGGCACCCTCAGGAGTTACAAAGGAAGTTAAGTGTTTGGAGTCATGGTGTAACTCAATTTGGTGATACGCAGCAGACATATCCAATGATGTAAAAACAGCAGCCTGATCCAAAGTGGCTAACATCTCATATATATTTGGCAAAGGTTGGCGATCTACCCAAATATTACGATTGAGATCGTGGAGATCAACACATAAGCGCAAAGACTTGTCAGCTTTACGTGCCAACACAACTGGGGATAACCACTCTCATCCTTCGATGGGTTCAATGATTGACATTGCACACAACTTGTCAAGTTCCTGTTTCAGTTCCTGTCTCAAACATAAAGGTACCTTCCTAGCCTTGTGTACCACAGGAACGGCATTACTTTTTAAAACAATGCGATGTTTTAAATCTCGCAATTTACCTAACCGATCACAAAACACCTCTTTAAATTCATCAAACCACTTCACTCCTTCAACATTATGCTCTCTTGCAACAGCACTCAAACAAGGATTCATCAACTGATCCTTAGTTAATACTACATCCGGATGATTGGGATCTAAAATTATATTAAGTTCTCCTTGGTCGTCCCAACCCAATAAATTCGACCCGTCTTTCACCACGAACACATCAGTATTAGTACAATTGTCACAAAACTTCAAATCAGCTCTAAATTTTCCAACCATATCCACTTTTTTTCCACCATAAGCAAACAACTTAATATCAGTTGTTTCCAACACCACATCTTGAAATTTAACAAACTCATTTTCACCTAACAAAGTGACAGGAGAACCAGAATCTGCCATCACATTTACACTTTGGCCGTTAATTAAAAGGTGACAAAATGGTGGTTTTCTCTTTTTCATTTGTCTGATGACAACACAATTGTCATCTAATTGTTCTGGCTCCTCTTCCTTAATCATTACAGCATAGCCATCACCACCCAAATTTTCATTGTCACTATTATCCTCACACATGGCATTCACGACTTGCTTCTTTTGACTACTTGCTTTGCAAAAATGGGAAAAATGACCTCTCCTACCACATTTGAAACATGTCTGACTTAAAGTAGGACATTGTTTAAAATTAGGTACATGTGATCTACTACCACATCTA
The DNA here is from genome assembly GCA_963921515.1 of Calotriton arnoldi. Taxonomy (NCBI): domain Eukaryota; kingdom Metazoa; phylum Chordata; class Amphibia; order Caudata; family Salamandridae; genus Calotriton; species Calotriton arnoldi. The sequence continues at coordinate 2,388,390 of CAWUFW010000210.1, read as the reverse complement.
AAACAAACATACTCTCCATCAGGTTTCCATGAAGACCCACTAGGTTTGTTCGTGAATTTGAAATTTTGACTCATAAATCTCTCAGCCCCTTTTTTTCTGTGCAATTTCACCACCACTTTTTTGTGCAGATTTCACCTCTTTACATTCTAAATTAGTACTAGCTAATTCTTTTGTGCAAACATCAGAATGTTCAATGCTCCTAGCAATTTTCAATGCTAAATCCAAACAAGGATCTTCACTAGCTAACAGTCGTTCTTGAATTTTCCTATTACTCGTTTTTTCAATAAGTTGATCACAAATAATTTCTTCCTTCAAATCACAATAATTACAGTTTAAAGATAAAGTACGTAGAGAAGACACAAAATCATCAATGACTCTCCAGGTAGTTGTGCACGTTGCAGAAATCTGTGTCTTTCCAATACCACATTCTTTTTTGGTGAAAATCTATTGCTCAAAGTTTGAATCAACGAAGCATATTCATCTACTACAGGCTGAGAATCACCCTCCCCACTCGGAAGTACATGTACAGTTTCAATATGTAACGTTTTCAAAATTGACCTGCCCTCATGACCTAAATTGTATACCAACAATGCCTTTTTCTTCTTAGAGGTGAAAGTATCTCCATCTATAGCATCTAGATATGCCTCAAAAGCTTCACGCCATTGTACCCAATTCAACGGTGGAGTGCCGGCATTCGCTAAAAATGGAGGTGGTGGAGATATTCCTTCCATAACTGTATGCACGCAAAGTGAGTTCCTGCTACAAATAAATGTTAAAGTAAGTTAACACAGCAAAATCTGGACGAAATGTACACCACGAATATGGGAGGTAAACAATAGGTGTAGAAGACAGGTGTAAAACTCCAGGAATGTCAATCACTTTGTGCAATAATGAAGAATTTTCAGCAGGTAAGCAATGTTCAAGGTGTGCCCATCACCGTAAATATGCCACTGTGTAATGACAACTGAAGGGCTGATTTTCAGCAGGTATGCAATGCAAAAGGTGTGTCCATCACCGTAAATATGCCACTGTGTAATGACAACTGACAGGCAATGAATTTGGTGTGCCTATCACCGTACAATACCTCTATGATGGCCGCCGCACGTCGAGGACGCGAGCAGTGGCGTCTGAACAACTTCCTGACGTCAATGGGAGGCGCGCACACCACTGCGCGCACTCACTGATGACACGCGCTGGAGCCGCGAGCCGACAACCAAATCCTGCTCCCAGGCAGTACGCCCCAAAAATACGCCTCGAAGAAGAATACAGAGGCAAGAACTTCCCTGCTCGGCTCCGGCGTAGGGAGAGATGTTCCTGCAGCGGGGCAACCGACCTCAGGACTTCTTCAGGCAGAAGACAGCAAATCGGCATCCAAGGAAATTGCAGGGATCAATGGAGTATCCCAAACGAACACCAGGAACGCGATGGAGGTGGAGACGCTGACGGTCAACTCGTCGCCACTGAAAAAATGTCCACAACAAGTTACGGTAAGCAGGACATAGCTTTAATGACCGTCAGCCATCCACCTCAGCAGCAACTGCCGCTCCGGGAATCTAACGTTCCCAAACATTCCAATTCCATTACGAACCCCACACACTGGTTAATTTGTTCACGACTAAAGGTGCTGGGAATGCCACTCCCCATATTGCCAAGTGGCATTACAGGTTGATGGAGTTTCACTTTCATTTAGAGTACATTCCCGGGGTAAAGAACATTTTTGCGGACTGTTTATCCAGACTTCCTTTAGCCAATGAACTTTCAGGTGAACAAGGGGAGGAAGAATTTTGTGTTGTTGCCTCTTTAATGGACTCTGGTTTTAATTTGTATCTTGGAGGAAGAGCGGAAGTCTGCCATTCATCAAGATACTGTGTTACAAGAGGTGATTAGCATGTTAGGTAAGGGCTGGATGCCCAAGCATGAGGAAGTAGGTGCATTTAAGCACGTTTTCCCTGAGTTGAATTTGCAGTCTGGTATTCTGAAGAGATTAGACTTGTTGGTGGTGCCTGTTTCTCTGCAGAATAAAGTTTTGATGCTTGCTAATGAAGGCCATATAGGTATGAGAGCGATGAAGAGAAGACTTAGAGAAGTATTCTGGTGGCCTGGAATGGATCGCTCCGTTGAGCATGTGGTGAGATACTGTATTTCATGCGCTACCAGCGATAAGACCCAAGTCACTTTTCCCAGTCCCATCGAAGCCATTCCTATTCCTGACAAACCTTGGGTTAAGTTGGCTTTAGATATCATAGGACCCATGTTTGTGTTGGATGAAAAGAGCAGGTATGGTTTAGTAGTAGTAGATTACAGTTCCAGATGGCCGGAGGTGAAATTTGTGAAGTCGGCGACCACTGAGGAGGTAGTGAGTTTCCTCCAGTCTTTATTCTTGAGAGAAGGTGCTCCTGTCGAACTAGTCACTGATAATGGAGTGCAGTTCGTGTCCAAGGAATTCCAAGTGTTTCTGTCTCATTGGGGTATCAAACACATCACCACATCCTTATATCACCCCCGCAGCAATGGTTTAGTGGAACGATGTAACAGGGTCATAAAGGATAGTATTCAATTGTCCATGGTCAATGGTTTGAATTGGAGGAAGGAACTATCGAACTTACTGTGGGCTTTGCGTACAACTCCCAATGCTGTCACTAAAGTTTCTACCTTTGCATTATTAAAGGGTAGACCAGCCTCCACTAAGTTGGTTAGACCTTGGATGTGTGATTTGAGCGTTCCCAGGGTCAATCCTGACTCGGTGAAGGCAAATTGTCTCATAGCTCAGAGCACGTACATTACTAATGAACCTATTAAAGGAAGGAAACAGTTTGTTTTCAAAGAAGGTGATTGGGTCAAAGTGAGACTTCCTGGTTTCATTGCTAAGGATCATTCCAAGTTTTCATGTCCTATGCAAATTATTTCCATGAGGAACAGATCCGTCAAACTAAGTGATGGAAAATGGTGGAATATGGAAAGATTATCTAAACAGAGTTTGCCTGGCGACCCTAGCATGGATTCTCAAAGTGTACCCAGTTCCATGCATGGTGAACACAGTACTATGGTTCCTGCAAGGGAACGGAAACCTCCTACTTGGTTTAAGGATTATGTCAAATCTTGAGGTGTTCTAATTTTGTAGTGTTTCTATGCACATTTCTTCTTCCTTCATGATGTTTTATGTCGTTTTTTTTCTTTTCTCTCTTCTGTTCTTTTCTTTTATTTGCATTTATTGCCAACCATTTTTCCTATGTTTAAGGGGGAAGATGTGTTGGGTCCTATGTACCTTTAAGTGCTTGTATTTACCTTTGAATGTAAGCACATGCCACCATGACCATGGTTCCACTCATGGAATGGTGGCATGTGGAATTGTCCGAGAGTCAGTTGTACTTTGCTGTCGCTCTGGCCGGTCGTTTCCTCTGGAGATCTCTTCTTTCATAATAAAGAGATTGAACTTACCTGACACGGCTTCCACATCTTTTCACATACATCCATATACATTCACTATTTAACACAGTCAAGGGGTATACAATTGTAGACGGTGACATACTGTTCATACGATAGTGAGACAAAGGTGAAAAGAATCCACTTATTGTATTGTAATTGTATTTTAATTGAATTTATACAGCGCTTACTACCCCTGACGAGGCGTCGAAATGCTTTTTGGTGAGTAGCACTCTACTCTGGAACCCAAAAGGATTAGTGGTGGATTAGTATAGAGAATTTTCAGTTAATTTGAGTGGTGGGCCTGCAAGTATGTTAGTTGTATTGAATACGACAATCGAAGGATAGAAGAGGGAAAAGTCTAGAAGGTGTTAGTTGGGTGATCATAGTAGTAAGATGAGGTTTGGGATCAGTAAAAGGAGAGATGGAGGAGGGGAGAGTCTCTAGAAAGGGATTAGGGAGATCATAGTCATAAAATGAAGTTTGGAATGAGCCAAAGGAGGGATACATGAGGGAAGAATTTAGAAGGGTTGTTTGAGAGATCATAGTAACAAAGTGAGATGTGGAGGAAGCCAAGCAGGCATAGAGGGTGGAGAGTTTAGAAAGGTTTATTTTGGAGAACACAGTAGTAGAGTGAGGGTTGGAATGAGTCAAAGAGTGAAGGTGGAGGATATATTGAAAGAGGTATAGGGTGAGACAGAGTAGCGCATTGGAGAGAGTCAATGTTTTTTTTTCTTTCGTTCTACCGTAGGTGTAAAGTAATAAATATATAGATACGTAACTACATAGAAAGGGTATACGTGTATAAGGAAGACAACATATTGACAGACAATCTTTATTTTAGAAAATATAATCGGGGAATAGTGATGTGATTTGCCACAGAAGTGTACGTTTTATACCTTCAGTAGATAAAAAGGACCCTGGTCCTGGGCAGAGATGAAAATGTATCTTGCATCTTACGGAGTTGTGCATAGTTGATGAATCTTCTGAGGAAGAGTAGAAAACCTAACACAGTTTACTGATCTACCCTCACTATTCTGTATTAAACGTTATTTCACTTACTCACCAAAACTAAATTTGGCCCAGGCTATGAGCATCTCACAGACAAATTTATACCATGTTATATAAACCCACTCCAGGTTCTTTCTACAGCTGACCGTAGATACGGAAGGTACTTAGCATTAACATTCCATGTGTATGTTATGTGTGCTCGTGTATGTTACCAGGGTAGGACATGCATTGGATGGGTTCCTAATTTCAGCTGGAGCTTCAGTCCGGACAGTGCACAAGTGAACAGCACGTGCTCACAAATAGTGCAGATATAAAATATGTATATTAAGTCAGCCACCTATAGTGCAAGGGTAATTTGAAATTATTTACAAACTCTGCCAGGTACCCTTACACTTACACCGTGTGAAATAATGAGGTTGGGTAAATTTCAGCTGGTTTAGCATCAAAGATGTAGTTTGTGATGTCTTCTGTGTTTTTTTGTGTTATGTGTTATTTTGTGTATTGTTCTTGTTATATGGTGTGCTGTGCTGTGTTATAGTTGAAGTAGAATAACAATCTTACTTGATGAAATGGCCTAGATGCGGTGGCGGTTGGCACTGATCGTGGGTCACGGGGGTAAAAAAAATATATCACACATACCTCTTCTCGGCCGCCGTCTCTCCTCTGCTTCTCTTCCATCCTGACGAGTGCCGGAAACAGGAAGCACACAAGCTCCCCTAAACCAATCACGATGCTGCTGTCACCAGCATTACAGCAGCGTTGTGATTGTTCTGAGTGCCGTGGTTTGGCACTCAGATAGGTAGTGGGAGCAGTGCTTAATTTGAGCTGGGGCTTTCCGGTGCTAAGCACCGGCACTTAATTGGTTTCTGGTGCTCGGCACCGGCACCTAATTGTCAACACCATACTTAAAACAGTCCACCACATGGTGGCGCTGCTCATCTAATTTAGAGATGAGCAGAACAACGGTAGTTTTGGAATACAATATACATTAAAATTGCTAATGCCTGCCTCCCCAGCCATTCCTTTAGCTTTGGGGACCTGGAATAATCTGAACTGTTGCATTTACATGCAAGAGAGATGGTTAGTAGTTATTTTGGCAGCGATGACAAGGGCGATGAGTGGTGTAAGCTGCAGTGGCCTCCTTGTCAGAGCCCTGGCACTTAATATTTTACAAATTAAGCACTGAGTGGGAGCCTGTGCATGTTCTCCACCCAGACTGTGCAATACAGCCGAGTGGAGAAATGCTATGTGAGCATGACTGTTTGGCCAGCCCAAGACGGCCGGCCAAACTGTCATGCGCACTTAGAGAGTGCCCACCACTCCTCCCTCTGGACAACCCAGCCCAACCCGCACCTAGAACTGAGCCAGTACGGAAAAATAAAATGATAAAATTGCGTTAATATCATTTTATTATTCCTTTTTTTGCTCTGCTGAAAAGCAATGGTGCGATGCTCCTCTACCTTAGCGGAGGAGCCGACGCTGCCTAGACGGCTTTGCTAGTGCACACCAATACTTGTGTGATGTGTAATGATATCGCACATTCGACACACATAGGATAGTTGAGGTAGTAAGCTTTGTGATATGGTGTTTATCACTATGTGAGTAGTGGTGGGTGAGTCACTGAAAGCTCGAGCCAGGCTCGAGCCTGAAGCCTGGCTCTGGCTCAGCTCAAGGTTTTGTTGGAGCTTCGAGCCAATAAGGGCCGAGCTTTCATGTGGCTTCTGCCTGCCTCCCTCCCTCTAACTAGGATGTGGCGTTGCGGTCAGAGCTGCCGATTGGGGAATAAGGTTCGACTCTTGGCTCAACATCCTGTGATTTTGGGCAAATCACTTAAACTCGCGATGCCTACAAATAGAGCATGTGACCTTGTGTAATGTAACTGGTGCTCATGTAAAGCACTCGGCCTTCGGTTCAAGTTTGCACTATATTAAAAACTGCATAAAAATGCACTAAGGCTTAATTTACGAGGTTTTCGCGCAGGGCAGTGCAACAAGGAATCTTGCTGCGCTGCTCTGTGTCAAAAGAAAAGGGCAGGAATGTGCCTTATCTGTGAGATACTGCACATACCTGTCCTTTTACCCTGCTCTGGCGCACAATGGGCTGCCATGTGTCAACGCAGCCACCCTTGCACCATGGTGCTACAGCAGCTTGCACCAGCCAGTGCCCCTGCCAGCGCTGCCAATGATGATAGCAACACAACTACTAACTATCACACTCCTACAAGTGTGACAGTGCAGACTATTCCAGCCCTCCCAAAGCTATACAATTGGTGTGGGCGGCAGGTATTTGTAATTTTTAGTGTATATTGAATTAAAAAATAACTGTAGATGTGCTCATCTCTAAATGGGACAAACAGCGCCATCATGTGGCAGACTGCCATATGTGCCTGTATTGACAATTAAGCGCTGGTGCTGAGCACCGGAAACAACGGGCTCAAATTCAGCAATGGTGTTCACAGAGCTAAAGGAGAGGATCCAGCTGAGTTTGAGTATCTACTCGCTGTTCTCCGATATGCAAGGTGATCGCAAACTGCCCGCTGTTGCACTGTTTTGTAGAACTCTTTTGCGACTGCCAGTGATTCTTGGCATACAACTAGCGCCTTGAAGGCCAAAGCAGCTCTTTTGTGCACATTGGTAGAGTATTCCTCAAAAGATGTTTGTCGCACTTTCTGCCCCTCTCTGCCTGATCTGCCATATGGCCCAACATGATTAGCATAAACATATATAGCGCTGCTGAACCAAAGGCATCCAAACGCTGGACAAGGCCTGAACCATTTAATTTAATCAGAACAAATATGTTGACTGCTTTCCAAAAAAGCAGGATATGCTCTGTCTGCAGAATGGATATGATAATAAGTTCCAGTGAGGCAGGGGTGACAAGAAGGACCCAAGCTCAGTCCAGAACTTATAAACTTTGGAGATGGTCGGTAGTGTCTAGATGAGGTGGATGTTACCCTCTGAACCAGAGCCACTCCTTTAGATACATCCTTATACTGTACTGGGCCTAGGGAACTCTCTAGGGTGGTGCTATCGAGGGAGTGGGTGGTCCCCCAGGGCTACAGCTCAGTCTACGCAGTGGGGGAGGGTCTATTTATTTCTGTCTGTATCGTCTCTTCCTGATTGGTTGGGGAGGGGAAGGTCCTTTCCATCTCTTCTTCCTGTCCAGCCCCTCCAGCCATAAGAAGAACATCTGGGGGCGTATTACATTCATTTGGCGCATGGTTAATTTTTTTGCATCGGGTGACGTTTCATTGAGTACGCCCAGCAAAGAAGATGACTTTACTCCGAATTACAAAATATCGACTGTTCCTAGTATGGGTGCGAACTTGAGTCTCCACTGGAGACAGCACAGCACTGAACTATGGATGAGTGTTTCTACACACTATCTAGTCTTTCATTGGTGCTAGACTGGCCTAACTGAGGAGGGGCAGACAAGTCCCACAGTCGGGTACACTGTATGACCCAGAGTGATTCCTAGAACCCCTATGCTTCCTAACAGGTGTCCCCCTCAGGGGCCGCACATTCATCTGTGGCCCCTTCTGTAATACCAAAGTATCTACTGAGACCCTAAGGCGCTTTCTGCTGCAGGGAGCTTGGTGCACTCCGATATATTGTGCAAGAGGAGCCTGCCTCAAGGAGAGGTGGCTGTGGCTTGGTTTGTGGCTATACGTCCTGCATAGTACACAAGTCATGGATGTGGCTTCATTTAAGAATCACTGTTGTGTGTTTGTTAGTTATAGCCAGGTTTTGACCTTCAGCATCCTCTTTTCACAGATGACTTCTACCTCTTTCTGCTCTTTATTGGTCGATGTATGCTTCCTAACCAGGTTTAAGATACATTTGGAAGTTGATTGTTCGGTGATTTTGATGGAGGTTGTACAAGTGGTAGCACATTCTTCACTTGGCAGTGTGCTACATCCAAATGAGGTCAGGAGTGTTAAGGTGCGTTATAAAGAGCCACCATCTCCTTCCATAGTCAAGCTTGAGCTGAAGTCCATTCTGTTGGGCAGACAGAAGCACAAGTGTGTCACCACAACAATACTGGCCCTGTGTAGACAAACACATAAATCCAAAACCACACAGAGGTAGAATACATTTGGACCTTGCTCCATCATTCAGAAAACAATATACCTTTCCAGAGACAATATATGACTCACTTAATCAACACCCTCACAACACCCCAAAGCTAATTTGATTTACAGGGACATTATGCACAAAAATAAAATTCCATAGCCCTCGTCACACATGCATACATACCTCAAGCCAAGCGGTTCACATGCCAGTCCTCCAGATGTCACCCACCCGAACTGGTAAAGATCTCCAGATACACACAACAAGCAACACTTTTATAACCAAACAAAGCAGCATATCTACCACATCCACACCTCTATTGATCCTACTCATCCAAACACAAAACAGACTCTGGTCTGTGAAATATTACTTGAGACTACATTAATGTCAAGATAGTGCTTCAAAAATCTCTACAACACAACATAAAAGGAACCTTTCACCCTGATAGTGACCACAAGCCATAGACCGAAGCTGTAAATTCTCTGTCAAAAAGTTTGGCAGAAACAACACAATACATTGGTGAACATAGAGTTCTAATTATGGAAATCGTATATGATCGCTTTTATGCAAAAGAAAAGTATGATCCAAAATTAGTGACTACAGAGCCTACTTACAATTAACGTGGGTCTCCCTTTACTAAGGACACTGGGCAGTGGTGGCTCCTCCGCTATAGTGGAGGAGCGTCTCCCGCCCCCTACCAGCAGGCAAAAAGAATAAAAATAAAACAAAAATAAACTCTTGTTTATTATTGTTTTAATTTTGCTCTCAGAGCCGAGGCTTGGGAATGGGGCTAGGGGATGACAGGGACTAGGGGGAGTGTTTTGCCCTGATATCAGTGTGCGTGACGGTTTGGCCGGCCGTCTCAGGGCGGCCAAACCGTCCTGCGCACTGAAAATCTCTCCAACCCGAGCTGCGTTGCTGGGTTGGAGAGATCAGGCACAGGCTCCAAGTCTAACGCTAGCGCAAATCGAGGGCACTCAGCAGCATGAAAGCAGCACCAGGATTGTCCGCAGTGGACTCTGGGATCCTGTGCCTGCAGTGGAAAGGAGCGCAATGTGGCAATGCAGCAGGTAATTGTCTTTTTGTTTTTCTTTATTTGTCTTGTCATCTGTCCTTTTCCCCTCTTCCCCTCCCGCCCCGCCACTCTATCAAGACACCGGCCGCTACTGACACTGGGCTTCACCCACCGAAGTGGCATGCTTCATCACTGGGTCTGCTCCTCACCCTGGATAGCTTGCTTTTATCCAAGGTGTGTTCCCAAATCAGACTTCTTAGTGGGACACTTGCCATTCATATTTATTCTCCAACTAACTTTAATGGAATTTCTACAGAATTTCAGCACCGTAGGAACTGACATGCAAATCAATGACAACAACAAGGTGATGAATGGAATGTTTGAATTAATCTCAGCCACTGGCAATCGCTCTGGGCCACATCCCACATCTAATCCCTCTTTTTACACCCGCCATGCCACCTCAGTTTGGACCCAGCCCTATGCAAATCAGTCTTGACCCTGCTCCAGTGGGAACAGTCTAGCCCGAACTGCCAAGCCAGGTCTTCTCTTTAACAGAACACAAGCAACCTAGGACCAGTTTCGTTCTTACTATGGACTCTTTAGTCAGGTATAGCTTGATTCCAGTGGCACATTGAGCACAGGACCCACGTCTGGGCATACCTGACACACTTACGGCATCAGCTGCAATGATGGATTGGCATGCAGCCCGAGCAATTGCCAGTGGCTGAGATTAATTCAAGCATTCCATCGATCACCTTGTTATTGTTGCAGTTGACACCCTTAGTGCAACGGGTTCACCCAGACGTGGGTCCTGTGCACATTATGCGGCTGGAATCAAACTATACCTGGCTAAAGAGCCCATAATAAGGGCGAAACAGGTCCTAGGTTGTTTATATTCTGGTTCAGGCGAGGACCTGGCTTGGCAGTTTGGGCTGGATTGTTCCCATTGGGTCAGGGTCAAGACTGATTTGCATATGGCTGGGTCCAAACTGAGGTGGCATGGTGGGTGAAAAATGATGGATTTGGATGCGGAAACGAGCGACTGTCAGTGGCTGAGATTAATTCAAGCATTCCATCCATCACCTTGTTGTTGTTGCGCTCAACTCAATGAGGCATACCTACTTACATTGCTTTGTTGGATTTTGCTTTCATATCCTGATCATTCAGATTTTTTACTTTTTGGGGGAAATCCAAATTCTACAATTCACCAATGACTCAACAACTACCCAGAATTGCTGGTAGCATACAAGAAAATACATACTCTAAAACATCCCACTTGGGTTATGGGAAGGTTTTTCCTATAAAAATGCCCACTCGTGTCCTGCCAAAATAGCTACCATACAAGTGATTCTCGCTGCAAACAGTCTGACCTGCACCTGCACTTAATATCAAGCACTTGCTCTCCCCATCACCCCCCTCCCCCACCCCCCCCCCACCAATATACCAATATACTGGGGCTGTAGTCAGAATACTGAATGAAACCAGTCGTACAATGGGTGCGAAGCGAGACTGGCTTGATTTAGGAATTTAAAACAGACTGACTTATCTACTAGTAAGAAGGTAGCTATGCTTGGTGGATATTTTGATATTTCTTTTAGTCTAAGGGGCATATTCACAAGGCGCTATCGCCGAATTAACAGCACTTTATCGCAGCCAAAGTCGTGATAAATTTACCTCCCCATTCACAAGCTGGTGTTAACAGCCCACAACAGCAGTTTACCCGCGATAGCAGCCACAAAAAACATCGCCACAGAGGACCCCCGCAAATATCGCTAATGAGATGCAGAGTAGGCGTTCCCGTGCCAAAAACCGAGACAACAGCACACCTCAACATTCACAAGGACCAGCCACATCGGCGATAAAAACACAAAACAGGCGATAAGGCGCGTTAGCACCAGGAAATCTACACCTGCTCTGACCTGGTGTAAAGTCGGACGGCAGCCTGCAAACCAAAAGGGAGCACAGCCCAGGGCTACATCGGAAGGGCAACAGATGCCATGGAGCCACCCATCATGCAGCCCGGACACCCAAGAGGGCCACAACACCCACCGCCTCCACCCCCAGGACCACCCCTCCCTTGCACCCCCCCAACCAAAGACATGCCACATCAGCCACACCTAAACATGTACAAAATATTCCGCTTGATGTCGCACAATCACAACTGATGACATGCATGTGTCGTCTCAGAAATGAGCAGCGCACATTCACTTCCGAAGCAACAAATGAAACTTTATTAAAATGAACACCGAAATGAAATGAAGACACATGGCCGCTCCCCTCCGGACAATACGTAGGTCACTGCCTGTAAGACAAAAAACATGATGAGAATGTGTGTCCTGCGCACATCAGAGGACAGAGAGAGAGTGAAGGAGAGAGAGAGGAAGAGAGGGAGAGAGAGAGAAGAGGAGAGAGAGAGGAAGAGAGGGAGAGAGAGAGAGAGAGAGAGAGAGAGAGAGAGAGAGAGGAAGAGAGGGAGAGAGAGAGAGAGAGAGAGAGAGAAGAGGAGAGAGAGAGGAAGAGAGGGAGAGAGAGAGAGAGTGCCGCCCCAGCGCACCCAGGCCACACTGCTCACCTGCTGCCACCGGTGTGTCTACGACCACGTGCCAGTATGTGCCGGTATGTATAGCAGGACACCAGGTCACACATCTGAGTCAGAGCCGTCACACACACTTGCACAAGACAACATCGCCTGCCTGCCCATACATACCCAGGCAGAGGCACCCCAACCCCTCCCGCCGCCCATCGGAGCCTGCCCGCCCATGCACACTCAGGCCTCAATGCTCACCTTCCACCACCAGCGTGTAGACAGGAGGTCCCACCACGTGCCGCTGCAAGCCACAAGCCCGGGGCCCGTGGACATGGCACCCTCCACATCATGCAGCCCCACTCCGCAGGCCACCAGGTCTCACGTTTGGTGCTGGGTCTTGATTACTCCATGGCAGAGGACATACCAGTGCACCCAGCACCATCTCAGGCTGCACACCCGCTCAGCCCAATGGGTGCCACCAACTCTGGGATCCCGGAAGCCACGCCACGTGGCGGTAGGCCCGCGCTGCCCGCTGGCTCTGGCCTACACTGCGGTCCAGCAGGGCACACAAAACCTGAGCTGTCCGGACCGCTGGGACGGGGCATCATCGCAGGCTGCACACCCGCTCAGCAGCTCAAGGTGCCACTGACACAGTGGACCCAAAGTCACCGTCCCGTGGCGGGGTGCCTGTGCCGCCCGCAAGGCCCCGTGTGCCACTAACCCTGTGCAACCCCAGTCTGCGCCACGTGGTGGTAGGCCCATGCCATACTCAAGGCCTTGGATGCCACTAACCCTGTGCAACCCCAGTCTGCGCCACGTGGTGGTAGGCCCGTGCCGTACTCAAGGCCTCGGATGCCACTAACCCTGTGCGCAACAACTCATGGGCCCTATATGAGTGCGAACCGTGGAGCGTCCGTCATCCAGTCACCACCGGAAGAGGGGAATGTGACGTCGTCGGCCCCTTATGTTGGCGGAGTCACTTGGCCTGTGACGCCTGGTCCGGATGGGTGTGGTGTGTGTGAAACCCTGCCCTCAGGGAGTGGCTGTGACATGCTGACAACTAGACCAGTGACCTGCACACCACCAGCGAGTACGGCTGCGACGGGTAGCAATGAGGGCCCCCCTCGGGGCGTAAGCGGAGTGGTCTGGCCTGCCGTACGCCGGACCAGCGCTGGGCTTGCAACAATGACTCATGGGATCTGGGCGTGGTCCAGTCCATGTCCGGACAAGGAAGTGACTGATGCGTGTGTCCCTGTTGTAGTGTTCATGGGACCCGGTACACAAAATGCAATGTTGCACCCTCTGACTGGCATCCCACAGGATGGACATCATTGACGCAAGGGAAGGCACTGTCCCCACATTCATCCACACATCCATACATGAATGACGTAAGACATTACACAGCAGTGCGTCACTGGATGTTTATTTGCACATCCAGTGCAGTCATGCAGCTGGAGCGGTACAGGGCAATGCCGAGCAAACTACACAATATGGGCCCGTGGAGGGCCAGCCAGTGTACATTTGGGGATGACCTGTACTGCGGAAGGGGAAGGGTACAGTCCGCAGTCTGTCCGCCGTGTCAATGGTCGTCAAACAGGATGTGGCAGTCCATGTCGCTGTCCAAGGTGAGTGCATCGGAGTGTATCGGGGGTCAGTGGTAGGTCTTGAGGCCATGTGCGGCACCAAGCAGAAACAGGCAAGGTGGCGGAAATGAATGCTAGTACCTCCTTCTGAACTCAATCCCATCCACGTCCTCGTACCCGGATGTGTGCTCTGCCCCACCTGTGGGTGTTGCAGTACCGGCTGCGGCACTGTGTGCCACTGACACATCAGGGGCCGGAGGAGGATTGTCAGCCGCACTGTGTGGCAGTGACACATCAGGTGCCGGAGTGGATACGCCTGCCGCACTGGGAGGCACTGACACACCAGGGGGCGGAGATGTGGATGGTGTGGGGGCAGCAGCATTCATCATCGCCACGCCTTGTGGCAGCAATGCCATGATGAAGACATGCAGGGCCTGGTAGATCCCAGCTACATTTCACTGATGTGCAGCGGTGGCTGCCATCCTTTCCGCCTCCATCCGCACCATGTCCTCCATGAGCCTCCGCATGTGTGCCAGCTCACGGCTGGCATCGCTGGGGCCACTCTGAGCAGACAGGTATTCCTCCCTCCGCGTCATGACTCCAGCGATGTCAGTCAGGGCTCGTTGGAGACCATGGGGCGGACATAGACACCCAAGGATGGCTTCCAGTTTGGTAGCCATGAGGTCAAACCTCACCCGCACCTGCTCAGCCGTCTCCCTCTGGCCCTCCAGCACACGGCGTTGGAAGGCCATTTGTTGTTCCTGGGGGTCTTGGGAGGGTGCCGGGGCTGTGGGTGCCTCCTGCTGGGTGGTTTGGGTGATGGGTGGGGTCTCATGGATGTAGCTGGGCTGCCCTGATCCTGGAGGTGGCTAACGGATGAGGTCAATGATGTCTTGGATGGTTTGGGTGTCGAGCTGGTGTTGTCCTCCTCCTCGTCATCAGTGAAGAGTGGCTGGGACTGCTCTGCAGGAGGTGTTGACGATGCCCCTGCAATGTGAAGGGGAGATGGTGCATTACAATGTGTCCACATGTATGTAGCCGCATGGTACAGGTTGACATTCAGACAGCATGGCATTGTACATTGTGACAGTCTGTGGGTCTGGGCGAGGACCCAGGGTCATTATGGGTGTGTACTGTGCCCTGCTTGCTTGTGCATGTGTGCCATTGTGGCCATCTCCCCCCGTCCCCCCAGTTCCTGGTGGTCACTTACCCTGTTGCGGTTGTGTTGGGTTCTGTCGAGCAGTGTCCGGTCCCCCGACTCCGGCCACAGTATCCATACTGATGACTGTCGACACCAGCTCCTCCATGTCATCCAGCTCCAGCTGTGGCGCTGGGCCCCCACCTCCGGTCTGCGTTGCTGCCTTCTGGTTGGCGCTGAGTTTCTCCTTGGTCTTCCGCTTGATGTCATTCCATCGCCTCTTGACCTCGTCCATTGTCCGCTTGTGCTCTCCGACGGCATTCACCTTGTCGACGATGTCCCGCCATATTCCATTTTTGGTGCCCAATGACACGTTGGAGGTGACGAAGAGTTGTTGATGGTGTTCCATCACCTCCGTGACTATGATCCTGTTCGCCTGCGGACTGAACTTGGTCTTCCTCGTCTTCTTGTCCTTGCCCTTCCCTGTCCCCGAGGTCCCAGGCTGGTCGTCCGGGGTGCTTGGGGGGTTGCGCTCGTCCTCTGCGCCTGCTCCGGCTGCCTCCATGGTGCTTGTGTGTTGGTCAGTTTGTGTGTGGGTGTTTTTTCTACTTTTATGGTGATTTTTGATGCCTGCCAGGAGTGTGTTGCAGGCCTGGCGCTGCTTGTCGCTGGTTTCCTCATCGCGCTTTGGCCCATCGCGTGTTTTTTGGTGTTGTGGTTTGTGTTTTTATCTCCATTGTGGTGGTTGTATCGCGGACATTGTCCGCGTTTTCGGCAGACTATCACTTGCTACCGCCTTGTTGTGAATTCCACGTTGACACTGGGTTATTTTCCCGAGATAGGCTGCGATATGGAAAGTTGCGTTACGCTACTCTTGCGGTAGTTATCACACGTTCTTGTGAATATACCCCTAAGTTTTTTGTTATCTATGGTCCTCGTTCTGAATCCTGCATTGAAACTGACTTAAAAGTTCAAATGGAGAAATACCATTTTTTGCAGTTAATACAGGTTAAAATTATGTCTTCTGTATATGAAAAACACGCAAGTGAAATTAGCGCATAACGTCACACACAGCAGCACCACACGCAGGACACTAGCCAGTGGATTCGCAATCTAGCCAGGCCAGTTTAGAGGGGGTTTGACCCTAACCACGCAGCAATCCTTTTACTGTATAGACTGAAATGTGAGCCTTTGTTTTAAATGGAATCAAACTACTGTGGCATCCTTTAGACTGGATGAGGCAGGAATAATTTACATTGATGTGCCAGTGCTATTACTTTTAGAAAGAAGAAGTGCTTTAAGTAACACACAACTAAATCTAAACTAAAATTTACAAATGTGCACAATGAAAAACAGACATCTCTACAGCCCCCCTCTAAACTTGAGGTCTGTGTAAGACAGTCTTTTGGTGTTAAACAAAGCAAAACCAATTTATAGTTTGTTTCTCACAGAGTCCACAATGTAAACCCCTTTCCTATTGAATTTATCAAACATTTTTCAATCTAAAACGCCTTCCTATTACACTTGTCAGAGTTCACAATGTAAAAACCCCTTCCTACTGTATTTGGCGCAGTGTTAAGAATGATGAGCAATGGAACTACTTCACCGGCAGGCTAACAGCTACTCTCCATTGAGATGCCCATAAAAAAGAGCAAGAAAGAGGCGGAGCCAAAACCCTCTCTCTAGACCACTTGCAATTCTTTTTTTCTGATTCGATGAACTCTGGCCTACATCTAAAGCTGTCTCTAGCCAGCCCTAAAAAGACTGTGCCTGAGAGAGGGGAATGGCTAAACATATTGGAATTTTCTTTATGAATTACATTGGCGGTCGCTTCATTGAAAGAACATTTTCAGATTTATTAAATGCTAAAGCTGTGGCCTGTGTGGTTGCAGAAGCTGGCAGTAATTGATTTTATGAATCGTATTAACTCGGTGTTTTGCCAGGACAAATGCTGATATTATCATGCTCACCAACATTTATGTATATTACCTTTTTTTAATTTTTTTTATTATAAAGTCCTTGTTCCGTGAAATTTATTTCATACCTGAGGGAATTGTGTAATTCTGATAGAATGGATCAAAAACCTAGATAGTTTTGTGCGAGTAATTAAAATTATGCAGTGGCGGCTGGCACGGATCAGGGGTAGTGAGGTGATTGAAAAGAAAGCTTCTCTTCCTGATGAGTCCTGGATACAGGAGGCACACAGGCTCCCCTAAGCCAATCACAACGCTGCTGTCACCAGCATGACAGCAGCGATTTGATTGGTCTGGTGCCGTGGTTCGGTGCTCAGAATGGGCTGCGAGCCTGTGAATGTTCTCCACCCAGGCTGTGCAATACAGCCAGGTGGAGAACATGCTAAGTGCACATGACTTTTTGGCCGGCCCAAGAAGACCGGCCAAACCGTCATGCGCACTTAAGAGAGTGCCCACCACTCCTCCCCCTGCTGGCTATGATGACAGTCAAGCCCCGCCCGCCCCAAAAATGGCTTCAACTTGGAGAAATAAAGTGAAAATAACATTGTATTATTATCATTTTATTTTTCCTTCTTTGCACTGCTTAAAAGCAGTGGGTGACACTCCTCCGCCTTATCGGAGGAGCAGCCGCTGAAATGATGTGCAACTGGTGATGAATATTATAGTCCAATAATTCAACCTCAGGGTTCTGGTGACATTTACAAATATCTGGCCCCTGTGCCTTGTGGTTCATTAACATGCCAGAAGCCCACAAGGACACGAGAACTTGGCTTCACGGTCATCACTCACTCTTCTATCATGCCTGAGTCCAACTTGGAGCACTCCTGAAAGCCTCAAGAGAAATCTCTTGAGAAAAGTTCAAACTTAACCTAATCTCTACTTAATGTAATATGATAATCAATGCAGAGATGGCAAGAACAAAGCAGAAATGACACCAGCACGGACTAGATGACTACTGCACAGCAGAGATAACTGCAGCACAGCAGCGATTACACTAGAAAAACAGAGAAAGCACAAGAACAAGAGAAATAATAACACCAACACAACAGAGAGAACACAACAGAGAAAAAAACAAGCACTGTAGAGATAACTGCAACACAGCAGAGATAACACAAGAACAACAGAGAAAGCACAAGAACAAGAGAAATAATAACACCAACACAGCAGAGATAACACAACAGAGATAAAAACAAGCACAGTAGAGACAACTGCAGCACAGCAGAGAAAACACAAGAACAACAGAGAAAGCACAAGAACAAGAGAAATAATAACACCAACACAGCAGAGATAACACAACAGAGATAAAAAACAAGCACAGTAGAGACAACTGCAGCACAGCAGAGAAAACACAAGAACAACAGAGAAAGCACAAGAACAAGAGAAATAATAACACCAACACAACAGAGATAACACAACAGAGATAAAAACATGCACAGTAGAGAACTGTCACACAGCAGAGATAACACAAGAACAACGGAAATATCACCAGCACAGTAGAAACACCAGGACAGCAGAGAGAAAGCACGGTCACAATAGAGACAGCACAATTCTAGTAGAGATTAGTACAAAACAACAAGGACAACACAAGCATTGCAGGGATAAAACTTGCACAACAGAAAAAGCACAAGAGCAAGAGAAAAACACCAACACAGCAGAAATAGCCAACAGAGACAAAAACAAGCACAGGAGAGATAATGCAATCATAGCAGAGATAACTACAGCACACAAAGATATTACGTGCGCAGCAGAGATAACACAAGAATACCAGAATAACACCAACACAGCAGCGACAACACTGGGACAGCAGAGATAACACAATCACATTAGAGATAACTACAAAGCAGCAAAGATAACACAAGTGCAGCTGATATACTACATGCACAGTAGAGATAACACTAGAACAACAGAAATACTACCAACACAGAAGAAACACCAGGACATAAGAGATCACGATTATAGTAGAGATAAAAGAGTCATAGTAAAGATAGCTAAAAATAACAAGGATAACTCAAGCACT
Organism: Calotriton arnoldi; assembly: GCA_963921515.1. Lineage (NCBI taxonomy): Eukaryota > Metazoa > Chordata > Amphibia > Caudata > Salamandridae > Calotriton > Calotriton arnoldi. The sequence continues at coordinate 2,369,633 of CAWUFW010000210.1, read as the reverse complement.
GCAGAGATAAAACAAGCACAACATAGAAAGCACATGAACAGGAGAAATAACACCAACACAGAAGAGAGAGAACACAACAGAGATAAAAGAAGCACAGCAGAAATAATACAATCATAGTAGAGATCACTACAGCACACAAATATATACATGCATAGCAGAGATAACACAAGAATACCAGAATAACACCAACACAGCAGTGACAACACTGGGACAGCAGAGATAACACAATCACAGTAGAGATAACTACAAAACAGCAAAGACAACACACGTGCAGCTGATATATTACAGGCACAGCAGAGATCAAACAAACACAGCAGTGATAATACAATCATAGTAAACATCACTACGGCACAGCAAAAATAACTAATGCACAGCAGAGATAATACAAAGATACCAGAAAGTACACCAACACAGCAACAACAATACTGGGACAGCAGAGATAACAGCAGAGATAGCATTATCATAGTAGTTAGAACTACACCACAGTAAAGATAACACACACACACACAGCTGAGCTAATACAGGCACAGCAGAGCTAACACTAGAACAACAGAAAGAACACCAGCAGAGCAGCGATAACACTAGAACAGCAGAAATAACACCAGCAGAATCAACTCCAGGACAGCAGCACGTACACAACCACAGCAAATATAACATATTCACAGCAAAGATGACAGAAGCACTGCAGAAATAACACAATCACATCAGAGATAAAAGAGCAGCAGTGGTAACTCAGATCCAGACGCAATAATACTTGCAAAGCAGAGATAACACCTAACACAGCAGAGATAACAGCAGCACAGCAGAAAAACCACAGAAACAGCAGAAATAACTAAGGCCACACACAAAGTACAGTTATAGCAGAAATAGAACAAATACAGCAGACAAAACTAAGCACCACAGAGGTAACAAAGCACGGCAGAGAAAGCAAAAGTATGTCAGAAATAGAGCAACATCGCAGAAATAACACAGTAACAACAGAGATAACTAAGCACAGCAGAGAAAGCACAAGCATAGCAGAAATAGAACAAGCACAGCAGAAATAATTACGCAACGCGGAGAAAACACAAGCATAGCAAAAATAGAACAAGCACAGCAGAAATAATTACGCACGGCGGAGAAAACACAAGCAGAGCAGAAATAGAACAAACACAGCAGAAATAACTAAGCACAGCGAAGAAAACACAAGCATAGCAGAAATAGAACAAACACAGTAGAAAGAGCACAGTCACAGTGGAGATAACTAACCACAGCAGAAAAGGCACAAGCATAGTAGAAATAGAACAAACAGCAGAAATAACACAGTCACAGCAGAGATAACTAAGAACATCAGAGAAAGCAGAAGTATAGCAGAAACAGAGCGAACACAGCAGAAATAACTGAGCACGGCAGAAAAATCACAAGCATAGCAGAAATAAAGCAAACACAGCAGAAATAACTAAGGGGCTCATTACGATGGCGGAACGATCGCCACCGCCGGGCCGGCGGTGACGATCGTTCCGCCATCACATTGAGATTTACCCACCGCCATATTAGGATTGCGGTGGGTATCGCGGCGGATGCAAAGTCCGTCCGCCACTTTTCCGCCGTTGGCAATCGCACCGATTGCCTGGCAGGCGGAGCAGGGCCACTAATATGGTGGCAGTGCCTTGCAGGCACCGTCCGCCATATTAGGATGTGTGTGGCCAGGCGCCTTTCCATGGCGGCAATGCCGCCATGGAAAGGCTGGCGGGGATTGGGTTTGGGGGCCCGTTGCGGGCCCCCATTGTTTGGGGGGTGTCGCTGCACTGGGGGGTACCCATGGTACCCCCTGCATTTCCATGCACCAAGTGGCAGGCGCCGCGAGGTGCCTGCCACGCCGTGCAGGGAAATGCGGTGCAAGCACTTTCAACATTGCGGACGGTGCTGCAGCCAGCAGCACCGCCCGCAATGTTGAAAGCCCAGGATGCGCACGCCAGTATGGCGGGCGCATCCTAATTGCAGTGGTGGGACCGCCGCATGTCTGGCGAGCGGTCCCAATCACCGCTACGGTGGCGGGCGGACCAAGTCCGCCCGCCATGGTAATCAGCCCCTAAGTACGGCAGAGAAAACAGAAGCAGAGCAGAAATAGACAAACAGTAGAGATAACACAGTCAAAGCAGAGATAACTAAGCACAGCAGAGAAAGCAGAAGTAGAGCAGAAATAGAGCAAACACAGCAGAAATAACTGAGCACGGCAGAAAAATACAAGCATAGCAGAAATAGAGCAAACACAGCAGAAATAACTAAGTACGCCAGAGAAAACAGAAGCATAGCAGAAATAGAACAAACAGCAGAGATAACACAGTCAAAGCAGAGATAACTAAGCACACCAGAGAAAGCAGAAGTAGAGCAGAAATAGAGCAAATACAGCAGAAATAAAAATAAGACTGTCACAGCAGAGATAACTAAGCTCTGCAGAGAAAGCACAAGCATGGCAGAAAAAGAACAAACACAGCAGAGATAACATAAGTACTACAGAGAGAACAACAGCACAGCAGCCAATGTGATTTAACAATAGCGGCAGCAATCACAGAGCAGGGATAACACAATCATTGAGAAATAACAGAAACCCAGCAGGATTCACAAGATCACTGCAGAGGTGACACAGGGACAGCAGCGACAACACAAGAACAGCAAACACAATGAAAGCAGAGATAACACCAGCACATCAGAGAAACCTCAGATACACAGGTGAACATCATAAAACAACCGTCTTTGTTGCTTTAGTAGGTCTTCAGAATTTGATTGGTGAGCAGAGAAGGACAGGGGTGAATGGAAAGTGAGAGGTTTTGTAGCCAACAGGCAGAAAGGCTAGTAGGACAGGGAGAAGGGATGGTGTAGCTCGGAAGGGCTTTAGGGTTGGAGAATGGACGGTGTCCCCAGGGCTTTAAGTGAGGCGGGTCCCTCTGGGACTCAGACCCAGCAGTAATTAAAAACAGATTTTGTATTGGGACCTATTGGGACCTGGATTGATGTCATTTTACAGTGAAAAACACCTCATCGATTTCTCAAAATCAGTATCGCAACAATGACCGCAAAAAGCATTAAGGAAATCCATGTCAGTGAGGTAGCTCCTGTTTACAATCCACATTTTACTTAATTTACTGCACTAAGAGTATTTGCTTTTTCTAAGAATGCTGTTCTCCTGATTTATTTTCAATGATTATATTAATCTTTTATTGCGCATGCTGTGAACCGCCCTCAGTAGGAGTTGTGGGTGGGTGTTTGTAAAGGGCCATGATGGAGAGCTCTGGAGCTGAGGCTGAAGGCAATGCAAGGTTCAGGAAGTGCCTGTCAGTGGGTCTTAAAGTGCTCATTTAAACCATGGCCCCTCAGCAGGAGTTGTGGGTGGGTGTTTGTAAAGGGCCATGATGGAGAGCTCTGGAGCTGAGGCTGAAGGCAATGCAAGGTTCAGGAAGTGCCTGTCAGTGGGTCTTAAAGTGCTCATTTAAACCATGGCCCCTCAGCAGGAGTTGTGGGTGGGTGTTTGTAAAGGGCCATGATGGAGAGCTCTGGAGCTGAGGCTGAAGGCAATGCAAGGTTCTGGAAGTGCCTGTCAGTGGGTCTTAAAGTGCTCATTTAAACCATGGCCCCTCAGCAGGAGTTGTGGGTGGGTGTTTGTAAAGGGCCATGATGGAGAGCTCTGGAGCTGAGGCTGAAGGCAATGCAAGGTTCTGGAAGTGCCTGTCAGTGGGTCTTAAAGTGCTCATTTAAACCATGGCCCCTCAGCAGGAGTTGTGGGTGGGTGTTTGTAAAGGGCCATGATGGAGAGCTCTGGAGCTGAGGCTGAAGGCAATGCAAGGTTCTGGAAGTGCCTGTCAGTGGGTCTTAAAGTGCTCATTTAAACCATGGCCCCTCAGCAGGAGTTGTGGGTGGGTGTTTGTAAAGGGCCATGATGGAGAGCTCTGGAGCTGAGGCTGAAGGCAATGCAAGGTTCTGGAAGTGCCTGTCAGTGGGTCTTAAAGTGCTCATTTAAACCATGGCCCCTCAGCAGGAGTTGTGGGTGGGTGTTTGTAAAGGGCCATGATGGAGAGCTCTGGAGCTGAGGCTGAAGGCAATGCAAGGTTCTGGAAGTGCCTGTCAGTGGGTCTTAAAGTGCTCATTTAAACCATGGCCCCTCAGCAGGGCGCACTGTTGTAATGTACTAATTACCCAATGCACTCTCCCTACAGTGGTTCTCTGCCTGGCTGCTCAGTCTATGATGAGGTCCCTGCCTTGCTGGTTTTGGTGATATCCTGTGAATAGTTGTTGCCTCGTGTGAGGTGCTTGGACTGTGCGTTGTGGGTGCGCACGTGAGAAGACTCCTTTTTATAAAGCTTCTCTGACTTACTGGTTTTGGTGATACCCTGTGAATGGTTGTTGCCTCGTGATACCCATAGTATGTTGCGAGAGTGTCATTGGTTTAAGGATACCCTGGATTTGCCTTGGGTTTAAAGATATCCATAGAGTGTTTGGAGTGTGTTTTGGGTTTAAGGTTACCCTGGATTTGCTGTGGGTTTAAAGATATCCATAGAGTGTTTGGAGTGTGTTTTGGGTTTAAGGTTACTCTGGATTTGCCTTGGGTTTAAAGATATCCATAGAGTGTTTGGAGTGTGTTTTGGGTTTAAGGTTACCCTGGATTTGCCTTGGGTTTAAAGATATCCATAGAGTGTTTGGAGTGTGTTTTGGGTTTAAGGTTACCCTGGATTTGCCGTGGGTTTAAAAGAAACCTTGGATTTGCTTTGGCTTTAAAATTACCCTGGATTTACTTTGGGTTTAAATATACCCATATTGAGTTTCAATAATGTTTCAAGAGTGTTTTGGGATGTAATTACCCTGTCTTGGTGTGGGTGGAGTCTTATTTCTCTTCTTTGAGGTAGACCTGTCCTGTCATTAGTATGTGCAGTTGAGGGTTGTAGATCCCTGTTCTGCCGCAGTCTTGTGCCTTAGTTTGTGGCGCAATGGCTACTCTGTGTGGTGTGGTGGTATTGTACCCGCAGTGTAGTGTGAGTTTTGGTGGATAGCATCCACTGTGTTTAAGAATGTATTTCTTTACCTTGCATTCTTTGTTGTTTATGATCATTATAAGAGGGAGATGTGTATAATGATTTTGTTGTTTTATGCATCCTCCTTTGCTGTCATTTGTATGTTTTACAATCTCCATGCATTTGATTGTTTATGATCATTATAGGAGGGGGGGGGTGATGTATAATTATTTTGTTGTTAATGCATCCTCCTTTGCTGAGATGTGTGTTTTATCACCTTCATACATTTGGAATGTTTTCGATCACTATAAGGGGGGAGATGTGTTTTAATGTACTAATTACCCAATGCACTCTCCCTACAGTGGTTCTCTGCCTGGCTGCTCAGCCTATGATGAGGTCATATAGAATGTTGAGTGTGTTTGTATTGAAGGGAGAATCAGTTGGTGTGGAAGGGCTGAGCAGCGAGGAGGCTGAGCAGCGAGGAGGCTGCTCCTGGTGGGGCACTTTAATGGATCAGACTAACATCCTGTAACCTGTAACCAAGAAGTAATCTTAAGAATAAATCTACTACCTTTCCTACAAGACTTGCCTGCGCATCATTCTTCGTTTTAACACGCACCAAGCAGTGGTGACATGTGCCACTTGTAAATGTATTTATATGCTAGAGTGGGTGAAGGAGGTAAAAAAGTTGTTGAAATATTGACAGAGTGAAACTGCTTGAAGGTGAGTGGTTGCGTTGTGTGTTGTAATGCATTCCCATCCACCATTTTCCCCTTTTCCTTTTCCTACCTGTGGGCACCCGTACCCCCGTGCGTGCCACTGTTGTTATGACACATCAGCTGGCTTTCCAGAACGTCAGCTGATGATCTTGACAGTTGAGTTGAGGCGTTGACACGCTGTGGCTTCTACGTTGCCCGCCTCCTACATGATGTGCTGTTTATACTTGAAAAATAAAGAATAAGCTTACTTGAAACCCCTCCGCATTATTATTGATCTTCATAATAGAATAAATCTACTACCTTTCCTACAAGACTTGCCTGCGCATCATTCTTCATTTTAACACGCAGCAAACAGTGGTGACATGTGCCACTTGTAAATGTATTTATATGCTAGCGCGGGTGAAGGAGGTAAAAAAGTTGTTGAAATATTGACAGAGTGAAACTGCTTGCAGGTGAATGGGTGCGTTGCGTGTGCGCTGGTGGTGAATTGAAGGAGGTGCGAAGACGTATGTTCAGAAGGAGAGTGTGAAAAAAAGGTGCAAAAGAAGAAATAGATCAGGCGTGAAATATGCAGATGTAGGACTTCAGAAAGGCGTGGGGAGAAAAAGGGTATAAGTGTCTTACAGAGAAGCTGCCGAGAAAAGGGGTGTGAAGTGGAGAACAGGAATGGACTTTGAAGACCATCATCCTTTCCACAGACCTAAGTAATGTTTATTACACAGTCTCATTTATAATCTTGCTGGTTTATCTGGTACTGCTAACAAGCATTTGGCAAAGCCAATAGCTTGTTTGGTTTAAGGTGCATGTCCGTTATGGTGTCATATGTCTGGATGCAGCAACAGAAACTCACATTGGTTTCTGTGCTGGTGTTGTCTCTGTAGTACTGTTATCTCTGTAGTGCTTGTTCTATTTCTGCTATGCTTGTGATTTCTCTGCCGAGCTTAGTTTTCTCTGCTTTGACAGTCTTATTTTTATTTCGGCTCACAGAGACACACTCAAATCCTAGTTAGGTGGCATGCTGAGTGAAGCACGGGATTTTAGTTGACATGTTTTATGCCACACCCTTAATTACATCAGCCATGTTTCGTAGACAGGATTCATATTAACGCTTCTCTGGCCATGCCACTTTCAGAGACCCCACTCATCTCACAACATTTTCATCCCACTTATCCACCAGGGTGCCCCCATATCTCACAAAGGCCTTTAGGGCTGGGAGCATGGACGGTGTTCCCATAGCTTGAATGGCCTTTAGGGTTGAGAGCAGAGACTGTGTCCCCATAGTTCTGAAAGGTATTTAAGGTTGGGAGCAGGGATGGTGTCCCCATAGCTCGGAAAGGCCTATAGGGTAAGCGAGGAGAGTGTCCCCATAGCTAGATCGACCTCCACCAGTGACCCACGCATGTTCACATAGGGCGGCTCTTGTGTCAGTGCAATCATAGTACCAGCCCTCTCTCATAGAGGTACTGAGGGCTCGAGCCACTGATGGACTCTATCTCAGAGAGCACATGTGGGGTAGGTCAAAGGGTAAAGGTGAATGAAATCCCACCAGGTCTAGAGTTGGCATGTTTTTCATACTTTAACAAGGGGAGCAAGACTGTGTCATCAAGTAACATACGACGACTGATATTGTTGTTTGTGGTGTTATTTTTATAGGTTTGTCTTTCTTTCTCCTCCAAACAGAGCTCCCCAAATCTGATGCACCTCAATCTGATGGTCTTCAGCAGTGATTGAAGTCTTGTCCCCTGCTGACTGCAGTACTGTTATACCATTATTCATAGAGCTGTTCACAGGGGGTTATCTTCTGGTGGGGTTTTATGGTGGCCGGCATGACAGGTCGGGTCTTGTCACAAGTTGGATTGGGGTCCTGGTCTTCGGGGTACGCCGCACGTGTTTGATTTGAAATCGGTGCTGTGTGCCAACTCCGTTGTCAGAGTTTAGTAGAATGAAGAATGTTTTGAGCCTTCTGTGCACCTCTGCACTTAGGATGGACTTAAATTCGGCTTCTGAGAGCGTGTCTGTCCTGAAAGCAATGGCTCAACTGTCCTGTGCTGCGGGCAGTTTCAGGCCTCCTGTTCCATGATTCGGGTGGCGGGTACCTGCAGGGTGGTGTTTAGGGCTTGCCTCCCTCCTCCCATCTGAGTTGGATTTAAAGAGACATGGCCACATGCTATGCTTCATCCTTCCCGCAGACGTAGGTAGCCCGTATAGAGAGCTTGGGTGCTGGACAGACAATCCTACAGTAAGCAAGCTGCAGGGGGTGTGGAGTGCAGGTCCTTAGGGGGCATCCGTTCAGCCGAGCAGCCACGGCCCGTTCTAACGGGTCAAGGGGCCACACCTTTTGCCCAACAAGAAGACCATCTGTCAGGCTGAGCAAAGGACACTTTTTATTTTCAGGTCAGGCAGCCAGGAACTAGACATGCGCTGAAAGCGCAGGCTCCTGGCTGCCTGTGCTGAACTTTGCTGGGCTCAAGATGTCACAGATCCTGCAGGTGTGACCTCTTCAGCCTGGCAAAGCACTTCAAGGCCCTCCCCCTCGTGGTGAGGAGGAGCAATCTTATTGCCTTGAATCTAGGCGAGTCAGTTTTAAGCCCTGAAGTGCCCTGGGTTGGGTGTCAATCACTGACACCTCGTCGCAGAGTGGGATGGTGTCAGCAACTCTCACTGACCCCATGCCACTCTGTGATGAGGTAGGGACTGCTGCCTCCCCTAATTGGCTGACCTTGGAGAAGGAAGTAGTCCTAATCCTCATTGGACATCAGAAGTAGAACTGTGCAGGTGAGTGTGATTGTTTTAAAAATATTTGGTGCGTGAATATTTGGGAGTGAGTGATGTGAATGGATGTGTGTGTATGCGCATGCGTGTGTGAATGCATGGGTGTGACTGAGTGTGTATGTGTGTGTCCCTTCCACCTCCCTCCTTTCTAAAAGTACTGGCCGCTGTTGCAGGGATTCTGCACAAACACAGAAATATGGGCAGGAATATGGGACCTTGGTATATAGGGACTGGGTCTCCCTACCACCTTAGTACCCACGAACCCAGGACCGACTAGCTATAGTGTCTCACATACCTTAGCCTATAGATGGTTGATCTACATCATAGGTGCTGTCTCGCTCTTCTCCCTGGAAAGGTCCCTCTCCAAGTGTGTGCTACCTATTCGTGTATTCTAATAAATCCCAAGTACATTTGTCTAAACAACATCTGCATCAGTATGTTTTGTCTAAGAGCTAAGGTCTGGCCAGAACAAAATAACAAAGGGCATTGTTGTTCGACCTTGCACATGATGTTCAGCGATGAGTTCTCATGTGAAAGCAGTCAATGAAAGATTGCAAAAAATAAAGACATGTAGTAACATGCGCAAAAGCAGCAGGCAAGCTGTGACGTGCTCATGCTAACTTAGTGAAGAACGACAATGTCCCTATGGGCCTCGTGACACCGCCACTGGAGCTAAGCCTCTACTGTAGTACTCCTCAGAGCCCACATTAGTGACCTTTGCCACCTGGGAAAGCGCAGGGAATCAGGAGCTCTTTTACTGGCCCCACTGCAAACAGGAATGTTGTGTAATCTGCACCACATATTGATCCCTGTATTGAGTCCCTTGAAAGCATATAAGAGTTTGTTTCAGCAAGATTTGCTGTGATACTGGTCACTTAAGTGGGATTTGCAGTGATGGCATTTTGTTTGAGAGTTTTGATGTCACTGTATACTTTTATAAGTATACAGCACAGGAGTTTGAGGCCCTGCTGCAGATAACTTCTATTAAACTATTGTTTATAGGTTCAAATCTGCCTACTCTGCCCTTAATCTCTCTGAGGCCATTAAAATGAGGACTATTTGCAGTGGGTAGTTAGAAGACCCCATGACACAGACAAATAGACGGCCTAGTTGTGACTGCTGATCTAATAAAATAATTCACTCTAAGATTTATGGTCTAATTTCCCTTTATTCAGACTAAGGAACCACCAGATTACAATGGTTTCAGTAGTCATGAATTTATGTTTACAATAACTAAATATTGCAGAACCAACTTCATAGAACCCCTTCCAATATTTTGCTTTTCTTCTTTCTGGGGAGTATCAGTTTGTGTTTAAATGCTGTAACCCAGACAATTACTAATATTTATCAGATGATGTGGACATACTAGGTTTTTTCTATTCGCAACTAAAGTGTCATACATAAGCTATCAAAATGCCACATATACGTTCAGTGCTAGTTTGGAAATGCTATAAAAGGAACCTGAAAATATGGCAGCTATTGCCATCAACCTGCCTGCCTGACACTCTGTGGGGGGCTACAAGGGGAGCACCCCTTCAGCACCTATATATCACCTTAGCCCTTTGTTGATGTGTGACATTAAGCATCTCATTGGCCCCTAGAGAACATTTTGTAAGGGTGCATCATTTTGCCCCTGCGACAGCCCTCTGTGTCCAGCAGCACAGCACCTATTTCTATGCTTTGTGTCTGTTTGTGACTTTCTTATGTGCTTTATATGTAAAGCTCCCTGTGTTCCATTTTTACTGATTTTTGCAGATAAATACTGTCAGAAAACAATTTATATTCCTGTTTGTATTTATTTTTAAATGTGTAAAAAAATGCTGTTTGTTGTGATTGCCAGGCCAATAGCTGTGTGGATTGGCAGGTAAAGGTGTTAATAAAGTAATACAATTTATTAATGAGGCTCAACCAGCAGTATATGTGTACAAGGTTGATGCTAAAATGTGCATGTTTTCATACAAGTGTATTGATTTATCATATGTGGGTGTTCATATGCTGAATTCTATCAAGCATTCAAGTTTGAGTGTAAATTTATCTGTTAAATAAATGTGGAAATATACTAGCTTCAGATTCATTTTTCACAAATCCCAAAATAAATATAGATAAATACAGACGAAATTAGCAAACAAGCATAGATAAATACAGATGGAAATGTAAAAAAATAAATGAAACCGGGAGCGCAAGTTATACGCCGCCATCCGACCTACCAATTAGCCCTGACATGTCAGTGCAGCTGTCCTTCTTTTTAAATCATTAGGGAGGCACAGTCATCTACTTACTAATTGCTTGTCAGAAGGAGAAGCAAGGGTCAAGCCAAGCATTTGCATAATACAAGGTATATCATGTGAATGTGGCAATGCAATGTGTCACTGTGTAAATGCAGCGCTGTGTCATGTAATTGGCCTGTGGCATCGACTAGTATGAATTGTTACATACATGGGCTGTATGGCTTTTCTTGGGTAGGGATACCATACATGCCAACATTTTAGAACAGGAAAATGGGAGATTTTGCAAAACAATTGGTGGTATGTATTTCCCTATTGACTTCTATTAAAGCAGAGGCAATTTCAGGCAGGAGACACCTAAAATAAAGTAATTTTAGACTGCACAAATCGAGAATCTCCCATCTGAAACGGGTCTGTTGGCCTGTATAGGATATGTACATTTTTAGGTCGAGCCTCGAGTAGCGCGCAAGCGCTGCTCTGCGAGACTTTAAGTAAGGGGCATGAAAAAGCTGACCACACGCTCGTGCACAATGGCCTTTTCCATGCGGTTACCCGCACGTTTCAGGCACGATGCACGAGCGTGTGGTCAGCTCAGCACGCTGCTGTGCTCGCTCACCCCCGCTCCTCTCTGATCCGGCAGGGTCCGTGCCACGCTGTGCTGCGTGTACAAAGGCTGCTTGTTTAAGCTATCTGTCGCTGTGCCCGATTGTCCCTGACTTCAGAGGACAGCGTTTCCTCGTCCGTAAAATCGGCGCCGTAAACACCGCTTGACTCGCAAATTTCTGTTGTTTGGCAACACCCCATGTGACAGGATATTTTCTTATCACCAAGAGGCCACATCTTTCCAAAGATTCCCATAAACCTTCAAAAGCGAGGCAAGGGGGATGGCTGCAGAGGTGGTTTAGCTGGGACTCTTGAAGCCGGACTGGTGAACAAACACTTCTGTATTTATGGGAACTAATTTATGAAATAGTTATCATGAAGGCCTTCCTGTTGGCGCTCTTCCTGTGCTTGCAGCAGCCTGCACTTCAGCTGGGTAAGTGCCCCCCACTTTCCCGAGTGCTATTCTAAATTTACAGCCTCACTGAAAATGTGACCTTAAGGTTAAAGTCTCCATCAGGTGAATGATGCTACAATATGTCTCAACTCCCGAGCAGACGTCGTCTTACAAAAGAACCTTCCAGAGTGACTTTTGTTGGTGATTGTTAGTGATGGAAGACTGGAGAGAGAGGCCCTTTAATTGCCTCAGATAGTTAGCATTAGTGTTTATTTTGTACCTACCATTATGTTTGTTTACCCGTTGAATGTACTTTGATACTAACGCAGCACTGATTGTAACATATTATTTTAATGGTACTACTCTGTTTTTAGTTACTATGCACGAGTTGCTTTTTTTGAGTTACATCTCAGCTTTTCCAAAAATATGCATTAACTCTAGCCAAAAGGTCGCTGTTAACATGGGTGGAGGATTGTCTTCTTATGGCAGGGAACTGCATTTGCTGAAGACCCCTCGCCAATAAAAGATAATCAATATTCATTCTGAAAGCTTGCCTAGCGAGAATTATTGGGAAGTTTCCAAGAATAACAAGTTCCACTTGTTTACCAGGAGATGGCGCTGTAGATTATGATGTGCATAACAAATACCTACCAAGAAGGAAAGAGAACAAGGGGGTGGGGAAAGGGGAAAACAGAAAGGGAGGGGAGTGACTGGTAGGAGAGAGAGAGAAAATAACTTGTGAAAGTCAAGGATAGATGGGTAAAAAGGAAGAAAGAGATAGAACAAAAAGGAGCGAGTGTGCCAGATAGGCAGGCAAGTGGTTAGTTGAGGGATAGAAAAAATATGGCAGACAAAAAACAAGAGTTAGAGAATGAGAGGAGAGGGAGTTGAGAATGAGAGAATATAAAAGACAACTGCGAGAATCGCGACCCTTAATACCGATTTAAGAATAATGTACACTGATTCATAAGGTTGAACAGACAGTTCCTGAATGACACTAACTATAGCCCATGACTCATCAAATAACGTGTGTACAATAAAACAATAAACGAGATTGCTTTGGAACGTGGTTATTTGAAGTAGTAAGAGCAGCTGCAGTGAAGAGCAGAGCAAATAAGTCCAGTTTCCCAGGAGCTGTCAAGTGTTTCCAAAGATACTAAACACGGAATCAACTATTCCTGCATTGGACACATTTAAAGCATGGATTCCTTCTGCTGATCTGTTGCTGGTTCAAAATGCGGAAACAGGTCAAAAGTCGAAATCTGTAACATAATAAATAGTATATAGATTGAGGCCTCCAAGTTTCTATCAAATCATGTTCTAATATTGTAACCCTCCTGCAAGCCTCAGATCAGATTTTGTCAGCCTTCCCTTTACACACAGATCCTGCGCTCTTAAGCAGCCTTCCCGCATCTCATTCACTTTCACAGTCTAACAGATGCCACCAAGAAACAGTTTAGCTGGTGTGGGTGGATTCTTGGCCTCAGGAGTTGCACAAGTAACTATTACCCAATGCCACGGTTCTGATGTCAGTACTGTAGCAGACAAAGTAGGATTATTGAGTGTTATCAGTGGAGGTGAGCCGCACAGTGTCTACCTGCACTGATTGTTCCGGGGGATCAGTGACATATCTGCTCTTCCCTGTGCACTTCATGACACCCTGCTGGGACGTTGTCATCAGCATGGATGCCATCTGGAGCCATGTTATAAGGAGCTCGCCTTGGATTTTCAGACGACAGCACCAGGCGCGCTGTAAATTAATAGATTTACCCTTCCTGTTAAAAGGCCCCGGCATGCATGGTGGATAAAAAGCATGACTGGCAGAAAATTACTCTTGTGACATTGGAGCCAGGTGACAGCTGTCTACCAAACGAAAATATTTGAATGTTTGACTTAAAGATGCAAAATGATACCAGATGATCAAGTGCCATGTATTGGTGTAGGGTGAGGGAGGCTTAGAATCATTTGAGACTACCCCCTCCGACAGGTTTAGCGCAGGCCCGTTTTATATGCTATAATCTGAACAAGCATTGGCGAAGCCGAAAGATATTGCTGTAATGTGGTAATACATGCAAAAAGGGAATGCACAAGTGCCCACAGGTTATTTATCTGCGTCTTTGCCAATGCTTGTTGTCAATGTGTGAAATAATTCTTTCTCTGGTTTAGCGTCAAGAAGTTCTGTTAAGGTCCCTGTTTTCAAAGGAATGAAAACGCGGTATAACTTATCCAATTTGAGAGGGCTATTGATTTGCTTGTGGTATTTCTATATGAACACCAGGGCTAGGATAGAACCCTTATTACGGGTAAGAAGGACACGGTGTTGTAGTAGGTTGTCCATTAGGATGTGTTTGAAGAGGATTGTGAGCATCTGTATTTTGGAAACTCAATTCTCCAAGGACAATCTGATTACAGGAGGATGTGAGTTGATCAGTGCTGTTATGATACAAACTATCTAGAAAACTCATTTTGCTGCCCGATGGCAGCTTAAAATGTTCAGAATCGGTGTTCTAGGAGTTGTCTTTGTAATATCCATACCGAAATGAGAAGGCATTTATTTCACGAATCTGTTTGCATTTAAGATACTCTTTGTGTACAAAGGCAATACCTCACATTTCTTTTCTGTACTATCAGGGTCGACAATGTTGTATCCTAGTGTACGATAGGGTTATGAAGGATGAGCAGATCCCGTTTCCTGTAAGTGCAGAAGCATCATGGCCACAATATGAATGAGGGGAGCTATGAAAGTTGCATTAGAGACCCCAGGTGTCAATTCAGGAGGGCACCTCTAAGTTGATGTGTAGGACATGGGTCTCTGGTTTGAGAGCCGGTGATTCACCTGAGATTTCTTGTGCACATTATCCTTTGTGTGTTAAGATGACTAGCTGAGGAGATTGCAGTGATGGGAACACGATGTGTTGTGGGATCTATAATCACATAGTATCCAGGTATGCAGTGTGTGTTGGAGATAGGGTGAGCAGAAGCCTGCTCTGACCCATCAGGTGTGGGGTGCATGCTGGGCTCTTCGGGGGTAGGTCTGTTTTGTGAGCTGTGATCGAGAGCTTTAAGCGAGCCGTCCATGGGAGGAGCGTGCTTGCAGAAGAGAGATGGAGAGTGTGGTTTGCAGACTTGCATCATCAAATGCAGGTGATCCAAACTGCTTTTGATGCCATGGAGTTTCTTTTTGGGAGTGGATAAGGGATTTGCTGTCTGGTCAGTTGTAAGGGAATGTAATTAAATATGAGATGTATACTTAAACCCCTCTGATGTGAATCATTCCTATGAGAGTTGCGTCCTCTGCGTAGATTAAGTTTGTGTGATGCATTGTTTGGTGCACTGCAATTGGACCTGGAGTTTTGTTGACACAAGCTGCATCGAGAGGTAGTTGTAGGTTCTAGGAGGACTGTGGGTTTGGCCCTTGAGGCTACCATTATTGTCTCTGGTCTCACTCCATGAGTGTGGCTGAAACATGGGAAATGAGGTTGTGGAGGAAAGAGAGCTTGTGGCACAGTGAGCAATCAAGATGGTAGATGTGGTATCAGTGTCAATTTTTCTAGCAATTGTATAAGTTTTTAGGGCCTTCAGGGTATCAATAGGGTGGAGATATGGAGATGCAAAGCTAAAGATTGGATAACCGCTGCCCCATTTTCATTCGGGGTGATGTAAAACTTACATTTCTAGTTATGGTAACCTGAGATAATATGTTTTTTCTGTAAGGGAGTTTTGTGTTTTTGAGGCCAATAAGGAACAAAATAGTGTATCCTTCCAGGAAGGTATGTCCTCGAGTAAAAAAGGCTGGGTCCAAACTGGAATGGCATGGTGAGCAAAAAAACAATGGATTTAGGCCCATATCTCTGTACTGGGGTGAATGTATGACATTGTTCTGCATTCTGTCCATCAATTGTTCTTTTTGCATTTGTCACCCCAAGTGGGACGGGTATGCCCAGACGTGGGTCCCGTGTTCTCCATGCCACTGGAATCAAGCTATCCTGGCTGAAGAGGGGTGAAACCCCGAAACCGGTCCTAGGATGCTTGTTTCTAGTCCAGGGAGGACCTGGCCTGGCAGTTTGGGCTGGACTGTTCCCATTGGGCGCAGGGTCAAGACTGATTTGCATATGGATGGGTCCAAACTGGAATGGCATGGTGAGCAAAAAAACGATGGATTTAGGCCCAGATCTCTGTACTGGGGTGAATGTATGACATTGTTCTGCATTCTGTCCATCAATTGTTCCTTTTGCAGCAGGCACATTAGTAGCATTTAATTTACAGGCCCTGGGCCATGTAGTGCACTTTACTTGGGATTTATAAGTAAATTAAATATGCCAGTTGGGTATGAGCCAATATTACCATGTTTAGAGGAGAGAACACAAGCACTTTAGCACTGCTAGGCAGTGATAAAGTGCACAGAGTCCTAGTACCAGCAAAAATGAGGTCAGAAAAGTGGAGGAGGAAGGCGAAAATTTGGGGGAAGACCACCCTAAGGCTCTCAGATCTAACACAAGGCACCTGGTGATTAAATGGCATCTAGGAGCGTTGGCTGTGCAATTACAAATCACATCAAGGTGCAGGATAGCGTTTAGCTGCAAATTCACTTTTGGATGTAAAATCAGTAATATTGCAAGCAGCATTATGGTATCACATTTAGAAGCAAAATCAGACCCACGTGTTAAATCACAGTAATGCGCCAAATCACTTTTGGTAAAACATCAGCAGGAACTTGGAAACACTGTTAAGGAGCACAGATCATATTCAGGAGAACAAGCACATTTTAGTGCAAATTCACATTTAGGTGCAAAATTGTCATTGGTGTGCAGCATTAAAAGAGTGTGCAGAGATATCAGGAGGAAAAACGTGACACCGGCCCTGCACGGCTATGGGTAGCACTCTTTGAGCAGGTAACTAACACATCTAATAGTCAGTAGCTAATGGTGAAACTAAAATGCCGCTTTGACCTGATCCAAAATGGGAACAAATGAGTGACACTTCCTTCAAGCAACAACAACAAGCATTGGCATAGCCAATAGGTCTCGCCTTTGGGACCTTATAAGTGTTTGGTTATCCAGCACAATATCCTTGGTGCAACAACATCAACTGTTGCATGGCTGAACACTTATAATGTCCCAAAGGCGAGACCTATTGGCTATGCCAATGCTTGTTATTTTTGCCAGCAAAGTTTTGCAAGCTCCCGATCATTTGTGAAAGGTTCAGAGAACGGTCAATTAACAACACTCCCCGCCCTCCTCCTGCAGCCCATGTGTTGCATTTTTAATTGGGTAGACAGCTGTGCTTGTTTGATACATTTCTGACTCAGACCCCCCCTATTATTCCTGACTAAGCTATGCCCCTGGCTTGTTGCATAAAACACACACAGGGCTAGCTCCTCGTGGTACTTGCAGGAGCAGCTACTCCGCCCCACTGCTCTGAGAGCAGAAAAAAAAAAAAAAAAATGATAACTTTGTTATTATCAGTTTATTTTTCTTTACTACGGGGCTGGGTTAGGGCAGGGCGGGGTAGGGCGGGACTGGGGTGGTGGAGGAGTGGGGAGGAGTGGTGAGTGTACACTCTCAACGTGCGCATGACTGCTTGGCCGGCTGTCTTGGCCCGGCCAAAGCGTCATGTGCACTTAACATGTTCCCCACCAGTGGGGAACATGCCCAGGCCCCATCTGAGCGCCGATCCACAGCGCTCAGACCAATCACAACTCTGCATTGCAGCGTTGTGATTGGCTTAGGGGAGCCTGGGTGCTTCCTGGTTCCAGGAAGAGAAGGAACGATAGATAGACCGAGAGACGGCGGCCGCTGAAAGGTAAGTCCTTTTATTGTTGTTTTTTTTTTTCAATGCCCCCCCACCCACCCGTCACTCCCGTTCCCTGCCAGCCGCCACTGGGTACTTGTTCTGCGGGTGCTAAACCTCCCAAATTCTAGGGTTCACCCGAGCATGACCCATTCCTTCCCCCGCCTCCTCACTTTAAAGATTCCCTCCCCTTCTCTTCCTACATAAATTTGCTTTCATCTGGTTGCCCGGGCGGTGAGGCCACTTCTCTGGGATTTTTCAATAATGTTTATTTTATGAAAACTAATTAGAGGCAGAGCTATCAAAAGGCCGCGTCACGGGCCCTGGGGAGGCCCGCGGCGCATTGATATTCTGTCTGGCGAGATCACTTCCCATGGAGTGTTGGGAAAGCGGTTCGCATTTGCATATTGATGGCTTCGTCATCATTGGGTCCTCGCGGACCGCAGCCTCTCCAGATCTTGATTTTTTTAATCCATTTCCGTCCCTGGCAAGCACTTCCTGTGGGCTTGTCGACAGTCAGCATCTCATGGTCCCTCTGTGCTAAAAAGTACAAAAGTTTACAGTCTTTAAATAATTCTTTTTTGGCTAAACCTTTGCGCTTCATTCTGTGTTGTTGCAAACCTGGTATGAAACCTCGATTGGCAGCTGCAAAGATCTGTTTGAAACTTGCTTGCCACCTGCCCGTTCTTTCACCGGCCTGGCCTGTTCATTTTTTAAAATCCAGACAATGCTTTAAATAGGCCAGTAAAAATATAGGGAATGGCCAGGAAATCCAGTGTTTTTTCCCTTCTGATAAAAAAATCTAAATCATCAAACACATAGAGCACATAAAACACATAAAACACATAAAGCTGTCTAAATTGTTTCAGGATGATTTTTTTTTGTTGCTGTATGTTTTTATATAGCGCGAACTCCACCCGAAGATATTGGAAGGCTCTATATGAGCACCGGTGGTTACATTACACAACGACACATTCATTTTTGGTAGGCACAGGGAGAATAAGTGATTTGCCCAGAGTCACAGGATGTTGAGCCGACGACAAGACTCGAACCTGGATCTCAAGCTCCAAAGTAGGCAGCCCTGGCCGTTATGCCACACCCTCTTCAATTAGCGCAGACGGAGTGATCACAGCCATGTTGGAAAGAATTCTGGCAATTTTTCACAAATTCAATTTCACTTACCAGTTTTCGGCTGTTCAAGAAGAGCAAAGTGTAAATAAATGGCTGTATGTGTTTTTAAGAAAGGTGGCCAGCCTACTTGCTGATCATATGCATGAATACCTTTTTGCTCTAGGGTTGATTAACAAATAAAAGCCTTTACTAGCAAAATACACCATGCGGTGCTAGGGTTTCCAGCTGGCCAGTTTTATATCAGTATAATCTGGGTTTTAATGTCTCTGCTAGTACACAATTAGGGAAATCGCCTAAAGCCGGTATTTTTTGCACACTATCGGTGCATACTTTAAACAGTAAATATAAGAACAAAAAAACTTTGAAATGTCTTCTACTGCTGCCTTAATAACCCCCTGGCTGATAATGAATGTAAATAAAGACAGAAAGGCCATATTTAAATTTAATATGGAAGACTTCGTATAAAGTTCAGAACTTAACAGAATATGAAACATGAACAGTTGGCTGGTTCTTTTCCCTGGGAGAGTTTGCAACCCTAGACACACCTAATTTATGTATAGATATGCTCACACTTTTGAGTTGATGACTGATTCACAAACATTCCTGCATGCGTAAATTATGCATGTTGTAATGTTCATGTAAGTAATTGTACATTGTATCTATATACTGCTTACTATCCCTGATAAGGTGTTGAAGCGTTTTGCGGTGAGTAGTACGCTACTCTGGAACCGCAGGTTAGAGGATGTAGATTAGTAAAATGTGCTTCTTTTTCCTGGTAGGACTTGTTGTGTTAAGTTAATGCTCTCGAGATCTCCTGCAGTCACTCTAGTGTCCTGAATAAGGATAGATGAACTGAAATGGATTGGTAAAGGAAAGATGTGAGATGATATTGGGAGTGGTGAACGTGTGCCTGTTAGTTCGATGAGTCAGTAGATAGAGAGGAGTTTGGAAAGCATGTATCGGAGTTCATTGTAATCTCAAAGGTTTGGGATGAGTCAGAGAGTGAGGAAAAAGACATACAAAGCATCATAAACTCATGTACATACACTCATGTACATATATGATATCAACATAGTATGACATTGATATATATATAATGTACAAACATACATTTATTGTCATGGACATAGCAGATTTTTTCATTTGTGAATGTAAAATAGATAATCTCATGTACATAGACACATGCACATAGACATATATACATACCGAGACATGCGTGTCTATGTAACGCATAAACATGCCTGCATTGTCCTGTACATACATTTTTTTTAAAATAAATATGTATTCACACACACACAGGAGCATATATAGATACATATTCATATATACACACACATGCATACACATACAAAAACACATATATAGCTTCATCCCTCTAAGAAGCCTAACCCCATATGGATGCACACATGCATAGACACACAACAACAGATACACATATACATGTAATGCATAATTATTCATAAATTTCCATATACATAACGTATTATTACAATATAGTCATAGATACATATGCATACACACATATATATGCATATGCATTCACATATACATACACATAACGATGCATCACCATACAAATTATAGACCCATATACATACACATATGTAAACACACATTACAAGGTTTACATAGATTTGTAAGATATAAACATACATGCATTGTTATATACATAGCAGAGTTAATATATGTTTTTAAGTCTTGTTCATATTTTTGCTTTAGATTATTGTGTTGTGAGTATTGTAATAATATAGGAAAGAGCCAGGTCTTGAGTAGTCTTCTGAAGTTCGGATGGTTCTCAGTAGACTTTATTTGTGACGGTAAAAAAAGCATAATTTAGCCACTTGCACAGAGAAAGATGTGCCACCCATGATTAGTTTTACTTCTATGCTGGGATTTTGATACAGGGTGCCAGTCCAGAGCACAGGTTTCTTTCTTGGATGTATTTTTAGTTGCGCCCTTACAGCTAAAAAGTCCATCCACTAGAGACTCCAAACCATGGTACAATGGGAGCCTAAATGAAGAAAGATGCAATTTGAGACTAGCCGAATGAGTGTGGAGATCCTCACGGTCCCTAGAACACCTCAAGCACCTGCGGTCACTGAGGAACACATACAATATTCGCATCAGAAACGCAAAAGCAAATTTCTTCCGAGTTCAACTAGACAAAGCCAGAAATCGTCCAAGAAAACTGTTCGAAATTATCAAACATCAGTCTACTCAAAAACCCAACCCCTACACAATGGGATCTCTTCCGCTGCCAAACTGCAACATATTTGCCTCCTTCTTTCTTGAAAAGTCTAAAAAAATTGAAAGTGATCTCCAAACAGCAATTGAGCTCCTCCCGATGATAACCCCAAATAGCCCAGGCCCGCATATGATCGTTTAGCACCCAGACCTACAAGGACTCACCCTCAAAAACAACACGTTGTGGGATACCTTCAAAACCTTTGATGAAAATGCCATTCTTAATATCTTAACAACACTTAAACCTTCAAACCACTTCAGCGACCCTCTACCAGCTAACATCTTCAATGAGATCAAAACTTCTTTACTCCCTCTCTGGACTAAGATAGTGAATGCTTCACTACTCCAAGGGGCTTTACCAGACTGCCTAAAATCAGGGCAGGTAACCCCCATTCTAAAAAAAACCCACAGCAGATCCTACAAACCCAGATAACTTCCGTCCCATCCCCACCATTCCCTCTCTGGCAAAGCTCCTTGAGAAATGCGTACATACCCAACTATGCAATCACATCGATCAGTTCCACCTTATTGACCAATTCCAATCCGGTTTCCATCAGGGTCACAGCACGGAAACAGTCCTTACACACATAGTTGATGATGCACTTAAAATGCTAGATGAGAATAAATCTTGCCTCCTAATCCTCCTAGACCTATCCTCAGCCTTCGACACGGTCAAACATGATAGCCTCCTTGAATTACTTGAACAAAGAATGGAACTAGCAGGGGTTGTCCTAAATTGGTTCTCCTCATTTCTACACAACAGTACTCAAAGAATTAAGGTTAACCAATCCTTGTCCACTTCCACTCCGGTCACTTTAGGGGTCCCTCAGGGGTCCACCTTATCACCTACTCTCTTTAACCTGTTCATGGAGCCTCTTACAGAAATTCTGAAATTTTCCAATGTACAATACCACATGTATGCAGATGACACCCAACTATACCTTAAAATCTCCTCCCCCAGGATATCCGTCTACTCAACACAACTTTCCAAAAAAAAAAAAAACTTGCTAACCAGAAACCACCTTAAACTCAACTTGCTCAAAACCGAATTCCTCTTAATTGCCCCACCAAAAAGATCCCTCGACATCGAAAATTGGATGAAACACTTAACAGCCTTCAGCTGCCTTCCACACATTATAGATTCCACAAGATCACTGGGAATGATACTTGACAAGAATCTCAACATGCAGGAACACATCAGCTCAGCCACCAAAGGAGCAAACTTTCAAATGAGCATTCTAAGAAAATTAAAACGCTTCCTCCCCTTCGACGACCTTAAATCAGCAGTGCAAGCTCTAGTGATCCCCAGATTAGACTATGGGAGTGCTACACTTTGTGGTCTGCCGAGATCCAAGTTGGCTCCACTAAGGGCATACCTTAACTCTGCTGCAAGGCTCGTCACTGGATCGGAAAGGTACAACCACATCACTCAAGATCTAAAGGCACTAAACTGGCTCCCTTATGAGGCAAGGATTCAGATGAAAATTGCTTGCATGACCCACAAAGCCCTACACTTCAACACACCGAAGTACCTAGCAGACAAACTGGAACTGTCCGGCGGTGGCAGATCATCTAGAAGCACCAGCACCTTACTGTTGAAACCTCAAAAATTTCGGAAAAAGAAAACCTATAACCGAGCCTTCTCCGGATTGGCCCCTAGAATCTGGAACTCCCTGCCCCCTGCAATCAGACTGATCCCTTCAATCACTTCATTCAAAAAAGAAGTCAAACTGCTTTTAATGAACAAATCTCTGAACTGAACCCACTGACTCTTTCTCTGGATACTGATATGACGCAGTTCTCCAACCAGGGCTTGCACATGCTGTCTGAGTCCTGGTTTATAACTCACAGTCTCACTCTTGATTTGCAACGGACAATGTCAGCGTATATGTTTCTTGGTTATCTATTTTCTACTTATTGAACTATTTTTAAAGCGCTCTGATACCCTTCTAGGGTCAAGTTCGCACTATATAAAACTTTATAAATAAAAAATATAAATACATTTTGTCATTTTCTTTCTGAGTAAAATTTGTCCTTTGCCATTTGTTGCCTTGTGGGTGATACAAAGCAGCTTGAAAGAGGATCTTTTGACAACTGGTAACCAGTGGAGGGCTCTTAAGGTGAGGGAGATATGGGCTTGTGGAATTACATGTAGGAGTAGTCTGGCAGCAAAGTTCTGAAATATTTGTAATCTTCTCATTGTTGATGAAGGTGCACTGAGATACAGACCATTCGACTAATCTAGTTTTGATAGGAAAAGACAGATTGTTGGTTGGACCTTGTGGGTGACTTCTAGATGTGTCACAGCATTTTCATGGTAAGAAAGGTTGATCTGGATAGCTTATCCACTTGTGCATTCATGGAGAGCTTGGAGTCCATGGTAACTACAAGGTTTCTTACCTCCTTGGATATGTTTGGCGGTGGTCCTTGATTGTCAGGTCAGGCGCAGAGAAGGTCATGAGTTTTCCAGTCACTGCACATGAGTATTTCAATTTTAGAGGCGTTCAATTTGACATGTCTCGATGTCATCCACTGGTCAACGGTTGTGAGGTAACTGAAGATTTTTGAGGTTCCAATGTTCTAGGGGCTTTCCAATTTAAGAAGTCTATGTGCATGTTTGTGTAGTTATAGTAGCTGAATTCAAAAACATTGATGAGTTCTGGTAAGAATTTCATGTCGATGTTGAAAAGGAGAGGTGAGATTATAGTGCCTTGAAGGACTCTTGCTTTTATGATGCAGTTTTCAGATACCTTAAGATATGTGTTTGCTTTTCCACCAAATTATGATATATTTTGTTTCTTTTAACAATGCTTCACAAACAAGCACAACCAAAGCCATTTCCTTGGCATTCTCATTGTGCCCTGCTGGCTTTGCCAATTTCTGTCTTCTTGGACCTGGCTTTTTTGTAGTATTTGTCCTGCAATTACAAGCTTCAATTCCTCAGACATATTTTGTAACTGGAGGCAGCTCTTCACACAATATGAACAGCATCACGCTTTCCCATAAATACGTTATTGTTTGCAGCCCTGCAGCTTGGGACATCTTATAGGATTTTGGGGGCCCTGGGCCAAAGATATTTTGGGGAGCCCCATTAGGGACAGTTTTGAATTTATGATCAAGTTTCAGCTCTTTCATGCTCTCTTTGGCCAGGTCACTGACAGGGCACAGGCACAATTCTAAATGTGTTTACATCTAATATTCAGGGATAGTGATATGTGTTTTCAATATTGTAACAGAGCAGCACCTCACTAATATTACTGTAAATAATCTCTTTGCACCCCCATTTCTCATATGCAAGGTGCTGCTTTGATCTAAAAGAAACTTTTCTTAATGGATGTTGCATGAAACATAAACACAACATTTCTCTGCAAAATGTCTGTAATAGACTCTCGCACATCACTCGCATTAAACATACATTAAGGGAATAATGGTTTTCAAAAAATCTTTTTAAGAATTGTTCCAGATCATCAGGGCAAGACTCTCTGCAGAACATAGCTGGCTCTATCAGGGGCCCCTGAAAGGCTGGGGCCCAGGGCCAGAGCTCACTTTTCCCACGCCTTAAAACATCTCTACACAGAGCTCTAGACATATTGCAAAGGCAAGAGCTCTATAGAGTTGCATTTCATAATAAGTCTGCCACTGACTAGGATTCTCTCTCTGAATGCACTGCAATTCCTGATTCAAACACAAATTGCTGTTTACTTTTAAATCAAGATTCTGAGTTTTGTGGTGATTACGGCACCCATGGGTGTTTCTCTGCACAATTTTTTCCAGGGACAAATTGTGCGTGCAAATTGAACAAATACTGAGCTTGCCTACTTTGGAACTGTGAAAACATGCACTATTAGTGTATTATCCTCCATTCCAAGATCTGAAACTTAGAACTTTGTCTAACATAGAATTTTATGACTGGTCATGCCTGCTGAGCCCTTTGATTCTGCCCAATTGCTACATGTTTCTGTCACCCTGATATGCAAGTGTAAACACCCAGGTTTTTATACAGTGCCTAAGACCAGAGTTATTGTGTTTCTAAGTGGTCCCTATTTTTTCAGATGAATGCATTCAGTCAACAGGAGTTATGTCCCCAATTCATAGCTGGTGCAGGAACCAGACCTGCAGTTTCTACAGCTGACAACCTAACCAGGGATCAGCCTCACAGCTTTGCACCATTATTCTTCTTCACCGCGCCTAGTGGCTAAGAAATCTGAAATAAGAGACTCAAGGGAGGTAGGAATGTTAAATCTTCAGGGCAGCTTGTCTATACATTAGTCTGACCACAGGAGAGTACAAGGAAAACCACAGCACATATTTGTCCAGCTGTGGTAATTAATTATGCATTCATGAGGTCAGTGAATGTAGTTGTCAATGATTCCTTCACTGCCCCCCAACTTAAGTCAAACAAAGTGCATTTCATTACTTGACAGGCTGCAACCGCTAAATTCCAGCCTCATGTTTGAGGAATCAAGAGAAGAGACGTGAAATATCATGGGAACTCAGAAGCAGATGTTATGTTATTGACAGGCAGAGTCTTCATTGTCTGGGCTGACTTTCCAAATGGTCCCAAAGTTTCCATAGCTGTCCGGAGTCTATTTTGTTTGTGAAGATTTGCTATCAGTGGTGTGATTGGGTCTGTCCTTGTGTTAGATGCAGCTGTCAAGTAAATTGAGCTATGGGTACTGGAACGGAGTGAGGAGAGAGAGTGAGAGAAAAGAGCGAGAGTAATCCACCTAAACATTGACTCTAAACTAGCATCTGACCTTAATATTACAGTCAAAATACAATGTCTACAAAAATGTTGTGGGCACAAATATCAAAGGCAAGTATATCATTTAATAGTATTGTTTAATAGAATATCATTTTTTATTATTTTTTTTTCTATTATGTTTTTTATTATATGGGTTTTTGTGAAATGCATTTGTAATATATATTAAAAAATATTGTAGTAATGTATTATTTTTTCTTCACTCTTAGTTTAATTTGTGGATTGTGTGGGAATTTGTTTAGAATAACATATACAGTTTTTTAATGATTACTATTTTAATTATTTGTTGTGTTTTAATTATTATGTGTATTTTTACATTTTAATAAATGTAATACATTTACATTTCAGCTCAGGATGTGGGATTTTTTGGGTGGGTAGTAGTTTTAAAAAAAGATATTTATAAATTGATAAAACAAATTAGCTGTGTACTATGCACATTGTTTAATTTGATTTGTTGTTAAATTAGTTTAATTAATTTTAAAATATAAAACTTTATATTGTTTTAGAAAATAGTTTTATTATTTTTTTATGTGTTTTAAGGAGTTTTGTGGTTTGGTGGTTAGTGTTTTTTTAAAGTGTATATCAATTATTTAAATTGTTTAATATTTTAAATGTATAATATTTGATTTTGCTGAATATTTGTTTACATTTTCCCTAATTTTACAATTATTTTCTTTTATTTTTAGGGATGTTAGATTTATTAGTGGATTGCATGGGTAGTCATTAAACAAGAATACATAATAATTCAATTAATTGACATAAATAAAATATATTAATTAGAAATCGACAAATTTGTATTTAACTTTTTTGGGGAAAATTGAAGTATGTGATTATATGATTATTTTCTTTAAATTTTATGTATGAAATAGTTAAAATGGCATGTGTGGGCATATTGAGGGAATGAGCGGGTTGTGTGTTTTCTAAATAAATTAATACTATATAGTTAATGTAAAAATATGATACATAAAATGTGTAAATTGTAAACTGATTTTTTGATTTTGAAACAAACTTTCATAATCATAGGATGTTTGTGTTTATTACTTTGTGTTTTTAGATTGTAGGTTGAGGAATATTGCATTTTTAAATCATTATTTACTAGTTTGAACAGTTTTTTTTTAACAATTCAGATATAATTGTACTTTTTTGTAATGTATTTTAATTATTTTTAAAAGTTGTATAATTGTATTTGAAATGTAGCTTTTTAAATGTTTTGATTTTTATTTTGGTACAATTTTAAATATATACTTATAATATTGGGTGTATTAAAACGGCCTTCTCAAATGTGTGCTCTTTTCCAACTGTTTGTTGGGCTGAACTTAGAATAGTAAAACCCCCCAATTTATGCACTTTCCCTAATTTTAGTTAGATTGAGTTTAGTATAATAAATCTGCCCCCACTCATATAAGCACCTTCCCCAGTGCTTTTTAGATTGGAGTTACAATAGTGAATCTGACCACCTCAAAATAGCTACTTTCCCCTGTGTTTGTTAGACTGGAGCTAATATGTAGATCTGACTCTCCATGCCTACCCCCCCAATGTTTGCTCTTTCCCCAATTTTTGTTAGACTAGAGTTAGAATAGTAAATCTGTCCTCCATGCTCTAGCCCCCAATGTTTGCATTTTCCCACATGTTTGCTAGATTGGAGTTAGAAGAATAAAATAACTACCACTCACTCATGTAAACACTTTCCCCCAATGTATGTTAAATTGGAGTTAGAATGGTAAATATGCCCCCTTCCCAAATGTATGCACTTTCCCCAATGTTTGCTTGATTGGAGTTAGAATAGTGACTCTCACCCCATAATGAATGCATTTTTCCAAATGTTTGTTTGCTTGGAGTTAGAATAGCACATCTTCCCCCTCCATGTATGCATTTCTCTAATGTTTGATAGACTGGAATTAAAATAGTAAAACTGAGCCCCCTGCATTATATGCCCTTTGTCCAGTGTTTATTAGATTGGAAATATATCACCCTCCTAGCACCACCACAGTACATGCATGTGTCCTACTGTTTATAGGTTTGTGGTTAGAATAGTGTCCTTGATTTTTTTATTAGTTTAATATTTTGATGGTTTTGAAATGGAGTTACAAGTTACTGGAGTGTTTTAAAATATATTTAGAGAATATGTAATTTAAATTATGTAGTTCATTTATTTTATTTTTGTTTTTTGTCTATTTTTTATTTTTTATGTGTTTTTCTATTCTTAAAATATGAAAAATTGTTACATATTTTCAAAATTTCAAAAAATATTTCTTATGCCTTACAAAATATAAAATATGCTTTTATTTGAGCTTTTCTTCTTTATGTCTATTATTCTTTAATATAAAATAATAATACATTTTTAAATAAAAAAATATATTTCTGTTTATATTAAATGCCTTGCATTGCAATGT
Source organism: Calotriton arnoldi (assembly GCA_963921515.1). Classification (NCBI taxonomy): domain Eukaryota; kingdom Metazoa; phylum Chordata; class Amphibia; order Caudata; family Salamandridae; genus Calotriton; species Calotriton arnoldi. The sequence continues at coordinate 2,341,615 of CAWUFW010000210.1, read as the reverse complement.
ATAAATTCATGTTACATTTTTTGTATTAATTTCTAAACTTATTTTACAGAAATATGTATTTTTATTATAATTTCAAAAGTTAATAAAATAATGTTTTTGCTATTTTTCATGTTACATTTTTATAGTATATTGATAAAAAAACAACTATTTTAAAATAAAATAAGGTTAGTACTTTACGTAAAGTTCTTATTTTGGCTTTCAATATTTTGTAACAATATTTTTGTACCACAATGCTTTTGTGGTTGATATTCGGTTCCATAGCTGAGAGAAATAGAGAGATGAATCAGAGAATCACTTGTAAACTTGGTCTGTGATGGGTGTAAGTAGAAGTTTGGCCTCAATTGTCTTGCATGTTCTAGTGTTAAGTGCTGTTGTAAGCACGAAGACACTCACCTAATTTGGGACTGTGTTGGATATGTGTGCAATGTTCTGTCTAATATGCATTGTTGTATATTATGTCACTCATTTGGACAGGGAAGTATTATGCAGCTTTCAGGGAACATAGAAGTATTTACATGGTCAGTTCTGTAAGTCCCACTTTGTCTGCTCTATTTGTATTATGTACATGCACAAGCTCAAATAAACTGTAAACATTGCCACATTTGTGGGATGTGGGAAATGTATATAGGCACAACCATGCTATAAACAGTGCACTCTTTGTATTATAGCATAGTGTACCTAGACAGCGTGCTATAATTCAAAGGTTCCAAGGCTACAGGTGATGTAGAACTGTAAAGTACTTATGTCTATCATCCATATTTCACAAACATCTTTAATCCATGCACTTAAAGTAGGATCTACATCTGCTTAATGTTTGTCATTTATTGTACACTAACCACATGCACACTACAGCTTACACAAGAATAATGGGAAGTCTCAGGAAACTGATCATGGGACTGCAGTTTTATTTAAAATAGTGTGTCCACAAAGGGTAGAATTGTGTACTAGCACAATAACCCCTCTGCCTTGGAGTATACCAGTCATTAAACACCTTCTCTTCCATTATTAGCTGCTTCTAAGGCTCTGACCTATTATCGCGAGAAAGAGCAGTTTTAACAATCAGTGCCCTCACCTCCTGCTTGGACCTATAACTCTGGGAGAGGACATTTAACAGTAGGTATAACCCCCAGAAGCAGTCTCTAATGCTGTATTATTGCACAGCAAATCATAATAGGCTTCTTGGTGTCACAGCTGTGAGCAAATACAGCAAATGAGACCGTAGCTGCAACCCTACTTATTCAAGATGAAACACCAATTTAACAGTGTTTTGAAGGCCTCTCAGAACGTGCCATGATACTCAGTGGTTATAACCATAAACACACCAAAGGTGCGAAGGCTTATCGTAGACAACCATTTAATTGGACTATACCTACTTTGAATCACAAGGAAGCTTCCAAATCCCAGAGTGCCCATTAGACTGGATGAGGAAGCCTCACCCCCTAATTGTGACATGCATCATCATAGCTGACCTCCTGCCTTCCTGGTAAGATGGTACCACCAGGGCAGACTCAACCTCATACAGAGAGAGTTCATAATAAAAGTAACTGGACAGGAGAGGATCCAGATAAATTAAAAATAACTCAAGGTAAACCCAGGGTCATACCTTTATTAATGGGTAGCTTAGGTACAATTAAAACCTACAAGAAGTGATAGTAAATGGGTACCATGACCTAACCATCCATATTATACCAAAGATGAAGGTCACCTATGATGAAGCATGCCACAATTAGTGAGTGAGGCTTCCTCATCCTGTCTAATGGGCACTCTAGGATTTGGGAGGTTACTTTTGATGCATTTAATTGTGGACGGTGTGCGGTGGTGTACCTCCATCTCTCCCCTTGTGTTACGTGGAAGTTGTTATAACCTCCAGTGACGGAGCGTCTTAGAGGTTGGGTCGTGTACAAACGATCTATGCTCCCTTAATTCTGCATTTTATAAGAGGTAGGAACTAAGGAGTTCCCTACCATGTACCATAGACTTCTCATTGGATCATTAGTGGTAATCTTCTTTTCCAGATATTTTGTTTTCCAAAAGCCATATATGAGTAGTCTTCATCCTGCAGACTCTTTGTTTTAGGATCCATGGAGTCGTAAACCATTCTGCTTCTTTCTCCCCAGCTTGTTCGCTATAGCTCGGAAGGCCTCCTGCAGTTAGGCCCCTTGGGATCGACAGCCTTCCTTCCAGACACTAAATGCCTCGTCGATGAAGGGAAAGGAAGGACCCCAACACTAAAAAAGTGTGAGGACGTCTTGAGACCTACCCAAAGGCTCTGGGATTTCACACAGGTAACTGCAAGAATTTTGATTCTTAATATCATGCAACAAAAATGTCATAGCAGGAAAACGGGCTACAGAAATACAGTGAAGACAAAAATATAGAGTATAGTTTTATCATACTTGATGGTGCATAGTTGTAAAGTTTAGAATAGTAAATGTATGCTTACCTGTATGTACTTGCCTACACAATGTTTTGGTAACCAATATTCTGGCTATGATATTTTTGTAACACAATATGTTTGTGCTCAATATTCTGACATACAACTAGGGTATCGGAGAAGCAGCAGATTGTCCACCACCATTCCTGTGCCAAGGCTGAAGAGGTGATAAGACCATGATCTGGTCTGATATCATGTATTCAGAACATCTGAGGACTCTGATTTTCCATACTCTAAAATTTACAGGCCTGCAGTATTTAGAAGCACAAGTAATTAGTGGCAAATTTGATGACTACAAGTCAATGAAAAGAAACAGCAAAAATGTCTACCTCAATCATGGTTTCTGATCTAAAGTTTATGTGTTGAAGATTATGTAAAGAATTTTTTTTATAGGTAAACCGTTGCTTACTGTGAGCCAGATTCACAAAGATTTCCTCTGGTGCAACTTGGAAGATGCTACGAGCATGACACAGTGCCACCAGACATGATTCTTGTAACTTATTCACTAATGTTTGCTTTGGGTCAAATCTGGAGATATCCAAATATCTTTAAGATGTTTATGCTCAAAGACACCTGGTGACCTGGTTTTATCGCTCCCTGGCAATGTCCTTACATTTTTAAACAATGTATTGGTACGTCTTCCCTTACTGGCTCTGAGGGTCGGATTGGAAAGAGTCTTGGAACGGGCACTATTAGACTCAGAATGGCAAAAAATTCTAACCTCCCCCAGAAAGAACTCCAGAAATACCAGGCTGAAATACACCCAGTTAAATTGTATACACATGACCTACATGACTCCGCATAACCTCCAAGTGTTATACGCGGTGGCGAGCCACGCTCCTTCCCTCGGTGTGGTCACTTAGATGCTGATTTTGCCCACATGATATGGCATTGCCCCACAATACGATCTTATTAGACTGAAGTACTAATGGCCTTGGAGACAACCTTTGACCGTTCTCCCCATGCACTCTGGAGGCGTGGGTCCTGGGCCTGTTCCCGAAACCGACTCCCCGAAAAGGGGGTTCACGATTTATTTACCTGGCCTTAGTGCTGGCAAAAAGATGAATTGCTATGACCTGGAAGTCAACTGGAGGCCCTTGGATCCAAACTTGGAGGCAGGATGTTACCCAATGGGGGAGGGCATTGGCTAGAGAGGAGGCCATGGGGGTTGGTACTCACCCTATAGCAGAACTTTGGAACGAAGTAGTGGTGGCCTGGGAACACCCGGAGATTAGCCAGGAGGTAGATCTTGAGGAAATAGATAGGGAACTGGTAGACTAAGAAATGGAACGTTATTAGGAAGATCCGGAACCCACCTACAATGCCCTAAGAGTTACATACTGTGCAGATGAGAAGCTGAGTGAGCATTAATTTGCCAGGCCTATTTCATAAAGAGTGATGTACGAGATATGTGAGACACTCGTTATGCCACCAAGAGGGAACCTTTCCACGTCTATCCCCCCGCACTCACACCCAGACGAACTGGTGATCCCCATCCACTGCAGTTCTGGGATGGCGATTAGACACTGATTGCTTTTACGCGCACTGTGCAAGGTCTATCTGTTCCACCGCATTCTGGTTTGTTGGAAATATTGTTAATTTTTTCTTTTCCTTTTTTTTGTTTTTTTTGTTATAAATTCCCTGTTATATCTGTGGCATCTCAATTTTACTTGAATGTGCATTCATTAGATTGATGTGATGTTTGCATTCATCCCCCTCTGTAAAAGCAAGGGGCAATTTATCGTGCCATATAACAATACGAACTATTAGCAATGTAAAGACCTTTTTGGAAATGGCGATGGTCATTGGAAATACGAATACTGGCACTTTTTTCTTTTTAAGATGTGATATGACGTCATGTTTATAAGATTAAAATGCCCATAAAAAATACTTTAAAGGGAAAAAGATGTTTATGCTCAAACAGAATTTGCTAAAATATGCTTGTGTCTTCTGACGTCCTACCAAACATATCAAATTCTACTGGTATCTCCAGATTTTCTCCACTACAAGGCTATCTCTAGTCTATCACTCTGTCATACTTGGAGATGCGGCTTCCAGAACTGAACACAATACTCTAGATGTGGCCTTCAGAACGGACACAAATTTCCAAATAAGCACCAGAACTCCGCACAATACTCTACACAGACAGTCTAAAGATGGTGTCAATAATCAGATACAGTTCTGCAAATATTACTGTCAGAAGAGGACACCATACTCCACATGTAGCCTCCAGAACTGTACACAATTCTTTTAATGGGACCTCCAGAATAAGACAATACTCTAGCCGTAAGCCCAAAAAATTAGATGCAATAATCTAGATGTAAACTCCAGAACATTACATTTTAATTTAATTTTGCTCTAGAGTTAATTTCCCTCCACCAGTGAAATCACACAGATCCTATGACTCAGTTGAAACAGTTGCAAGTTCTCAGGAGTAGTTCTTGAAATGTTCGCGGCATTGGTTTTGTATGTGAAAGCATCTCACGTGTATTAATGCAGCAACTGTATTTTTATGAATGTGTAAATGTGCCACCAAAATATTTTCCACATGTAAAATATTTTTTCTAATAGAAAAGCCCTTCTCTTAAACCCCTAACCCTAATTTTGAGGGTGTTCATTTCCCAGATTCCCTGTATGGTTGTCCTCCTGCCAATGACAGGAGTAGATCTCCATCCCAATCCAGGATGCACATATACCTACCAAACATTTGTGGATGCCGACAAACTTTCAAGTTGTTAGTGTGCATTCACACCAACCCAGTCAAACATTCCTGCCAAGAAATTCCCATAACGTGCTCCTGGAAGATTTGCTCACACGTAATATTACACCATAGTGGTATAATATCAGTGCTTAATTTGTGCCAGGGATTTCCGGTGCTCAGCACCAGCACTTAATTGTCAGCACCGGCTCTAGTGACAGCCCACCACATGGTGGTTTTGTCTTTTTTAATTTTGAGATGAGCACAGCAGCCGTGTTTATTAAGTGAATATACACTGAAAACGAATAATACCAGCCTCTCATGCCAATATTTTAGCTTTGTGTGGCCGGAAATCATTTGAATTGTCACATTTGTAGGATGTCGAAGCTTAGGTGTTTTGCTGGTACTGTCATTGGCAGCGCAGGCAGGGTATGAGTGTGCAGGCTGCAGTAGACTTCCAAGAAGGGCCCTGGCACTTATTTTTTTTACAAATTAAGCACTGAATAATATTAATGTGGTCAAATTCATTCATGAGTGTAAATTCACATTTTGTGAACACTAAACATCAGTTTAGACCGCGCTTCTCCAACAAGCAGCTTGTGAGCTACTGGTAGCTCTCCAGCTCCCTGTTAGTAGCCTCCTAAGTACATTCAGTACACTACATTAAAAGCTTCTGCGTTGTTGAATTGTCATCTGTGTCCCAAATATGAGTGTGTGTATTCAGGACGAAAATGTGTGTATTTACAGAACTCATAAGTTGATTTTTGGAGAAAAATGGCTGAATTTGCACAAGACGCTTTATCAATGAAATATCAGCTTTAAATATCAGGTGTTGGTTAGACGTATTAAAAATATTATTCCCTTTGTGCCAGGTACATTGCAGGGATGGCTGTTCTGTGTTACCCATGTAAAGGCATTTTTCCACCTTCCTGCTGGCAACCCCGCCTGATGCACAAATTAGATCACTGCTGGTGATCATGCGTGGGGTGGACACTAATGCAATCTTATTTGATGCAGTCGCTATTACAATATTAATAATGTTATTAACTCAGGGTGATTTATATTGATCATATGTAGCTCTTATAATAGAAAATGGTAGTGACCCCTGGTTTACATTTATAAATGGAGTTATTTGTGCATGTTTTGTTTTGAAAAATACTTTTTAGTTCAATATTACGCAACATAATAACTTTTGAGGTAAAAATTAAGGACCTTATTTAGTGCTTAGCGGATGGGATATTCTTTCACAAACATGGCAGATATCCAGTCCGGCGTATTATATATGGGATAAAGTACCCTCTGCAGTACATTATAAGGATATTGCGGGTCACAGAGGAGTTCGATAATCATATAGAGAAACTAGGCTGAAGGCCGAGTTCCTTTGTAAGTTTACGAAACTCTGAGGTGACTTGCAATATCCTTATCATGTACACCAGGGGGCACTTTATCCCATGTAATACATGGTCACACCCTCACCTTTCCCACAAACAACTTAAAACTTTGGTGCGTAGCTCTTTCATATGAATGAGCGAGCATGTTTGCAAACATGAAGAATAAAAATAAAACCTACAGTGCAAAATTAAACACATCAAAAACCTGTTAGATATTTGTTTTGCTAAGAAATTTTAAAAATTGTTCAAAACAAGTCAGTTTTAAAAAAAAATAAAAGCTGCAGTAGCTCAAAATGTATAGAAACATGCAGAAAGATTCTAGTTATTCTCTATCAAGGAGTGCAAAAAATAAACATCTTCTCCCATTGTCATTGTAAGCTATTAAAATAGGGCAGATGAAAGAAAAGCAATGTTCTGTTTTTAGTGCTTTAAACAGCTGCTTCAATTGTGACCTGACCTGCCTTTCACCTCGGCTGCTGGCTCTGGCAGCAGGCAGGGACATCAGAACGCGACTATAATAGCTTATAATAGTCGAGGGCTGATGTCTTTTCTTTATAATCGGTGATTGGGTGCGTTACAAGTTGTCGATTGTAAAGAAATTAGAGCCTGGCATTTATACAGGGATTACAGAATCCCATGTATTATAAGAGCATTACTGATGTGGCACTTTTGCCACTTTTTGACAGATCACCTCATCCACCAAACTTTTAATATGTCCTTACATTTTTAAACAATGTATCGATAAATCTTCAGGAGGAGTGGCCAGAAACCTTCAAACTTGGTGCACCTCCTCACATTGCCAGCTTATTCATGTCTGTTAGCCAGTTGTCAAGTTCAAGGGAGATGTCCACTGTCCAGTGCCAAAGGGTCAATTTGCATGTTATTACTAAACTCCTAAAGGCAAACAACTTTTTATTTGAAGTCAAATTATTTAGACCAGGCATCACACGATTCCAGCTCTATGTATCAGGCACTATTTCAATTCTAATCATGCTTGGATTATCAAACATGCACCACCAAATTGGGTTAATAGATTACAAGCCCATCACATAGTCTCTGGATCATAAATCCTCTTATGATTTCAATTTTTAATGCCTCGTTTGATGGCCATTTTTTACTTCCTAGCTGGAGTCCGCAAAACCCACAGCGCCTTTTTTTAATGTGTAAGTGGTAGGTTGAGATCCATTGACAAATATTTCAATTGTGATGTTACAGAGGCTGAATCCATTTCTTCATGTTCAAACATTGTTCAGTTTCCCATATAACTTTAAGCGTATTAATTGCATCATTTTTCATTCATTCCAGGATCTTGTAGACGTGTTTGATGGATTTTTGAGGACAGTCTCTTAAAAACATAATTTTCTGATTTTATTACCAAGTTTTGTTCAAATCTCTATTCTCTTGATTTGCATCTATGTTCAATTTAGGTGAACAAATACCTTTGTGTATCAGGCCCATTATAAGAAAATTTATCTCATGTGGGTATTCTGAAATTATGCCATGGGTCCAACCCTTGTGGGGCAACATTAGACAATGCTTTGCTAGAACAAAATATCCTGTGGTGCTACAACAATTCTCTAATACTGTTTTTGTTTTATCGATTACAGAATAGCCCGATTGTCAGCAGGGACACTGGAAGGTGTCTGGAAGTGGAGATGTCCAAGGATGCCAATTTCGGGCTCCGGCTGGTGGTGCAGAGGTGCTCAGGACAGAAGTGGATGATCAGAAACATGATCAAACCCACGCGGCACTGACTGTAGAGGACCACGGCACCGGATGTTTTGTCGATGGGCATGGGATCAGGGCCGCATTCCCTGCCCATGGTGGCATGGGGAGAAGGACCACCCAGAGGCTGTATGTGGACCACTAAGCTGACCATCATAAGAGCCACTGTGAGCAGGAAAAGTCAAAGAATGTTTGGTTGTTCTATTCATCCAAAAAGCATCCCTTTGGACATATGGGAGAGTTAGGGTAGTCAACCATAGGAGATCCAGAGAAAGGAAACTCACTCTAGCCCTCTACAGCCTCCATGAACGAAATCCTCTCCAAGGCGTCTCTTTCTTTACTCAGCTTTATAAAGTAATAATAACTGGTGTGCACTTGGCAGCAGGATGAAGTAAAACGTGCCTTTATAATGTACTTCCTAAAGGAGACAACCACACACCCGTCTTTGTAGCATGTTGGATGGATTTTAGTCAACGCAGAGCTGTCAATGTGGTATATTGGCCCAGGGTGTCTATCTGGTTATCAGCCTGGGTGTCTCTATGGTTCCTGGGCATCATGAACCTATTTAGAATACGCCCATTTGAGGCAACATTTGCTGGACTCTGTGATTGCTTCTCCCTCTGTTGGGCATAAACTTGCGACACTAAACTTAAGCATGAGACAAGCTGACACGTTTGACACTAAGGATTTTGTTTGATGCCATTCTAGTGGCAAAGACAGAGGCTCAGGAGTTAGTAGCCAGGAACGCACCACGGCGTGACATAGTGGATGGAGACGCTTGGGTGCTCACTGCTAAGGTGTTCAACACATGGTGAGATGTGCTGGTGTGCCCTCTTTAAACAATGAGACGTACTGTTAATCACAACCCAACACTCCCTTCCAACTTAAATTGCTGAGTGAATTCACCACCAAAGGGTGCAGAGCATGCTGACTCTCCACTCCCACCCTTGACTTTTTTTTAAAAATCTCAAATAAGTTATTTTATTGATCTATATATTTATTTAATTATATAATTATTTATTTATTTAGTTTGTTATTTATAGATTCTAGGAGGTGCTCTGAATTATGAAGCTTCTCAGGTCATAAGGATGAGAAAAAATATTAAAATGAAGGTTTTAAATATCGACCTGCAGGTATAAAACGAGACCGCACTGGTGTAGGCACGTTTCCTCTTTGTCAATTTCAATGAGAAATAAAGGAGTAACTGTTTCATTGGTATGCATTCCTTGCCCCTCCCCCTTTTTGTTCCTCCCTTTCGAGTTAAACACTCCCCCAGCCCCCGCCATCAAACGGTGCCGGGGGAATGCAGACGCGGAGATGTATAGAATATGGGTTCCGGTGCCAGAGCGGAATCTCACTTCCTGTTTCATTTTTATGTAATAAATATTTCATTACCTGAGCAAGCAATGCAATATTATTGTCCCGCGTTTGGGTCTAATTAAATTCACACTGGGGCGAATGCAGTGCAGGTGAAAACAAATATAGAGAATTATATTATTTCATAAAGTATTTAAGTTTCATTTTCTTTTTAATTAAAAGAATACCAGACAATAGAACGATTGACTTTATTTTTTATTTGCTCTCACCTTTTTAATATAAATTATGTCTTTATGTCATGCCTCTTGTGTCTGTGTTGCCATAGATAAAACGTGTTTAAACCTGAATTTTATTTTTGTTAAGAACTGTGCCTGATTCAGCTATTTGCATATTCGACTGAAAGATGATTTTAAGGGAAAACATTATAAAAACAAGCATTGGAAAATCCGACAGTTCTTATTATTGAAATGTGTTGGTCAATCCTTTGGCTTTGCCAATGCTTGTTGCAGCATCAGCAAAAATAAAAAAATTGAAATAGTTGCCCCAGCTTCATGAATAGGGTTGCCACATGGGCGGTTTTCTACCAGCATCATCGGTATGTCCCGGCTGGTACAAAAATATGCAAAACCACCTAAAGAAGGTATTTTTACTAGGGGTGGGTAAAAATCCCACTCTGCCAGTGGACTTGGCAGAATGTTTGCTACTCAATGCTGTGTTCCGGCCAAATTCCTCCAACCAAGTTTTTTTCCCGCGCGCAGCTTGCCAACAGTAAGTTGGCGAGCAAGAATTAGCGTCCCCCAGCATGATTTTCGGGTGCTAGGAGGGCACCCACCAAGATTTTCTCAATGCAGGTGGTCGCGGTCGTCACGGTGAGAGAGCTGCTACTTGAGTAGGAGATCTACTCTAGCGGCAGCAAAGAAGCAGTGCCCTTTGGCGCACCGTCTGATGTCATTCACGCTGTTGCAGCGTGAACAAGCTCCCAGTGCTAAAAATCAGCACGAGCAGTGCGACGTGCCGATTTCCGCCTGTTCGCGGAACTCTGTGGAATCTTGCAGTTTTCATTTAATTCTGCAGAATTCTGTGGAGTGAAACTCTGCAAGTTCCTCCTATCCTTAATTTTTAACCCTTATCTGTACATACTCCAAACAGCAAATATAAATGGAAAACACCATTTGTTCAATAGCTGCGTTAATGATCCCTGACTAATAAATAAAGTAAATACAGACAGAAGAGTAATGTTACAATTGAATACATTCAATTTTATTAATAGTACAATTTAGTATCATTACCAGGCCTATGCAGATTCTTAAAACTACAACAAATGACCAGTATTTTTCTTTTGCAAAGGTGGCAACCCTATTCATGGATTATGTGCACAAACACATCATTTTTATTATATGTCAAATTTACCACACCAAGATGGTGGGTGCTCATATTGGAGTAGTAAATTAAAAATAAAAGCATACAGCTGCAACGGCACAGTCTGTTAGCTAATAGCTGATGCCAGACCCTCCGAAATCAAGCATTGGCAAAGCCAACAGGCCTCGCCTATGCAAGATTTATTGGCTTTGCCAATGTCTTTTTGTGTTGTACAGCAGGGTGGCTGCTGTTCAGCATGGCTAAAAGTTAGTGGTGTGACTCACAGCAGAGTGGTGCACAGAATAGAGTGGCACAGAATAGAGTGGTACAGGATAGAGTTGAGTAGAGTGGGCTACAGTAGAGTTCCATAGACTAGAGTGGTGTGGCATGGCATGGCATAAAGTAGAGTGGCATAGAGTTGAGTGCCTCAGAGTGAGTGGCGTAGAGTGGAGTGGCATTAGAGTGGAGTGGCGTAGAGAAGTACAGCTGTGTGTGTAAATTACTAAAGCATCAATAGAGACAGCAGATAGGGTTAAAGCAATATAAATAAAAAGCTGTATGCCTATGTTAAAGTGGTAAAGAACATTGCACGTCCTGGAATAATACCGAAACGCTTATAATAGAAAAGAAATACTGTGTTGTAAAAAGACGGGGAAGAACAAAGACAGGTAAGAACACATGTACTTGGTCCATGCTCCAGAGAGAAGGTAACAAGAAAGGAAGGGAAGCCTACAGGATCCAAGCAATTGAAAGATAGAAAGTGAAAGTAACAATGAAAAAACCCAGTGGTATGCTGTGGGTGGGTTGTAAGCCCACTGAACAGTAAACAATATGTCCCGCAGCACAGCACATGTGCTGTGTAGGGGAGACCTAAAAAGCTCGGATCTGTTCCTGGGAAAGCAAAACAAATCCAATCAGCGCCAGACCGTTTCTTCAAATGAAAGAATTCAGGGAGCCTCAACTGTAAAAGAAAAAATAATTTGAAAGAATCCGGGACTATAATGCAAGCCTACAGAGGACTGTAATGTTTATATATTTCAACCTCTATACAATTTTTATTACAGCATCAGGATATGACTGTTAAGTTATTATACTAAAAAAGCATAGCCAATCTGTCATCAGGTAAGAGTTATGGCAAATGAGAAACCTGCCCCCCCAGAAAACAGCCAAGAACATCCGTCCTCCTTCAATAACGTTATATCCACATAATATAATTTAAATTACAGAAAGTTTGTTGCCTCAGATCTCGAGAATGAAATGGACACACATTTAAAGGAGGTGCATTTTGAAGCTACACCTCTTCAAATATGGCAACAACTGTTTACGATTGTGAAAAGTAGAAGACAGAGTTGTGAATCATTTCTCATCAGCATCACACAAACTGAGTGGCACAGGATTCTAGTACCGAAGCAGCTAAAAATTTAAATATTCCCTTCTCGCAGCACAAAGCCATCAACAGGGAGAGGATGTGGTCCGTCGGCTAGACTGCCGACTTTGGTGCTGGAAACCAGGGTTCGAGCCTCGGGGTCGCGTCCACATCCTGTGATTCTGGGCAAATCACTTAATCTCCCCGTGCCTGAATGTGTAATGTAAATAGGTGCTCATGTAAAGCGCTCCAATACCTTCGGGTCGAGTTCGCGCTATATAAATAAACAACAAAAAAACAACACTGTTCTCAAATCTCTCAGGCATTCATGCATGAGAAGGGGGAGCAGAGCAAACCCTTCCTTAAACATACCAACTCCTCCCCTTCTTCAAGGGTGCCAAGGCTGACAAAAAAAGAACACAACTGCCTGAACACAGTGATTTCTGACCAACACCTTCCGTAGACACAACAGACCCTGGCTCCAAAGGCCAGCTTCTTGCAGTGGCGTAAAGCAAATGATGGGGCCCCTGTGCAGAATATGATGAGGGACCCGGCATCTCCCCGATCTCACAGATATTCTTGGGTGCAATGGGGGCCCCTTGAATGGTTGCCCCCCTCCCATACTCCAGGGGCCTGGTTGGCAAAGCATAGTGGCTTGACGTAAAGGATGTGGTGTTTGTGAAAACTCTCCAGAGCACAGTAGGGTGCAGAGATGTTTACAGGGAGCAAATGTAATCTGCGCCACTCGGGCTTTCTGCAGCCCATTGGAGTGGAAGAGAGTCACTCTTCCTTGTTTCATCATTTGCTGTATTTTATAGAAGGGGAAAATAAAATCGGGTACCAAAAATAATCTGGTGCTTGCAGACAAGTTTCATTTTTGGGGCCAGAACTCGAAAACAATTGTGTTGGCTTCTTATATGAGGATATTCAAACAGGAAAATATGTTTCCATAATTGTGCATGCACAGGCCAGAGACACTGCTCAAAGCAGACCACCACATTTAAAAGACAGCAATGGAAAAAGTAGCCAGTGAAGTGCAGGTACAAAGACATCAGTCAGTGAAAAAAAAGCACCCCCTGGGGATTTATGACAGATTTACGCAAACTAAGATTAAACAAGCATTGGCATAGCCAATAGGTCTCGCCTTTGGGACCTTATAAGTGTTTAGCAGTGCAGTACATTATCCCCCACTGACATGCCCACACACTCTTAACATCTTTGAATAATCATACAAGTTTTTTTCTTCTTTTTTTAACGTCGAGATGACAAAGGAGAAGGTGTGGCATAACGGTCAAAGCAGCCAACTTTGGAGCGGAGGGGACCAGGTTCGAGCCTCCTCGTTGGCTCAACATCCTGTGATTCTGGGCAAATCACTTTATCTCCCCATGCCCCCCTGCCAAAACAAGTAAAGCTATTTATATATAAATGTAAAGTAAAAGCGGGCTGTTCATAAGTAAATAAAGGCGCGCGGTCATGCTGTGTTGGGAGGTGGGAAGGGTCTGCTATAGAGGAAATCCAACAAACAACACTGCAAGCAGACAAATTCAAAGTGAAAACGCCGCTGTGCGCACCCATGCTGTGTTGCAGGTGGGAGGGGTGTGCTTTGGAGGCAAGCCAAGAAAAAAATTCAACAGCTTTGCGGATGACGTCATGCACCCCAGCTATGACATTTGAAGTGTCTCTCTAGGACGTCATAGAGGACTTCTCATAACACAGCTAATGGCGCCCCTGCATAGCACCCTGAATGACACCATTAAAGGCAGGGAGTGATGACCTGACCAGTGAAGCCTCTGGGATCTTGCGCCTAAAGTGGGCGCTATGCGTAGGTAAGTCTGTAAGGGTGAGACACTTAAAGGGGATGTTTAAGGTCACACCACTGGTACCTTTTATATTGTCTAACGCCCTATGTCTTCCTTTGATGATGACGTTGATTGCTTAATAAACTGAGCACTGGAATACAAATAAACGTCATCAAGCAGTAAGGAGTTCTTACATGCCACTAGCTCCGCCCCCTGATCATTAGACACTGAGTGCTGATTAGTCACTGCCAAAGACGCGTGAGCGGGAATGACTCAGCAATTCAAGCCTACATTAGTCAGCACAGGCATGTTATACACTAAATATACTAGCCACCTGGGAACAGTGGGGGGCCTTGATTACCTGTTCTCCTTCACCGAGACTGCAATTACCAGAATGCACTGGGGTAGCCAGTCTCACATTTGGCATGAGGGGGACATAGATGAGATCAACAGCAGTTCTTGACACATGCCAACAGCCTACAGTGTCTTTCCTGGCGGCATATGATGCCACAATCAGTGATGTGGTTGGTGGTGTGACGTCTTTAATTGTACAGGTAATTTAATGTACGCAGAAAGTGGTGGTGAAATGTCTGTGGGGCGAGGGAGAGGAATCGTGAATGCAATCTTTATTTATGCATTTTTATATAGCGCGGAAATTACCCAATGGTATTAGAGCGCTTTAAAAAAAAGAACAGGTTTTATTACAAGACGTACAGTTTTACAAAACAGTTGACAGTGTTTTTCCAAGATGCACAGCCCCAAAACCGGAGTCTCTGCGCCTAAAGCCGTACAGCATTTCCCAATTCAGGCTGATGCACAAACTGCACTTTCAACAAACATTTTGTACCGAAACCCCCTTTCTAGTAGTGTGGAAAGGCAATCCTCGGTGGAAACAAGACTTTGTTCACATCAAATGACAGTCTCGGAAGGACGAAAATTGCATTTCAACCAGGATATGAAGGAAAACAAGGAATGCGCGTGAGAGAGAGGGGGAGCAGGAGGTGAGCCCGGGAGTGGTGCGTGCGCTCGCGCGCAGTCTGCTCATTTTCAAGCACTGCACTCGTGCTTGTGGCGCGCCCCTGCTCGCTCCCGCAAGGTGGATGCCGCCACAAGCACGAGTGTGTGCTTGAAAATGACCAGAGCGACAGCTAAAGGCCCTCCTATGCAGCGCATGCGCGCTGCGTAGGTGAGACCTAAAAATGAGGGCTGAGATTTTTTTATTTTTACAGCACAAGAAAGGGCCCTAATAACATATAAATACCATAAGGATGCTATACAAACGCTCATAGAGTAACAAACAGCGTACTGTAATGCGCATGAAACATTTCTCCGCTAAGAATTTACGGTCTGTTTCTCCATTCATCCTTATATGTTCAGGACACAAGAAGACCCCCCTCCCCCGTCTGAGCTTTCTAGGAATCAACTGCCTCATTTTAAACATTTTACCCACAAGCTCTCTCACGCCTCCCATCCTCTTTCCCTAACCAAAACCACACCGGGTAACCTGCACTGCAACAAACGCAATGCGTCCAGGCGCCACTCTTAAAAAATAAAAAAAAAGTGCCCAAGTTCCAGCCTGGAGAGGCAGAGGTCTGTAGTGCTGCTTCAGTCCACCTGGGTGAAGGAGAGCACGCTGGCTGTGAGAAGGAAGCTTGCTGCTTCAGTCCACCTGGGTGAAGGAGAGCACGCTGGCTGTGAGAAGGAAGCTTGCTGCTTCAGTCCACCTGGGCGAAGGAGAGCACCTGGCTGTGAGAAGGAAGCTTGCTGCTTTAGTCCACCTGGGTGAAGGAGAGCACGCTGGCTGTGAGAAGGAAGCTTGCTGCTTCAGTCCACCTGGGCGAAAGAGAGCACCTGGCTGTGAGAAGGAAGCTTGCTGCTTCAGTCCACCTGGGCGAAGGAGAGCACGCTGGCTGTGAGAAGGAAGCTTGCTGCTGGGTGAAGGAGAGCACACTGGCTGTGAGAAGGAAGCTTGCTGCTTCAGTCCACCTGGGTGAAGGAGAGCACGCTGGCTGTGAGAAGGAAGCTTGCTGCTTCAGTCCACCTGGGCGAAGGAGAGCACCTGGCTGTGAGAAGGAAGCTTGCTGCTTTAGTCCACCTGGACGAAGGAGAGCATGCTGGCTGTGAGAAGGAAGCTTGCTGCTTCAGTCCACTTGGGCGAAGGAGAGCACGCTGGCTGTGAGAAGGAAGCTTGCTGCTTCAGTCCACCTGGGCGAAGGAGAGCACGCTGGCTGTGAGAAGGAAGCTTGCTGCTTCAGTCCACCTGGGGCAAGGAGAGCACGCTGGCTGTGAGAAGAAAGCTTGCAGATCAGTCGCCATCGCCATGCTTAAGGGAGTATCACAGAAGCCAGCCACGGATGCCGCATCAAGTCAAACAAATGAAAGAGACCGGATTGGATGGCGAAAGAAAGCTTTTCACTCATCAATTAAGCCTCCTACTAGAAACGCCAGCACTTGAAAAACAAGTAGTTCCATGTTTTGATGTACAGTTTGTCAATGTTGCCGAGCACCAGGAGAGCATTCCCTGGAGTGGAAGCCTGGCCGGGTGATGAGTGAATTAGAGGGACTATGTATTGTATTGTATTGTATATAGCATTTATAAAGCGCAACAAACACCCTACGGGTACCCTGGCGCTAAAGATATGTGAACACAGACCAACGTAAAGCGAGGAGGACAGAACCTAAAATGGGCAATACTCAGAGACGACAGGATCAATTTCTGGGGAACAGCCACGTTTTGATCCTTTTCCTAAACAAGGACAAGGTACTACATTGTCTGATTTCAAGTGGCAGTTCATTCCATAGTTTCGCGGTGGCAATACTAAAAGTTCTTGCTCCCAGTCTGACCCTGTTGAACCTGAAGACCTTTGCCAGACAGGCAGAAGAGGATCGGAGGCTCCAGGTGGGAGTATACCAGACCAGTTTCTTCTGTAGCGGCTTAGGGCCGAATCCATGCAGAGCCCTAAACCCTATACATAGGGATTTGAAATATATTCTTTGCTGCACCGGGAGCCAGTGTAGCTCAGCTAGACACAATGAGGCAGAAAAGCCTCGTGGTCTAGACAGAGCTAATTTTGCTGCCGTGTTCTGAACACGTTGCAGTCGCTGAATCAGATGTTTGGGGGACTCCAACAGTAAGGCGTTGCAGTAGTCAAGTCTGCTTAAAATAGCGCCTCGTACTATCAAGGCTCTGACCGAGATGGGAAGCAACGGAAGGATCTTTCTCAATGCTCTAATAAGACCAAAACAGCACCCCACAGTCTTATTCACTTGCGTCTCCAGTGACAAGTTGCCATTGAACATGACTCCCAAGTTTCGCACCGTCTTAGACGGCGCCAGGGGAGTAGATGTTCCAAGAGGCCAAGAGTTGTGAGGAAGAGGCAGAGGAACCTTCCCAACTGCGCAGTGTAAAATTTCGGTCTTATCCGAATTAAATTGTAGAGAATTATTTCGTAACCACTGCGCAGTGTCGTGCATGCAAGCATGAAAATCCTCCAAGGCATTAGGTTGGGTTCCATCAAGAGATAGAATGATCTGGGTGTCATCAGCATAGTTTACCAATTTCACATAATGAGCCCGAATGGTATTGATCAGTGGGCTCAAGTAGATGTTAAATAAAATTGGGCTGATGGTAGATCCTTGTGGAACCCCATGACAGATGTTAGTGAAGGCTGATTGGAACGGTGGAAGAGCCACTGCCTGACACCTGCCAGATAGTAAAACATCTCTAGTTTATAAAAAAGTTAACAAATGGCAGAGTCAACTCCTGCTTTGTCCAATATTGTAAATACCATGGGAGAACAAGAAATGGGAATGAGCGGATGGGGGAGACGGGTGGGGGCAAAGATGAAACAGGGATAGGGGTGAGGAGAGAGAAGTAAAGGACTGGCTAAGGGGGTTGGGAGGGAAAAGAAGCAACATGAATGTGATATGGGAGAGCCTGAAAACACAAGCACTCATGTGGAGTGCTTGGAAACAAATTAAAAAGTAGCTCCAAAAATGGGAGCAGTGGAAGGACACAAGTATTTAGTCCATGTTCCAAGAGAGGTACATTGATATGACACTCGCATGTCGTGCCAAATAGCAAAGAAGCGAATGCAAGCCACAATGAATCTAACCCATGATAAGCCTATGGGTGGGCTGTAGCCCACTACCTGTAAACAAAATGTCTCGAATAGACAGCGCATGCTCTGTCTATGTGAGATCTAAAATGACAAAAACAGAGAAGAGTGGGAGGGATGGGGCGATCATCTCGGTGGAAAGTGTCGTGCAACAGAACGCAGGGAAGGTCATGGGTGTATCGCAGGAACTGGTAGGAGGGGGAAAGACAAAAGAAAAAGAAAAACAAGCCAATTGGGACCAGTACTGTTTGCGGTGGGAAAAGCAACAGACGAACATAGAGAGCAATCATTTTAAAACCCTCTGTCTAGTACACAAATATTATTGGGAAATGTCCCCGACTTCCTAAAAGCTACGAGAATTAAATATACCCCTGTGGAAGTTCAAAATTTTTACGTAAATTCAGCCTCATAATAATATAGAAATGTGCTTTAACATTAACGTAGGAAATGCGTGTCCACTTAGTGGTAAGAGAAAATGCATTTTTATTTAACGTGCCACATAGAAAATGCTGTTTGTTTTGCAGAAAGCTCCCATTTACATAGTTCCTTCACTACTAGGCCTCAAAATTATTCATATTCTTTACTGTCCCTTTAATAAGAATAAATGGTTGTCTTTAAATGCTGACTTAACATTATAATTGAAATGCAGAACTTAACATCTTTGCGAAATTTGCTGTTTGCTGCAAAATGTATTTCTTTTAGCTTCACACCATATGATTTCATCGTAGTTTTCTCTGCCACATGCTTTTAATGAACAAATATATTAAAGATAGAAAATGTTTCCTATAAGCTCTGATTTCCATGTTCTAACCAGGGCATGCTATATATTAATGTTTCATATTCATAGAGCAGGCTTGCTACATGTTCTCATGAGAACCTTCCTAGATGTATCTTTTGTAACATTTTGTAGCCACTTTCATATAACAACCTGTCGACATGGAAGTTTACTGTGGGAATCGAGGAAGAAGACGACAGACCATCGGAAGATCCTTTCCCATTGACCAGGGATGAGTCAACATTTCGAGTTTGCAACATATTTTGTGATTTTCTATATAGCACGTGTTGCTAGCTAGGGAGTAGGCCTGGTGAGTGAACTTCGCTCCATTCGCGGAGTTTGTGGAGTTTTTTGCACTCCGCGCTCCGCAGAGCTCACGGAGTGAAGAAAACTCTGCTCCGTGTAGTGCAGCAGAGGTTTTTCCCCGCTCTCAAACAGTAAGTTGGCGAGCGCGAGCTGCCACTGGGGTAGAATTTCTACCCGAGCAGCAAGAAGATCAGCGCGAATGGCAGTATGCACTGAACTCCACCACTTGCAGAACTACTCAGAGTTTTTTTGTCACTTCGCGGAGTTCCGCGTAGCGAAACTCCACGAACTCCGCCCAGGCCTGCTAGAGAGTAAACGTATTCTATGTACACCTTACCTGCCATGCCTCTTAGCACTTTACTGTGCTACTCTTACCCAATATTGCTGTAAGGTACGGCTAACAATGATTTTTTCCCCTTGTTTTCCTTACCCTTTGTGAGGAGACTTCCTATCTTTATGCTGATCATGGCTACTGCTGTGGTTATTTCCTTCTACCTATTTTTACAGTTGTTATGACAACTGTTAGGGAACTCGGCTGAATTTCTGGAACAACTCTTTATGGAGAGTTTGACCTTTCATAGCTATTAGCTTTTTCCTAAATTTACTTGCTCTTTTCCAAACTCTTTATGGGTTATCGCTAGGGTAGGTTAGGTCCTTTAGATTACGTTTATTTTGTATGCTGTCTCTAATAAAATTTTGTTATTTATATTTCTGTAAACAGACATATCTGACTAACCTGAATAAAAGAACAAAAATACAAACTAATCTCCTTAATGAGAAATAAAGCTTTTAAAACTTCATCAAACCTCTCATCATTGACTGAACATTAAATGCTGTAAGTTGATGATTATTTTAGAAATGTGTTCAGGGTGTGCTCCATTCTAACATGGTGGCAATGATTCGTCGACCAGTTGAAGAAATATGGGTGGAAATTGGAGTTTCACTCAGTAAATCTTAAAGTGGAACTAGTTATAACATTTTATGAGATTTCAAAGCTCACAAATCTGGTAGCAGAGGATAGGTTTAACATCCTGAATGTAGCTATAAAATACTACCCAGAAATATTATTGTAAATTTCCAGATTCCTGAATCCAGTGTTCAGAACTTGAAGATTCTGAAAAGCGGTACTCGAAGGCGGTTGAAGTTTTGAAGATGTGAGTATTATTAGGGCAAATGTGTTGTGATTGCGCTTTTCTTATGGATTGGATGTTAGATTAGAATGAGTGGCTAATAGAGAAATAGTCGATAAGTGGTTGAAAAGGTGTTCGAAGATTTCAGAGTCATTGTAGTCGAAAGATCCCGGGATAATATACTAATTGAAAACATGTTTGCAGAAATCTGAGGTGTGGTGAGTGAGGAATCATCACCTACACCAGTGACATAGGGTAATTAAGTTGTTGTGACTAACATTGATCGATGTTATTTGAACCTAATTGCGCAAACGGGTGAAACTGCATTGATTTGGGTGATTTCACGCTGGTCGAGATCTCACGGTTGATGAAAACCATTCTTGAATGTGTGGGAAGGTTTATTTCTTTTAGTAGAGCAAACAAGAGGTTTTGAGATTATTTGTTAGAATTGTGTGAGTATGAATAAAATTGTAAAGAAGGGTGAGCCGCTACGAGGAGTGAGGTTGTACGTCACAGTGTTTCGTGCTGAGATAGGTCAGTTGGTGTGTTTCACGCTGTGATTGTTTGGTAAAATTGCAGTGCCACACAGGGATTGGATCCCTAAAAGTGAATACAGTATTTGTATTTGTTATTAAGAACTGTGAAAATAATAACTGGAATTCAATTGGTTTAAAAAGTAATTGACGTATACAGAACAAAATCATAACATTTAGTTTAATTGTGTTGTTTCAAATTGAATTGTCATTATAAAATGTTTTAAAGATTTTAAGAATTTGCTGAGAGGGGATTTTACCATTCCAGTACGCAAAGGTGAAGCGGCACCTCCTGAGGGTACGCCTGTGTACATTATGACGACTGAGCATGTCTTTGACTGAGCACATGTCTTTGGCTTCGCCAATAGAGTAGGATCACTGAGAAGGAGGTTGTTTTGAGTTTTCCTAGATATCGGATATCAGATATTCAATACAAGAATTTTAGATCATTTGAAAGGGAAATTGCACAAAATGAAGCCACCACCTAGACCCATTCAGTATGAAGCTTTTAGGGTGTGGGAGACAGTTGCAAGGGAAAAAGAGAGGGAAAAATATCAGAGGCGGACTAATAGAGCAGTGAAAAATTATGTAAATGCCCGATGGGACGAACAGTGAAGATGGAGAAAAGCCATGATAGAGGGGACTAGATTATATCCGGTGCTTACTTCAGAAGCTGCCAAGAAAGAAAAGGACAGAGATTCCCTCAAAAAAGAAGGGGATGAATCAGATACAGATTCAGGAGATGACATATTGGAACAAATGCTGCCTCTGACTCCACCACATGTGATCCTTACAGGGCAAAGTGAATCAGGCGCTAGTACCAGTTCAGCAGTGCCTACTGCTCCTGCACATCAAGATGCAACCCCAATTGAACGGCCCTTGCAAATATTGCAGAATGCCTCACCCGTATTAGCTCGACCACAGGCTACAGTTCCAACTGTGACTACTACAGCTGCAGTGACCTGCATAGCACCAACACCTGTTATTAGCACCAAATCTGTAACTAGGGTAGTAACAAGTGCTCCTCCCCTTGTAGAGAGATGACCTGAGACTCAACTACTTACTGGAGGTTTACCCACTTCAGGATTTGGCCCGACATCTCTGAACTCACAGATAGTTACCTGGAAGGCACCACTAATGGTACAAGCTCTAATAGATGGAGGCATGTCAGTACTCACTGCCCCAATATCTGAAGAAATAGTTGCAACTGAGGTGGGATATGTACCAGCTTGCTTTGATGAAACAGCAGGATCTAGTAAGGCAGAGAGTGCAGGAACACCTGAAAAATCTGAGGTTGAAAAAAAGAAGCACTTAAATGTTTCTCAATTGAAAGTAGAGCTGGAGGAAATAATAAGGGGATGTTTGGAATTTGAGCATATAGAACAATATCAGAGGATAGAATTAATGTACCTGTGCAAAGAGGTTACGAGAAAGGCAGCCTTCACTCATGACAAATTAACTGAACTAGCTCAGAAATGTGAAAAAGATCTAAACAAAATGTGCATCTGTACAGAAGCTATAGGGTTCAATTGGGTGACCCAACCTTTGAGAATATGAGGATTAGAGGACTGTGTTTGCATATTGTAGAATTGGTTAAGTGCATTTGCAGGTGGAGTGAAATTGAAAAATTAGAAACTTGGGGGCATATTAGCAATATATGGCGATAAATATCACAAAGCGCGCTTAGCGCTTTTTTATTTATTGCCGTCTATCGCTGGAATTTTTCACCCGGTTAACGCGTAATTAACAACGAGTATCACTGAGGCGATAAAAATTCCAGCGATAGAGGGGATATCGCCGTTTTCCATGGAACAACGCTGGTTTTCCAGCGATGTTCCATGGAAAACGGCGATATCCTTGATGATAGGGCCTGTGGTCTTAGCCACACAATCCACCCCCCATGTAAGGTATGCCTTAGTCTGGAATTTAACAGACGTTAAATTCCAGCGTTAAGGCACAGTTAGCGCGAAAAAAATCAGCGCTAAACCGGACGGGGCTTCGTTGTAAATACAGCGAAGCACCGTTACTGATATTTTATGATGTAGTTGTGAGGGGCACGCCTACCTTGCATCTCATTAGCGATGCGAGGTGAGGCGATAGGGAACCGGGCGTTAAGGCAAGGAAACACGCGCTAGCGTGTCCTTGCTAATAGTGCGATGCCATTATCGCCGCATTTCGGCCGAAAACGGCCGCTAATGCGGCGATAATGGGCTTGATAATATGCCCCCAAGTTGGCTAAGAAACATGAGAAGAAAAAGAGGGAAGCAACTATCACAGGAAAGCAAGATGAAAGAAGTGACAGTTTACCCCCTTAGAGAAATCGCAGGAGGGACGTACGTAAATGTCCCTTGGAGTCAAAGTGATTTGGCAGCATTTACGAACAATTTTCCCAAATTAAGGGACGAGCTGGCGCAGTGGTATGCACAACTGGAAAGGTTCATAAAGATTTCGAAGGTGCTGTGGACTAATTTGAATATGTTCTTTGATATCGTTGTGCCTGCTGATTTATGGGCTGAATGTAAGACTGCAGTACCGTGGCCTAAAGAGGAACCAGCGCGAGTGGCTGGGCTAAATGTGCCATCTTCTATAGTGATTGAGAAGTATGAGGCAGTTATTATGCTTTTGAAAGGCAGAGTACCCTGGAAAGATATGGATTGGCACAAAATGTAAAGAACAACCCAAGAGCCAAAAAAGACTGCACATGCATATAATGAGAGATTGTTACAAGTGTTTCAGCAGCACAGTGGACGTGAATATCCTGAGGAGAAGGATATGGTGATTTTCGTATCTCAGTTTGTTTTAGGGCTAAAGTGAGAGATCTGTTCGCACATAACTCAAAGACTGATGTGTTGGCAAAATAAGTCACTCGATGAAATCCTGAGATGTGCAAAGTACTGCAGCGATGAGTGAGGCATGAAGCAGAAAAGGATAAAGGAGATGTTCATGTTAGCACAGATGAAGCTGGCTCAGAAGGGTTTTCTGAATCCTTCTTTTGTAGGAAATCAAGGAAACAGTGGCGGCTGGTGCGGTTTGTGAGCGGTGAGGCTAGGCTTGATCCGGAGGGGGAGCGTGAGGGGGGATGTTCAGGATTCGGAAATTGTTGGCACAACATTCATTTCTGGAGTTGGCCTATGCCCAGTCCTGAGGGTGAACACTCTACTAGACTATATATATATCAGCGCTCACATGGACTTAACCCCTTCTGAGCCGTTAAATCGTTCAATCTCCACTCAGACTGGGTCTTTACCAGCAACTTCTAACAATTTTACACTTGGGGACACAGCAATTGATATTATTATAGATACTGTTAAAGAGAATGTTAGGGAGCTTGTTGAAAGGAATTTTACCATACTCTGGAAACGTTTGGATCGCTTAGAATCTTTGTTTAATAAATTAAGTGTGCCTGGTAGTACTTTTAGGCCAGTATCCCAACAGGGAGGGGCCCCCCCTTATCAACAATCTGTAAGCAGAATACAACCTGGGTTGATACAGGGAATTGTAACACAAGATCAGCATCCTATGGTAGATTCATGTAGGACCTGCCATCAAGCTAAAGGATGTCCTGTTCCTAAGCACCCAAACCACAATGTCACACTATCAAAATCTAGCGATCCTCTTAGTCCACACGTACCGAATCAACAGGTTAACACTACTTCTCCTTTAATTTCTGTACATAATGCCCATCCTGCGCATGACATTAAGATCGCTGCTACTAAGCCCAAAACAGGCGAGTGTATTGAGGGTAGAACTGATGTGTTAAATTTACCTCCGGCATCCTGCCCGTACGTTTTGATCCTTGCAGGAGTCCCACCAATAGGGAAAAACCAGCCTGAATCTTGGGACCAACTACGAAATAAATGCACTGACTGGTGGATCAAACATAAAGGGTTTAGTGCCGGTAACATCAATGACATTATAATGGTGCGCAGGGTGGGCTGGGTTGGATTATCAGACAAAATTATAGAGGGTGACTGTGTCGTCATTAATTTTCGGCGACCAGCTTCTGTAAGATTTGTATTATCAGCAAAAGAGTGCACCAATGGTATATCCACTGATATTTGTTCACTACCTCTTGGTTATTTTTATAAGCCAAACCCTAGACATAACATACTGGATACCAATTTACACTTGACGCAAAACAGATTTATGGCCCTTTCTGGCTTGGATAGTTTAGATTGACTGCAGCCCATAATAACCCCTACTGAGCCATCCCTTTCTATAGTTCCATCGGTTTCCTCCACAATTGACAGCCCGGAGACACACGATTTGCGTGTGTTAAGTTGGAATATTGCCGGGCTGGCATCTAAAATAGCCATCGAGGATTGGGTAAAGATGGTAAACGAATTTGATGTATTGCTATTTCAAGAGACTTGGGCAACAAAAGAACTGTATCTTGAAGGGTTTGAATGTTTTAATGTAATGGCAAATACCTCGTTATATGGGAGACCGTCAGGTGGCCTCTCTATCTGGGTTAATATTTCTTCAGGAGGTACTGTTAAAATTATTCCTACACATAGAATCAATTTTCAGGCCCTGATATATACATGTGGGGTCTCAATTTGTTTTATTAATTTTTATAATAATGATTTTTTATCTGAACCTAATTTAAATTTTGTGAATCTTTTTAATTTTGTCTCAGAGTTTCAAGACTCAATGAGGCCACATAAGTTAGCTGGAATTTGTTTGGGTGGTGATTTTAATGCTAAAATTTCAGGGGTAAATTGGGCAGGTGCTGCTTATACATTGCAAGCACCCCCATGTAGAAGGGGACTGAGTTATTGGGTTATTTACCAAAACATAATCTACTTAATGTGATGGATATTGCTGATATAAATTACTGCAACAGTCACCCATTACCAACTTATAGAGGACGTGGCTGTGCCTCAGTAATAGACTACGTCTTTATATCAGACGTACTGGAAGATCTCTTGGTCAAAGCCGAGGTTATACCTACCATGTATGGGGATCATAACCCTAACTTTGTAACATTTAGGGTAGCACTAAAACCCGGCTTTTCTAAGGAACCAGGGGCCTGTAACATAGCATCCTCGACAGACAATTTAAGAATTATATGGAAAGGTATAGATAATTGTAAAGTATTTTCAAAAATGCTGTCAACATATCACCTATCCGTTAATAGCTGCCTGTCGTTAATTGACCCTAACCCCGAGGTAGTCACCGCATTTACTGATTTATGCGCAGGTGTTAAACAAATAATTTCAAGACCCGTGTCAAACAGTAAAAAGAAATGGTTCAATACCACATGCTCACAAGCAAATAGAGAGCTTCGGGCAGCTATGAAAGAGGCACCAAGGGATGTTAACCACATAAGATTGTTGAGGGGCCAATATAAAAAGGTGGTCAAGGAGAGAAAAGATGAAATCCTAAAAGAACAGTGGGACAACTTGGCATGTGCTGCAAGGCTCAATAATTCAAAGGGTTTTTGGGCTGTGGTTAAAAACATGAGAACCCGGGCCCTTTCAATTACCCCGATAAGTTGTAACATATCTGCTGAAACTTGGGAAGCGCATTTTCTAAATGATATACAGCTCCGCCTGACGATGGGGACTACAGTGACATTTATCCTGTGTCAAGAATACATATAACGCTGACTGAAGTCGAGGATGCTATTGATCAGAGTTTAGGGAATAAGGCCCCTGGCCCGGATGGTCTACCGATTGACCTTATAAAGTATAATACAGAGTTTTGGGCACCTCTTCTTCTGAACGTTTTTAATAACTTAACAAATTCCCATATTCCTGAAACATGGGCCTCCAGTATAATCGTTCCAATATTTAAAAAGGGGGACAGATCCAACCCGAGCTGCTACAGACCGATCTCCTGATCGATAATACTCTTAAGATACTTGGCAGGGTATTATTTAACAAAATCAGGTCCTGGGCGGAGGAAGGAAGTATTTTAAATAAATGCCAGTTAGGTTTCAGAAGTAATTTGGGAACTGTGGAACAATGCCTTAATCTCAATCTAATCATAGGTAAATATACAATAGCCCGGCAATCCCCAATCTACCTGGCTTTTATGGATTTGACATCCGCCTTTGATTTTGTTAATAGATCGCGTTTGTGGGCATGCCTTTTAAGATACGGGTTGGATGAGGATTTAGTGCACTTTTTATCATATTTACACAGGGATTTAAGGGCAAGGGTTAGGATTAGTATGGCTGGGGAGGTATCAGGGGACATACCCATTGGTAGAGGGGTCAGGCAGGGGTGCGTACTGGCCCCTCTCCTATTTATTATATATATCAATGAGTTGCATAATACATTATTAACTTTGAATATAGACGTCCCAATGATCAATGGTAATAAACTCCCTGCTCTATTGTATGCGGATGATGCGGTTTTAATGGGTCGCACCCCGAACTCTCTCTGCATTTTAGTTAGGGGTTTTGATGATTTTATGAACGGATTAGATCTTTGCACTAATTTAAAAAATCTTTTTAATGTGTTGTGGCCCCAAAAAATATTCTATTAAAGTTATTAATTTAGGTCCTGAAAAATTGATAAGCACTTGCACTTTCCCCTATTTGGGTCTAGTATTCTCTGATAACGGTTCCTGGGCGGCCCATTCTGCATATGGTCGAAGTAAATTCTCAAAATCGGTTAACTCACTTTTGAGTTTTCCCCAGCCTAGAAGATCTGAGGTAGTGCTATCTTTACTGAATATTTATAAAACTCAGTGTCTACCCATAGTAACATATGGGGCAGAGATATGGGGTCATACAAATATTAATAGCACCCAGATCGAGGAAAATAGATTTTGCCGGAGAGTACTGGGGGCACCGATTTCTTCATCATCTTATATCTGTCATAGAGAGTTGAATTTGCTATATGTGGAAGATTATATTAGGTCTCGCCCTGCCGTATTTTGGTTAAAAGTATGGCAAAATCCAGCGGCAGCACTGAGCAGAGAAATTATAACTGACTGCCTTAATTGTGATAATGGTATTGATATACCATGGTTGGCTGCTGTTAGGACTAGCTTGACTAGTATAAATCTCGCACATATTTTTATAAATCCAAATCATTTGGAAGGCATCAATAAAAAGATTATTCAGAAGGCTCTGTATAAACATTATGAAGGTATTAGGTATGAGCGAGAATTTTCGAAATCTACAGTATTTCGTTATATATCCACGGTAGAGGGTGATGTCACCCGCCCATATTTGCCAGCTGGTTATCTTTTAGAAGCCATTAACCGCTGGGATCGTAGTTTGCTCTTTCGCCTTAGATCAGGCACCCTAAAATACTTATTGTGCTTCCCTCTAGGCTTTAATACAAACCTTGAGCAAACGCCATGTTATTGTGGCAACCATGGAAACCAATCGATGTTACATTTTATATTCTTTGGTAACTACTACCGAAAATACAGTATGCAATTATTGATCCCTTATTTTAAAGCCCTGGGTATTGATGATTTCAGAGAAGCCTATAGTGTTATTCTTAAACTTGATGGGGAAAATTTAATTTTTCATGTAAGCACATTTTTGAAAATGGCTGTCCGCTCACGTGCCTCTATGGACACTATTTAAGCAAAACTCGAGTGTATCTTTTATTACTGTTCTCCCTTTTGGATTAGTATTTCAATTTGGATTGCGGTTAATGTAGAACGTATTCTAATGACTGATATCTGTTATAAAACATGCACTTTACTTATCATGCTGCTATATTTTTATGTAATATTCTATTTTTACAGTGTTGTCTCTTTTTCTAACAGTGTATATGATATCATTGTATTTTATTGTATTAAATTAGGTATTTATTGTTGTTTTAAATTTGAATATATTAATGTATGCTGGTATTTTGCTTTGTACTTTTATGGATATTTCGTATATCCGAATAAAGGAGATTGATGATGATGACTATATATATATATATATATGCACATCCAAGTAATAAATTAAAGCAATCATACTGACATACAAGCCAAAAGGATAAATTACAGAAAGAGAATTGACTAAAAATGTATTGGCTAAACAGTATTAATTTCATATAATCTCAAATACATTACAATAATAAAGTCCCTGCTGCTCTTAATTTTTTGTAAACTCAAGTACATTACATTGGTAAAGATGCCTGCAGCTCTTATTTCGCAATGTACCCAGCACGAGGCCCTCACCTCTGGGAATGACAAAGTGCCTTCTCCCAGTGCCACGTTTTGAGAGGGGGACTTCGAAGTTTGAAAGTGGGTGCAGCACAAGGTGCAATAAAAAATGCTTTATGCAAACACTCCTAAAATAAAATTTGACCCAACATCTCTAGCACATTAGGTAAATCTAGCAGAATACCTTGTTGAGTACTTTACTACGCGGA
The DNA here is from genome assembly GCA_963921515.1 of Calotriton arnoldi. Classification (NCBI taxonomy): domain Eukaryota; kingdom Metazoa; phylum Chordata; class Amphibia; order Caudata; family Salamandridae; genus Calotriton; species Calotriton arnoldi. The sequence goes on along the minus strand of CAWUFW010000210.1, from coordinate 2,312,331 downwards.
TATATTCCTAAAATATTCAGTTGGCTTCTAGCAATTTCAGGTGGGAAACTGCCAAATCGGGACTGTTGGCATGCGTACATACTGGAGATCTGCTGCCACAAACTCTGCCTTCTACGTATTTGTAAACACTTCTCGTTCACAAATAGGGGAAAGGCGGAGTTCCTGGCTTCAGAGCTCGGGTACTTACGTATACATACCAGCGGTCCCGATTTTGGAAGTCTCCAGCCTGATAATGCTGGTTTCAATATAAGCCAATGGGAGGAACTAGGTCTGGCCTAATCTGCTCTGGCGCCAAGTGGCAATACGTTTCATGTTGCGCTATAGGTCCTATAGCGCAACATACACGTATTGCTGCTTGGCGCTAGAGGAGATGAGACTGGAAAACAATACACTGTGTCTGCCCCGACTGACCGCCTCTCTGACATTTCCCCCATGCAAAAGTTTACGAAACAAATGGGCCTGGGCCTTACCGGCTGGTGGTGAAATACCCGAGTTCACATAACACCACACACCATCACAACATGCACAAGTCTCACTCCTGACAGCAACCTGCAGTGCTGTGCTCAAGTGAATAGCTGCTGCCAGCACTGCAGTAAATCAGACTGCTGTCTCAACCGACAAACACGCAGTCGGTCTCGCAGTCACGTAGCAGTGTTCATGAAATGGCGCTCACAACGTCCAGGATTAAGAGACGCATGGGAAGCAACCTCACACTACAGGTCGAGTCTGCGGCTGCGCAGAATCGATTCCTTGGCTTTCCGCCTGCCACAACCTTTCCCAACTCGTCAGAGGGTGTGGTCCCACCCACGCCCTGTAACAAGTTGGGAAAGGGTGGGGTGACAATGCTCTCCACTCTATGATTGACGTGGAGGCTTAGCGATCCCGGGCTTCTATTTAAAACGCCCAGGGTTAACTTTACCTCCACGCCATCAGGGGGTGGAGACTGGGCTTTGAAGCTAGGTCTTAGCCAAGCTGATGACCTCACAGGCTTCAGGGCTGTGAGGTTGTCAACCCGGCAAACACTTAGACTTCTTTGGGCCCGCCAGGGGAGCAAGAAAGCAGTCACGTGATGACGGTGTTCACAATGGTTATTGGACAATGCCGGTAGGGGTGACAGTGCTCCGTGTTCAACATAACATGCTAAAATAAATTACAACAAGGGGTCATTTTTTCAAATTAAAACAATATGAGCATTCAGCAATGTTATTATTATTGCTGAATGTAACGGGCGGAGCCCCAACGCCCGTAGACAGGAACCGCAGCTGCAATGAAACATGCAAGGAGTTAATGTGCCACAGTCCGGTTTCAGGGAAAACAAGGAGGAATTAATGCATTACAAGGTAGAGGTTTTCCTGTGGGTACAGGATCTGGTGCAGATATTGCTGTTGTGAAAAAATATTTCAGCTTGTCACATCCATCATAGAGTTGGACATTGGAAGAGGGAATGTCGATATAATCCTGATAATGCTGGGGGGAATGTACAAATGCAGCAAGGTATGCAAACCTAAAATGTGCCCGCACAGCAAATACTGATGCCTATGCAAGGACAGGCTTCAATGAAGCCTGTTTCACATGCACAAATTGGAAATCCTAGGTTTAATCTTAGTCAAATGCCTAAAAGGAATACTAATTCATTTCAGAATGCCATGCCACATTTCCAAAATGCAAACCAGAATGCATTACAACAATTCCCAATATTTGTAACTGATGTTTGAGGTTCAGAAAGTTCTCAATGATGGTGCCTGAGAGGGCAAGACGATTGCGTACTTGGTGCAGTCTTAGAGGTAGACCAGAGTGGCCCATATGTAGATGCAGAAATCTATGGCCACCTCCTATCATTTCTTTTTTAATCCGGTGCTACCAAATCCACAGTTAGAACTTATCTCACTCAGGGAAAACCATCCAAGTTGTAGGAGTAACTAAAAATACAAATTCAAAATCTAGTTTCTGAAAAGGTTCCAATAAAAATAGGCTCATTTAAAGAAAAGCACCAATTTGTTGCCTGTGTTTCGAGTCCTGTGAACCTGTTAGGAAGGGATTTGTTGTGCAAGTTAAATTGTACTCTCTATTGTACACCGGATGGTGTGGCGTTCCAAATGCATGATGAGGATGTAGATTTGAAATTAATAAAAACAACAGGCTGAGCCAGGAATATTCCCTTTGCTATCAATGAAATACCTGAGGATTTGAGAGAAACAGTGAATGCAGGAGTCTGGGATTTTACAAAGAAAGACATTGGACTAATTAATGGTGTAGAACCAGTCCTAATCACTGTAAAACAAAATGCAGCCTATCCCAGAACACCACCATGTCATTTGACACCCGAGACAATTGCAGGAATACAACCAGTGATAGATGACATGTTGCAGAAAGGAATCCTGAAGGAACTAATTGGAAGTCCATGTAACTCTCCAATTAAGGGTTTGCAGATACCCAATGGAAAATATATAATAATGCAGGATTTGCGAAAAGTAAATGAATTAGTAGTGCCCTGTTGTCCTGTGGTACCGAATCCAGCTACCATATTGATTCAAATCCCATATACAGCAGAATGGTTTACAGCTATAGATTTGTGCCAGGCGTTCTTCTCAGTACCATTGCATGAAGAAAGCCAGGGGGATATGTACAAGGAAGTGGAGGAGAGAGGAGTTAGCCTTCCTGGCTTAACGCCTCTCTCCTCCACTTCTGAAACGCAAAGCTGCACCATATTTACAAGAATGTGGTGCAGCCGTGCGTTTCCCCCTGCAATGGCGTTTATTTTAGCAACTTAGCACCAACACAGGCACCCTTGCACCAGAGTACAAGTGTGTCTGCGTGCAGGGGAGGATTGTTTATGTGTAGGAAAGTGTCCCTTTCTGCACATAAACAATCTTAGAAATGCCATTCTGTCACTTTCATGCGTGCTGCTTCATGCAGCACACATAAAAGTGACAAAATGGCATTGTTTTTTTAAAGTTTGTTTATGTACAGGAAGGGGCACCTTCCTGTACATAAACAAACAATGGCATTTTGCTTTTTCCATGTGTGCTGCCCAAGGCAGCACACATGGAAAAGCAAAAACGAGGAGAAATAATGCATTTCTCCTCGTTTTGCCATCTTAAGACCAGTTTTACCTGGTCTTAATTTTGGCGCTGCCTCCTATGTACGCCACCCTTGTACATAGGGGGCAGCGTCAAAATAAATGGGTGTTGCGGTGGAACGCCCACCGCAACACCCACTGTCCACCCCTTACACGCTAACCATAGCATGAAAGGGGGCCTTATGTACAAGGCAGCGTTAAGCCGGGTTAAGTGGCTTAACGCTGCCTTGTACATAAGGCGCAGCCCCTAACGCCACCACAGCGTCACCATAGGTGATGTTGTGGTGCAATAGGGGCTTGTACATATGTCCCCCAGTTTCTTTTTTCCTTTGTTTTCCAGCAGAAGGGTTTAAAATGATGTTGTGTCCCACAAGGGTATACAGAGAGTCCGTCCATTTTCTATCAAATTCTGAAAAGAAACCTAGATCTTCTACAGATGCCCGGTAGAGAAACCCTTGTACAATATATAGAAGATCTGCTTGTGGCATCAGAGACGCAAGATGCGTGAAAACATGACACAATTGCATTATTGACCCAACTGGCTGAGAACAGACACAAAGGGGCACATGTACAAGGAGTTAACGCCTCCTTAGCGTCAATTTTTTGACGTTACGGCTGCTTTTTTTTTATCGCCGTATTTACAAGTTGCCGCTAACGAATAGTTAGCTGCAGTTTTCCGGCATAAACGTGAATTTGTAGGATCACCACTTCTGTTAGTGGGACTTAACGAAAATGAGATCCAAGGTAGGCATTCCCGTGCAAAAGCTGCCGCTAACCCCACTTTGCGATATTTACAAGGAATTCCTTGTATGGTTCAAAACCAAAAAAAACTGCCTCTAACTCTAGTTAGAGGGAGTTTTTTAAGACCAGAAAATAGCTGGTCTTAAAAATGGTGCAAACACTTGGGGCCTCATTTCAGAAGGTTTTGGTGCAGGACAGCGCTGCAAGGAATGTTGCTGCGCTGCCCTGCAACAAAACTACAGGGCAGGAATGCGCACCATCAATAAGAGAGGGTGCATTCCTGGGCCTCATTCATGAAAAGTGTTGCATCGCTGCAACAAAACAGCATTGCAATACTTTTCACTACGCCCTTCTTGCGACACCATGGATGCGCTGTATTCACTGTATGGCGCTCCATGTCGCAATTAATGACAGATACGTCTGGAATCTTGATGTATCTGTCAGCGCTAAAGTCACGCATTGCTGCAGTTGTGTCACAAGCATGACAGGCAGGCGTAAGGTACTGACGCAGTGGCGTCCTACAATTGTTGCAGTGAAATCTGATGGATTTCACTGAGCCACTCATATGAGGCTTTGTTGCGTGGGAACGCCCACCCTGCATACATCATACCTGATGCAGGTATAATGTGGCACACAGCTTTACAAGGTCACGCACATGCCTAGATGCGTCACTTTGCAAATACGGCGCAACGTGGTGCAAGAATCACACTGAAAGTACATCAAGAAAATGACGCACCAGCGGGGTGAAACTGTCAGAAGGGGCTCATGAATAAGCCCCCCTTTCTTTTCTCCCTACGTTGGTGCACAATGGCTTCCATGTGCCAACGCAAGCCCCCTTGCGCCATGGTGCAAGGGTGACTGTGATGCGGAGTTGATTGATGTTGTGGCTCCATCTCTTCTCGAGATGTCTGCACGTGGGGCTGGACTCGTGGAGGGCAAGAGTGAACCTGTTGGCCTTCTTGGAGTGTTGTTTGCCTGGTCTTTTCTTGAGGGGTACCAGGGTGTCGGCGCAGTGGGAGATCCATCGGTGGAGGTTGCGCGCTGCGGTGTTGGAGTCTGTAAGCAGTGGCAGAGTGGTGGTGCTGAGGGAGTTGACAGGAAATTCTTCGGTGGCCTTGATCCTGCTGCGACAGGGGGGCAATGATGGCGATGGTCTACGGTGGGCATTGTGAAGGGGTGGTGTAAACAATGATGGTCGGTACAGGAGAGTCCTGTGGTGTGGCTGTAGTTGAAGTTCCCGCTGGTGGAGAAGATGGGCATGAGCGGGTGTCAGGATATGTGGGATGGTGCGGTGACTAGCAGCTTGAGTCCGATGTTGGTGAGGTTCCCCAGGAGGGGGGTGGTGTTCTGGTCACTGGGGTTGTCCAGGTGGAGCTTGAGGTCTCAGAGTAGGATGTAGTCGGTGGATGGGAGAGCCTGGGGTGTGATGAGCTCTACAATGACATCAGTGAATGGGGGTTCATGGCCCAGGGAGCCTGTAGATGAGGGTGGCGCAGAGGGTGGTGTTGGGGTTGGTCCGGATCTGGAAGTGGAGGTGTTCCATGGTCACTGTCGGGTCATTAGAGTGCGTGGTCGGTCAGAGTGTGCTTTTTCAGACAATGGCAATGCCTCCTCCTGGCCGCTCAGGGTGGTCCCTGCGGGTGAATTTGTAGCCGTCATGGACGGTGATAGCGATGTCCGGTCTGGTGCAGAGGTTGGTCCAGGATTCCGTGAAGAAGGCGATGTCTGAAGAGGTGGCTTCGAGGCGGCCCCAGATTCCTGTTGCGTGTTTGTGGAGGGACCACATGTTGAGGAGGATGCAGTTGAGCCGGTCGGCTGCGCTGTTGGTCAGCTGGGCAGCAGGAGGCGCTGGTGTGCTGATGTGGCAGAAGGTGCGTTTGTAGTTTCGACAGGCACAGGGTGCAAGAGAATTCTACAGTGTTGCAAGATGGCAGTCGGTGTGGCGTCCAGGGTTGATGGCGAGGAGGGTGCTGTTTTCGTAGCGGTGGAGTGTCCGAGAGGAAGGGTCCTTGGTGCTGGGCGCGGTCCAGGGGCGGACGGATGCAGACGGGCTTGCCTTTGGCGCACCAGTGGTACACCCGCTGCGCATGGCCGCAGAGCGGCCGCCATTATATAGTGTTGCGGGGGGACTGGACAGCTGGGAGGCGGGAAATGCAGGAAAGGACACTGGAGAGGATGGGGACGCAGGGGGAGTGGGTGTTGTAAATATATATATTTTTTATTCTTATTCTCCTGCACTACGCATACCACCTTCTCCTCACCTGGACATTAACATCGTGGCGCAATCCTCTGCACTCTCTCCAAATCTGTGACTCACCCAGCAGGAGCCTCAGCCAGCTGGGATTTCACAAGCCTGGGTACAGCAGTCGCCGCCAAGTCTGCTGGGGAACCTTCCAATGTAGTTGATGCAACAGGGCCCCCTTAGGCGTGAAGTTGCAGCGCTCCCACCACACAAGTTCGGTGCAGCTCAGGGGCCTCACCCTCCACAGCGTCCGGCCAGCGCATCATCCTCCGGCCTGTGATGCAGAGAGGCACGGTCCACCATTGGTAATCTCCTCTGTGCACCCCGGTGTAGTGGTGGCGCGTGGTAAGTGATGCAGACCTTCCTCTGTTGGTGCGCAGGAGCGCCTCCATATTTCACAGCTCCAAGGGGCACCAGGCAGTCTTCTCACACAGGTCAGCAACGTGTCTCCATGCAACCTGACAGACTTCACCACCAGGTAAGGGCAATCGCCAATGCCTCAATGTCTACCACCACGGCCCAGCAACTCCACAGCACCTCCGCATCCTACTCCGGGTCCCAAGCGCAGGCTCAGCGAGGCCTCCTGTTATGTCCCGTATAGAGGCCCTAATGTAGACCGGTTCATACATGCCCTAAAATGGACGTATTCATATTTGCCCTAATATGGTCATATTCGTACTTGCCCTATTATGGTCATAGCCGCATATGCCCAATTATGGTCATAACTGTACATGTCCTATTATAGTCATGATTCCTTATATAGGCATGATCTTTCACCTACATTGGTCCTCACTAGTACACAACGTGCTCTGAGGGCTGAACGTTATCTATCCTGTGGTTTTGAATACAGCAGGGTTTTTCCCAAACACAGGCCCACACTGTACTCATCAATTATGCATGGCTCTCTAGGAATACACCACCTGCATAATATGTATGTACAAAGTTCACCCCTGACGTCTTCCTCATGTCTAACGACAGACCAATACAAACCATACTGAGGACCGAGACTCTTTAGGGTATAAATACACCACATCTTGCCCCGGTAAGACAGAGGGAACCGAGACTTCCATGCTCACACACCGAGCAGAGACCCTGAGGCTCCTGCATGCAGTCGCTCCAGCTGACAGCGGTCTGACACAGCCCTTGCGGGGTGTTCAACTCGAGACCAGGACGGGGTCCCACACTCTCTCTATTCAGGTATGGGGGTTCAACTAAATCCTAGAAGGATTCTTGGCTCTTAGGCTTTTAGACCTACATACACATATGCTAGGTACACTCAGGTACATCTAGTTAGGCATCGTAGGAGTACGCGCACTTTCATAATGCTTTTTATATTCATGTATGTATTCATGATTATTGCAATATGGTAGAACTGTTCTATCCCTTTGCTTTTATCTCTGCTATTGTCTGCTGGTTGCCGCAGCACATATATTTTACACTAGAATAACAACTAATCAATAAATACTTATTGAAACGCCCGACTGTTTATTCTGTGTAACTCTCTGAGACAAACCGAATAAGTAAGCACGAGTGACTGAGTGAAAAGTAGTATATTGTTTCCACGATTCTGAGGAATTTGGGTTGTCATGATCTAAGGTTGCCAGAAACTAAGCTCTCCACGATAAGAGGAGATTCTAGTGGCTCTGTGAGCTAGCTAATGCAAAACAATCTAACATACGCGGTGAGGGTGCACAGAGCCAGTCTGCCACCAAGCCCACAGCTTATGTTATACAAACGCGCAGGTCCTGCATGGGTACTATAGGAACTACACGACATGGCGCCACCAACGTTGGTTTGGTACTTATTTAACAGTAGAATCTGAGTAGTTCAGTCGTACTATTCTCAGAGAACCTACTCACAAAACACCAGAGACGTCTGGAGTGGGTGGGCACAAAATCCGCCGCAGCTGAGTAGTACGAAAATACTATTTATTGGCTGTTGGTTAATCAAGCTTGAAGGACATATAGTTCCTACAAATTGTACATTTACACCTTATCTTAAAATTTCCTTAAACACCCTTCTTCCACTTAAAAATGGTTGAACAAGCAGAAGAAACAAGGAGAGTTGAAACAGACCTCTTCGGTTTAGGAGAAGAAGACCCTGAAGATGCAATACAAATTGCCCCAAATTTCAGAAGGGCAGTCACCATAAAACTTCTAGAACATGGCTTAAGAGCCAGGGGTGGTAAAGTAATTTTCGTGATTGAGGCACACGAATCCAATGAAACAGAGGTATTCTATTCATGGGTTACATTCCCTGCAGCGAATGCAGTTACAGATGTATTTCACTACTACCTAAGAGATGAAACACCAGAGGACTATACTCCTTTTGAGGAGTTAGAGATTCTGCTCACTTACCAGGAGCATAATTACTGGTTTAAAGGCGCCCTACCCCACGTACGAGGAAGAGCAAGATTAGGCCCGCTCGGAGGAGCGGGAGCCACATGGCCCATATTAGCGGCATACACACCGCATCCTGACATTAACACATTGCCACAGCCAGAATTACTCGTACAACACAAAGATTTAATTAAAATCTACAGAAACCTCACACAATTTGTGATGAGGACTTTAACAGTTCAGCCTGCACCAGTTGCAGCACAAGATACTCCAGTCCAGAGTACAGTTAATAAAATTACTCCACAAACATTACACGCGGTAATGGGCAAAATGCCCGTAAAACGTGAACAAATCCCATTCTGGATAGCTCAGAAAATAACTCAGCTTGAGGCAGTATTCCCGAATACTACCACCTCTGATAAACACAGAATTCTAACAATCTGCTTGCCCATGGGGATCACACCACAAGTAGAGGACTGCACCTCTTGGGGTTCAATCTTTGCTGCCATATATACCAGAACACATGGTATCCCGTCCTTAGCAGTGTTACCTGACGTATTGAGACAGATACAAAATGAGTACGGAGCAGAGCCTGCCCTTAACTTAGGGATGAAGTTACAAAATAACTTTGACCAGGTATCAGCCATAATACTAGCTAACATTAAGGGGGAAGCAGCTTCAGTGGCGATCCGCCAATGCCTAAGGGAGTTCGGTCCAGAGGATCATCAACACGAACTACCCAAAATAATTGAAACTGCATATGCAGAACTAGGCAGAGACAGTTTGGGTGGGAAAGCATTAAAACCACAACTAGTGGGCAGTCCTGAAAAGGATACTACAAAGCAGACGCCTACTTCTTCTAAAAAGAAGTGGGAAAATAAAAAACAACAAAAGTCTAAAGACAACAGATCGCAATCCAGAGGTAGGTCTCCTCAACAGGAGCCCTCTGAAAGGAGGTATGACCTCAGGAATAGGGATAATATTAAAAACCCTGACAGGTATCAGGATACTGATACTCGTTCCTCTCGTTCCTTTCAGGGTTCATCAAAAAACTCCGAGAGGGAAGGACGGTCAAAGGAGCGTACAAAGTCCAGAGACACGCAACGCGCTGCGGACTGCGCACCTAAAAAAGAAGATAAACAAAAATCAAAACCTCAGTTCAAAAAGAAGAAGGTAGCAGGTCTTAAGATCAGACATGCCCAGAATTCTGAGGACACAGCTTCTGAACGGGGAATGGGCTCTGACGATGCTAGACAGCGCGGCAGAAGTAACTATGGCTCGCCAGAACCTGAAGGAATTTCTGGTGACAGCGGAGTTGAGTGAGTATATCACGGTGGAAACACCTGATACTCGGGTAAGTGTCCCACATAGGTTACATGAGGTAACACTCCGGCTGGTGGGGGACAAGCCCAGGAAAGTTAAAGCTCTCTTTTGGAAAAATCTGTCATCTGGTTATGACATTCTATTAGCAGACCAAGACTGGCCTCCAGCATTCGTCATGGAGTGCCCTAGGGGAGAAACTGTAATTTTTCTAGCCTTTTCCGACCTCGTTCCCATTCATCTAAAACATGCATATGCGCAGGAGTGGGCAGTTGCCCTAGCTCCAGCATTGTATAAAAATCATGTTGGTTGGGATGAGGATTCAACCCACCACGTGATCCCGTTAAAAGTTTCCCCAAATGCTCAAAGGCAATACCCTATAAAGCAGGAAGCTAAAAAACAAGTCAGGGAGATCCTAGATCAACTAGAATACCAGAGTGATAGAAAATTGTTCTTCACCTATGAACAATCGTTTGTTTCCCGTCATGAAACCTGACAACACATATCGTTTAGTTTTGGATTACAGACATTTAAACACCTGCACAAAGACATTTGCAGTTCAAAATGCACACAGTGCCGCATTAATGAATAACATTGTGCAGAAAAAATACAAAACAACACTTGATATCTCAAATGGATTTTTCTGCCAAAATATAGCGCCTGAAAGCAGGTATCTGACCGCCTTCAGTGCGTTAGGGTCCCAGCGACAATTTTGTCGCCTAGCCCAAGGGTATAAAAACAGCCCGGGGGTATTTTCAGCCAGAGTAACAGAGTTACTCCAAAATTTGGATGAAGAAGCATTGTCCTATGTGGATGATCTTTATCTGACGGACGATGACTTAAAGAGGCACTTGACCAGGGTGAGCACCATTATTATGGGATTCGCCTCTGAGGGCTATAAATTTAATTTAAAAAAATCAAAAATTGCCCACCTCAGTGTCCTATTTTTAGGGTACGAGCTGTCAAGTGAAGGAAAAAGCCTAGCAGCTAACTTTTTAGAAAAGTGTGCGCTGCTTCAACCTCCAAAATCATTAAAGAATTTACAATCAATTCTGGGATTCCTAACATACATTTTGGATTACGCAGAAAGAGTAAAACCTTTCTATGACTTAATAATACCTGATTTTTCAGTCAGACAATGGACACAGGAACATACAAATATCCTACGTTCCCTACAGGAAGACATGATAGCTTCTAAACATTTACAGACACGCGTAAACACACAGAATTTAGTGATCCGAGTCATAGCGGGTCAATGCGGGTACACTTATTTGACTTTTAATGAAGGCGAAACAGTACCGATCGCATATAAATCACACCTGTACACAAACGCAGAGATGCGTTTTACTTCAACAGAAAAAATCCTGACAGCAGTGCAGACCGCTGTAGCAAGAGAAAGAGCTCTGGCTCAGGGAAAACGCATAATTATCGTGACCCCAGTACCAGCTTTAGAAGCTGTTACAACAGCTAGCATTCCAAATGCGAAAGCCTTACATCCGAGATGGATACAATGGGCTAATTCTCTTACTGCAACGGATGTTGAATACAGATTTGATCCAAGTTTAAAAACACAGGCATTCCTGCAATACGAACAACAATATCCTCTTCCAAATGAAATTTTGCCTCTAGATCAGTATGAATACATTATTTACACTGACGGATCTGCTCAACCTGCCATAGGGAGTAAGCAAGCTTACAGCGCGGCATGTGCGATTGTTAAAGGGCGCATGCACGATGGAAAGTTCCATCCGAGTTGCACTAAAACGCAATCTCTAGGAGACTGCACGGCTCAGTTGGCAGAACTCAAAGCACTTATACTGGCACTTATAAATACGGATCACAAATTCCCCACACTTATTGTGTGTGATTCCTTTACTGTGTACAGTCATACAATGAATATCTACATCATTGGGAACAAAACGGGTTCAAAGATGCAAAAGGTGGCACAATTAAGCATAAAATGCTATGGGAACAGGTAGTGGAGTTGAGAAACGAACTACCAAGGGCTCACGTGATACATACACTGAGTCATCAGCGTGATGGCGTTCACGTTGAAGGGAATTCATTGGCTGATGAAGCCGCAAAGGGGGCTGTTCGCACAGCCGCCGTAGCTGCAGTTACTTGTTCAAAAACGAGGGTAGACAGCGAGATTATGGTAGCTGTCAATGCTTCACGCAAAGGCAGCACAGCAGTACCTACAAAATTTCCACTCAAGTACTCCTACAAGTTAGATGCACAAAACATTCCATATGCTCAGATTCCTGGAGTGGGGGATAGAGTAATACCAAATATGGATCGTAGGCAAGGCTTAATTTTAGCAGCACACGAGGGTTTGGGTTCTGCGCATACAGGCGTCACAGCGACTATTTCTTTACTGAAACAGCGCTACTGGTGGCCAGGGTTAACAAAGCAGACCAAAGACTAAGGGGTCGATTCCGATTCGGGCCGGAAAACGTACCGACCGACTCGGTTCGGGAAATCAGTCCGACCGACACATACCGGCGCTGCCCGACCTGCGTAGTACGATGAAATGCATGCGATTCCCGACCGACTCGTACAAAACACAAGCCCAACGACCGAACCGCACGGAAACCAGCCATCCGGCCGGGAAACAACGCGAATCGAACCGACCGACACGCACCAGGAATGAATTCGAACGAAACGTACCCGCGAACTCCGACCCGCGCAGTACGATGCAATGCGTGGAAAACCAGACCGAGTCGCACGGAAACCAAGCCGTACGACCGACACGTATACAAAACCCAGCCCAGGCAACCCAATACACCGCGACCGACGCGTACGCCGCACATGAAACACAGCAAAAACACAGCGCGAACGACCCGGAGAAGCTCGCACGAGACAACTGCAGCGTCCTACTCGGTCAGAAGAACGTCTCCTACATGCACAAAAACTACAAAGGAAAAAATACAAAAAAGGGCCAAACAAGCAATTACAAAGCCAATAAATACTGGGGTGGGGAAACATGGAACAAAGACACACCCACAACTCCACCCATATAAAGGACACAAATCCCTACCATGATCCTTTGCAAATTCAACTGACCTGCCAGCACACAACACCATCAGACAGCAACCACAGACACAATCACAGCTCATCCATCACACAAGCCACACACCATCAGCACCTCAACAAATAGCACCCTCACATACACCCAGCAAAACCTACACTCACACACCCTCACTTGCACACCCACACACACATCAATCACCACCATCACCCATCACCATGCCCCAAAGAAGAATCCAAAGTTCCTAGACAGTGAATTGGAAGTCCTGGTAGATGAGATCCTCAGGGTAGAGCCACAGCTGTTTGGTACATTGGTCCAACAGACCCCCATGTCGCAGAAAACCAAGATGCGGGAGAGGATCGTCGACAGGGTGAACGCACAATCACCATGTTTGCGCACAAAGGAAGACATCAGAACAGGTGGTATAACATGCCCAGGAGGGTCAAGGACCTACTAAAGAAGGACTACGCCTTGAGCCAACACACCGGCAGTGGCCCTCCTGCCAAACCTGTATACCTCAGGCCCTGGGAGGAGAAGGTGCGGGCCATCCTACCACCAGTGAGCGTATATGGACTATCAAACATCCCAGAGCCTGGTGAGTACACAACAAATATACACAATATTGTGTGACAATACACACACATCACTGTCAAGGGGATAGTCAAACCATGCACCCTTAGCAAATCCACACCAACCAAAAGATAATCATCCCAAGATGTGTATGTCAGTCAGATAAACACAATACATGCCATCTCATAGTGATATGTAACTGTGTCATGACATGTACAAACCCAACAACAAATAGAGCTAGGCAGTGGCACAAATCTAACCAACAAACACAGTCAGATATGTAGCCACCACTACAACACCACCTCACAGGGAAGCTCACTGAAAGGAAGGAATTCTGTGTAGGCTGGTCAAGTCAGTGTATCCAATAGCATGATGGGAGTTATAGTCACAGATATTGCCCACCCTCACAATACGCCCATCAACACCACTCTGAACCATGCTCACATCACAGGGAGTGGAAAACAACTGACAAGATGGCTGACACTGGGTACTGCTGTGGGGAGCACAAGGCCCTGCTGGGAACTGTGCACCAACCAACAGCAGGACACCACTGACTGACATCCTGAAAGCAAACTTGCACTCCCTGCAATAGAAGCACGTTCCATGGTGGGATATCTGGCTGGGTGGGAAGGAGGACTGACAGCTCTGACCATATTTACAAGCAGCTTTTCACACACACACCCTTAACACAAACTCCACACAACTCACCTGGGAGAATGCAATGCCTCACACTCCAATTAAATATCCCACAAAGAACCACAACCCTGGGTAATGCTGTGTGAAGCACAGGGACACTCATGGGACTTGTAGCCAAACTAACGCCAGGACAACACTGTCAGACATCCTTTCAGCACAGGCACATTACCCCACAGGGAAGCAGAGTCAAAAGGAAGGAAGTATGGGCATGCTGGGAAGGAGGGGTGTAGGCAATAGCATGATGGGAGTGGTAGTCACAGCTCAACATCCCCACCCGCATGGCCCAGCAAGCTCACACTGAACCATGCACACCTCACAGGGAGTTAAAAGCCACATCAAAGATGGCTGACAATGGTGCTCTGTTGTGGGGATCACAATGCCATGCTGGGAACTGGGCACCAACAAACAACAGGACACCACTGTCAGCCATCTTGCCATTGCTGTCACACTCACACACAGTGAAGTACACTCAAAAGGAAGGAAGTATGGGCATGCTGGGAAGGGGGGCGTAGGCAATAGCATGATGGGAGTGGTAGTCACAGCTCAACATCCCCCACCCACATGGCCCAGCAAGCTCACACTGAAGCATGCACACCTCACAGGGAGTGAAAAGCCACTTCAAAGATGTCTGACAATGGTGCTCTGTTGTGGGGATCACAAGGCCATGCTGGGAACTGGGCACCAACAAACAACAGGACACCACTGTCAGCCATCTTGCCATTGCTGTCACACTCACACACAGTGAAGTACACTCAAAAGGAAGGAAGTATGGGCATGCTGGGAAGTGGGGCGTAGGCAATAGCATGATGGGAGTGGTAGTCACAGATCAACATCCCCCACCCACATGGCCCAGCAAGCTACCACTGAAGCATGCACACCTCACAGGGAGTGGAAAAGCAACTTGACAAGATGGCTGACACTGGTGCTACTGCTGTGGGGAGCACAAGGCCCTGCTGGCAACTGGGCACCAACAAACAACAGAACACCACTGTCAG
This sequence comes from Calotriton arnoldi, assembly GCA_963921515.1. Classification (NCBI taxonomy): domain Eukaryota; kingdom Metazoa; phylum Chordata; class Amphibia; order Caudata; family Salamandridae; genus Calotriton; species Calotriton arnoldi. The sequence continues at coordinate 2,297,321 of CAWUFW010000210.1, read as the reverse complement.
CCATCTTGCCATTGCTGTCACACTCACACATAGTGAAGTACACTCAAAAGGAAGGAAGCATGGGCATGCTGGGAAGGGGGTGTAGGCAATAGCATGATGGGAGTGGTAGTCACAGCTCAACATCCCCCACCCACATGGCCCAGCAAGCTCACACTGAAGCATGCACACCTCACAGGGAGTGGAAAAGACACTGACAAGATGTCTGACAATGGTGCTCTGTTGTGGGGATCACAAGGCCATGCTGGGAACTGGGCACCAACAAACAACAGGACACCACTGTCAGCCATCTTGCCATTGCTGTCACACTCACACACAGTGAAGTACACTCAAAAGGAAGGAAGTATGGGCATGCTGGGAAGTGGGGCGTAGGCAATAGCATGATGGGAGTGGTAGTCACAGCTCAACATCCCTCACCCTCACATGGCCCAGCAAGCTACCACTCTGAAGCATGCACACCTCACAGGGAGTGGAAAAGAACTGACAAGATGGCTGACACTGGGTACTGCTGTGGGGAGCACAAGGCCCTGCTGGCAACTGGGCACCAACAAACAACAGAACACCACTGTCAGCCATCTTGCCATTGCTGTCACACTCACACACAGTGAAGTACACTCAAAAGGAAGGAAGCATGGGCATGCTGGAAAGGGGGGTGTAGGCAATAGCATGATGGGAGTGGTAGTCACAGCTCAACATCCCCACCCACATGGCCCAGCAAGCACACACTGAAGCATGCACACCTCACAGGGAGTGGAAAAGAACTGACAAGATGGCTGACAATGTTGCTCTGTTGTGGGGATCACAAGGCCATGCTGGGAACTGGGCACCAACAAACAACAGAACACCACTGACTGACATCCTGAGAGTCAACCTGAACCCACTGCAAGGGTGGCATGCTTCATGGTGGAATAACTGGGCTGGGGGGAGAAGGAGGGCCGGATGTCCACCAAATACAACCAATGCTGTCCATGTACACACCTCAACATTCACATTGAAATGCTTAAAGTATGCAGGACAATGTGCTACACCAATATCAACCTCTGACTGTGACAACTTAGGACAATGCAATGTACAGGCCCGCATCCAGAGGTACAGTCACAACTGTCAGGTGTGTGAACCATTGATGCCTGCAGAAACATAACATACATTGTGTGTGTCTCCCAAAAACAGGTGATGATGGGGACACAGCAGCAGACGCTGAGGAGTCCCTGTCCCAGGCTCCGGGGGACACTGAGCTCACTGGTGTGGAACAGCCTCTGCCCTCCTCGGATGGCGAAGACCTACCTGGCACCTCCGGTGTGAGTCATCATGCAGCACCAGCAGGACTACCAGCTGCACCCCCTGCACCCACCCCTCCAACAACTGCCAACACACAGACCACCCCTGCCGACACGGACAGACCAAGGACCACCAACGACAACAGCACACGGACCCCGGCCCAACGTGGAGCAACGGACACCAACACCAGTAACAACCCCCAAGGGGGCCCAGGGTCACCTGTCCGTGCCACCGCAGGTCCTGCACGTGTCGCCAGGGGTGGTGGGAGGGGTGTAAGACATAGGTCGCTGTTTGCAGAGGGGTCTGGACTGCATGATGACCCACAACTGGTACGCATGGCTGGTGCGTACCAGACTAGCACCGGCGAGGTCAGCCAGGTAGTGGGGATCCTCAAGGACATTCAACAGCAGCAGGCTGCTCATCATGCCCGCTTGGACTCCCACATATCACGTGTGGAGACACACATGGCCCGTGTCGAGACACACGTGGCTGGCATGGAGTCCAAGTGGGACACATTGCAAGAACTGACGGCGGTGCATAGGGACATATTGACATGCCTCCGCCAGATTAGCACCAACATGGCCACACCTCCCTGTGTGCCCACAGCATCTGGTGCTGCAACAACTGCAACTGCCACAGGGAGGGAGGATGACTCTAGCGGAGAGTCCCCTGCACCGCAGCAGCCTGCACTTGAGGGTCCCCCCCCCGAAGAAGAGGGGTCGTCCGAGGAAGGACAACTGAGAGGCCGATGGCCATGCACATCCCCCAGGAAGCCAACACCTGTTCTGGAAATTCACCTTTGTGTGCAAACTGTTCACCCTGTCGAATGCAACCCAACTCTCCCACATGACACGGGGAGTTCAAGTTGGACCAATGTATCAGTTGACTGTGGACTTTACTCAGGACATTTCTGCTACCAGGACTTCCAAATCATCTAGGAACTTTGGAAAACAATCCCAATGTACAGCACCCACCATCCTGTGCACTATACTCACACATGTATGTAAATAAACTCACTAATACACCATACTTGCCTCTGTTGTGATTCCAACGTGGTTTCTGTCATGGAGATGATGATCTGCGAAATGACACTGTGCATGCTAACTGCTACAGCAAGTACAACACCGTCATGTGAGTCATGGCGACGTGACACATATGAGGGAGACACACCACTAGGGCTACACAACATATACACACCAGGGCCATCTGACCCATCGCCTACACTGATGTTGCCAGGAAATACAGTGCAATGCACAGACACCACACCTATTCACAGTCTGTGTAAACTAGCCCACTGGTGCAGTAAGCAAATGTCAGTCAGATGTGTGACCACAGACAACGCACATCCCAAAGTGAAGCACAGGTTTATTATACATTTGCAAAATGTTGTTTCCACTACAGATGCAAGGTAATCCCACGTGGCAGTGGCCACACAGTCAACAAGTGTAGAAGAAAGGAAGTCCAGGGGTGTGGGGCACATCACCTGTAGGGAAACAACAGCTTCCACCCTGGAAGTTGAAACACGGTGTTGGGGATCACAGTTGACCAAACAACTCTGAAAGTACCCTGTGAAGGACAGGCATGACACACAGTCAAAAGCACTGAAGAACAGGACAGAACTGCAATACTCATGCACAATACATGTCACAAGATACCTACACAAAACCAAGTTAGCATGTCAACACTGTTGGGGAGTACAGACTACCTGTAAGGACACATCGCTGCACGCATACAGTCAAGTAGCACATGGACACACTCAAACAGCAACAGAGCACCACCAACACATATCACGCAAACTCACATCATTGACATGACATCTCTGGATACTCACATTCAGCTGAAGAAGTTGGTGATGAGCTGTGTGCGGACATCACCCTCATCATCATCCCCATCACTGGCATCATGGCCCAGGCCTGGATCCTCCACAGGTGGCGGATGTTGGTCATCGTCATCCAGGATGAGAGGCAACTCCCTCCGCACTGCCTTGTTGTGTAGCATGCAGCAAACGATGACAATCCTGCACACCTTTGCTGGGGCATATGGGAGGGCCCCTCCTGTCTTGTCCAGGCAGCGAAAGCGGCTCTTCAGGAGACCAAATGTCCGCTCAATCACTCTCCTGGTCCGACCATGTGCCTCATTGTAGCGCATCTGGGCTGGTGTCACAGGGTTCCTGAGGGGCGTCAGCAACCACGGCATGTTGGGGTATCCGGAGTCACCTACATACAGACAATTGCACATTAGCTGACTTGGAAAAGAGGGTGGAATACTACATTGCAGAACACACACAATGGTACAAAGTCAGTACACACCGACAAGCCAGGCACGCTGGTTCTGCATCTGTGACATCATCCTCGGGATGCGACTACTCCTCATCACGTAGGCATCGTGTGCAGAACCGGGGAAACGGGCACACACGTGTGAGACGGTCATATCTGCAAGACATACCACCAGAGCATTGACTGAATGGTAATGTTTTCGGTTCCTGTATGCCTGCTCATGTGCCTGTGGTGGTACCAAAGCCACATGTGTCCCATCAATGGAGCCAATGACATGCAGCATCCTCCCCAGGGCATAGAAGTCACTCTTGACGTCAGTGAGTTGTTGACGTTTAGGGAAATAGATGTACTGGTTCAGGTATCTCAACATAGCCTCCAAAACATCGCGTAGCACACGGCTGAACATGGTCTGTGACATCCCACCAGCAGACGCCACAGTGTGTTGAAAGGTACCGGTGGCAAAGAAGTGTAGGGCTGCCATCACCTTCACCTTGGGGGTCAGCGCTGTAGGGTATGTCCGGCCAGGTTGCAAATGTGGGGCCAACCGCACCGTCAATTCCTCAATCAGCGGCCTGGTGAAGCGGTACCGTCGGATGCAGTCACGTTCAACCATGGTTGCAAGGTCAGGGAATGGTCTATGGACAGCTGGTGCCCTGCAGTGCATAGGTGAAGAAAGAAAGATTGTCAGTCTCCCCACAAATGTGGCATAGACCATACTCAATATCACATGATACATCATTACGAGACACAAGTACATGATGTGTTTGCAGTTCTGTGAGGACATGTATGGCACCTACATGGCCAACATCTAACATCACAGTTCAACATGTGTCGTCAACAAGTCCCAGGTTGTGCTATGGGATATCATTAGGCTGTGTCACAGTACCCATGTACTGCTGTCACGTTCCAGACACACACCACAGCGACATGTGAGGACAGATGTGCCCCAGGCATCACAGCTCTTTGACAGGTAGATTGCCAGGGACCCTGTATTGCCACATGGACACTGCCATGACATGGCGTATCATGAATACACCACAGCAAAACAACCATGACCCCCACAGGTAGTGGTCCCTGTTGCCTCTGCAGGACAGACATGGACGTCTGTGACACACACACGCACAACATCAAAGTCCATGCACAAACAACGTGGATGTGGAGACTGTCTCCCATTGTGCACATGGAATCAGAGACATTGTAAACACAACATGCACACAGACTGTGGAGGGCCATCACTATTGTGGCAATGGGTCACCCTGTGACGTACATACCGTCCCACATGGGACTCAGGGGGTATGTGACATGACATACACATACACAACCTGGAAATGTGACCATGCCACATGCTATGAAATGAACAGTTGCACATCACAGTGGTCATGTGCACAACACACCAAGGATTCTGTCCCCATGAACACGTGCACAGCCTGGGAGTGGCTGCACCCAAGTGCCACCCAAAAAACCACATGTTGACCCCCATACACGGAAAAGGTAATGCAGCCTTACATGCCTTAGGATACAGTGTGGACAGGCTGTGGTGTTGTAGGTGTGCCCCTGAGTCCCTGGAAAGTAAATGTGGCTGGCATACGTTCACCTGTGATAGGCATGGTGACATATGCGAGTGACTTGTACAGGTACGTGTCGTACAGCAATGGACCGATCGGTGCGCACGCCTTGGCCATTGCATATGATGTGAGCGGGTACGCGTTGTACAGCAATGGACCGATCGGTGCGCACGCCTTGGCCATTGCATATGATGTGGCCCGAAATACGCGTTGTACAGCAATGGACCGATCGGTGCGCACGCCTTGGCCATTGCATATGATGTGGCCCGAGTACGCGTTGTACAGCAATGGACCGATCGGTGCGCACGCTTTGGCCATTGCATATGATGTGAGGGGGTACGCGTTGTACAGCAATGGACCGATCAGTGCGCACGCCTTGGCCATTGCATAAGATGTGAGTGGGTACGCGTTGTACAGCAATGGACCGATCGGTGCGCACGCCTTGGCCATTGCATATGATGTGAGCGGGTACGCGTTGTACAGAAATGGACCGATCAGTGCGCACACCTTGGCCATTGCATATGATGTGAGCGGGTACGCGTTGTACAGCAATGGACCGATCAGTGCGCACGCTTTGGCCATTGCATATGATGTGAGGGGGGTACGCGTTGTACAGCAATGGACCGATCAGTGCGCACGCCTTGGCCATTGCATATGATGTGAGTGGGTACGCGTTGTACAGCAATGGACCGATCAGTGCGCACGCCTTGGCCATTGCATATGATGTGAGCGGGTACGGGTTGTACAGCAATGGACCGATCGGTGCGCACGCCTTGGCCATTGCATATGATGTGAGCGGGTACGCGTTGTACAGCAATGGACCGATCGGTGCGCACGCCTTGGCCATTGCATATGATGTGGCCCGAAATACGCGTTGTACAGCAATGGACCGATCGGTGCGCACGCCTTGGCCATTGCATATGATGTGAGCGGGTACGCGTTGTACAGCAATGGACCGATCGGTGCGCACGCCTTGGCCATTGCATATGATGTGAGCGGGTACGCGTTGTACAGCAATGGACCGATCGGTGCGCACGCTAGGCCATTGCATATGATGTGAGCGGGTACGCGTTGTACAGCAACGGACCGATCGGTGCGCACGCCTTGGCCATTGCATATGATGTGAGCGGGTACGCGTTGTACAGCAATGGACTGATCGGTGCGCACGCTTTGGCCATTGCATATGATGTGAGGGGGGTACGCGTTGTACAGCAATGGACCGATCGGTGCGCACGCCTTGGCCATTGCATATGATGTGAGTGGGTACGCGTTGTACAGCAATGGACCGATCAGTGCGCACGCTTTGGCCATTGCATATGATGTGCGCGGGTACGCGTTGTACAGCAATGGACCGATCGGTGCGCACGCCTTGGCCATTTCATATGATGTGAGCGGGAACGCGTTATACAGCAATGGACCGATCGGTGCGCACGCCTTGGCCATTGCATATGATGTGGCCCGAAATACGCGTTGTACAGCAATGGACCGATCGGTGCGCACGCCTTGGCCATTGCATATGATGTGAGTGGGTACGCGTTGTACAGCAATGGACCGATCGGTGCGCACGCCTTGGCCATTGCATATGATGTGAGCGGGTACGCGTTGTACAGCAATGGACCGATCGGTGCGCACGCCTTGGCTATGGCCTGGCATGCCAACGGACGCGTTTTCAAACCTTTAACGAGTCTGATGCTGTGGATTCAGTTGGCCACCTACAACAATGTTGCAAATTCATGGGTCTCATGAAGTTGAACTTTTGAAGGATGCTGTGGGCGTGTGTAAGTGGTGCAATTCCATGGATTGGCCAGATTCAGAAGATGCAAACGACTTGGCCTATCACTTTGGACACATGGGACAGTATCTGCCTCTGCAGCACACATATAATGCTGGCTGTTCCCCTGAGAGCTCACTTGCCTGCACTACATGCTCCAGGACGACATCTGCCACCAACACTGCTGCTGTCTCTGCATCCTCTGGATCCTGCAATGGCACATACTGTGGAGAGAGCCCCTGCCTTCAGCACTGAGGAGAACCAGGCCCTGCTGGACAGCCTCCTTCCACAGTACAGCAAGCTGTATGGGAAACCTGGGGAGCAGGTGAGTGTGCTGTCCACTGCCTTACTAAATGTGCATGTTGTCTGACTAGCAGGACTTACAGTGTGCACGCCACTGGCTAGCAGGCTCACTGAGTAGTTGTCACCCCCCATAGTGTGTAGTTACATGCACTGAACAGGTATAGTGCAGTAACAGTGCATTCCAACAAGGTTTTACTTCCCAGGCAATGATACCATGTAGTAACTGCTGGCACACTGTTCATAGCCATCGTTGCACTGCCTGTGTACATCATGTGCCCCAATGATTGAGACATGTATATCAAAATGTGTGATGCACGAATATGTTGCATGTGTAGTAATGGCATTTTCACTTTGTCATCCTCACAGGTTGATGCCCACCAGAAGCATGAGATATGGCTGACCATCGCCCGGGCAGTAAGATCCGTGGGGGTCTACAAGCGCCGGATCCGCAACTGCCAGAAGAGGTGGCAGGACCTTCGGACTGGACCCGGAGGATCGCAAGGGTCCAGCTGAAGCTGTCGCCTCCTCGCAGGAGGGGCGGACACCGGACCCTGACCCCCCACATGCTCAGGATCCTGGCAGTGGTCTTCCCTGACCTGGATGGGCAGCTGAAGGCCAGACAGCAGCAAGGAGGGGGTGAGTCCATGACTGCACTGTGTACTTTGTCTGACATGCTATGTGCCCTCCTCTGGCCTGGTTAAACTTCCACAGTACATCAGTCTTGTGGTCCAGGACCCATGTCCCTCAACTGTGACATGCCCACTCCTCATCTGATACCCTGGTGTGGCCCTTACAGTCAGGAAATTGTCTCACTTGGGGACTGTGTCCTTGCATTTTGATTAGCTCAAGGTGGGGGACAGCATTTGTTCCCGTAACTTTGTGGTGGGCTTCATGGGTGGGTCCATTGCTTACACAATGCCTGAGTTCTGACATGTAATCTGCGTGTAACTTTGATATGTGGTCCAATTGCTGATCTGATTCACCACATGTGCCTGGGGCATTTGGCACACACCAATGCTGCGGGTGGGAACAATGTTGGGGCCTCAGGAGTATGTATATCAAGTGTGTCACACATACTTAGCCACCTGCCTACTGTCCAGGGCTCATCCCTCTTTCACGTGGAGCAGGACAGTCATGCCTACTCCAGGCCATACTATACACTCTGTACTCCCACTCCCGTGTATCAGCTGACACGTTGTGCTCAGTGAAATGTTCCCTCAGGTGTCTGCCTCTGTGTCATTGTGCTGTGGCTTCGTTGTCAGGACTACTGGGGTGTTTATCGGTTAGGGCTCAGCATGCCACCGGAGATGTGACCATAGGTGACGATACTTGTGTGACATATAGGTGTTTGATCACTTGACTGTGCAGACTGGGGTATGCGAAAGTGAAGTACAGGCAGCTGTTTCCCATTCACAGCAGATTGTGAGGTGCTCAGGTTCCGAGGGTTGTGTTTCATGTCTCCCATATGTCCAATTGGTATGACGTGGCCAAATAAGAGTTCAGATGATGTGGTTTGTGGGGGATGGACATGTGCACTTGTCAGCTACAGGACTTGCATTCCCCATGACCTAGGAATGTGACACGGTGCAGACTGTTGTTGGCTGGCTGCCCTGCCCATGTGACTTGAGACAGTGATATATGACTTTGCAGGCATGCCTGTGCCATGGCATCAAACTCCCTGAGGGTGATCCTGCAGGTGAGTGACATGTGCTACATGCACCCCATTGTGGCATTGACTATCAGGACATGGGTGCATCATGGTGTCTGGTGCTGGTATGCATGACATGCATTACAAATCAGACTCTGGCCATCCCTTCATCCGGACACCTGTAGTGACTCAGTGGCATGAGATGTGATGTGTGCATGTTCACATACTTCACTGTGTTCTCTGCAATGTCCAACTACTGTGTAGGTGGTGCATGTGTCCACACTGGGGTATTACCGTCCGACAGGCACCAGACAGATGGGTGCAAGGCCAGGAGAGATGTGAGTGCCATGTTTGACCATCAGACTGACAATTGGCTTCTCCTACTCTGTTTGGGCACTTTTGGCAATGTTCAACTAAGAATGCCAGGGCTTGCTCTGTAATGTGCTGTACTTACTGTGGTGTGTGCGGTCAGTGCAGGTGACTGATGTTTGTCTGTTTCCCTAATTGTTTGCAGATACATCCACGGCCACAGGAGGGGACAGCTCCACGGACCAGGAGGAGCCGCATAGCCAGACTGGGTCAGCAGCCGACGAGTGGTCGGAGGGACCCAGTGGCACGGAGGGCGAGGGGAGCCACACCGAGGAGTCCTCAGCAGCATCCACCTCAGCTGAGGACCACAGCAGCTCGGAGGATGACTCCTTTGTGGAGGCGGGTGTCAGCAGCCAACACACACCAGCTAGTATTGCTGTCCCCGCCACCACCACCACCGCCCTCCAATCGGCTCCCATTCCAGAGGTCCGTGGAGGCTCCCGTGTTCGGGAGCGTGTCTCCTTCGTGCCAGGCACCGCACCCCCTGCCCCTGTGTCCCCTGCTGCCCTGAGTGAGGAGTCTGTGTACCTACTTCGGCAGATCCATGTAGGGCAGACAGCAATGCTGAGTGTCCTCCATGCCCACACCACTCTGTTGACTCAGCTGGTGTCGTTTATGGAGGGCATCTCATCGGGCATGTCTGCCCTACAGAGGAGCAATAGGTCCATGGACTCCTCCCTGACGGTAGCAGTGTCCCTCCTCCAACAGTCCCTCACCCCTCCTACCTCTGCCCCATCCACACTTCCTGGCACCCTACCTGTCCCACGCACATGCACACCTGCACAATCACCCAAACACACAGACACGAGCAGAACAGACACACCCACTACAAAAACAAAACGTGCATGCAGGCATCCTCAGGGGACTGATACCACACCCACAGGGGATGGGGAACAGACACACACACAGGCATCCACAGTCACTCCGCAGTCCTCCGATACCTCTCCCTCCAAGGCCCCTTCCCTTGCCTCACCTGCAACCCCCACCTACGAAGCAGCTCTTCCTCTGTGACCTCGGCCTCTTCCCCTCCCATCCAGCTGATCCAGCATACAGGGGGAAGAGGAGGTCCACCCACACAGAGGGGAGTGCCACTCACCCCCGGACACCCTCCCCCAGGCGCAGACAGAGTGAGGCCCCCATCCGCAAGTCCCCCCGGACCCAAAAGAGCAAGACCCCGCCGCCGCCCTGCAGCTCAACCACCAAGTCTCCTTCCTCCATCCCTCAGGCCCTCACTCCACAGGTTCCCCCACCACACCCTGCCCTAGGTTCCCCCACCCACAGATACACCATCCCCAAAATGATCCGGCCTTCTCCCCTACCACTTGCTCTTCCAGCCCCACACCCCCCGCTGCGCATGTTTGTGCCACTGGTGTGGAGACCGTGTCCTCCCCCTCTGTCCTGCCCACCTTACCTGAACCCCATTCTACTCCCCCGGAGATAGGCACTGCAGTGGAGTCCACTACCACTCCATCTGCACGGCCCACTGCAGTCGTGCCGGCACCCACACCATCTTACTCATGCCCCCCAGTTGTGCCGGCACACACCATATCAGACACCTCCACTGCAGTTGTCAGTGACTCTCCAGCACCCACCACCCCTTCCCTGCCTCCTTCTGGTGAGCCCTGATCCTGTCCCTGCGGTGCCTGGCCTGCCCCCCCGTATGCCCCTCCGAAGGGAATGTCCCTGTTGTGCAGCAGTGCAGGCATGCGAAGGGTGACATCTGCCACTGTCACCCTGTTTGGATTTTGACAATGGACTGGCCATTGGCCTTTGTTATTTATCTGTACTTTCACTTTTTTCATGAACATTTGCTGAATAAAGCTACTTTCTGTTCACTAGTGGTTTTGCTTCTGATGTACATGATGTTGATGATGCTAACCATGCCCTTGCTGCAGTGATGGTGATTTTTGATGTCAGGAAAATGAAGTGTTACTGTGCAGGGCCCCATGTGGTCCAGGGGGAATGTGTCCTATCCTGTTGTGTATCCATGTCATCCTTTGCAGCAATATGAGGGTGTCATGTTTTCAAGATTTGGCAATGGGATTTCCTACTTTTATTTGCAATTTCACATCTGTGGCTTACACCCCTGCACATCTGTTGTGCTTGCCATTGTTCAATTTGTCTATTTCCCTGACCGTATGACCATCTCCACTGGACATGCAAGTTTGGGCATCAATGGGGAAGGACTCATCTGTGTTATCAGTGCAACTTGCTATACATGTGTGTTGGATCTGTGCTGATGATTTTGGTGACCCTCCCATGACCAGGCTGATGTGACGGGAGGCTTCATTTTGTGCTAATTGTTGACTGAGTGACCAAGTGTTCTGCTGACATGATAGAGCCCTACTGAGACAACGTATGGCACAGCTTTCCTTACACAGGAGTGGAGTCCCCTCATGGCAGTGTGTAATTCTGTGACATTTCCTGAGCACAAGGTGTGTGTTGTGTGAGCATGTCTGTGTGTTCACTTCCATTTTGCTAGGCAGGCTGGGATCCCTAGTGATGTTCCTGTATGTGATGCTTGCTGAGTTGACCTATGTTCCCCCAAAGTCTTCTCCCTGGGTTCTCTGGGATGTGGGTGCATGGCACATTACTGGTCATCAGGGTGTCACCCATAGGTGTGTTTGCTGTCAGGGCTGAGTTTGTGGGCAAACGCAGATATGACACAGTCTAGATTCCCCTTGGCACTTGTTGGTTACATCTGTCATGTAATTTACAGTTTGTGTTAGCTTTCAGTGATTGTGACACGTTGTGTGTGTGACTGCTGCCACTCCTCAGGGACAGAGCTGCAATGTTGGAAGTTGTCTATGTGTGTTCTTTGTGGGTGACCTTGGCATCTTCATTGGTGTGTGACTGTGGCCGGGATCCCATTGGTTGGTGTGGTATTGACGTCATGCCCATGTACGGCGTACTGTGCTGTGTGTCCTGACACTCACGAGTCTTGTTGACTGGCCATATGTGATGGGTTTCTGCACCTTAGTTCCCACCGCCACCCCTGGGATTGTCATGGGTGCATGTGCAATGTCACCAGTGCATGTGAGCTTCACTGCTGCACATTGGTGGAGATCAAGGTGTGTGGTGTTGAGTGTGTGCAGATGAGAGTTGTTTCACGGCTAGACCCCTGCCTCCATATTGGTCTTGGCTGACAGGCCGTGCTGATTGATTTGTGCTTGTGTAGGTGTGATGGTAGTTTGTTGCTCAGGACACATGACTGTGGTTGACAGTGTGAACGACATATAGCTTTGTCATCACAGTGGGATTATCATGCAGGCCAGTGTCACCACAATGTGGGGACCCTGGGTGTGGTGCTGTGGTGGGTCTGTGTCTTGCTGTGTTAGTTGCTGTTCTTACAAGCTTGTGTGACATGTGTAATTTGGTCTCCCTCTCATCTAACAATGCCTGATTGCCCACATAGGGGATTTGGATCCATGAGTTACTTTTGTGTGGCACTGTATGCACATCTGTGTAATTGGTATTCAGGCCTCCTCATGTGTTGTGTGGTTGCCTGGGGACACTGGCACCCCCCCTGACCTGTTGTGTTTGATATGCAGTGTGGGGCTGCCTGTTTGTGTTTGTGCATCTGCACCACTGCATTGGCATATCTTTAGTGTGCCATTGGCTGTATGTTGTTTGGTGGGTTTCACCTGCTGTCCCTGGGACTCCTAGCTCATCAGTCAGCACAGTGATCATGGTTTGTATGTCCCATTGCTGCCATGGTATGGTATTTGTTCACCTCACATCTACAGTCTCCACAGGATATCTACATTTGTGTGCCCATTGGTGCAGATATGTGGGTCTGCATTATGATGGTGACTTCTGTCATTGTGTTATTGATGAATGTTGACAGTGTCAGCCCCCATGGGTGATGGTTGTCTGCACATGGCCAAAGGTATGTCTTATTTGCACTGCACTGTTTGCCTCACCCAATCTATGTTGCTCTGGGACACAAGCACTACTATGTCACTGATGTGTTTGTTGTTCTGTGACTAGGAATAATCCATGCTGTTTGGCATTTGCAGCTTTTGCCATGACAACACTTACAATTTGGTCAGTGTGATGATGGGGGGGTAGGCCCCATTGTCACAATGTTCAAAATGTGCTTCAGCTATGGACCCCACACTTACCTTTTGGTCACTGTGATGATGGGGGGGTAGGCCCCATTGTCACAATGTTCAAAATGTGCTTCAGCTATGGACCCCACACTTACCTTTTGGTCACTGTGATGATGGGGGAGTAGGCCCCATTGTCACAATGTTCAAAATGTGCTTCAGCTATGGACCCCACACTTACAATTTGGTCACTGTGATGATGGGGGGGTAGGCCCCATTGTCACAATGTTCAAAATGTGCTTCAGCTATGGACCCCACACTTACAATTTGGTCAGTGTGATGATGGGGGGGTAGGCCCCATTGCCACAGTGGTCATGGTCTGCTTGCATTGTGGAGGCCACACACATTTATGTATGACACATGTGATAGGGGGTCACATTGTATGTTCAATGTCATGTTCAGTGTTGTAGGCATTTGACACAGTCTACACACGCTTGTCATGGTGTTTGGGGGATGTGTTTTTCTTACATTCCTTATGTTGGAGTATGCTGGTCGTGTCATGCATTACCCGTCCTATGAGTAGGTGTGGTGTTGGTGGTAGGCATCCATCCCCCTATGAGTGGGTATGGTAGTAGTGTCAGGCATCCAGGCCCCCCTGAGTAGGGGTGGTGGTAGTGGTAGGCATCCAGCCCCCCCTGAGTAGGGGTGATGGTAGTGACAGGCATCCAGCCCCCTATGTGTGGGGATGGTAGTAGTGACAGGATTCCAGCCCCCCCTGAGTAGGGGTGGTGGTAGTGGTAGGCATCCAGCTCCCTATGAGTGCGGATGGTAGTAGTGACAGGCATCCAGCCCCCCATGGGTAGGGGTGGTGTTAGTGGTAGGCATCCAGGCCCCTATGGGTGAATATGGCATTGGTGATAGCCATCCCGCCCCTATGGTTCTGCTGTTGCTAGTGTAAGTCATTTCTGCATCCCTATGTGTGTGTGTTATATGTCGGGTACGTGTCGTTTGTTTGTGTGGTGGGTGTTTGACTTACCTTCTGCGCCGTACGCATCCGTACCTGTTCCGGTAATAGATGCAGAGTATTGGTAGGACCTGCGCGATGGGATTCATGGTTGGTTCGTCTCGTTCGGCTTTCTCGTTGCTTCGACTCGTACTCGTGGCTGGCGTGTTCGTCTCGTAGCCGTGGATCGTCTTGTGGCGCGAATCGGTGCTTATGTGCGGCTCTCCTGGATGCTCTAACGTGCCGTGCATAGCGACGGGTTCGGCGCGTACGGAAGGCGCATCGTACTAGTCCGGCCGGAAGGTGCTGTATTTTGCCTTCCGTGCGACTCGATTCGGCGTTTACGGATCCGGCTCGGGCGGGGAACAGGAGCTGTATTGGGTAAGTACGGCTGGGTCGGGATCTGGGCAGTTATGCGTATCGTACTTGCCCGTTCGGACGGATGTTCGAATCGGTCGGGAAACACGCGTTCGGCTTGGTTTTTTTCCGGACAAATAGTGTTAGGTGCGCTTCCGGCCGAGATCGGAATCGGCCCCTATTGTCTTAAAGTGTGACATCTGTCATCAGATGAAGGGCTCCACCGTAACACGCCCGGCGCAGACACCATTGCTGAAATCAGACAAACCTCTCGCATGTGTGTATTTGGACCACTGCGGGCCCCTACAATCTGATGGGTCCAAGAAATACATCATGGTTGCAGTGGATTCCTGCTCTAGATTCCTATGGGTTTGGCCTCAGCGCTCGGCTGACGCTCGAACTGTTATAAAAGATTTGCGAGTCTTTATCGGCACATACGCAGTTGGCACGTTACATTCTGACCGTGGTCCGGCATTTAGCTCTCGTGCTTACAAAGAGGCCATGGAAGGAATGGGCGTAGCATTGCGGTACTCCTCTCCGTACCATCCCGAGGGAAATTCTGTTGTGGAGAGGAAAAACCGGGACTTAAAGCAATCTTTTACAGCTAGGGTATTAGGCAAGGGCGGTAGATGGGTCGATCACCTTTATGGGGTACAGCGAGCGATCAATAACCAGCCAAGAAGCTCTCTAGGGGGTGTCACTCCTTACGAGGTCCTATTTGGGACAAGAATGTGAGTACCTGATCTTGATTGTGAAGGCACAGTGGCGGATGAAAAACCATTTGATATCCATGATCGTTTGGCTGTTTTACAGAATCTAAATAAATCCAGAACACAGCAAAGTAACGTGCTCCAGAAACAGACCGCCACTGAGGAAGTCAAGGCAGTAACGGCAAGACCTGTCTGGATCCCAAAAGTCGGGGATCTGGTCAGAGAGAAGATTGCTGACAAGAAAGAATTTGGGCCATCCTACAGAAAGCCTGTACCGGTCCTAGCAATCCAAGGCACAAGAACTGTACTTCTGCCGCCTCTTGCCGGGAAAAAGGAGAAAAGATTTGTCTCAATCGACTTAATCAAACCACACTATGTGGCCGATACTAAACAGTAGGCCTCGTGGACTCCACAGTAGCAGACGCCCTCCTCTCGCTACAATCCAAGAAGTTCAAACAGAAAGACTCATCACGTTTGAAGAGCCACCTGTACTGAATGAAGGACTAAGCAACAATGCTATGAAACTCGTTCCACTTCAACAAGAAATTCATCTTCAAAATGAAAATCAACTTAACAACCAAGTTGTAATAAGACCGACTACAGACATCTACGTCAACATGCCTCGTCAAGAGCAAAATCCGATTTCAACAAATCCCAATGCAATTCCAACAATTGATCGAACTGCTTCTGGCTATTTCATGAACTTTGATACGTTTTCACTGGATCCAAGTGAGCCGGAAACGGCACCAGCCAAAAAATCACTCAAACAGAAACTCACAGACTTTTTGAACTTTTTTAGAAAGACTTACCTGGTGTCACCTTGTATTGAACTATGGTATATCACTGGGATTTTATTTTTTCTTTTCTGGCTAGGTTTAATTATAACTTTTAGTATGCTTATTAATGGACGATACCTCCAGCAAAGCTCTACAGCCCAAAGAGTCAATTTGATTTTAAAACCACACCAGTCCTCACATCGTGAACCAAGAGACTTGTCTTCAGTGAACAATACAGTAGTTCCTATACCGGACGGTATAGTATGGGACAAGATTGATTATGATATATTCGGTCCGACTGAACTTTTAAAGCAAAACATGTATTTAAAATGTCTTTAAGTGATATCGTTACCTCCAGTACATTTTCTGATGATTGGGACACTGAAACTGTAAATGCTATGATGTCTGATTTAAAAAAACTGCTGCATTTCCGAACAATGAAATGTTAGAAGGTACTTCAGACTATGATACATTGTACTGTTGCCAACATTATGGTCATCATTTCTTGAACAAATCTATAACACCTAGAAATGTATTTGAATACCACCAGTGGGAACACTGCCCAACTCCTCCAAAAGGTCGCAAACCTTTGCACACAAATTCACATACTTCTCAGGGTTTAACACATCCGACCCGAAGTCATTTTATTATAAAGTGGCGAAAATTTCAGCTCAGAAAATTATGTTAACAAACACCAAACATATTTACTCTGCTTCCTTTATGGCCCAGTTGTCTACACAGGGTTTCGACTTATGGAAGGACATTATAGATTTAAAATCAATCTGGGGTTCTAGGGACTGGCAAGTCCAGGGAACAGAAGCGCTATTTAGTGCATGCCTCATTCCACAGCAGATGATATTTCTGAATGAAACTGTGCAACAGACATCCTGTCTTGGACTAGCCAAGAACAAGGAACTGAACTCACCCGGGTTTCCAGCACCATCACAGATGGGTGGGGGGCAGAATTCAACTACACAAGGGGTAGGATTATATGACATTACTCGCTATGTACAAAGACAACACCCAGGGGTAGTGACATCCTATAGTGTTGGGAAGTTGTGCCTTGATTGGCTAGAGACCTCAACACTCACAGAAGTAAAACATCACTTGACCTTACTCACATCTGATGTAGACCTTAGGGATTTCTTGTCAGGCCCAAGGCCACCACTGAACACAGTCAGGGAGGCGTCGTTATGGCCTTCGCTGAACGTTTCTTTCATACAATTTGATACTCTGAGCAGACTGCAAGCCATGCTTTTACAGCAACCCGTGCCCTTAACCTTCGCTCGAGAAACCTATGAACTTCAAGTTGCAAGGACCTCGACTGAGATACAGGCGCTTATACGTACAAACTGCCCCTTTCATTTCGTAGAAATGGTGGGGCGTATCTTCAATATGTCTGATACGAGCGGTATTGTATACCTATTTAAGACCATAGGGTCAGGACTGTTAAGCACCTTTCAGACAGTCCTCGGAGTAATCCCAAATTTTATACACTCCGTATTGGGAAGCGTATTTGGAGGATCCCGCTTATCCTACTGCTCATTGCAGGGGTCCTATTCATAATACTGCTGCTACGCAATGGACGGCCCAATTCCCGAGGGAATGGCGAACATGCTCCAGGAGCGGAAATACCGTGAACGCATGGTACACCTTCTGGGCATTTCTTGCCTGCGAGAACTCAATGCCTCCTGGTTTCTATCCTTTCGACCAGTCTGGGTAGACTGCATCTTACCTGTTCTTTGATGCCTGTTTTGCGGAGAAGAATGCACGTTGGATCTTTGTCTGACATTTCCATCAGATGCGCCTCCGGACACAGATGCAATGCTGGACCCCATAAAGGCCCACGCTCTGCGTTGTCCTCAGCGGCTTCCGATTCTGATGAATGCATTCCTGGAGAATCCACAGGTGCCGTTTGCTCCTGCTGGGTTAGGTGACTCCTCCTCAGGCACCCAGGTAACAACTGCCGCACAAGCTGCCGCAGCACCAACTGTTGGCAGTGCTACATTCCATCTATGTGCGATTGACGTTCTCTGTGAGGCGCTGAATTTGTCGTCTGCAGCAGCTAACAACGATAATGTTGTGCTTCCCAGCCAGGACGCTTAATCTTGAATTGGCTCGTCGTGTCCTGGGAAAGAATTCGGCTTCTTCACTCGTTTCATAACAAACGAGCAAAATTGGAACATTTCCTAAATAGACACTTTCGCTTGAGAAAAGCATGGCCTTCTTCCACTTTGAGTGAGGCAACTTATATGGAGAAACAAAATAGACATTCTTTTAGTGCCAATTGAAATTAGCTGAATTACTAACATTTTAGAAGACATTTTTTTATAGGGATTTTAAAACCATGTTTTTATTTGTTTTAAATATGATTTTAAATTGTCCAGATTTTAAGTATGGTCATTGTTATCCAATTCGTAAGAGGAGTGGGTGTTATGTCCCGTATAGAGGCCCTAATGTAGACCGGTTCATACATGCCCTAAAATGGACGTATTCATATTTGCCCTAATATGGTCATATTCGTACTTGCCCTATTATGGTCATAGCCGCATATGCCCAATTATGGTCATAACTGTACATGTCCTATTATAGTCATGATTCCTTATATAGGCATGATCTTTCACCTACATTGGTCCTCACTAGTACACAACGTGCTCTGAGGGCTGAACGTTATCTATCCTGTGGTTTTGAATACAGCAGGGTTTTTCCCAAACACAGGCCCACACTGTACTCATCAATTATGCATGGCTCTCTAGGAATACACCACCTGCATAATATGTATGTACAAAGTTCACCCCTGACGTCTTCCTCATGTCTAACGACAGACCAATACAAACCATACTGAGGACCGAGACTCTTTAGGGTATAAATACACCACATCTTGCCCCGGTAAGACAGAGGGAACCGAGACTTCCATGCTGACACACTGACCAGAGACGCTGAGGCTCCTGCATGCAGTCGCTCCAGCTGACAGCGGTCTGACACAGCCCTTGCGGGGTGTCCAACTCAAGACCAGGATGGGGATTCTTGGCTCTTAGGCTTTTAGACCTACATATACACATATGCTAGGTACACTCAGGTACATCTAGTTAGGCATCGTAGGAGTACGCGCCCTTTCATAATGCTTTTTATATTCATGTATGTATTCATGATTATTGCAATATGGTAGAACTGTTCTATCCCTTTGCTTTTATCGTACTGCTGATCATATATCTCTGCTATTGTCTGCTGGTTGCCGCAGCACATTTATTTTACACTAGAATAACAACTGTTCAATAAATACTTATTGAAACGCCCGACTGTTTATTTTGTGTAACTCTCTGAGACAAACCGAATAAGTAAGCACGAGTGACTGAGCGAAAAGTAGTATATTGTTTCCACGATTCTGAGGAATTTGGGTTGCCATGATCTAAGGTTGCCAGAAACTAATCTCTCCACGATAAGAGGAGATTCTAGTGGCACTGTGAGCTAGCTAATGCAAAACAATCTAACATACGCGGTGAGGGTGCACAGAGCCAGTCTGCCACCAAGCCCACAGCTTATGTTATACAAACGCGCTGGTACTGCATGGGTACTATAGGAACTACACGACACTCCAGGCCCCGGGGACTTCCACGCATTCAAGGTTTTGGATGCCATGGTGTTGCAAGGAGTGTGCAATGATAAGTGATGCATCACTGGTTTTGTCCAGCGATGCGCCTCTTTTCATGATTGAAGCCCTGAATTTTCTCTTCCCCTGGGACTCTGGCTGGTCATCCTGGCTGTTGGGGGTTTGGGGGGGGTTGTTGATTTGTGCTGCACTTGGCCCTGGCTGCTCCATTCTCCATTCCACTGGATTTGTTTCCTATTTTTCATTGTATGTGGACTTATAGGCTATTTTTGCCTCTAGAGGCAAAAACAGTCACGTTGGGCTGACTAACGTGAGTTTTTTTGCAGCTAATGGGCCTTTCATCAGTTTTCGCCCGCTAACGTCAGAATTTTTATCGCCTTCACGCTAGTGTTAGCAGCAGTTTTCACCGCGGCTACCTGAAACTATTGCCATGTAGCGACGTACTGCAAATACATCGCTAACAGGGCGATAGTTTTTGGTGATAGGCCGCGTTAAGAAAACTGCTGCTAGCTAGCGTTAGCATTAGTTAGGGGCAGTTCTTGTACAAATACCCCAAAGTGTCTCCAGGGAAACTGCAGTATTGTCAAAAAGAGGTACAATATCTGGGACACTTTATTGTGAAAGGAGCTAGGAAAGTTTTACCAGAGAGAGTGAAAGCAATCCTGCAGATGAATCCACCTCGAACTTAGAAAGAAATCAGAATGTTTTTGGGAATGGTTGGCTACTGTATGCAGTGGATACCAAACTTTTCCTTGGTGTCCAAGTCTCTACTGAGGCTGACACAAAGATACGTGTCCGATCCGATTCCATGGGACAACGAATGTACAAGCGCACTCCTAGAGATGAAAGAGAAATTGTGCCCACCCTGACACTAGGAATGCCATACTATAGGAAAGAATTCACATTGTTTTGCAGCGAGAGAGATGGGTGCATTTTCTCGGTTTTGACACAAACCCATGGAGGATCCCGAAAGCCGATTGTCTACTTCTCTACCACACTTGACCCTGTAGCGGCAGGATTTCTCGGTTGCCTTAAGGTGGTGGACACGGTAAGTACTAGTCTGGAAAAGAGCGAGAACATAGTGATGGGATACTCATTTGCTGTCATGGTCCCATACTATGTGGAGCTGCTGTTAATAAGGACAAAAGACACCATATATGACCCATAACATGTTAACCCATTACAAGCAAAATATACTTTCTTCAGACAATATTGTTTTAAAATGTTGTACATTGCTGAATTCTTCAACGTTGTTACCTGTAAATGATGATGATAACTGTGATGAACATAAGTGTCTGGATGTCATGGAATTGTGCACCAAACCCCACTCTGACATTAAGGGTGAACCCCTTATAGAGCCTGATTATGTATTATTCATAGAGGGCTCATGTTTGAGAGGAAAAGATGGCACAATAAGAGTTGCATATGCCGTGTGCGCATAAATGATGTTGTCGAAGCTTCATGGTTACAAAATGTTTTTTCTGCCCAAGTTGCTGAACTGATTTCTCTTACTAGAGCCTACATTTTAACTGCTCAAATGAGAGTCACCATATTTACTGACAGCCAATATGGGGTTAGTGTTGTCCATGATTTCAGACAATTGAGGTCCCAGAGGGGCTTTTTTTACATCTTCAGGTACCCCTATTAAGAACTGAACCTATGTCATGGACCTGTTGGATGCTCTACAATTACCAGGAGAAATTGCTGTGGTAAAGTGCTTAGCACATCAAGACGAAAGTGGATACAGTGCTATGGGCAACCGATACACTGACTCAGTTGTCAGGTACTGTGCACTGTTAGCCTGTTCATTTAATGGATTTTTCACATGTGAGTCCGAGGAGGAGAATTCTTTTGCAATGTTGATGAAAGTAAATGATACGTGGGATAAATTGAAACGGGTGGAGGAAAATATGTCAGAAGCAGAACAGAATGTTTGGGTAAAATCAGGATGCGAGAAAAATGTAAATGACATCTGGATGTCAGCAGTTGGGAGACTCATCTTACCAGCTAGCTTGTTGTTTCCAATGACAAAATACTACTATGCATACACACATTTAGGGAGAGACGCAATGGTTTGACTTTTAAGACAGAGTTTGTACAACCCCAGATCCAGAATGTTGGCAGAAGAGATTTGCCATTGGTGTGTAACTTGTCAACAGCTGAATGTAGGAAAACACATGTCACTCTAACACACCTAGAGAGATCAGGTGGTCCATTTAACGGGATGCAGATGGATTTTATCAAGATGCCTGTACATAACGGGTTGAGATATATCCTAGTGATTGTGTGCATCTTCTCAAGATGGGTGGAAGCCTACCCAACTAAAAGAAGCAACAGTCTTACTGAATTGATACCTAGGTTTGGCATGCCGATTTCTCTTGAGTCAGGTAGAGGAACACATTTCAACAATGAACTGATGATAATGATCTGCACAGCATTACAGATTGAACAAAGATTACATGGCAGTTACAGACCAGAAGCCGCTGGTACTGTTGAGCAAATGAATGTATCCATCAAGTCTATATTGGCCATGGTCTGTTCATCAATCTCTCTGAAATGGGCAGATTCCTAACCATTAGTGTTGATTAGTATCCGGAGTGCACCTGACAGGAACACAGGGTTATCCCCCCATGAAATACTGATGGGCAGAGCAATGAGATTATCTGCTGTTCCTGCCAATGTACTTTCAAATATCACGGACAATATTATAGTAGATTACTGCAAGGGACTGGCTGATGTGGTTCGTTCTGCCTCTCATTAGGTCTCAACTGCCACACAAGACCCGCATCAAGAACTGTGCCACAACCTCAATCCTGGTGATTGAGTCGAGATCAAGAAGCACGTTTGCAAGACTTGCTTTGAACCCAGATGGAGAGACCCCTTTCAGGTGATCCTCACCACACATAGTGATGTTAAGTGTGCTCGAGTCCCCAATTGGATTCCTGCCTCGCACACCAAAAGAGTGAGCAATCCAGAAGAAGAGGCTTAGGTATATGATCCTGGACAAAGAGCTTTGGTGGTCACACCACCAATTGAGAGACCACCCAGACCAATAGCACCATTGTCAGTCTAGCCACTGGAAGAAATGAGGGGTGAAGATCTGTTGATGGAAGATCAGGGGCAAGTACCTGAAGTAACGCAGAGTGACATTGAGATCTCCAACGGAGGAAAAGCAGAGGTCGAGTCAATGAGAGGAAGTGCCTCTGGTGTGGTACAGAGACAAGAAGATCCAGGCAAAGGAACCAGTACTGGAACGAGAAGAATCAATTGACATGCAGAATGGCCACAAAGCTATGAAAACAAGAATCCGAGAAGAAGTTCTTCAATAGCTTGAATTCCTGAAATAATACCTGAAGAGGCAAAGTCTAGCAATGAAGGTACCCTAGATCCAAATCAGCAAATCCTAAGAAGATCGAAAAGAGCACAAGTGCCCTGTCGCAGATATTCAGCACCTGAATGGTCATATTTTGTGAACACTGCTTTGAATGTTACATTGGAAGATTTGTGCAACGTGAGCCCTGAACTATTTAAACCTCCCAGAAAAAGAGAGAACGAAACGGATGAAAATAATCTGAAGGAAAATTTGAACCCAAATGGAATTGAAGAAATAAATTGAACTGTGCTTAATAGATGTTTGTTGTTTTAGTTCTTTGTATTACAGAAGATCCATCTAGGCCCAAGTTGAAAGTTAAAGAAGAATAGGGACAACATTTAGAAAAACACAGACTAGGGTTAAGGATTGTCTGGTTAGGATCTTGACTGTTGGAAGAAAATAAAAAAAAGATTAACTGCACTGAAGAAGCTACGTGCTAAAACTTGCTACAAGTTATTGAACAAAGGGGATTATTTACAAGCCCCTTGCGCCGCCGGTCACTTTTTCCAATAATAAAGTGATACACCGGCGGCACACAGGTCTTGTAAATAAACCCCTAATTGTTTTGAACTGACTCAGAGAATGTGTTACATTAAAAATAAATGTAAACATATCATGGGTTCAATTTTCGTAATAACAGTAATAATGATCACTGTAGTACTAATAGGATTTTACTTAGTGCCAGAATCAGAAACTAATGCAAAGAACATTACTAATTCACCTATATACAATATTAGGGAAGACCCCTTTAGTTACTCCTTTATAAGAAAAATTATGATTCCACTAATGTTTTTTCTAGGTTAGTACAAGAATACTAGGCCTGGGCGGTAAATTCCGTTCCGCTCGCGGAATTTGTGAAATTTTGGCAATTCCGCGTTCCGCGGAGAACGCGGAATTGCCGAAATTTCCCCGATCCGCAGCGTAGCGGAATTTTTTCCTTGTTCACGCTTTCAAAATGCGTGTTTGCGCGCGCGGTAGCGACTTACCGGGATCCCTGCATTCGCCAACGAGTTTTCCTATCCGTTCGACGCGATCCCGCAAGAGTGTGCGATCGCGAACACGTCATTCGGACGCGCCATCGGACATCTGCGTTCGCGAACAGGAAACACGCATCGCGAGCGGGCGGGACGAGTGAAACAAGATGGCCGCGCCAATTGGCAACCGCATGGGCAAGTTCGCAAGATATTTCCCCCCGAGCACGCAAACAGCATCCCCGAACAGGAAAAACGCATCGCGAACGGGCGGAACAAGCAATTCCGCATGCTTGCGGAATTCTGCGTGCTCGCAGAGATTTTTTACCGTTTTGCAGAATTTTGCGTAACGCGACTACGCAAATTCAGCCCACCCTTAAAGAATACACTAACGCCATGGATGCAAAAGATTGCTATGTATGCACACACTTATCTACATCAGTTTCGGAAGAAGTTACCTATTACCACATGCCTTTATCTTATGCTATTTTTTGCAGCATCTTATTGTGAATAGTTTATAGAAGAGGACATTTTGAATATTTCTATTCTAATCATGATCTAATACTTTCCAGTGTACCATTAATAGAAAGCATAAAGTTAGGATACAAGCAAGGGAAATGGACACAGCCCGGTACTATTTATTTCCCCAAAAACTCATAGATAGTGTAAAGGCTTACAAAAATAAATTAACCTGTCTAATGCAGCCAATAGAGAAGGCATAGTGGCTTTAGAAGAGATATATGACACAAACTACTGAAAAAAGGGTGATGTTAGAGAGGATGCATGGAAGAAGGAAGAAAATGAGTTTAGAAAGAAGATGATTTACCCTAAACTGAGATTTGATAGTCAACACAAAGGTAAAATTAGCATGTACAGAAGATGAACACCCCAAAGAACTAGACATGTAGGGATCAGTAGCTGTGAACATACATTTGAATTAACACGGGTTCTTGTTAAATTTTACAGGGAGATGAGAATGCTATTCCAGGGGTTTATTTCATTTGTGGACAGAACGCTTACTTCCTACTGCCAGCTGACTAGAAGGGAATCTGTTATTTAGGCATATTTAATCCTAAAGATGTACCATGTGAAGAGCTTAGATGCATTAACATTAAAAACTGCTCACAGAAAGAAACACAATACTAAAACAGGAACTGGACTAGTAGGAGACAGATTTGGAGCTGTCATTTCACCTGTAGGCGTTATCTTAAATGGTGACAAGATTCGGAAGTTATCAACAGTTGTCGACAAAATTTCAACTAGCGCATCTGGAGCTTTGCTTGTATTTAATACAGATTTAATTAGTATGCGCTTAATGGTTTTCCAAGACCGACTCGCCTTAGACATCTTACTCACAGAAAAAAGGGCAGAGTCTGCAAGATGCTTAAATTAATCCATTGCTGTACATACATACCTGACGAGAGTAGGGAAATGTGTTATGCAAAGATCATTTCAGGTTTAGAACCTGAATTATGTGAGTTGGAAACACCAAGTTTGTTTGAAAATTTTGGAAAGGGAGTTGCCACAATTGGAAATTCGTTTCAACAGCAGGAAAGGGTATATTGAAGGCCATTCTAATGCCAATAGTAGTAGTGGGACTTTGTCTAATATTTCTGTATGTGTTATTTCTGAGCTGTAGATACATACTTCGCAAAAGAAAGTAAAAATTCGAAAAGAAATGGTATGAGAAGGATTTGGGTTTGAGGGGCATAATGAGCTATGATTACATGAACTCTTTGAAATTTAGGGGCTTACAAAGAAAAAGACGATATTCAACTGACGGTGAAAGTGCACTCTGACATGGACTCACATGAGAAACCTAGAGATGTGATGATTAATAAAATCATCAGATGGGGGATTTTGAAGTTGAAAACTTTTACATAAATTTAGCCTCATAATAATATAGAAATGTGCTTTAACGATGACATAGGAAATGCATATCCTTTTAGTGGTAAGAGAAAATGTATTTTTATTAAGCATGCCACATAGAAAATACTGTTTATTTTTTTTGCCGAAAGCTCCCCTTTCTATCGTTCTTTCACTACTAGGCCTCAAAATTATTCTTATTCTTTACTGTCCCTTTAATAATAATAAATGGTTTTCTTTAAATGCTGGTTTAACATTATAATTGAACTGCAGAACTTGACATCTTCCTGAAATGTGCTGTTTGTTGCAAAATTTATTTCTTTTCACCTCACAGCATTTGATTTCATCATATTTCTCTGCACATGCTTATACATGCCACATGCTTAAAATGAACAAATATATTAACGAAAGAAAATGCTTGCTATAAGCCATGATTTCTGTGATCTAACCAGGACATGCTAGATATTAATATTTCATATTCATAGATCAGACTATTGTTACCCAATGGGACACTGAACAGCTGACAGAGTAGGGTTGCTAAAGTTTCTCATGAGAACTTTCCTAGATGTATCTTTTGTAACATTTTGTAGCCGCTTTTGAACAACAACATGCACGTTTACAGTGGGAATCGAGGAAGAAGACGACAGACCATTGGAAGATCCTTTACCATTGGCCAGGAATTAGTCAACATTTCAAGTTTGATACATGTTTTGTGCTTTTCTATATAGTACGTGTTCCTAACTAGAGAGTCAACACATTCTATGCACACCTTGGGGCCGATTCCGATCTCGGTCGGAGGCGCACCTAATATCATTCGGTCGGGAAAAAAGCCATGCGAATGCCTGTTTCCCGAGCGAACCGCACATAATTCCGAACGAGCAAGTACGATGCGCATAACAGCATAGATTCCGACCCAGTCGTACTCACCCAATCCAGGTCCTGTTCCCCGACCGAGCCGGATCCGTAAATGCAGAATCGAGTCGCACGGAAGCCCAAATGCAGCCCCGTCCGGCCGGACAAGTACGATGCGCTACCCGTACGCGCCGAACCCGTCGCTACGCACGGCACGTCAAAGCATCCGGTCGAGGCGCACATAAGCTCCGATTCGCGCAACAACACGATCCACGGCTACGAGACGAACACGCCAGCGACGAGGACGAGGCGAAGCAAAGAGAAAGACAAACGAGACGAACCAACCATGAATCCCTTCATGCCGATCCTACCAATATTCTACCTCTATTACCGGAACAGGCATGGACGCGTACGGCGCAGAAGGTAAGTCAGACACCAACAACAAAAACAAACTACACGTACCCGACACATCACACACAGAGGGATGCAGAAATACCTACACCAGCAACAGCAGCACCATAGGGGCGGGATGGCCCTCACCAATGCCACACATACACATAGGGGCCTGTATGCCTACCACTACTACCACCCCTACCCATGGGGGGCCAGATGCCTACCACTACTACCACCTCTACCCATGGGGGCTGGATGCCTGTCACTACTACCACCTCTACCCATGGGGGCTGGATGCCTGTCACTACTACCACCCTTACCCAGGGGTGCCAGATGCCTACCACTACTACCACCCTTACCCAGGGGGTGCCAGATGCCTACCACTACTACCACCTCTACCCATGGGGTGCCAGATGCCTACCACTACTACCACCGCTACCCATGGGGGGCTGGATGCCTGTCACTACTACCACCCTTACCCAGGGGGTGCCAGATGCCTACCACTACTACCACCCTTACCCAGGGGGTGCCAGATGCCTACCACTACTACCACCCTTACCCAGGGGGTGCCAGATGCCTACCACTACTACCACCTCTACCCATGGGGTGCCAGATGCCTACCACTACTACCACCTCTACCCATGGGGGGCTGGATGCCTGTCACTACTACCACCCTTACCCAGGGGGTGCCAGATGCCTACCACTACTACCACCCTTACCCAGGGGTGCCAGATGCCTACCACTACTACCACCCTTACCCAGAGGGTGCCAGATGCCTACCACTACTACCACCTCTACCCATGGGGGGCTGGATGCCTGTCACTACTACCACCCTTACCCAGGGGTGCCAGATGCCTACCACTACTACCACCCTTACCCAGGGGTGCCAGATGCCTACCACTACTACCACCTCTACCCATGGGGTGCCAGATGCCTACCACTACTACCACCTCTACCCATGGGGGCTGGATGCCTGTCACTACTACCACCCTTACCCAGGGGTGCCAGATGCCTACCACTACTACCACCCTTACCCAGGGGGTGCCAGATGCCTACCACTACTACCACCTCTACCCATGGGGTGCCAGATGCCTACCACTACTACCACCTCTACCCATGGGGGCTGGATGCCTGTCACTACTACCACCCTTACCCAGGGGTGCCAGATGCCTACCACTACTACCACCCTTACCCAGGGGTGCCAGATGCCTACCACTACTACCACCTCTACCCATGGGGTGCCAGATGCCTACCACTACTACCACCTCTACACATGGGGGGCTGGATGCCTGTCACTACTACCACCCTTACCCAGGGGGTGCCAGATGCCTACCACCACTACCACCCTTACCCAGGGGGTGCCAGATGCCTACCACTACTACCACCCTTACCCAGGGGGTGCCAGATGCCTACCACTACTACCACCTCTACCCATGGGGGGCTGGATGCCTGTCACTACTACCACCCTTACCCAGGGGGTGCCAGATGCCTACCACTACTACCACCTCTACCCATGGGGGTGCCAGATGCCTACCACTACTACTACCCTTACCCAGGGGGTGCCAGATGCCTACCACTACTACCACCTCTACCCATGGGGGGCTGGATGCCTGTCACTACTACCACCTCTACCCATGGGGGGCTGGATGCCTACCACCAACACCACCCCCACTCATAGGATAGACAATGCATGACACAACCAGCACACCACAACCTAGTGAATGCAAGAAAAAGACATCCCCCCAACACCATGACAAGCGTGTGTAGACTGTGTCAAATGCCTACAACACTGAACATGACTTTGAACATACAATGTGACCCCCTATCACATGTGCCACACATATATGTGTGTGGCCCCCACAATGCAAGCAGGCCATGACCATTGTGGCAATGGGGATCAAAACCCCTGTATCACAGTGAGCAAAATGTAAGTGTGGGGGCCCATAGCTGAAGCACATTCAGAACATTGTGGCAATGGGGTCTAAACCCCCATCATCACAGTGACCAAAAGGTAAGTGTGTGGTCCATAGCTGAAGCACATTTTGAACATTGTGGCAATGGGGTCCAAACCCCCATCATCACAGTGACCAAAATGCAAGTGTTGACAAAGAAAAAGCTGCAACTGCCAAACTGCATGGATGATTCCTGGTCACAGAACATAAAACACATCAGTGGCAAAGTAGTGCATGTGTCCCATTGCAACATAGATTGGGGGAGGCAAATACTGCAGTGCAAATAAGACATACCTTTGGCCATGTGCAGACAAACAACACCCATGGGGGCTGACACTGTCAACATTCATCAATGACACAATGACAGAAGTGACCATCAGAATGCAGACCCACATATTTGCACCAATGGGCACACAAATGCAGATACCCTGTGGAGACTGTAGATGTGAGGTGAACAGATACCATACCATGGCAGCAATGGGACACACAAACCATGATCATTGTGCTGACCGATGACCTAGGAGTCCCAGGGACAGCAGGGGAAACCCACCAAACAACATACAGCCAATGGCACTACCAGATGCACAAACACAAACAGGCAGACCCACACTGCACATCAAACACAACAGGTGGGGGGGGTGCCAGTGTCCCCAGGCAACCACACAACACATGAGGAGGCCTGAATACCAATTACACAGATGTGCATACAGTGCCACACAAAGGTAACTCATGGATCCAAATCCCCTATGTGGGCAATCAGGCATTGTCAGATGAGAGGGAGCACAAATCACACATGTCACACAAGCATGTAGGAACAGCAACTGACACAGCAAGACACAGACACACCACAGCACTACCCCCAGGGCCCACACAATGTGGTGACCCTGGGCTGCATTACAATCCCACTGTGATGACAAAGCTAAATGTCGTTCACACTGTGAACCACAGTCATGTGCCCTGAGCAACAAACTACCATCACACCCACACAAGCACAAATCAATCAGCACGGCCAGTAAGCCAAGGCCAACATGGAGGCAGGGGTCTAGCCGGGCAACAACTCTCATCTGCACACACTCAACACCACACACCTCGACCTCCAACAATGTGCAGCAGTGAAGCACACATGCACTGGTGACATTGCACATGTACCCATGACAATCCCAGGGCGGTGGGTGGGAACCAAGGTGCAGAAACACATCACACATGGCCACTCAACAAGACTCCTGAATGTCTGACACACTGCACACTACGCTGTACATGGACATGACGGCAATACCACACCAACCAATGGGATCCCAGCCACAGTCACACACCAATGAAGAAGCCAAGGTCACCCACAAAGAACACACATAGACAACTACCAACATTGCAGCCCGGACCCTGAGGAGTGCCAGCAGTCACACACACAACGTGTCACAATCACCGAAAGATAACACAAACTGAAAATCACATGACAGGTGTAAACAACAAGTGCCAAGGGGAATCCTGACTGTGACCCATCTGCGTCTGCACACAAACTCAGCCCTGACAGCAAACACACCTATGGGTGACACCCTGATGACCAGTAATGTGCCATGAACCCACATCACAGAGAATCCAGGGAGAAGACTTGGGGGGAGCATAGGTCAACTCAGCAAGCATCACAAACAGGTACAACACTAGGGATCCCAGCATGCACAGCAAAACGGAAGTGAACACACAGACATGCTCACACAACACACACCTTGGGCGCAGGCAATGTCACAGGAGTACACACTGCCATGAGGGGACTCCACTCCTGTGTGAGGAAAGCTGTGCCATATGTTGCCTCAGTAGGGCTCCATCATGTCAGCTGAGCACTTGGTCACACAGTCAACAATTAGCACCAAATGAAGGCTCCCGTCACATCAGCCTGGTCATGGGAGTGCCAACGAAATCATCAGCACAGATCCAACACACTTGTATAGCAATGTTGCACTGACAACACAGATGAGTCCTTCCCCATTGATGCCCAAACCTGCATGTCCAGTGGAGATGGCCACACGGTCAGGGAAGTAGACTAATTGAACAATGGCAGGCACAACAGATGTGCAGGGGTGGAAGCCACAGATGTGAAATTGCTAATGTAAGTAGGAAATCCCATTGCCAAATATTGAACACATGACACCCTCAGATGCTGCTAAGGATGACATGGATACACCACAGGATAGGGCACATTCCCCTGGACCACATGTGTTCCTGCACAGTAACACTTCATTATCATGAGACCAAATATCACCATCACTGCAGCAAGGGCATGGTTAGCATCATCAACAACATGTACATCAGAAGCAAAAGCACTAGCGAACAGAAAGGTGCTTTATTCAGCATATGTGGGTCTAACAGTTGATGTCCAGCAAAAAATTAACAAAGGCCAATGGCCAGTCCAACACGAAAGTCAAAACAGGGTGACAGTGGCAGATGTCACCCTACGCATGCCTGCACTCATGAAAACCAGGGACAATCCCCTCGGAGGGGCATACGGGGGGCAGGCCAGGCACCGCAGGGACAGGATCATGGCTCACCAGAAGGAGGCAGGGAAGGGGTGGTGGGTGCTGGAGAGCCACTGACAACTGCAGTGGAGGTGTCTGACATGGTGTGTGCCGGCACAAGTGGGGGCATGACTCTGATGGTGTGGGTGCCGGCAAGACTGCAGGGGACCGTGCAGATGGAGTGGGCAGGTTCCCCACTGCAGTGCCCAAGTCAGACAGGGTGGTAGTGGACTCCACTGCAGTGCCTACCTCCAGGGGAGGAGAATGGGGATCAGGTAAGGTGGGCAGGACAGAGGGGGAGGACACCGTCTCCACACCAGTGGCACAGACAAGCGCAGCGGGGGTGTGGGGCCGGAAGAGCAAGTGGCAGGGGGAGAAGGCCTGATGTTTTTGGGGATGGTGTATCTGTGGGTGGGGGAACCTGGGTCAGGGTGTGGTGGGGGCACCTGTGGAGTGGGGGCCTGAGGGATGGAGGAAGGAGACTTGGTGCCTGAGCTGCAGGGCGGCGGCGGGGTCTTGCTCTTCCGGGTCCGGGGGGACTTGCGGATGGGGGCGTCAGTCGGTCTGCGCCTGGGGGAGGGTATCCGGTGGCGAGGGGCACTCCGCTCCGTGTGGGTGGGCTTCCTCTTCCCCCTGAATGCTGGATCAGCTGGATCGGAGGGGAAGAGGCCGAGGTCACTGAGGAAGAGCCGCTGGGTCTTTGGGGTTGCAGGTGAGGCAACAGAGGGGGCTTTGGAGGGAGAGGCAACTGTGGACTGCGCAGTGCTCGTGGATGCGTGTGTGTGTGACTGGGCCCCATCCCCTGTGAGTGTGGTTTCAGTCCCCTGACTGTGCGTGCGTGTGCGTCTTGTCTGTGGCGTGTGTGTGTGTGTGCTGCTCGTGTCTGTGCTGGTGTGTGCCTGTGCCGGTGTGTGTGTGCTTGCGACAGGTAAGGTGCTGGGGAGTGTGGATGGGGCAGAGACAGGAGGGGTGAGGGACTGTTGGAGGAGGGACACTGCTGCCGTCAGGGAGGAGTCCATGGACCTATTGCCCCTCTGTAGGGCAGACATGCCCGATGAGATGCCCTCCATGAACGACACCAGCTGAGTCAACAGAGTGGTGTGTGCATGGAGGACACTCAGCATCGCTTTCTGCCCTACATGGAGCTGGCGAAGGAGGTACACAGACTCCTCACTCAGGGCAGCAGGGGACACAGGGGCAGGGGGTGTGGTGCCTGGCCCGAAGGAGACACGCTCCCGAACATGGCAGCCTCCACGGACCTCGGGAATGGGAGCCGAAGGGAGGGCGGTGGTGGTGGTGGTGGTGGGGACAGCAACACTAGCTGGGGTGTGGTGGCTGCTGACACCCGCCTCCATAAGGGAGTCATCCTCCGAGCTGCTGTGGTCCTCAGCTGAGGTGGATGGTGCTGAGGACTCCTCGGTGTGGCTCCCCTCGCCCTCCGTGCCACTGGGTCCCTCCGACCACTCCTCGGCTGCTGACCCAGTCTGGCTCTGCGGCTCCTCCTGGTCCGTGGAGCTGTCCCCTCCTGTGGCCGTGGATGTATCTGCAAACAATAGGGAAACAGACAGACATCAGTCACCTGCACCGAACGCACACACCACAGTAAGTACAGCACAATACAGAGCAAGGCCTGGCATCCTTAGTTGAACATTGCTAAAATTGCCCAAACAGAATAGGAGAAGCCAATTGTCAGTCTGATCGTCAACCATGGCACTCACATCCCACCTGGCCTTGCACCCATCTGTCTGGCGTCCGTTGGCTGGCAATACCCCAGTGTGGACACATGCACCACCTACACAGTAGTTGGACGGTGCAGAGAACACGGTGAAGCATGTGAACATGCACACATCACAACTCTTGCCACTGAGTCAGTACAGGTGCCCGGATGAAAGTGATGCCCAGAGTCAGATATATGAAATGCATGTGATGCATACCAGCGACAGACACCATGATGCACCCATGTGCTGATAGCCATTGCCACTATGGTGTGCATGTAGCACATGTCACTCCCCTGCAGGATCACTCATAGGAAGTCACATGCCATGGCACAGGCATGCCTGCTAAGTCATACATCACTGTCTCCAGTCACATGGGCAGGGCAGCCACACAACACCAGTCTGCACTGTGTCACTGTCAGAACCACTCAGCCTTTAAAGGGTAAAAGTAATTCAGTAGCAGTAGTTCGATGGAGGCCCCCCATGAGAAAAGACAAGGACTACCATTTACATGAGATTCGAGTTCAGAGGAGATCTAGAATGGCCGCCAGAAAGACACCTCTGGGTCAGCAAGTTAGCGTTCCAGTCGTTGCAAGCAATCACGTATGTCCAGGTGAAGCCCCTGCTGAACGTCGCACTTCACCAGAAGAGTTCGCGGAGTAGGAGCCTTTGAAGATTGCGGCGCGATAGTCAGATAGGGAAATCTGCGTCGCGTTTATTCCGTCGACGAAATTCAGTCAAGTCTTTCTCGGAGAGAGGACCTGCGGAGTGGCGCCCTCGCGCACCTTAGTAAGCCTCGTTTTCTTGTACATTATATCGCTTCAGTCGAAGAGATACAAAGTAACCATTCTCGGTCTTCGCTTCCCGGATTTAGAGGCGCTTCGCCAGAGCCTGGGTTGAGCGAAACTCGAGACCGCACTAGCGTGCACGAGAGAAAACAAATATCGCTAAGGGTTACAGAAGTTGGTATTCATTCACAGAGAGTTAAAGTTAGCAAATATATTCCAGCCTTGTTGGGTTTATTAGCGGGCAGGGTTAGCCCCATAGTTTAGTAGTTAGGTAGGTTATTTGTGGACTTCCCATAGTCTATAGAAACCCAGTTATATAAATAGTACATAGAGACTTTCTTGTCCAAAAGAAAAGACAGTCCTTACCTTCATGGCAGATTCCAGAAATCATTAAGGAGTCCATCTGTACGAGCAAGGTGAGAGTCTGAATAGGAAGGAAAGACAATAGAGACAATAAAACTCTGTTAAACGCAGTTCAGTCAATATATGAATTTACAGTTACAGATAAGGCAGCAACACAGTAACGAAGAAAGAAGCGAGGCACAGGCCACAGACAACACGGGTAGGTGTATAATTAAGTAAGAGAAAAGAATAGAAAGGTAATTAAGGACAAGTAGAGTATAAGAGTTATTGTTGATTAATGTTTATTGTAGTTCCAAGGTATATCGCACAGCAGAAAAACGCCGAAGATTGCAGCTGAAAAGAAGATTAGCTGAGGAACCGGAGCACAAGAAGTGTGGCAGTCTCTTCTCTGTCCCATCCCCTTTCCCCCTGTGGATTCTTCAGTTAATGCACGTGAACAAAGAAACGTGGTTGGCTGGGAGCAGCAGGGTGGAATTGGGAACAGGCGTCGTTCTGCTCCCGTGCAACAGAGATAAGCACATCCTGACAGAGTGAAGTGCCCACGCTGTATTTGCACCTGAGCAGAATGGCTGAGGGTTTAGACCTAAAAAAGTTAGGAGAAGTTTTGGAGGGAATACAGAAGGAACTTATGGCTGTCAGAGAAGAAAATAGGGAACTTTGACGAGAGACTACTGATTTATCAATTAAAATGAATAGTTTAGTGTCAGAGACAAGCTTCAAGAGTTCATCGTTACATGAGGATATTTTTAGTGACCCAAAAGTTTCAACTTCTAAGGTTACAACTCAAGTTATTCATTCCTTGTCCCCAGTTATACCTTTGGCTTCCCCAGAGCGGTTTAATGTAGACCCCCAGAAGGCACAAGTATTTCTGACACAATGCACATTACATTTTATGTGCCGTCCTGCAGTTTTTCCCGACGCACAGTCGCGAGTGGCTTTCATATTATCTTATCTGAGCGGGGATGCGGCGTCTTGGTCTATGCCAATAGTGACCAGAAATGATCCCATCCTATATGATATTGATGAATTCAAGAAAGAGTTTCTCAGGATATTTGATCAGCGGAAGGCTTCCCAGGCCACAGATAACGAACTGTTAGAAATTAGGCAGGGAAATAGAGATCTCATTGCATATATGGCTCAGTTTAACAAACTAGTGGTGGAGACCGATTGGCCAGAGAACAAGCGAGCAGCGGTGTTCTATCGAGGATTAAAGGATGAGTTAAAGGATGCCTTAGCCCAAGTAACAAATAGACCCACGGAAATCTCAGCTCTAATTGACCTGGTTCTAGAAATCGATTTTCGACAAAATGAACGAAGAGGAGAGAAAAGAAGAGACTTCCGCTCTAGTACACCTAGATTTGATCGAGCAAGGACAGAGAATACGAAAGGAAATGACTGGCAACCTGGAGCAGAGCCCATGCAGATAGGAGCAGTACGAGGACCGTTATCTAAGGAAGAGAAGGAAAGGCGGCGAGTTAATAAACAATGTTTATATTGTGGAGGTAGTGGCCATTTTGTTCAAAATTGTCTGAAGAAGCCAAAACAGACGCCGCCGGAAAACGCTCAGCACCACCAGTAAATGGAGTTGGACAGGTGGTTGCAGAATCCGAAACAGCTCCAAGAAGTCATTCCTTGGCTAATACTTTACAGTCTTCTTCACCACATCTCATTATGTACATGACCCTACAGTTCCGGGAAATCACCTTAAAACAAATCACAGTAATGGTGGATTCAGGGGCCACCGGCAACTTTTGTGACCTAAAATTCGCAGAAAGAATTGGGTTAAGGGCCATAAGAAAAGAAAAGAGTTCGCGGAGTAGGAGGTTTATTCAAGACTTCTCTAAGAAATTAATTCCCTTAACGAAGTTGCTGAGAAAAGGAGTTAAATTCTGTTGGAGCAACGAGGCAGAGGAAGCATTTACGAAATTGAAGAAAGACTTCACCACAGCTCCAATCTTGTTGCATCCCGATCCCACTGAGCCGTTCTATGTAGAGACAGATGCATCGAATCTAGCGTTGGGTGGAATCTTATCCCAAAGACATAAGGTCACGGGTCAATTACACCCGGTGGCTTTTCGTTCATGGAAGTTAACTCCCGCCGAGGTGAATTATACCATAACCGAGAAAGAGTTACTGGCAATAAAGGATGCATTCAAGGAGGGAGGCATTACTTGCTGGGTGCCAGACATACTGTTACGGTCTACACGGACCATCGGAATTTAAAGTTTTTGAAGTCAGCAAGAACCTTGACACCAAGACAACTTCGCTGGTCATTGTATTTTGCTGACTATGATTTCGTGATCACATATAGACCAGGCACACAAAATGGTAAAGCAGATGCTCTATCCAGACTAGGTACAGAGAACACTCAAGAAGAGATAGAAAATCAAAGCATCATAGCCGAAGGGAAGGTCATTGGAGCAGTGTTGAAGGAAACTCTGGAAGAACCGACTCGAGACTCATTGAGTTTGGACGAAATGAAGGAATGGGCTAGTCAGGATTCGCAGAGAGATATTCGTGGAAATGTACCATATCACGCTGGAGCCCTCTATTTACCGACTCAAGAATTGCAGTTAAAGGCCTTAAAGGAATGTCACGATCACATCCTGGCCGGTCATAAGGGAGTACAGAAAACAGAAGATCTTGTGAAACGTCGCTTTTGGTAGCCAAATATGATCAAGGATATTCGCCAATATGTAGCCACTTGTGAAATCTGTGCGAGGGGAAAATCGGAGAGACAAGCTCCAAAGGGGTTATTGCAACCTTTGCCCACGCCACCTTGCCCCTGGCATACTGTGACGTTAGACTTAATTGTGGAGTTACCATCTAGCCAGGGTTTTGACACTATATTAGTTTGTGTGGATGCTTTCTCTAAGATGGCACATTTTGTTCCCTTAAAGGGAGTGCCAACAGCCAGGACATTAGCACACACCTTCAGCCAGACCATTGTGCGGGCCCATGGGATACCCAAGGTACTGGTGTCTGATAGGGGCTCTCAATTTCTATCTCATTTCTGGAAGGCATTCACTAAGAAATTGAATATAGACACTAGGTACACTACCAGTTATCACCCAGAGTCCGATGGCCAAACTGAAAGGGCGAATCAAGAGCTTGAACAATATCTCAGATTATGTCTTTTAGATCGAGAGGGAGATTGGCCGGAGTACCTGTGGGCTGCAGAGTTTGCACACAACAATGCGAAGAATGTGTCCACAGGGTATTCCCCATTTTACTTAAACTCAGGCAGACATCCTAATCAATCTATAAACTTTCAAGAAGTAGAGGTTCCAGCTGTAAAGGATTTAGTAGAACATATGTCCCAAGTACATAATTTAGCAGTCAGGAATCACTCAAAGGCTAAGGAAAGTTACAAAAAGTACGCAGATAAAAAGAGAAGGAAGGAACCTAATTTCCAAGCTGGAGAAAAGGTTTGGTTAAGTACAAAAACTTAAGACTCAAGGGCAACAGGAAATTGCAACCAAGGTTCATAGGTCCCTATGTAATAGAGAGGAAGTTGAGCTCCCTGACTTATCAGCTAAAGTTACCCAAGGGTTTAAAAATCCACCCAGTGTTTCATGTTTCCCTGTTAAAAGAGGCATCCAAAGAATTAAGAGTAGGAAAACCCCCTAAACCAATTCAAACCGAGGGAGGAGTAGAATTTGAAGTCAAGCGAATTTTAGACTCAAAGGAAAGTAAAGGTCAGTTTTACTACCTGCTAGATTGGAAGGGTTTTGGTCCAGAAGAACGAGTTATGTTCAGATGTGCATGCTCCTCGACTAATTGGGATTTTCACAAAAAGTTTCCAGGCAAGCCCAAGCCGGGAGGACCTGCTTTGTGGGGGGGTACTGTCAGAACCACTCAGCCTTTAAAGGGTAAAAGTAATTCAGTAGCAGTAGTTCGATGGAGGCCCCCATGAGAAAAGACAAGGACTACTATTTACATGAGATTCGAGTTCAGAGGAGATCTAGAATGGCCGCCAGAAAGACACCTCTGGGTCACCAAGTTAGCGTTCCAGTCGTTGCAAGCAATCACGTATGTCCAGGTGAAGCCCCTGCTGAACGTCGCACTTCACCAGAAGAGTTCGCGGAGTAGGAGCCTTTGAAGATTGCGGCGCGATAGTCAGATAGGAAATCTGCGTCGCGTTTATTCCCTCGACGAAATTCAGTCAAGTCTTTCTCGGAGAGAGGACCTGCGGAGTGGCGCCCTTGCGCACCTTAGTAAGCCTCGTTTTCTTGTACATTATATCGCTTCAGTCGAAGAGATACAAAGTAACCATTCTCGGTCTTCGCTTCCCGGATTTAGAGGCGCTTCGCCAGAGCCTGGGTTGAGCGAAACTCGAGACCGCACTAGCGTGCACGAGAGAAAACAAATATCGCTAAGGGTTACAGAAGTTGGTATTCATTCACAGAGAGTTAAAGTTAGCAAATATATTCCAGCCTTGTTGGGTTTAGTAGCGGGCAGGGTTAGCCCCATAGTTTAGTAGTTAGGTAGGTTATTTGTGGACTTCCCATAGTCTATAGAAACCCAGTTATATAAATAGTACATAGAGACTTTCTTGTCCAAAAGAAAAGACAGTCCTTACCTTCATGGCAGATTCCAGAAATCATTAAGGAGTCCATCTGTACGAGCGAGGTGAGAGTCTGAATAGGAAGGAAAGACAATAGAGACAATAAAACTCTGTTAAACGCAGTTCAGTCAATATATGAATTTACAGTTACAGATAAGGCAGCAACACAGTAACGAAGAAAGAAGAGAGGCACAGGCCACAGACAACATGGGTAGGTGTATAATTAAGTAAGAGAAAAGAATAGAAAGGTAATTAAGGACAAGTAGAGTATAAGAGTTATTGTTGATTAATGTTTATTGTAGTTCCAAGGTATATCGCACAGCAGAAAATCGCCGAAGATTGCGGCTGAAAAGAAGATTAGCTGAGGAACCGGAGCACAAGAAGTGTGGCAGTCTCTTCTCTGTCCCATCCCCTTTCCCCCCTGTGGGTTCTTCAGTTAATGCACGTGAACAAAGAAACGTGGTTGGCTGGGAGCAGCAGGGTGGAATTGGGAACAGACGTCGTTCTGCTCCCGTGCAACAGAGATGAGCACATCCTGACAGTCACAATAGTAGGTCATGGGGAATGCAAGTCCTGGAGCTGAACAAGTGCACATGTACATCCCCCACACACCACATCATCTGAACCCTTATCTGTCCAGGTCATACTGATTGGACATATGGGTGACCTGTAACACAAGCCTCTGAACCTGAGCACCTCACAATCTGCTGTGAATGGGAAACAGCTGCATGGACTTCACATTTGCATACCCCAGTCTGCACGGTCAGGTGTTCAAACACCTATGTGTCACACAAGTATCGTCTCCTATGGTCACATCTCCGGTGGCATGCTGAGCCCCAACCGATAAACACCCCAGCAGTCCTGACATCGAAGCCACAGCACACTGACACAGAGGCTGACACCTGAGGGGACATATCACTGAGCACAACGTGTCAGCTGATACACGGGAGATGGGAGTACAGAGTGCATTGCATGGCCTGGTGTAGGCATGACTGTCCTGCCCCACATGAATGAGGGATGAACCCTGGACAGTAGGCAGCTGGCTAAGTATGTGTGACACACGTAATATACACACTCCTGGGGCCCAAACATTGTTCCCACCCGCAGCTTGGGTGTGTGCCAGTTACCCCAGGCACATGTGGTGGATCAGCTCAGCAATTGGACCACATATCAAAGTAACACGCAGATTACATGTCAGAACACAGGCATTGTGTAAGCAATGGACCCACCCATGATGCCCACCACAGTTAGGGGAACAGATGCTGTCCCCCACCTTGAGTCAAGCAAACTGCAAGGACACAGTACCCAAGTGACACAATTCCCTGACTGCAAGGGCCACACCTGGGTATCAGATGAGGAGTGGGCAGTGCACAATCGAGGGACATGGGTCCTGGACCACATGACTGATGTGCTGTGGAAGTTTAACCAGGCCAGAGGAGGGCACATAGCATGGCAGACAAAGTACACAATGCAGTCATGGACTCACCCCCTCCGTGCTGCTCCCTGGCCTTCAGCTGCCCATCCAGATCAGGGAAGACCACCGCCAGGATCCTGAGCATGTGGGGGTCAGGGTCCGGTGTCCGCCCCTCCTGCGAGGAGGCGACAGCTTCAGCTGGACCCGTGCGATCCTCCGGGTCCAGCCCGAAGGTCCTGCCACCTCTTCTGGCAGTTGCGGATCCGGCGCTTGTAGTCCCCCA
Organism: Calotriton arnoldi; assembly: GCA_963921515.1. Taxonomy (NCBI): domain Eukaryota; kingdom Metazoa; phylum Chordata; class Amphibia; order Caudata; family Salamandridae; genus Calotriton; species Calotriton arnoldi. The sequence continues at coordinate 2,256,562 of CAWUFW010000210.1, read as the reverse complement.
CGGATCTCACTGCCCGGACGATGGTCAGCCATATCTTCTGCTTCTGGTGGGCATCAACCTGTGAGGATGACAAAGTGAGAATGCTATTACTACACATGCAACATATCCGTGCATTACACAGTTGCCCCTGTGTACATCATGTGCCCCTGCCATGTCTCAATGGCAGGGGCACATGATGTACACAGGCAGTGCAACAATGGCCATGGACAGTATGCCAGCAGTTACTACATGGTATCATTGCCTGGGAAGTAAAACCTTGTTTAAATGCACTGTCACTGCACTATACCTGTCCAGTGCATGTAACTACACACTATGGGGGGTGACAACTACTCAGTGAGCCTGCTAGCCAGTGGCGTGCAGACTGTTAGCCATGCTAGTCAGACAACATGCACATTTAGGAAGGCAGTGGACAGAACACTCACCTGCTCCCCTGCTTTCCCATACAGCTTGCTGTACTATGGAAGGAGGCTGTCCAGCAGGGCCTGGTTCTCCTCAGTGCTGAAGGCTGGGGCTCTCTCCACAGTACGTGCCATTGCAGGGTCCAGAGGGTGCAGATACAGCAGCAGTGGTGGTGGCAGATGTCGTCCTGGAGCATGTAGTGCAGGCAAGTGAGCTCTCAGGGGAACAGCCAGCATTATATGTGTGCTGCAGAGGCAGTTACTGTCCCATGTGTCCAAAGTGATAGGTCCAAGTCGTTAGCATCTTCTGAATCTGGCCAATCCATGGAATTGCACCACTTACACACGCCCACAGCATCCTTCAAAAGTTCAACTTCATGACACCCATGAATTTGCAACATTGTTGTGGGTGACCAACTGAATTTCCAGCATCAGACTCGTTCAAGATTTGAAAACGCGTCCGTTGCCAGGGCCAGGCCATAGCCAATAGGGTGCGCACCGATCGGTCCATTGCTGTTCAACGCGTACCCAGGATACAACGCGTACCCGCACACATTGAATGCAATGGGCCGGCCGGGCACACCGATCGGGCCATTGCTGTTCAACGCGTACCCAGGATACAACGCGTACCCGCACACATTGAATGCAATGGTCCGGCCGGGCACACCGATCGGTCCATTGCTGTTCAACGCGTACCCAGGATACAACGCGTACCCGCACACATTGAATGCAATGGGCCGGCCGGGCACACCGATCGGTCCATTGCTGTTCAACGCGTACCCAGGATACAACGCGTACCCGCACACATTGAATGCAATGGGCCGGCCGGGCACACCGATCGGTCCATTGCTGTTCAACGCGTACCCAGGATACAACGCGTACCTGCACACATTGAATGCAATGGGCCGGCCTGGCACACCGATCGGTCCATTGCTGTTCAACGCGTACCCAGGATACAATGCGTACCCGCACACATTGAATGCAATGGGCCGGCCGGGCACACCGATCGGGCCATTGCTGTTCAACGCGTACCTAGGATACAACGCGTACCCGCACACATTGAATGCAATGGCCAATGTGTGCGCACCGATCGGTCCATTGCTGTCCAACGCGTATTGTGAATACAACGCGTACCAGCACACATTGAATGCAATGGCCAATGTGTGCGCACCGATCGGTCCATTGCTGTCCAACGCGTATTGCGAATACAACGCGTACCAGCACACATTGAATGCAATGGCCAATGTGTGCGCACCGATCGGTCCATTGCTGTCCAACGCGTCCCTGTACATGTCATTGGCATATGTCACCATGCCTGTCACAGGTGAACATATGCCAGCCACATATACTTCCCAGGGAGTGAGGGGCACACCTACAACACCACAGCCTGTCCAAACTGTATCCTAAGGCATGTAAGGCTGCATTACCTATTCCGTGTATGGGGGTGAACATGTTGTTCTGTGGGTGTCACTTGGGGCAGCCACCCCCAGGCTGTGCACGTGTTCATGGGGACAGTATCCTTGGTGTTTCGTGTACATGACCACTGTGATGTGCAACTGTTCATATCTGAGCATGTGGCATGGTCACATTTCACGGTGGTGTATGTGTATGTCATGTCACATGCCCCCTGAGTCCCATGTGGGATGGTATGTTTAACCCAGGATGTCCCATTGGCACAATAGTGATGGTCCTCCACAGTCTGTGTGCATGTTGTGTTCACAATGTCTCGGATTTCATGTGCACAATGGGAGACAGTCTCCACATCCACGTTGTTTGTGCATGGACTTTGATGTTGTGCGTGTGTGTGTCACAGACGTCCATGTCTGTCCTGCCGAGGCAACAGGGACCACTACCTGTGGGGGTCATGGTTGTTTTGCTGTGGTGTATACATGATACGCCATGTCATGCCAGTGTCCATGTGGCAATACAGGGTCCCTGGGAATCTACCTGTCGTTGAGCTGTGATGCCTGGGGCACATCTGTCCTCACATGTCACTGTGGGGTGTGTTTGTAACGTGGCAGCAGGAGATGGGAAATGTGACACGTCCTCATGATACTCAATGGCACAACCTGGGACTTATTGATGCCACTTGTTGAACTGTGATGTTGGATGTTGGCCATGTATGTGCCATACATGTCCTTACGGAACTGCACACATCATGTACTTGTGCCTCATAATGATGTATCGTGTGATATTGAGTGTGTACAATGCCACATATGTGGGGTGAGTGACAATCTTTCTTTCTTCACCTATGCACTGCAGGGCACCAGCTGTCCATAGACCATTCCCTGACCTGGCAACGATGGTGGAACGTGACAGCATCCGGCGGTACCGCTTCACCAGGCAGCTGATTGATGATTTGGCAGTGCGCTTGGCACCACACCTGCAACCTGGCCGGCCGTACCCTACAGCGCTGACCCCCAAGGTGAAGGTGATGGCAGCCCTACACTTCTTTGCCACCGGTACCTTTCAACACACTCTGGCGACTGCTGGTGGGATGTCACAGACCATGTTCAGCCGTGTGCTCCGCGATGTATTGGAGGCTATGTTGATATACCTGAACCAGTACATCTATTTCCCTAGACTCCAACAACTCACTGACGTGAAGAGTGACTTCTATGCCCTGGGGAGGATGCCGCATGTCATTGGCTCCATTGATGGGACACATGTGGCTTTGGTACCACCACAGGCCCAGGAGCAGGCATACAGGAACCGCAAGCACTACCACTCGGTCAATGCACTGGTGGTCTGTCTTGCAGATATGACCATCTCACACGTGTGTGCCCGTTTCCCCGGTTCTGCACACGATGCCTACGTGATGAGGAGTAGTCGCATCCCGAGGATGATGTCACAGATGCGGAACCAGCGTGCCTGGCTTGTTGGTGTGTACTGACTTTGTATCATTGTGTGTGTTCTGCAATGTAGTGTTCCACCCTCTTTTCCAACTCAGCTAATGTGCAATTGTCTGTATGTAGGTGACTCCGGATATCACAACATGCCGTGGTTGCTGACGCCCCTCAGGAACCCTGTGACACCAGCCCAGATGCGCTACAATGAGGCACATGGTCGGACGAGGAGAGTGATTGAGCGGACATTTGGTCTCCTGAAGAGCCGCTTCCGCTGCCTGGACAAGACAGGAGGGTCCCTCCCATATGCCCCGGCAAAGGTGTGCAAGATTGTCATCGTCTGCTGCATGCTACACAACCTGGCAGTGCGGAAGGAGTTGCCTTTCATCCTGGATGACGATGACCAACGTCCGCCACCTGTGGAGGATCCTGGCCTGGACCACGATGCCAGTGATGATGATGATGATGATGGTGATGTCCGCACACAGATCATCACCAACTTCTTCAGTTGAATGTAAGTATCCAGAGATGTCATGTAACTGATGTGAGTTTGCATGATATGTGTTGGTGGTGCTCTGGTGCTGTTTGAGTGTGTCCATGTGCTACATGACTGTATGCGTGTAGCGATGTGTCCTTGCAGGTAGTCTGTACTCCCCAACAGTGTTGACATGCTAACTTGGTTCTGGGTGGGTATCTTGTGACATGTATTGGGCATGAGTATTGCAGTTCTGTCCTGTTCTTCAGTGCTTTTGACTGTGTGTCATTTCTGTCCTTCACAGGGTACTTTCAGAGTGGTTTGGTCAACTGTGATCCCCGACACCGTGATTCGACTTCCAGGGTGGTAGCTGTTGTGTCCCTACAGGTGATGTGCGCCACACCCAAGGACTTCCTTCCTTCTACACTTGTTGACTGTGTGCCCGCTGCCAGGTGGGATTACCTTGCATCTGTAGTGGTTACAACATGTTGCAAATGTGTAATAAACCTGTGCTTCACTTTGTGATGTGCGTTGTCTGTGGTCACACATTTGACTGACATTTGCTTACTGCACCAGTGGGCTAGTTGACTAAGACTGGGAATAGGTGTTGTGTCTGTGCATTGCACCGTATTTCCTGGCAACATCAGTGTAGGCAATGAGTCAGATGGCCTAGGTGTGTATTTGTTGTGTAGCCGTGGTGGTGAGTCCCCCTCATATGTGTCACGTTGCCATGACTCACATGCCTGTGTTGTACTTGCTGTAGCAGTTAGCATGCACAGTGTAATTTTGCTGGTCATCATCTCCATGACAGTAACCATGTTGGAATCACGACAGAGGCAGGTATGATGTATTAGTGTGTTTATTGTAATACATGTGTGCGAATAGTGCACAGGATGGTGAGTGCTGTACATTTTGATTGCAATCCTAAGTTCCTAGATGAATTAGAAGTCCTGGTAGCAGAAATGTCCTGTATCAAGTCCACAGTCATCTGAGACATTGGTCCAACTTGTACTCCCCATGTCATGTGGGGGGTTGTGTTGCAGTCAACAGGGTGAACAGTTTGCGCACAAAGGTGATTATCCAGAACAGGTTTTGGCTTCCTGGGGGTTGCACATGGCCATCGGCCTCTCACTTGCCCCTCCTCGGACGACCCCTCTTCTTTGGGGGGGGACCCTCAAGTGCAGGCTGCTGCGGTGCAGGGGACTCTCTGCCAGAGTCATCCTGCCTCCCTGTGGCAGTTGCAGTTGTTTCAGCAGCAGATGTTGTAGGCACACAGGGAGGTGTTGACTGGTTGCTGCTCATCTGGCGGAGGCATTGTAATATGTCCCTATGCACCGCCGTCATCTCTTGCAGTGTGTCCCACTTGGACTCCACGCGGGACATGTGTGAGTTCAAGCGGGCATGATGGGCAGCCTGCTGCTGTTTAATGTCCCTGAGGAGCCCACTACCTGGCTGAGCTCTCCGGTGCTGGACTGGTACGCATCGGCTATGCGTGACAGTTGTGGGTCATCATGCAGTCCAGACCCCTCTGCAAGCAGCGACCTATGTCTCCCACCCCTCCCACCACCCCTGGCGACACGTGCAGTACCTGAGGTGGCACGCACAAGTGACCCTGGGCCCCCTTGGGGGTTGTTGGTGGTGTTGGTGTCCATGGCCCCACGTTGGTCCAGGGTCCCTGTGCTGGTGGTGGTGGTGCTCCTTGGTCTTTCCATGTCGGCAGGGGTGGTATGTGTGTTGACAGTCGTTGGAGGGGTGGGTGCAGGGGGTGCAGCTGGTGGTCCTGCTGGTGCTGCATGATGACTTGCTCCGGAGGTGGCAGGTTGGTCTTCTTCATCCGAGGAGGGCAGAGGCTGTTCCACACCAGTGAGCTCCGTATCCTCTTGAGCCTGGGATGGGGACTCCTCAGCGTCTGCTGCTGAGTCCCCATCATCACCTGTTTTTGGGAGACACACACAATGTATGTTATGTTTCTGCAGGCATCAATGGTTGACACACCTGACAGTTGTGACTGTGCCTCTGGATGCGGGCCTGTACATTGCATTGTCCTAAGTTGTCACAGTCAGGGGTTGATATTGGTGTAGCACATTGTCCTGCATTATTTGGGCATTTCTATGTGAATGTTGGGGTGTGTACATGGTCTGCATTGGTTGTATTTGGTTGACATCCGGCCCTCCTTCCCACCCAGCCAGATATCCCACCATGGAACGTGCTTCCATTGCAGGGAGTGCAAGTTGTCTTTCAGGATGTCAGTCAGTGGTGTCCTGCTGTTGGTTGGTGCACAGTTGCCAGCAGGGCCTTGTGCTCCCCACAGCAGTAGCCAGTGTCAGCCATCTTGTCAGTTGTTTTCCACTCCCTGTGATGTGGGCATGGTTCATGGTGGTGTTGATGTGCGCATTGTGAGGGTGAGCAATATCTGTGACTACCACTCCCATCATGCTATTGCCTCCACCCCCTTTCCCAGCATGCCCATACTTCCTTCCTTTTGAGTGTACTTCACTGTGTGTGGGTGTGACAGCAATGGCAAGATGGCTGACAGTGGTGTCCTGCTGTTGGTTGTTGGCCAGTTCCCAGCATGGCCTTGTGCTCCCCACAACAGAGCACCAGTGTCAGACATCTTTGAAGTGGCTTTTGACTCCCTGTGAGGTGTGCATGCTTAGGTGTGTTCTTGCTGGGCCATGTGGGTGGGGGATGTTGGGCCGTGACTACCACTCCCATCATGCTTTTGCCTCCACCCCCCTACCCAGCATGCCCATGCTTCCTTCCTTTTGACTCTGCTTCCCTGTGGGGTTGTGTGCCTGTGCTGACAACATGGCTGACAGTGTTATCCTGGGGTTTGTTTTGCTACAAGTCCCATGTGTGTCCCTGTGCTTCACACTGCCTGATCCAGGGTTGTGGTTCTTTGTGGGATATTTGATTGGTGTGTGAGGCAATGCTTTCTCCCAGGTGAGTTGTGTGTAGTTTGTGTTAGGGGGTGTGGGTGGAGCTGCTGGTGACTATGGTCAGTGCTGTGAGTCCTCCTTCCCACCCAGCGAGATATCCCACCATGGAACGTGCTTCCATTGCAGGGAGTGCAAGTTGTCTTTCAGGATGTCAGTCAGTGGTGTCCTGCTGTTGGTTGGTGCCCAGTTCCCAGCAGGGCCTTGTGCTCCCCACAGCAGTACCCAGTGTCAGCCATCTTGTCAGTTCTTTTCCACTCCCTGTGATGTGCGCATGGTTCAGGGTGGTGTTGATGGGACAGTTGTGGGGGTGACCAATATCTGTGACTACCACTCCCATCATGCTATTGCCTCCACCCCACTTCCCAGCATGCCCATTCTTACTTGCTTTTGGGTGGACTTCACTGTGTGTGGGTGTGAGAGCAATGGTAAGATGGCTGACAGTGGTGTCCTGCTGTTGGTTGGTGCCCAGTTCCCAGCAGGGCCATGTGCTCCCCACAACTGAGCACCAGTGTCAGCCATCTTTGAAGTGGCTTTTGACTCCCTGTGAGGTGTGCATGCTTGGGTGTGAGCTTGCTGGGCCATGTGGGTGGGGGATGTTGGGCTGTGACTACCACTCCCATCATGCTGTTGCCTCCACCCCACTTCCCAGCATGCCCATTCTTACTTGCTTTTGGGTGGACTTCACTGTGTGTGGGTGTGAGAGCAATGGCAAGATGGCTGACAGTGGTGTCCTGCTGTTGCTTGGTGCCCAGTTCCCAGCAGGGCCATGTGCTCCCCACAACTGAGCACCAGTGTCAGCCATCTTGTCAGTTCTTGTCCACTCCCTGTGATGTGCGCATGGTTCAGGGTGGTGTTGATGGGACAGTTGTGGGGGTGACCAATATCTGTGACTACCACTCCCATCATGCTATTGCCTCCACCCCACTTCCCAGCATGCCCATACTTACTTGCTTTTGGGTGGACTTCACTGTGTGTGAGTGTGAGAGCAATGGCAAGATGGCTGACAGTGGTGTCCTGCTGTTGGTTGGTGCCCAGTTCCCAGCAGGGCCATGTGCTCCCCACAGCAGTACCCAGTGTCAGCCATCTTGTCAGTTCTTTCCACTCCCTGTGATGTGCGCATGGTTCAGGGTGGTGTTGATGGGACAGTTGTGGGGGTGACCAATATCTGTGACTACCACTCCCATCATGCTATTGCCTCCACCCCACTTCCCAGTATGCCCATGCTTCCTTCCTTTTGACTCTGCTTCCCTGTGGGGTTGTGTGCCTGTGCTGACAAGATGGCTGACAGTGTTATCCTGGGGTTAGTTTTGCTACAAGTCCCATGTGTGTCCCTGTGCTTCACACTGCATGACCCAGGGTTGTGGTTCTTTGTGGGATATTTGATTAGAGTGTGAGGCAATGCATTCTCGCAGGTGAGTTGTGTGGAGTTTGTGTTAGGGGTGTGTGTGAGTGGAGCTGCTGGTAACTATGGTCAGTGCTGTCAGTCCTCCTTCCCACCCAGCCAGATTCTCCACCATGGAACGTGCTTCTGTTGCAGGGAGTGCAAGTTGTCTTTCAGGATGTCAGTCAGTGGTGTCCTGCTGTTGGTTGGTGCACAGTTGCCAGCAGGTCCTTGTGCTCCCCACAGCAGTAGCCAGTGTCAGCCATTTTGTCAGTTGTTTTCCACTCCCTGTGATGTGAGCATGGTTCATGGTGGTGTTGATGTGCGCATTGTGAGGGTGGGCAATATCTGTGACTACGACTCCCATGATGCTATTGGCTACACTGACTTGCCCAGCATACACAAGATTCCTTCCTTTCAGTGGGCTTCACTGTGAGGTGGTGTTGTAGTGGTGGCTACATGTCTGGATGTGTTTGTTAGTTATATTTGTGCCACTGCCTAGCTGTAGTTGTAGTTGTGTTTGTACATGTGATGACACAGTTACATATCACTATGAGATGGCATGTGTTGTGTTTATCTGACTGACAAACACATTTTGGGATGATTCTGTTCTGGTTGGTGTGTATTTGCTTAGGGTGCATGGTTTGACTCTCCCCTTGACAGTGATGTGTGTGTATTGTGGCACAATATTGTGTACATTTGTTGTGTACTCACCAGGCTCTGGGATGTTTTCTAGTCCATAGACGCTCACTGGTGGTAGGATGGCCCGCACCTTCTCCTCCCAGGGCCTGAGGTATACTGGTTTGGCAGGAGGGCCACTGCCGGTGTGTTGGCTCACGATGTAGTCCTTCTTCAACAGCTCCTTGACCCTCCTGCGCACGTCATACCACCTGTTCTGGATGTCTACCTTTGTGCGCAAACATGGTGATTGTGCGTTTACCCTGTCGACGATCCTCTCCCACATCTTGGTTTTCTGCGACATGGGTGTCTGTTGGACCAATGTACCAAACAGCTGTGGCTCTACCCTGAGGATCTCATCTACCAGGACTTCCAATTCACTATCTAGGAACTTGTGATTCTTCTTTGGGGGCATGGTGTTGGGTGGTGCTGGTGTGTGATGTGTGTGTTGGTGTGCAAGTGAGGGTGTGTGAGTGTGTGTTTTGCTGGGTGTATGTGAGGGTGCTGTTTGTTGTGGTGCTGCTGGTGTGTGGCTTGTGTGATGGATGAGCTGTGAGTGTGTGTGTGGTTGCTGTCTGTTGGTGTTGAGTGCTGGCAGGTAATTTGAATTTGCAAAGGATCATGGTAGGGATTTGTGTCCTTTATATGGGTGGAGTTGTGGGTGTGTCTTTGTTCCCTGTTTCCCCCCCCCAGTATTTATTTGCTTTGTGATAGCTTGTTTGGCCTTTTTTTGTGTTTTTTTTTCCTTGGTTCTTTTTGTGCATGTAGGAGACGTTCTTGTGACCGAGTCGGACCCTCCAGTTGTCTCGTGCGAGCCTCTCAGATTCGTTCACGCTGTGTTTGTGCTGTTTTCTGTGCTGCGTACGCGTCGGTCGCGGGGTTTTGGGTTGCTTCGGCTCGCAGTTTTGAATGCGTGTCGGTCGTGCGGCTTGGGCTCCGTGCGACTCAGTCGTGTTTTCCACGTGTTGCATCGTACTTAGCGGGTCGGAGTTCGCGGGTACGTTTCGTTCGGGATTCTTCCTGGTGCGTGTCGGTCGGTTCGATTCGCGTGCTTTTCCGGCCGGATGGCTGTTTTCCGCGCGGCTCGGTCGTTCGGCTTGTGTTCCGTACGAGTCGGTCGGGTTTTGCATGCTTCTCATCGTACTTTGCGGGTCGGGCTGCACCGGTACGTGTCGGTCGGTATTTATTCCGGCTCCGAGTCGGTCGGTACGTTTTCCGGCCCGAATCGGAATCGGCCCCCTTGTCTGCCATGCCCCTTAGCACTTTACTGTGCTGCTCTTGCCCAAGATTGCTGTACGCTACTGCTAACAAGGTTTTTGTTTTCCTTGTTTAACTTAATCTTTGTGAGGAGACTTCCTATCTTTATGATGATCATAGCTACTGCTGTGATTATTTCCTTCTACCTATTTTTATGGTTCTTACAGCAACTGTTAGGGAACTCGACTGAGTTTCTGGAACTACTCTTTATGTGGATTTTGACCTTATATAGCTATGAGCTTTTATCTAAATTTACTTGCTCTTTTCCAAAGGAACTCTTTATGGGATCTTGCTAGGGTAGGATAGGTCCTTTTGATTAAGATAGTGGAAAATTATTTTATGGAACACGCTGTTAATTTGTATGCTGTCTCTAATAGCAATTTTTTTTATATTTCTGTAAACAGACGTATCTGACTAACCTGAATAAAAAAAAAAAAAATAAGAACTAAGGGGCTCATTACGATGGCGGGCGGAAGCACCACCGCCGTGCTGGCGGATGCAAAAGCACCAGTTACCGCCGGCACGCAGCAGTCCACACGCCCGTCCAATTACGATGCGAAAAGTAGGCCAAACACCGCCGGCAAGCCAGCAACACCGTCCGCCATCAAAGTGCGCCCGTACACGTAGCGGCGCAGCTCAACTGACACACACCGTCCGACGAAACACGTCCCGCCCGGCGTATAAATTACGATGCCGCAAACAAACGGCTCCCACGGCTAAGAGACACCGCACGTGAAAGAGAGGCGGTAACACGGACGCAGAGCACGGACAACGAAGAAGCGGCACCCCGAGCATGAATCCAGCACTGCAGGCCCTCCCCATGCTTCTGCTGATGCACCACCAAGGACGCAACGTACCGCGGAGACGCAGGTAGGCACACACACAACAAGTGCACGCAAACAGCGCACACAGTGCAAGGGCGGAAAAAGCGGACAACCCCCCACCAGCGCGTGTACACAACACATCCACCATTGCATCCACATATGACACACAGGCCAAATCGTAACATCGCGGAACACATGTGTACACACCACCTGGGACTAGTAACCAACCACCCCGTCACGGCCCCAAAGCGCCGATGACGCCGCCACACATGCGCACAACGCAGAGGCCAACCGCAGCGCCATGCATGCGTCGCACACAGACACAGGGACACAACCAAGCAGCACACACATCAGCCCCACCCCGAACGCACATGACACGTGACAGGCCGGCCACAGACATGTCCTCAACGCCCAATTCACGGACAACACCCAACGCCACACAACCGACGCACACATGTCAGTGAAGACACGCAACAGCAGGACACACCCCAGTGTAACAAACATGGCGTAGCACACAGCGGCGGCAACACCAACTAGGAGAAGCAGGGCCCCTTCGGGAAGAGGAACGCCAGTACCACACAGAAACACCCATACCACCCTGCACATATGAACAAGACATATAAAACGGAACACCAAAGAGCCCGGGGACCGACAACAGGTGGCCCAAGAATAACATTCACACACAAGACCCAACGCAGAGCGGAAAGGCAGCCTGCCGCCCACACAAGGGAGAGCAGACAGCACTGAATGACCTTCCATTCCAACTCCAAAACCACAGCCCTACGACAGAAGCCGGTGAATACAGCCATTGTCCAAGAATAGACCAACACAGGCATGCCGAGGAGACCGACCACAGGGCAGATAGCGCATATCACAGAAGCACACAACGGACGGGGAAGAAAGAAGAAAACACTCCCCCATGTCGGCCACATGCAAGTTAATTGGAAGGAGTCACACAGCACTGACCTTGAACTGTCTGAGAAGCATGTGGGAAGAGGGCCCGTGTCCTCCAAACAAGCCAACAGAACACAAGTCCTGTCTCCCTACGACTACACAGAGCTCACAGCAACCCCGGAGCGTGCACATTGCAGACTGCACACACAGCCGGAGCACGCCACCTCAACGAACCGCTGCGAAATGGCAACCGCAACACACCTACCCAACTACGCCGAACAGCTCAAGCTGTACAAAACCAACCTGTGCCATACATTGGGATGCGATCTCCTGTCCCTGCTGAACGTAAGTTACCGACTGACTTACCGCATCACATTGTTCAGCTGCGTCATGCCCGTCTTCTACTGTCGGAGGTGTCCCTACCAGCATCCCGTCGAGATATGCCTCTCCAACCCGGCATGTCTGAAGGCGGACCTGCTACCACTACTCCTCCCTCTGGACGCACACGACAGGGCCTGCTCTGCCTATGGGGGCATGGCGTATGTGGCCAACATCGCACCCGCACTGAAATGGGACCACTGTGCCTCCACACGACGGATCATCGATAACAGCTACATCGAATGTCACCCAGCATGCCCCATCATGGTCCTCCAAGGGACAACTTACGAACAACACCTTGACAGCCACCATCCGCTTCATTGGCTGGCAAACATGTACACCACCAATGACATGGAAGCCCTGCTGGACGGCATCGCATACCTGACAACCTGTAAATACGTCGGACCACAACGCAGGTTCCCCGAGTGACCTATGATGTCCAACCCCGCACCCATGCTTAGCTTCCGCACGGACTGGCCAGTCACCACCACAACAGCCATACCAAACGACCGGCAACTGTAACCACACCATCAACGACATCGCCATGACATCGGATATGACCGGGACATGCACACTGTTCCCCATCACATCCAGGAACACCGCATGCATCGTGGGAGGCAGTGGCATGGGCTCTGTGTATCGCACCCACATGGACGGAACTGCACGAACAACCAGGACACGACATGGATCCAGCGCCCATGGACACACACACCGCTCAGTGGACATGAATAGGTCGCCTGGAGTCTGTGGGTGCTGCACCCCTCCCACCCCCGCCCCGGGAATCCCATACCAGGACCTTTGCATGGACGACAAGTGCATACAACAACAACACGACCCCAGTGACTGTGACATGTCCAGTAACCACCACAGTGCAACAACAAGTGGCACGCCGCTGCATGCACGCAAGCACATGCCCTGATGTCATCTCACATGCACGCGTGCATGAGGAACAACCGCAGCAAACCTGTCACATGGAACTGAGATGGACTGTGCCCATGATGCCAAGCGGTCTGGTAGGCTACATGTATACCGTCTGTGTCAAAGTCCGCAGCTCCGCAGCTATACGTAAATGTACATTAGCACAGCCTTGGCCAAGCAGATGTCACTCTGAAGCCCACATCCCACATGCAACAGCCAATCACATGTAACCCCACACCCTATCCCATTTGCAATCATGCTCAGTATATCCTCAACATGTATTCCGCTGCCAGTAGTGTCCACTATACTGCATCACAGAGGACAGAAGACTCAATATAATGTTTGAAACCAAAACTGTCTCCGCTGACTCATTTCACAAGTACGAATGAGAGAGGATGAGAGTATGTGAAGTACACGGCAGTCGTGACATGACCATGTAGTCCACTGGTATTGGATGTCAACGCAAATGAGTAGCACAACTGTGGAAGACACACATGTGTCGTGTGAAGTCGTATGGACGCAGTGCTCAGGTGGGTGGGTGTGACGGGTAGATGCGCACATGCCAAGTTGGAGCACGCCGTGTTGGGAGGGGTCATGAACAGTACACCACCGCTTCCCTGGGCATTGTGAGAGGACACCTGTCGGGGGGAGTGAACACGTGTGTGCACAGCAGCCGGGCACACGTACAAAGCGGTACCAGGCGCACCTCAGCCCACCCTCTGTGGACAAGCTGGATCCTGTTGTGCGCCCGCCATGCCCCTTGACAAGGCACACACAGCCCCAGTCGACCAGGTGTAACCCCAACATAGTCAATCCGCACAGGCGATACAGGGCACGGGATGGCAGTGGAGCATGGTGTGTGAGAGGTCTCCTCGCGCTCCTCCTGGTCATATCACGCAGGCAATAGAACCTCAACGTCTAGCTTGGCAAAAGTCAAATGGAAGTGTAGGGGGACGCACCACAGCACGAGCAGCACTGACGTCACGGGAGGTGGCTCGCACCATCCCATCCATTGCCCATCATACCAACCACGCCACATGCCATTGCGACTAAGTGCAAGCGCGTGCGCCACCACCCCTGAGCCCTCCCCAGAGAGGCCAAAGAGTGAATGTGTGGGCCATCAGCCACAGACGGACGCGGCCTGGCCGCAAGGGCAGCCACAGCCACTGGGTGTCGCAGGTGGCGGATCCGGAAGGCGAAGACTGTGATGCATAGTCCATGCAGGCCGGGTCTCCATTTGGGGCACCACGCAGGTGGACGGCGTCCCGCCACACATCATACCCTGAGACAGCCCACTCGTGCAACTGGACCCACACATACACTCCTTGCCCTCTCTGGTGCGAGCTTGGGGCTGCCTGTGCAAGCCCTAGCCTCGCAGGTGAGCATGCATATTGGGGGGCGAGGGGAGGACATGAGGGCTGGGGCGAAGATGACTGTATCACTGTCAGTTAGTACAAGGGATGACCCAGATGTGGAAAGGAAGAGACGTGTCCCGTGTGTACTGCAACTAGTCGCCAATCCAACTACCCCCATGTCCGGAATGTAAGCCCGCACCTAGGCCCGCCCATCCGCCACATCGAACATACCACCAGCACGACAACCTTCCCATTCGAAACACTGACTGGGGGTGGCGACCAGTGAACAATCATGTGTAGCCTACCCACGCGTACATGTGGGCCCTCCATGATCCATGTCACCTGCGGCAAAGACATGACATGCGCAATGAGGGAAGTGAGGAGAGCTGTCCGCCCCACGCACAGAAGGTGCATCAGCTCCACAGACCCAGCAGCGAGTCCAGCAGGGGTCACATGTGCAGGGGCAGCTGTGCCTGGTGTGAAGGCACATGCATATAGACAGCACATCGACCAATGTGTAGTCTGCCCACATCCACAGTCCATCATCATGCGGACATAGGAATTGAACACAGGGCAACACATCTTAGTTGGTGCACCCACCGTGACCAACAATGCGCAATCATCGACGTACCCGCCCTGTGCATGGCCCCCACCCAACGGAGGCACATCCAGTGCCACCATCCCACACACACAAGCCTTCCACGGAACATGCTGTGTCCAATGGTCAGTACAGAGTCAGCGCCCATCTGGTGGATCCTGAACAGGAGACACATGCACACACATGCCAGCTCCCACTATGTACGTCTGCCACCTGGCACGTGCAATGTAACCTCTCACCTGTGACGTGTGACTGCAAGCACACAGCCGTCTTGGCATGGGGCTGTCAATGTGGACACCTGTCAATGTTTCGGGAGGTGTGATCCGTACAGTGCTGTACATAGGGTGCAGTGCTGACACCTACTACTGTCTCATATCCCCTCGTGCCACAGGTCCCACTTGTTTTGGCCGCTCAGCCTGTGCCCACATCGTCGTCGTCGTGTGCCATACTCATCCAGCCTCGGAAGCAGTTCCATGCTCAGCAGACACTCATGTTGCCGTGGCGTTGCCGCTTGACGAATATGCAGTCAGTCCCCATCAGCACGCCCCGCAAGTCATTGGGGCCTAGATCCCCATGTGCATGCACATGGCAGTGGTATGTCTCACTAGCCATTGCCATTGTTGGGAGACCTGTGTAAGTGTATTGTGGCCGTGCCGTCCCAGCTTGACAGCTGGGCTGTGGCTCATGTGCTTGCTCAGTCATGTCAGTGATGTGTATGCGAAATTGCTATGTGTTGTGTTGCTTTGACATGTGTCCTCTGCAATTTCCCTAGGCGGAGACCGAACATTGACCGCCCATACCAATTGCTGGTGGACATGGACGATACAGAGGTTATTAGGAAGTTTCGGCTGGACAGGCCAACCCTGCATCGACTGTGTGCCATGTTAGAACCCCATCTCCGTCCCCGCAGGGTGTATCCGACTGCTGTCACCCCCACGGCTAAGGTGATGGCCGCCATGCATTTCTTCGCCACTGGGTCATTCCAGCACACAGTGGGCAGTGGAGGAGGGATGTCCCAGCCC
Organism: Calotriton arnoldi; assembly: GCA_963921515.1. Classification (NCBI taxonomy): domain Eukaryota; kingdom Metazoa; phylum Chordata; class Amphibia; order Caudata; family Salamandridae; genus Calotriton; species Calotriton arnoldi. The sequence continues at coordinate 2,240,599 of CAWUFW010000210.1, read as the reverse complement.
ATGTTCAGCAAGGTGCTGAGGGATGTACTGGCAGCCATGATGCTGTACCGAAACAGGTACATCCGCTTCCCCAGGGCTCGTGAATTGGCGGCAGTGAAGGGTGCATTCTATGCCCTTGGCAGAATCCCACACGTCGTTGGAGCCATTGACTGCACACATGTTGGCCTTGTTCCACCACAGGCCACTGAGCACCTGTACCGCAACAGGAAGCACACGCACTCCCTGAATGTGCAAGTGGTGTGCCTTGCGGACATGGTGATCACCCACGTGTGTGCAAAGTTCCCAGGCTCGGCCCATGACGCACACATAATGCGCAACAGCATCTTGCCACGACTGATGGCCAATCTGCAACAGGATCGTGGCTGTATTGTCGGTGAGTATGTGGAGTGGTGTAGCGTGCTGGTTGTGCGATGCTGTCCCCTGTCCAGTTGGAATAGCAACGGTTCTCTGTGTCCCTCACACCCAGGTGACTCTGCGTACCCGAATGGGGCATGGCTGCTCAGTCCATTGAGGAATCCTCGCACCCCAGCAGACGATCGATACAATGAGGCACATGGGAGGACCAGACGTGTGGTCGAGCGTACCTTTGGCCTCCTCAAGTCCAGGTTCAGGTGCCTGGCCCGCACCGGGGGTGCACTGGCGTACTCCCCACAGAAGGTGTGCCAGATAGTGGTGGCGTGCTGCATGCTGCACAATCTGGCCATTCGGAAGCAGATCCCCCTCATTGTGGATGACGGAGATCAACCAGGGCCCCAGCCCGCAGACCAGGACAGCTCGAGTGAGGAGGACAGCGGAGAGGAGGAAGCTGGGAATGTGCGGCAGCAGCTCATCGCCCGCTACTTCACTTGACGGTGAGTGTCCATGTACGACGGCTGATGTGGCTGTATCTGTGCAGGTGTGTGTGTGCTGTGTCAGGGTGGCCGTTTGTTCACTACGTGCTGTGTGTCAACGCTCCATGGCCAGGGTAGTATGCCACTGTTGGTGACTGTGGCATTGTGCCCTATTGCTCTGTGCGATGTGTGTACATTGCTTGTAGTTGTTGACATGTACTGTGTGATGGGTGTGTGACACACTCATTGAATGTGCTCCTGTTCTGTCTCCCACCCCTAGGTCCCTACAGGCCCTCCGGATTCCATTGCCATGCCACGCATCAGGTGCCTTTCCGCCCAAGGTGGCCGTTGTATTCCGTACAAATAAAACACAGGGCACAAACAGCAGTTAGTGAAAAAGGTGCATTTATTACAAACTGTGACATGTGATTGTGTGTAAGGTGATGACAAAAGTGGTGCGTGCAGTGACAATGAGCTGTCGGTCATGGCTGCGTGATGCTCAGGGTGTACCCACTGGTTCTATGTCCATAGTCCAACACACACATGCCATCCAGATGGCTGTGTGGAGTGGGATCGTAGTCCAAGTCAATGCAGTGGCTGGTCAAGGAAGGCTGGCTGGCTGCCTCACTTGCGTTTGGAGCGTGCGAAGTCCTCCCGGGAGATCGGTTTCCACTTCGGACGGCCCCTTCCACGTTTGCGAGGGGGTGCCTGCTTGCGACATGCTGGTGGTTGAGGTGTGCTCACTGGCTGTGGACGCAGGGGAACTGGACACTGCTGCTCGACCCTGCGCCCCGGCAGGTGGTGGCGGAGGGGAGCTGCTATCCCTGGCCGTGTCCTCACCGCCACCACCAGCTGGCCCATGAGGTCCACGAGTTGACCTATACGGGCGTCCATGGACCTCAGCACCCCCAGCACCTCCCGCGTGTCTGAAGCAGACCTGACCCATTGTTCTTGGGCCTCTTCATAGGCCCCAAGGACTCTGGCCATTTGAGGCAGGGCATGGCTCCCAGGGGAGGCTGGCGTTTCCCTGACCCTGCTCCTCCTACCAGTCCTGCTGCCACCGGCCTGCCCACTAGCCACATTGCTCACCACGGTCCTCGCTGTGGCTCCCAGGGTGGATCCAGTCGGCCGGGCCACCACCTGCGCTGGGGCTGGTGCCAGCGAAGACGTGGTGGTGGTGGCGGCGGTGGTGGTCGGTGCGGCGATGGTGGCGGTTGCGGCAGTGGTAGTGGCCGCAATGACCGTGGGTGTGGCCGCAATGACCGTGGGTGTGGCCGCAACGACAGTGGCAGCAGGGGGCTGGGAATGTTCAGCAGCCCTGGATGATGGGTTGGTGGGTAGGAGGGGTCCTGGGGAGCGGCTGGGCCCTGCCACACCAGATGGGCCTGCTTGGTGGTCCGTGTCCGAAGAGGAGGTGAGATCCTCCACATCCGTGTGTCCTCGTTGGGGGCTTGTGGGCTGGCTGTGCTGGCTGCTGTCTCCATCCCCAGCATCCGGCAGTTCGTCACCTGTGGAGAGAATGAGATTTGTTATTGTGTTGCACCTGGCGAAGTATGTATTTGTCGTCTGACATTGACAGTTCGTGCAATCTCGTACATGGGTTTCCCGGAGGCGTGTGTGTGGCTGTAGCATTTGTAGTTGTGTGTGCTTGGCAATGGGACTGTGTGCTGTGCACATGTGGCATGGGACGGATTGGCCATGCCGATGGGTGTGTTGCTGTGCCCCTACTTATTGTGACTCTGGTGTATGCGGGCTCCTGGCCCATCCTGGGTCTGGTTTGTACTTTGCTTTTGGGGTTCAAATGGAACGCTTAGGAACGCATATGGCAACATGGGGGCCATGCCCCAGATTCGCATTTGGGAGGGAATATGCTTTTGGGGTTCAAATGGAACAGAACGCATATGGCAACATGGGGGCCATGCCCCAGATTCGCATTTGGGAGGGAATATGCTTTTGGGGTTCAAATGGAACGCTTAGGAACGCATATGGCAACATGGGGGCCATGCCCCAGATTCGCATTTGGGAGGGAATATGCTTTTGGGGTTCAAATGGAACGCTTAGGAACGCATATGGCAACATGGGGGCCATGCCCCAGATTCGCATTTGGGAGGGAATATGCTTTTGGGGTTCAAATGGAACGCTTAGGAACGCATATGGCAACATGGGGGCCATGCCCCAGATTCGCATTTGGGAGGGAATATGCTTTTGGGGTTCAAATGGAACGCTTAGGAACGCATATGTCAACATGGGGGCCATGCCCCAGATTCGCATTTGGGAGGGAATATGCTTTTGGGGTTCAAATGGAACGCTTAGGAACGCATATGGCAACATGGGGGCCATGCCCCAGATTCGCATTTGGGAGGGAATATGCTTTTGGGGTACATGCTGTGAGCCATGGGTGCCGAACGTGACATGTGTTGTGGCAGCATGACAGTGCATGGTTTGAGGTGTGTGCATGCTTGACATGGCCTGCATATTTGCTGTCTGTTGTGATTACTGGACATGGCATTGGACGCATCGTTATGAGTGAGTGATGGTTGTGTGTGAAAGCCAACGTATTGCAGTTGTCCCATCTCCTTGGTGTGCGTGCTGCCCTGTGCCATGTGCATCACTGCAGTGCTCGTGGGGGGGTGTGGCCCATGTTGTGTGTTGTTGCTCACAGTGTGTCGTGCGCTTCATTGACTTCTGGCACATGGTTGGTCATGGGCATGTTTCTTAGCGTGACTGCTGTATGTGTGGCAGCTGTGCGGATGACATGCCTTTCATGAGACTGGGGCTGACGGATGGGATGGATGGTATGTTGTATGTGCATGGTGTGTCTGTGTGTTTGATGGGTTCAGTGGTGTTCGTGTGCATTTCTGTTGTTCCGCTCTGTTGCGTCTAGTGTTGTTTGTCTTACATAGGCGTAGTTGTGGGGTGTGTGGTTGACAGGCAGTAGGGGCTACATGGACAGGACTTCAATGGTGTTTCGGTTGTGTGTGATGAGTTGCACAGTGGCTGCCGTGTGGTACTATATTCAGTGTGGCTTGTGTATGCAGACGTGGCTCCTTGGGTGTTGCTATGTCTGTGATGGGTCATGTGGGGTGTGAGTCTGTTGTTCATGTCCGTGTGCACATTGTTCACTTGTTCGTGACGGTGGGCGGTGCTGCGTGTTCGTCTGCTACGTGACATGTCCCATGTGTTGGTCGTGTACCGGTCCTCATGCCTCCAGTAATCCAGCCCTGTCCAGTTTCCCACCTGCAGGTTGTTCGTGCGTGCACTGTACTGGATGCCACATGGCTCTAAGCGGGGGGTGCTCCATGTTGCAGGTCTGTGGGGGTGGGGGGGTGTTGTGGGTCGATTGGGGTGGCTGGACACCCACTGACACCGATTGCTGTGGACCGTGATGTCTTCCTTTCGGCTGTCGTTGTGCACTGCGGTGGCTGACACGTGGCTGTGGGGTGTGGGGGATGCTCCTCCTTGCTGTGCTGTGGGACTAGGGGCCTGGTGTGTGTTGTACTTGGGCTGTCCACCGTCCCAACCACTGCACTTTGTGTTCCTGCCACTTACCTGTTACTTGTCGGTTTGTGCAGCTGTGGCGGACACATGGGTGTGGTGGGTGCTCGTTGTGGCGCTTCTGGCATATTTGGGGACCTGTTGGTGGTTACGTGGCTGGCTGAATGTACACATGTCCCCACGCATCTTACAGTTGTTCTGTTTGGGATGTGTGTGGTGGTGTCTGTTGCATGTGTGTGTCGTGTATTGTGTGCTGGACATGGGGGTGTTTGTCCCTGGGAGCTGTGGCATGGTGGTAGTGCATGTGAGTACATAGCGGTGTGCTGGTATACATTAGTTTGTACTTACCAGCCTCCACTCCCCTGCTAATCCGGCGAGGATCTCGGGATGTATGATGACTCGCACCTTCTCCTCCCACGCTTTGAAGGTCTTGAAGAGTGCGGGATTCCCTCCGCCAGTGACGGCAGCCAGCTCTCTGTTTTTGCCCTCCTTCTTCTTGACCAGGCTCTTGACGTCATTCCACCGTTTGTTAATTTCGACTCTGTTCCTGGGCAGGGTCCCGACTGCATTGACCTGGTCTACGATCCGGTTCCACATTCTGTTTCTGGTGGCTAGTGGTGTGTGTTGGACCATGTTCCCATAGATTTGTGGGTGCACCTTGATGATCTCGTCGACCATGACCGTCAGCTCAATGGGCGTGAACTTGGGCATTCTTTGTGGTGCCATGGTGTTTGTGGTGCTGGTGCGGTGTGTGTTGTGTAATGTGCAGGGGGTTTGTGGTGCCGGTGTTTGGTGGTGGTGGTGGTTGTGATGTGTGCGTTTCTGTGGTGTGCTGTTGTCCTTGCTGTGTCACTGTGTCCTCTCCTCTCCTCTCTGGTTTGCAATGTTGCAAGGGGTTGTGGTCTGTGGGAGTGCTGCTTTTGTACTTACCTATGTGGGTGTGTCCTCATGGTCTGTTGTTTTCAGGTGTGTTGTGTCTGGGGTTCTGGCCTTTGTAGTTTTTGTTTGTCCGGGGGGTGTTTTCGGGATGTGTACTGTGCTTGTGTATTTGTGCGTGCCTTGCTGTGTGGACTTGTTGGCCATGTTGTGTGCTATTGGTTTTGTGAGCGGATGGTTTCTGTGCAGGGACGTGGGCGCCATGGCTTCTGCCGTGTCGATTCTCATCGGCGTTGTTTGCGCTGGCGGGCGGTATATTTGTAGTTTTCCCGCGTTCATGGCGGTGCGATCGTAATTTCACGTGCGGTGTGTCGGCCGTGAGGGCGGGCGGTTTTGTGTTGTTGTGCGTGTTTCCGTCCGTGGCGGGCGGTTTGACTCCGACTCGGACGATGGAGGGGGGTATTTTGTGTGATTTTTCCGCCGATGGCGGTTTTCGGTTTGTGTAATCGTAATGGCGTGGTCGGTGTTCGGACGGTGTATGCGGGCGGATTTTTGCCGCTTCCATGCCTGGCGGATTTATTTACGCCGGGTATCGTAATGGGCCCCTAATCTCTTTAATGAGAAATAAAGCTTTTAAAACTTCATCAAACCTCTCATCATTGACTGAACATTAAATGCTGTAAATTGATCATTATTTTAGCAATGTTTTCAGCTTGTGCTCCATTCTAGCACGGTGGCAAAGATTCAACCAGAAGAAGAGACATGCGTAAAAATTGGATTTTCACTTAATAAGTCTTAAGGTGTAGCTGGTTATAACATTTTTATGAGTTTTCGGTGCTCACACCCCTCCCGGACCCTTAGATCAGCTTCCCTTAAGCTATTTGTCAATCCTCAGTTCAATAAATCTTACTTTGGAGTGAAATCGTTTTTCTGTTGTGGCCCCTGGTTATGGAATACTTCTATTTCTTCTTATATTCTCTTGAGGAAGAGACTTAAACAAGTTCTTCTCTCTCAATAGCCATTTCTTTTGATGTTTTGTTGTCCCTGTTGTTCCAGTGCCAAGAGACCTTAGGGGGCCTGATTCACAAAGGCAAACTGAGACTAAAGTCCAAGGACCCGATTCACAAAGGTAAATTGAGATTAAAGTCTAACTTTACGACTTTCGGTATTCACAAAGGGCATTTACAAGTAGTAAAGTTAGACTTTTGTCTCAGTTTAACTTACGTTTTGGTCTTAAGTTTAACTGAGACCAAAAGTCTAGTCTCAGGTAAACTTAAGACCAAAACTTAAGTTAAACTGAGACAGAAGTCTAACTTTACTACTCGTAAATGCCCTTTGTGAATACCGAAAGTCGTAAAGTTAGACTTTCGTCTAAGTTTACCTTGGTGAATCGGGCCCTTAGTTTACGACTGTCGGTATTCACAAAGGGCAGTTACGAGTAGTAAAGTTAGACATTTGTTTCAGTTAAACTTAAGTTTTGGTCTGGACTTTAACTGAGACCAAAAGTCTGAAGACTTTTGGTCTCAGTTAAACTGAGTTTTACTCAGTTGTCAGTTTAAGTGAGACCAAAAGTCTAAAGATTTTTGGTCTCAGTTAATCTTAAGACCAAAACTTATGTTTAACTGAGACAAAAGTCTAACTTTACAAACCCGTAAATGCCCTTTTTGAATACCAAAAGTCATAAAGTTAGACTTTCATCTCAGTTTACCTTGGTGAATCGGACCCAGGGTGTGTGAAAGAATGAACTAAATGGCAGAAAGCATGTTAAACCTTTATTCCGTCTTCAAGCTCTCCTCAACTGAGGAGAAATTCCACAACATTCCAAACTGTCAGGATGGGCAAACTTAAGATAATGGGGGAAGTGGAATGTACCAAGGGCAGAGAAATGCAAACAAAGATATTAATTACAAAGAGGGGACTAGATTACAACAGTGTGCTATTCCGCTTTATAAGTGCTCAAACTGAAATTGAACCACGTATACCATTGTCATCTATGTTCTCTTCTTGGGTTCAGAAATTTATAAAAAAAATACTGCTTGTGTGCTTAGCTAATTGTAGGGCTGTGTATAGCATCTATTTGCAGACCGTGCATGCTGTTCGAGGTTCAGTAAATAAATCTATTATTATTATTATTATTATATTACTATTATTTTGTTATGTTTTGTTATGGTATGGTGTGCTATGGTATGGTATGGGTATGGTATGGGTATGGTATGGTATGGTATGGTATGGTATGGTACGGCTTGGCATGGTATGGTACGTGTATTTGTACAGCACACAGCTCACCCGGGAGGGTATCCTGGTGCTGAGATCAGAGCTGTGTGGGCCGAGGCATGCCCGGGGCTAGGTGAAGAGACAGATCTTCTGTTTCTTGCAGGATTCAAGAACTGAGGAGGCAGCTCCGATGTGCAGGGACAGGTCATTCCAGGCTTCAGGAGGGAGATAGGAGAAGGAAGGGCCGCCAGGTCGGGTTCTGCTTATAAGGGGGTTGTGTGTGTTATGTGTATTTGCTATTATAACTATTTTTCTTCTGCACAGAAAAGGTAATTGAACTTTGCTCGTGCAGTTGGTTCATTGTGTGAGGGTTAGTTGCATTTACTTCCTGCAGATATAGTGCCACAGTTGTCTACCCATTCACTCAAGAAGCGGTTCACTGATAGAATATCGACCCCCAAAATATCCCCATACACAAATATTGAGTTATAAATATCAATGTCAAAAATATCAACATCCTATATTTATAATGGTAAGTACAAAAAAATCGGAAAAAAATATCGATGTAAAAAATATAGTTGTACAAAATATCGATTTTAATATATGTATAAAAAATAATATTAAATATATTAAATAATAGAATTAACTTTAAAAAAATAAATTAGATTCAATATACATTTTGACAAATATAACAAATAAATGTAATTTAAAAAATTTAAACGCGTATATAAAATGTAATATATATATTTACTTTAAAACAATTAATAAACTATTAATTTTAATTAATTTTATAATTGTATATATGAAAATTTACAAATAAATATATATATATATATATACATACACCAATAAAATAAAATCTAATAAAAAAACATTATATTATAAATTAAAACATTAAACTATTTAAAAATCTTTAAACTTAAATTTTACACTTCAGTAAGTGCAACAGTAGGTAAAGTGTTGGATAGCGGAGGGGTAAAATATACTATTCCCACTCCAGTGAGTGCAACAGCAGGGAAAGTGTTGGATAGTGGAGGGGTAAAAATTACTATTCCCACTCCAGTGAGTGCAACAGTAGGGAAAGTGCTGGATAGTGGAGGGGTAAAAAATACTATTCCCACTCCAGTTAGTGCAACAGTAGGGAAAGTGTTGGATAGCGGAGGGTAAAAATTACTATTTCCACTCCAGTGAGTGCAACAGTAGGGAAAGTGTTGGATAGTGGAGGGGTAAAAATTACTATTCCCACTCCAGTGAGTGCAACAGTAGGGAAAGTGTTGGATAGCGGAGGGTAAAAATTACTATTTCCACTCCAGTGAGTGCAACAGTAGGGAAAGTGTAGGATAGCGGAGGGGTAGAAAATCCTATTCCCACTCCAGTTAGTGCAACACTAGGTAAAGTGTTGGAAAGCGGAGGGGTAAAAAATACTATTTGCACTCCAGTTAGTGCAACAATAGGGAAAGTGTTGGATAGCGGAGGGGTAAAAATTAATATTCCTACTCCAGTCAGTTCAACATTAAAAACAAACAAAATATCACCAACACAAAATATTTAAAAAAAATTAAAAACATTTAAAAAATATTTTAAAAATCTTAAAAATAGAAACATATTATAAAGTTAAATAGGTATTACAAATACCTAAAAATATTATATTAAATAAATTTTAAAATAATTTAATTTACAAATAACTATTTTTAATTTGAAATTATTTATAAACAAAAGCATTAGTACATAAATGTAATCTTTTTTATTTCCTACCCTATAACACCACACAATTCACAACACACATCTAAATTTTAAAAAAATGTACCTCCATAATTAACATAATTAACTATCAATTAAAGAGATATTATTAATTAAAACAGATAAAAATTAATTTACTCCCGGACCCCTATAAAACCAAAACTCACACACAAAAAATAAACAATTACCGTAATTAATTATTAATTGATTAATTAATATTATTGATCAACTAATTATTAATTATTTAAACATAAATTACTTTCCACCCTCTACCCCTATAAACCCCACAACCCACACCTAAAATTCATTACACAATTTCCATAATTAATTTTGAAATAATAAATTAATATCAATTAACAACTACTTAATAATTCATTAAAACCCACTCTTCACCACTATAAACCCCACAACTCACATCTAAAATTAATTACACAATTGCCATATTTAAATTTTAATAATTAATTAGCATGAATTAACAAATAATTATTATAGAATTAAAAATAAATTACTTCCCACCCTTTACCCCGATAAACCCCACAACCCGCTCCTAAAAAAATGACACAATTAACATAATTAATTACCAATTAATTAATTAATAATAAACAGCCAACTAATATTTACTTAATAATAAATTACTCCCTACAATTAGCACTATAAAATCTAAATTAAATAAATATTAATAAATTTAAAAAAATCATTAATTTATGATAATTAAATTACTTCCCATCTTTTACCCCTATAAACCCCACAACCTGCTCCTAAAACAATAACACGATTACCATAATTAATTACCAATTAATTAATATTAATTAACAACCTATTAATAATTAATTAATAATCAATTACTTCCCACAATTAACACTATAAAATAAAATATTAAATAAATATTACTAAATAAAAAATAATCATTAATTTATTATAATTACATTTCGTCCCACCCTATTCCCCAATAAACCCACAACCTGCTACGGAACTAAAAAACGCAAAATTTAATTAAAATAAAATTAATAACTACTAAAAATGTAACACATATATTAAAAAACAAAAACAATACTTATACAAAAAAATAGATCACATACATTTAAAATAATTACTAAAATACATAACACTAATTAAAAAATCGATATTTTATACAACTATATTTTTGCAAACGATATTAATGACGTCGATATTTTTTAAAACAAAGGGGCATATTAGCAACGTGATTATCGCCGCTTTAGCGGGACTTTTCCCGCTAAAGCGGCGATAATTCAATCGCCCTATTAGCAAGCTGTCGCTAACTGCTGTTAGCGACAGCTTTAGGCGATAGCGACCGGGTTGGGTGCCGCTTTGCATGCCAGCGATAATTATCGCTAATGGCATGCAAAGTAGGCGTTCCCAACCTAAAAGCGACTGGAAACAGTCGCTAAGGTCGCTATCGCCTATTAGCGAGGCAGGGGAGGTGATTAACGAACCAGCGCTAAACACGTTTAGCGCTTGTTTGTTAACGCCTGGTCCAAACCTGACTTAGCCATGTAATCCAATGGGAGGTGGATTACATGGCTAAATCCCCCTCGCCCTATTACCAAGCTAACACTGGTCACAGTGCGAATATCGCTTGTTTTCAAGCGATATTCACACTGTTCTCCAGGGTTTCTATCGCTTTGGAGATAAGCGTTGCTGATTGCACGCTATCTCCGCGATAGAAACCTGCGATAGCCGGCGATAATTATCCTAGCGCTAACTGCGCCTAGCGATAATTATCGCCGGTTATTGCTAATAGGCCCCAATATTTCTTACCTTAAAGTCGATATTCTTGACCACAATATTCTTGCTGTCGATATTTCTGTGTCACGATATTTCTATCTCGAAATTTGTGTAAGTCGACATTTCCAACTCGATATTCTGTCTGCATACCTCCAGAAGCACTCTCCCTCTCAGGTAAGGCTCACTCACCTACAACAACACATCAGAATGCTGAACCATGTACAACTCCCTAGGCACAATTACATTGGATAATTATATTGCACACTACAATGTATACATGGTGTAATTTCATAATTAAAGAGTGAGCTTCACATGTCTCAACCTTTTTAAAACAAAGGACAAGAATTTTAAAAATTGACCTGTTAGTTGAGCGTTGTGTTCGATAAACATAACATAATCACATTTCAACATTTTCAAATTTTTTAGACGTGGAAACATTTGTCTTAACAGTTGTTTCCTCTTTGGGTTAAGAGCTAAATGTACGAAGACTTTTTGTAAATGGTCCGATTCACAGAATCGGGCTGTTTGCGACCACAGAAAGGCCTTTTCATATGTACAAAATTAGGGGCCGATTATGATGGCGGGCGGACTTTGTCCGCCCGCCATCGCCCCGGTAAATGGGACCGCCCGCTATGTGTGCGGCGGTCCCGCACATGTGATTAGGATGCCACCGCCACGGTGGCGGTGGCATCCCCCATTTCCAGCATTGTGGCGGGCGGTGCTCACAACACCGCCCGCCACAGTGCTGGAAATGCAGGTGCCTGCCACCTTGTGCATGCAGATGCAGGGGGGTACCATAGGTACCCCCCATGTGCAGCCCCCACCCACCCAACACCCTGGGGGCCCGCAACAGGCCCCCAACAGCAAAGACCGTGAGCCTTTCCATGGCGGCGACGCCACCATGGAAAGGCTCATCTCCGCCGGCATCATAATATGGATGGCGGTGTCTTGCAGACACCGCCACCATATTAAACCCTTTTCTGCCCGGTCGACTGATCGTCCGGGCGGAAAACATGCGGACGGTCTTTCCGTCCGCCGGCGTCCCCTCCGCCATGGTAATATGGCGGGGGGGAATTTGGTGGCGGACGGACGAAAATGGCGGGTGGATCGCCACCGCCATGCGGGCGGTGGCGATCCGCCCGACATCATAATCGACCCCTTAGATTGTGATTCAGTAACACATTACTGAATCGCAATTTAGGTTTGCAACCAAATACCAATTTGATCTTTAAAAGGGGTGTGTTGAGAGCGTTATTTCCATATACTGAATCGAATTGGTATGCATTAATATTTTACAACTGAATTCTGCTTGCAACGTCATTCGGACATGTGAATAGGTCCCATAAGGACCCCTCTCCTTTTGTGAATATGACAAAAACCTTTTTAATAGTAACATGCAACTTACACTTTTCAGTTTTTTCAAACACCACATCTCGTTTTCCTTTAAGAAAAAAATTGGCTGCTTTTTTTAAAAATTGCTTTATTTAAAAGCGATCACAGACCTCGTGGTGTGCTGACTTAATCAGGCCACCATCCCTGTGATGGCTGCAATTCATAGTGGGCCGCCATTTGTGACCAACCACATTAATATCCATGAGGTAGTTTGAATTGCAAATCACTAGGGATCGGTAATTTGCATACCGATCTATTAGTAGATAGGTCTGTTCAAAAAGTTACCACACTGGCCACAAAAATACTAGTCGCAAACTGCAACCAGTATTTTGTGACCAGTTTTTATTTTGTTTGGCCCTTAGTGTGTTGCATGTACATGATATATGAATTAGGGACTCCACACGAGAGCATAGACATCAGGTGGACTCTGTTTCACCTTCTATCCTACCATCCCTGAATCCTTAAGAGGAATCAGACCAATCTGTAACCTGACTGGTGCCCTCTTCTCATAAGGTGAGTCGGAGCACTAAATAGTTTTGTTTTAGCTTGTGATCATACGTCCTGCAGACCATCCATGGATGATTCTTTTCCACAAAATGAGCCTTTTCACAGTGGCGGCCGGCATGGCTCGCGTGTGGCGGGGTGGGTGCGGGGGTCATGCAGGGGGGTAATAAAAATAAATAAACTTACCTTGATGCCAGGTCCTGAGTCTCCTCTCCTGCCTCCGACTCCAGGAACAGGTAGCAGGCAGCCAGGCTCCCTCCCCTAAGTCAATCACAACGCTGCAATGCAGCGTTGTGCTTGGTCTGAGTGCCATGACACGGCGCTAGGCCAGGGCTGGAGGGGTGGGCATGTTCTCCATGCAGGCTGTAAGGAAGCCTGCTAGGAGAACGGGGAAAGTGCGCATGACTTGTTTGAACAGCCTGAGAGGGCCGACCAAACAGTCATTGCGCACTTAGGAGTGGGCAAACCATTCCTCCTCTGCGCCGAGTGCATAGCAGCCCCACACACAAAGCAGCAGGGCATGAAGCATAAAATTATAATAACTCTAAGTTATTATAATTTTATGTTTCTACTTGCCGCTGCTTAAAAGCAATGGGTCGACGCTCCTCTGCCATAGCAGAGGAGCCGCCACTGCCTTTTCATCATAAAAGATAGCAATATTGCTTGTTTTAGATCTAAGGATTTGATGTATCCAAGAGTTTTTTCCCATTTTGTGTCTATGGGCAAATGAGTTAGTACATATGGACCTAATTTCCTTGTTGTGGGCTTGTTCGTTCTTTGCTTGCTACAAATAACCTCAAATTGCTAGTTTTTTCAAGCTGGCAGAAGATATTCCCTCTACGGGCTCTCACCCATGATTGCTTGCAATGCTACGTACTTCAGTGGTTCTGATGGGGGTGCTCTGGGTTTCACACAAAAAGCCAGAAATAAAGCTTGAAGAATGGAGTTTGTTTTGATAGATTAAACTCTAAGCACACTGGCGCTTGCAGAGCACTTATCAAGTCAGTGAAACAAGAGTCGATGTATTCGACATTGACCTTGGTGCATCCTTCCAGCTGACTTCCCCAGGGAGATTATCGATCCGTACGCTTCATTTTACTAACAACTCTGCGCAGCACAGGAGACAGTAAGGGACCCGTGAGGGACTTATCAGCTTGATGCACAAATGGGAAAAGATGGATTAAGGCGCCAGTCTTGTGGACTTTGATGTCGCAAAATGCGTTGTTGCACCTCTTTGTTCTTCCAACAAAGATATTTGTGACTTTTTGCATGCCCAGGTTTCGCACCATCAATCTGTTATTGGCCTCTTTTGATATTTTGGGGCCGATTCCGATTCGGGCCGGAATTTTCTCCGACCGAGCCGGACCCGGAGAGATTTCCGACCGAATCGGACCCTAGCAGCCCGACCGAACGAGTACGATGCGCACGTATGCCATCGGACTCGAGTCGGTCGGACTCCCATTGAAGTCAATGGGAGCCTGTCGTACAACGTGTACGCGGGCTCCCATTGACTCAATGGGTGCGAGGCGGACAAGTGCGCCCCCTACAGCGTGTACGCGGCGAAGTAACTCGCGCCGTGCACGCACAGGTAGGGGGGACCCATGGGTCCCCCCTGTGTGCGACTCGCGCGGCTACGCGTACAGGGGGGTCCGACATGGACCCCCAAAGTATGGCTCCGACTGCTCTTTCGAGCCGGAGTGCGCGGCTCTGTCGGACTGCTCGCGGCGCGCATCGTACTTACCCGGCCGGGGAACGTCTCCATTGCGCGGTGCGAGTCGAGTCCGAGCGAGTCGGTCGGTGCGGTTAGACCCGGGAACGAGTCGGTCGGAGCGGTCGGGACGCCCGGACGAGTCGGTCGGCGATTTCGCATCGTACTCGCTCGTCCGGACACGCGTACGAATCGGTCGGGAAATAGGGCTCCGAATCGGATCCGGTTAAGCCGATTCGGAGCCCTACCGGCCGAGATCGGAATCGGCCCCTTTGTGTCCAAAACAACCTATTTTAGATCTATCTTTATTTATCCCTTGATTATTTTCCGAACAGCAGCTGTGCATCTCCCTTAAAGCTCTCTGCACCTCAGAAGGAATCTTGTCCACTATGACTGTTTCATCCGCACACGGTAAGAAACTCAGGGGCTTATTTACAAGCCCCTTGCGCCACTTTTGCGTCATTTTTAACATGGGAAAAGTGACGTAAGGGTGGCGCAAGGGGCTTGTAAATAATCCCCTCAATGTTTGACCAGCTAGTTTAGGGGGGAAATATTCACGGCCTCAAGAGCATCATCCAGGACATGTCGGCCGAATATGGGCTGAAAAGCAAGGGGTCAAATATACAACTAGAGATGTGCAAAATTCTTGTAAGTAGACTTCGCATAATGCAAAAATGTATATAAATTATGCATTATCACACAAAATGCGTCTACGACGACTCGTGTTAAAAAGTTACACCAGTGATCCACTCTGGGTTAAAGAAATAGTGCAAAACGGCAAGCTGCGTTGTGCAAGCAGCAGCATTTTGTTTACACCAGCCTGCTTTAGCCGAGCAGTATCTCATGTTTTCCTTGTTCATTGGCCCATCCACCTGCATCCCCTCAACTCTTGTCCTCCTCTCCCCCTTTTTAGGTCGAGCCTAGTGCAGCGCGCATGCGCTGCTCTAAGAAAACGACCTCTTGGAATCACTCTGGACTTTTCACACGCTTGTACATGTGTTTTTTTTTTAGCATTTTTTCTATTGGGCTTTGCGTGCGTCTTTATAAAAAGACAGCACGCAATTGGGCAAAGGCGGGTGCATGTCCCACCTTTCCCAGGGAATGTATCCGCCCACGGCCTATGGCTTGCGGTTATGAGCAGGGGCGCCATCTGTTCGGGGTCAGGTCACCATCTGTTTTTAATTAGCGCGTTCGCCGCGCTGCTGTGCTCACTGACCCCCGCTTCTCTCTCGCGCCATTCTTTGCTTTTCGGGAAATGTTTACTCCCAGAGCGTTTTGCTCTCGGGAGCCAGCAGCAACGGCGCGCAGGCTGCCATCTGTTTTGGGTCAGGTTTCATTTCCAGACCTTGCCGCTTTCATTAGAAGGCGCGTCCCCTCCACCCCACCTCCACAAGAGTGCGCTTTCATTTTCTCTAAAACACAAAGGAACAGAAACAAAATCAATTACGGTGACATCTTACTTTTCAGTGGAATCGTCAGCACCGTCTAATGAGCGGGCTTTGGCCAGAGCCTCATGGGAAATTACAAATAAGCTTATTATGTCCATCCACACTACTTTCAAATGACTCCAGACTGCAGTGTCCGGTTGAACGTGAAAACCTTGCATTTCAGCCGCTGTTTCTCTAGAAACACCAGCAGCATGAAAATACAGACAATAAGCCAGACTCAATTAGCCTGCCCGGTCCGCTCTGGTCCAAGCCGATTCTGTTGGCTCAGTGGGCTGACGCTTCCACCCTATTAATCTTATGTTTGACCTCACAACCGCAGGTTCGAACCCCAGCACGTCTGCTCAGCCTTTCATCCTACTAGAGCCCGACAAACTAATTAACATTCATTTGGTTGGCAATAAACATCTGTTACTCGGCACCAAGATGCAGCATACTCCAGCCCCGCCTTCACTTGCACCCTGGGATAACTCACTTTCGCCTCCTTTCAATTCGGCTCCTAATTTTCTCTACTGTGCTCGCTTTCTGATTTGGTACTGGCATTATATAATGCAATCTTAACTTTAAGGCAAGCACCCTATTAATCTTATGTTTGACCTCACAACCGCAGGTTCAAACCACAGTGCGTCTGCTCAGCCTTTCATCCTACTAGAGGCCGACGAACTAATTAACATTCATTTGGTTGGCAATAAACATCTGTTACTCGGCACCAAGATGCAGCATACTCCAGCCCCGCCTTCACTTGCACCCTGGGATAACTCACTTTCGCCTCCTTTCAATTCGGCTCCTAATTTTCTCTACTGTGCTCGCTTTCTGATTTGGTACTGGCATTATATAATGCAATCTTAACTTTAAGGCAAGCACCCTATTAATCTTATGTTTGACCTCACAACCGCAGGTTCAAACCACAGTGCGTCTGCTCAGCCTTTCATCCTACTAGAGGCCGACGAACGAATTAACATTCATTTGGTTGGCAATAAACATCTGTTACTCGGCACCAAGATGCAGCATACTCCAGCCCCGCCTTCACTTGCACACTGGGATAACTCACTTTTGCCTCCTTTCAATTCGGCTCCTGATTTTCTCTACTGTGCTCGCTTTCTGATTTGGTACTGGCATTATATAATGCAATCTTAACTTATCTTTTCGCTCCCCCACCTCAGAAATCTGCAAGCACTTCTCCTTTCATTCCTTTTTATTTTTTGCATTATGTAGCGCGAATGAAGGTATCAAAGCACTTTACATAAGTACTAGTCCATTACAGAAATCTGCCCGGTGGGTGATAATGTTTTATAAGGTCCCAAAGGCGAGACCTATTGGCTATGCCAATGCTTGTTGCAACTTTGTTTTCACTTTTTGTTACTTTTTGACTGCCTCTGTGCCTTTATTTTTTCATACTTTGTCCCCAGTTTGTTTATTTTTGTCTATCGGCTCTTTTACTTTAGTTATTTTATGTATCATACCTATGGCAGAAGCAGGCAGCGCCATTGTGCCCTTTAGGACATCCTGTGGCAGTGCAAGGGGATAACGCAGGGGGGGCTAAGACCTCACCACATTGTTAACGAGGCGGAGATAGCAGTGCAGCGTTTTTGTGCAGCGTCACCTCCCCCTCATGCTGGCAGCAGGCAGCAGTCCAGGGAATGGGTCCGGTCTGGTGGAGCACAAGTTGCGATGCAGAGAGTGCAGCGCAGCAAGCACCGCCACACTGGGGTCTCCTGCACCAGTGGCAGGCGAGACATCTCGGGGCTGACCTAATAAACGGGGAGAACAGACTGCTTACCCTGCTTAGCATTGAGGTGATGGAGCAAAGTGAGGGATATTTACCATTATTTACAAGCCTCTTGCGTCACTTTTGCGCCATTTTTAACATGGGAAAAATGACGTACGGGTGGCGCAAGGGGCTTGTAAATAAGCCCCTTAATGTTTATTACTTTTCAGGAGGCACTATTTACATCACAGGTTAGTTTTTGTAATGTATATTTTATGTATATAAATTAACAAAAACAGGAGGTGACGTGCTTTTTTATCACTGAGGGAAGACTGGCCAGAGTTCAATGGGAACCACTGGAATATGGAAGCACCTGCAGGCTTTGCACCCAAACACCATAGCGCGTGCAGAGGCGCAAAAGAAATGAGCGGCTGAAAGACAACCAACTGCTCCGGAGGAAGCGCTGCAGCAAGAAGAGGAAGAAAATGATGACAACATGCAGACTTCTGGATACACTGCAGACATTGTCATAACGTTGTAGCCTGTGGTGAAGTAAACAGAAGAATATATTTGAGGGCCATGGAACAGCACCTGCAAAAAGACCACAAAGACGTGTGAAAAATAAAATAAGTAGTAAAAAAAAGTTTTAAAAAGTTACAAGAACTTCAAAAATGGGAAAAATACAATTTTATAAAAAATCAGTAGATGAAAACTAAAAAAAAATTTAGAAACGAAAAGTTTTGAAAAAACACCACAAAAAACCCACAAAAAATATCCACTCTTTGCTATAGATGGGGTTGGGTACTCGTAGAGGTTTGGTAGCAGGACCAGCATGTAATTATCAGGTTTCTCACATCCTTGATAAGTCGAGAGCCGATGTCCCCCATGACCGTTGAACTGGATGCAAATCGCTAGGACAAAGACTGAGGGTCTTATTTAGAGTTTGGTAACTGGGATGCTCCATTACAACCCTGTCTGCTAGTGTGTTATATCCCATGGTACATATAATACAGCAGACGGGATTTCCATGACATTTTAACAGAGTAACCTATCACTAAAACTCTGTATAAGGCCCCAAGGCATTACTACTCCAGTATCAAAAATACAAATGCCGGACCTTTTGGTTTGTCAGTGCCTGCTTCTCAAAGTGCTATTGCTGGGCCATCAAGAGGGTATGCAATGGACTCACCACACAGTGGGGAAGATATAGGTTGGTTACAGTGTTTGGTTGCAATGCTTTACATTGCACTGCAGCCAGCCTCACCCTTTATGTGAAGCTGGCTGCAGTTCTGAATTTGGCGCATTCTGAAATTTACATCAGGAAGCGCACATAGTGAATTGTGGTACCACTTTCTACACTATCCTAAATTCTCAGCCTTGGTAAAATATTGACAGCTTACATTTTGTAAATGCTTACTGTCTTGGGATGCGCGAATCCTTCCATGTTTTGTCAACCACAAAAACAGTTGCAAACTGGTACCACAATGCTTGTCAGGGTGAGGCACAAGCAAACCCCAAATTAACCTATACTCAACCCTCTGGTAGCTTGACACAGAGCAGTTAAGCTTAACTGAGGAAATGTGTAAAGTATGTATGCAGCACTTCAAACAGTAATAATGTGAAAACACAACACAAGGAAACTCCGACACCAATTTTTGAAAATTAGAGTCAATTTTAGTAAATGAACCAAGTCCAAAATGACAAAAATCCAATCCGTAGAACCAGAAATTTGCAGTTTTAAAGATTTAAGTGAAAATAACTCCAAAAAGCACAAAGCGCAAACTGTGGATATCTGGTTGCGCTAGACCAGGACAAGATACAAGTTCAGGCCAACTGCGATGAAGAGAAAGCCGCCTATAGCGGCCCACTTTGGCCCGCTGAATAAGAGTACCTTAAATCCTAGTAGCAAAGAGTTGCAGAGTCCCGTGTCAAAGATGTGTCATGCAGCTGAGGTGATGAGAAGTACAGGTTGGAGATGCATCGCCCAGCATTGGTTCCGAGGAGCTGTGAGGCTGTGATGTGAGGCCCTGCGTTGTCATCTAGGAAGCGATGCGAAGTCCCGTGCCAAGGATGTGCTCTGCACCAGCTAATTCTGAAGAAACTGCGAGGCTTGGGGTACAGAGTCCTGCATCGTTGTCGAGGCTGCCGTCGACGAGAGGCTTGAGATACGAGGGACTTCGTTGGGGAGACATTGCGTAGCAGCGGTTCCAATGAGGCTGCAGGCTGTGAGGCCAATGCAGAGTCCTTTCGGCAGGAAAGACCACACAGCAGAGGTGATGTGACAGTTCTGCTCAGGGGTTGCGCCTCCCAGCAGAGGATAGGCATTGGTTCTGCTGGGTCCACAGATGGGCTGCGGGACTTGTGGTGCAGAGTACTGCATTGTTATCGAGGCTGCCATTGCCAAGAGGCTTGCAAAGTGAGGGCCTGCATTGGGGATGTGTCACGCAGCAGCAGTTCTGATGAGGCTGCGAAGATGATGCGAAGTCCTTGCGCCAGGAATGTCCACACAGCAGAGGCGATGCATCGGTTTTGCTCGGGGTTGCGCTGCTCAGCAGAGGAGATGCATTGGTTCTGCTGGGTCCACAGATGGGCTGGCAGAGCACCTTCAGGCCCAATTCCAAGGATCCTGGGGTGGCACCACTTGATAGGATAGGACTCACAGATGGCAGAGTCCAGGTGGCAGAGTTCAACGTTATTGGAAACCTGTTATGTCCCTGAGGCTTCTGATCAGGAGCCCAGCCAATGAGCCCTTGGAGTCACTCTAGGGTCCTGGGTTTAGAGAAGCAAGTTCAGTAATTCTCATCCAGGTAAGAAGGCAGCAGAGCAGCAGCAAGACAGCAGTCCTTAAGGGCAGCAGTCCAGCAGAGTGGCCAGCCGTTCAGCAGCACAGCAGTCCTTCTTCCTGGCAGAGTCCACAGGTCCAAAGGTGTTCTGAACAGTTGGGTCTAAGGGTCCAACATTTATACCCAGTGCCCACTTTGAAGTGAAAGAAGCTTCTAGAGGTTTCCACCCTCCTGAGGTGTCAGACATCCCCTTCCTCCCTGTCCCAACCCCAAATTGTTTATGGTCACAAAAGACTAGTGACAGACCCTTTCTTTGTGAGAGTGCGCAGGCAGAGCCTTTGTGATTTGCAAGTGGGCTAAGTGTCAGCTCCACCCCCTTGTTACCTCAGAGTGGCCCATCCTGCCAATACCTATCTTCCCTTTGTCCCATTTGTCAGGGAGCAATTCACAAAGACCAACTGCCAGCTACGCCTAGTCCAGTGGCCCAGAATCAGGCTGCAGGCACCAAATGGCTAGAACAAGAAAATGCCATCTTTCTAAAAGTGGCATTTTCAGAATTGTGATTACAAATCTGACTTTACCATTAGAGAGGGCTTTTAATTACAATTCTTTAGATCTGTCTACCTGCTCCCAATTAGAAGTAACTCCAATGTTATCCTATATCACTACCAGGACATGTAAAACTTAAAAGTATATGTCCAACTTTTTAAATACACTGCACCCTGCCCTCTGGGCTTTCCAGGGCCAACGCTAGGGGTAACTTATATGTACTAAAAAAGGAAGCTTTGGGCTTGGCAAAAGGTTTATTTTGCCAGGTCGAAATGGCAGTTTAAAAACTGCACATACATACTGCAATGGCAGGCCTGAGACATGTTTGAAGGGCTACTTAAGTGGGTGCACAAACAGTGCTGCAGGCCCACTAGTAGCATTTAATTTATAAGCCCTGTGTACATATAGTGCACTTTACTAGGGATGTACAAGTAAATTAAATGTGCCAATTGGGTGTAAGCCAATTCTACCATGTTTTAGGGAGAGAGCACAAGCACTTTAACACTGGTTATCAGTGGAAAAGTGCACAGACTCCTAAAAGCCAACAGAAAACTAGAGGGTGAAGGCAAAGGTTTGGGGATGACCCTGCAGAAAGGGCCAAGTCCAAGACAAAGCATGTGTGCATATTTTCCAGTAGAGGAGAAAAGCCCATTGATTGCCCAATTTTCTGTGCAACTTCCAATGGATCACAATATGTGCAGTGTAATTCATAATGGTAATTATGAATCACAAAGCTCTTTTATGAATTACAAATTTTGACTTGCATTTGTTGAGTATAAGCCCCAGGAATGCTTTAGTATGTTTTGGGCTGCGGGAATTTGGGAATCGCCCTGCAGATAGGTCTTGGGTAGTGAAATGGCCCTTATGTGATATGGCCTATAACAGGAGGCCGGTGCCTGGGTGGGGCAAAGTACTACACACCACTCACCAATGTGTCCTGCATGTTCCTGCGGTCGGGCTGAGGACCTAACATTTGTGGTGACGAAGACTGGGGTCCAGGCTCCCACTCCAGTTGCAGGTAGAGCCCAGATCCCACTTTCACAGTGAATGTGCCGACTGCAACGTACAGCTGGTGGATAGGTGTTCCTGAAGGAGGCCTCCAGTAGCAGCCCATGTCTAACCCAGGTAGAGTCCCAGAGCAGAACCTGACCCTGAGATTTGAAAGGCTGCCACCACAGGCTGACTGCAGAAGGAAGAACTGTGAGGCTGGCCACCATGGTGCGGTGCTGGGCTGCAACCACTAGAGGGCGTATGAGTCACAGCGTGTCAAGTGATTGGACACAGCAGGAGACCTCCACCTACAGGCCCACAGGTACAAGAGGCATAGCCATCCACAAGAGCATGAGAAACTTCAAAAAATAACTAATAAGTGACGTTAAAAAATACAAAACAATAAAACCCCAAAGAATAAGCAAAAGGGAGAGCCAAAAACTGCAGGCACAAAGAGAAGAAGCAAGCGTTTTTGAACCAGCGTGCCAATGTCCAAACCAAAAAGGATACATGGAAGCTGATGGATCACGTCAGCAAAAAAAACTACGCCGTAAAGGATGGCGAGCATACCAGCATTAGAACCTTTCATCATCTCAAGCCCGCCCTCGACACAGGCCCCAAAGTGGAAGTTGTGAGTAAAGCACCTAAATATGTACTTTGTGGAGTAGATGAGAGCTGAAAGCACCCACTACTCCTCCACCTAGGAGGGGCAAATGTTTAAAAACTATTGAGGACTCTAGAAATAACAGGGCTGCCATATACCTATGACACAATCGTAGCAGTGATAAATGCCCATTTCGAACCGATGGCTAATCCTGACTAAGAAAGATTTGTGCTGTGGCAAGCCAGACAATAACGAGATGAATCCATTGATGCCTTAATAATAATAATAATAATAATAACAAACTTATAAAGCGCATGGTTACACTAACCAGTGTGTCCCTGCGCTGCGGCACAGTTCAGATCGCGGGCAGAGGAAACAAGCGGTTAACCCAGAGAACTCAGAGAAGGAAAAAGCCAGGTTTTGAGTTTTTTACGAAAGAGTGTCTCCACAGACTCCAGCCGGAGCCCCGGGGGGAGTTTATTCCAATGTTGGGCAGCCAGAAAACAAAAAGAGCGGCCACCCATCCTCGCTCTCCTGATGTTCGGAATGCTGACCTGCCCTGTCCCACTAGATCTCAAGTAGCGGGTCTGAGAGTATGGGGTGAGGAAGTCGTGCAGGTAGGTGGGGCCTTTTCTCTCTGTAAAATGCGATGGCTCACACACATAGCCTTGAACAGGATTCGTTCCCTTACCGGGAGCCAGTGAAGGGAAGCCAGGGCCTTATTGGAAGAGGCTCTCCTGGGTAACATTAAAACGAGACCAGCCGCAGCATTCTGAATGCGCTGGAGTCTCTGCACACACTTGGAGCTAGCTCCCAAATACATGACGTTCCCATAATCCAAGCGTGACGTCACCAGAGCATGGACCATAGTTTTCCTTGCTGAAATTGGCAGTACATCCAAGGTCTTCCAAAGACCTCTCATAACCCCAAAACATTTCCCCGCCACGCGCCTTATGTGATTATACCTAAAAGAACTTGTATTTAGCTGCACCACCAGATGTGAAAACGAAAAGATAAGGGCACAAATAATCTGAGGGTGTGCGTCAACAAAACTGAAAGAACTAATTCTGCAAGAGCCGGGAAAGTCCCTACCCAATATTCTCATGGTGTGGCGATCCAAAGAGATATCCAGAGCTCATGCATCACACATGTCAATGCTAAACAAGCCAATCAAGAGTGAACCTGTAAATTTTGTCACAAAAGTCGGGGACCACCGGGTCCCCGACCAGCCTTCTACAATGCCATTGCCAACATCATCGCCATCGACTCTCTCCACTACGTCAATCTCAGCGATCTCAACATCCACATCGAAGACCCACAAGGACGCCAACTCCGCCTCCCTACTGGAGAACCTCAACAACATCAGACTCACCCAACTAGTCATCGAACCCACGCACATAGCCAGACACACCCTCGACAAAATCTTCTCCTCCAGCAACAGAATAAAATTCACCCACACCACGAAGCTCACCAGACCGACCACGCAATCATCCACTTTACCATCTGTGACGCCCAGCACACCATCACCAAGCACCACAGCCCCACTTACCTTAGCTGGGGCAAAATAACCAAAAGCCAATGGGCACAGTCTCTCAGCGCCACACCACCCGGCACATCAGCCGACCTCAACCAAGCTGTCCACAACTTCTCTGCCTGGATCAACAAATGTGCCCATAGAATCGCCCCACTGAAACTGGCAAAAACCAACAGAACCTCAAGACAAACCGGCTGGTACACCCAGAGCTCAGAACCACCAAGTACAACTGTCTCCTTATTGAGAAGCGATGGCGCATCAGCTGGGACCCCTCCGACAGAGCCATGCACAAAACAGCACTCAGCAACTACCACGGCACATCAAGAAAGCCAAATGAGCAGCCATTACTGACCCCATAGACGCCACGGCTAACCACATGAAGGAACTCTTCAAAATGATCAAGGTATTCTCCAACCCGGCAGCCACAGAAAACACAGTTCACCCTTCCCAACAACTCTGCAACACCCTATCTGACTACTTCAACAGCAAGATTGCCGACATCTACAACAACCTCGACGCCCAACCCACCACATGCAGCAGCGACAACCTCACCCAACCAATGACACATGCCCAGCCATAACAACCTGGTCTCCACTTAACACTCAGACCACCAGACCTTCATGTCTTCCATCCACACTGGGGTACCCACCGACACCTGCCGCCACCATCGCTTCAACCTCGGATCCAACATAATCAGCACTGAATTGACCACCGTCCTCAATGCCTTCATCTCCACAGCAATTTTCCCAGGCGCGTGGGAACACGCAGAGGTCAGATCCCTCCTAAATAAACCCTCTGCCAACCCCAGCGACCTCAAAAACTATTGGCTGATCTCCCTGCTCCCATACCCAGCCAAAGTTCTTGAGAAAGCCATCAACCTGTAGCTCACCAATTATCTTGAACAAAACCACCTACTCGACGCCTCACAATCAGGATTCCGGGCCAACCACAGCACTAAGACCGAACCAGTCATCTCAGCACTAGGATTGAACTCATCAAAAGTGTTATTTAAAATAGTCAATTCGTTTATAAAACCAACCAGGAAACATTCTGGGCTCTCTCCTTCTGAGTATTGCTGCAATATGCTAGCAAATTATTTTCTTGCAGAAGTTAATAGTATCTGCACCACTTTGTCAGAGGAAACAGAGTGACCCCGATGTTCAATGACATTATGGAAAAACTGAGCGGAGCCTGTTGGTTCTCGAAGATAGATCTATGCTCTAGATAACAACAGATTCTCTTAGCCCCAGAATCGTTTTTGACCCACATAGGGCTACTCCACTATAAGTGGTTCAGCTTTAGAATATTTTGTTAAGTTTTTCAGAACATAGTCAGTGAGGTACTGTCGGTACTGCATGCAGTCCTAAATGTAAGTGACGCTATTTTGCTATGTGCTTTCACGCTGGAAGAGCACTACCTGCAGCTGGGAGGGGTACGGTAGAGACTCCAGGATAGTGGTATAACCCTTTACTTGGCCAAATGTGAATTTCGTAAACCCTCCATCAATGTCCTTGGGTACTGCTTCTCAGTGGATGGAGCAGACCCAGACCCTGACAATGTGAAGATTAAAGCCACCAGCACCCCTTCATCAGTTACTGAGGTTTGGAGTTTCTTTGTAATGGTAAATTATTCTGTATGATTCATTCCCAACCTCAGATCACTCACTGCCTCCTTGAGAGACTTCACCAAGATGTCAAACCTGTGGTTGGTGGGCACGGCTCAAGAGGAAGCATTTACCAAGACCAAAGAGGCACTGTCTTCTGAGACCACGTCATACTTTGATCCCGTCAAGGAGATGGAGGTGCCCTTAGATGCCAGTCCCATGGGGTTAGGAGCATTACTGTCTTGATGAGAAAAGTTCAGGAAATGGGCTCCAATAGCTTATGCCAACTGTGCCCTCACCCCGATGGAACAACGCTACTCACAGATTGAGTGGGAGGCTATTGCAGTGCATTGGGGGTGTCGGCATTTTCACTGCCATATGTATGGACATCCCTTCACAGTGCGCATAGAGCACAAACTCATGATCCCCTAGTTCAAAGGGTCAGCTTCGAAACCTCCTTCACACATTGAGCAATGAGCACTGCAGCTCCAGGAGTACTCCTTTGCTATGGTATACAAGTCAGGAGTGCAAAACCCAGGGGACTATTTGTCCCAGCATCCTCAGGCTGGGACTTCTGGAGATAAACACAGTGCTTTGGACACAAAAGAATACACAAGGATGATCATTGAAAGGTCCAGACCTCCCCAGTGTCATTGGCGGACATTATCAGTGCCACCACCCAGGACAAGTGTATCCAGTTGTCTCTAAGGGCCGTATGGTCTGATACTGGAGCAGACGTAACCAGAACCTGTCTCTTGAAACACCATCAGCTCCACAGGCTTTAATGTCCCTACATAATGGATGACAAGAGCTAGCGGCCTTCGAGGAAGGGTACCCTTTCTGAGGACACTGGTTGGTCATTCCCCTGAGTCTTGTATCCCAAGCCCTTCAACTGGCCCACAGTGGTCATCAAGGGATGGTGCGAACCAAGAGTTGTTTGTGCAACAAGGTGTGGTTTCCTCTACTAGATGAAGGAGTGGAAGATGTGGTCCAAGGGAACTCCATGTGTCAGGCAGCAGGGACAGCTGACCCACCCGTTCCCGGGAACATCCAGGACATACTGCAATGGCCGTGGACAAGAGCCATGCTGACTCCCGAACCCTTCCGGACAGGAGATACATGGGCCATTTTTCAAAGTACCCCAAGGTCGAGACAACGGCCTGCCATTTCAGGGTCTTTAAAGTTGAAGACTATTTGCATTGCCTAGGTGTCTCATATTTGAGGGTCATGTCTTGGTGGCCCCAAGTTAATAGTTAAGTTGAACATTACATGAGGACTATTACAAAGGCAATTCATTTTACTCGCACCCAACACCACACGCCCAACACCATCACCTGGGATAGTACTCTTTCTGAAGGAATATCGGCAGACTCACTGCGAATACACAGATCTCCGCGAAGTGCCAAAAAAACTCCACTGCACTGCGTAGAGTCCAGTACATCGCACTGTTCGCACTGGTTTTTATCATCAAGAGTTTCTCCTGTGCTGTAAAATTTGCGTGAACGGCATCACGCGGAGCGCCAGAGGGAACTGCTTCTTTCTGCCACTCAACTGGCGAGGCAGCTTCCTCAGCGTGAGCAGCAGCTTTCTCAATGCGAGCGGTAGCGACCTGCTGCGACCGCCCGCGTTCAGAAATCTCACCGGGAGGTGGTCTAGTGCGCGATTTCTCTCGCTCTCCAACTTTGAGGGCAGATTACAATGTCGGGCGGAAAGCCTCCTCCCGACATTCAAATCTCCTCGACCGCGTCGGAACCCTTCCGATCGACCCGGTCGGTTTACATTATGACCAACCGACTACGATGTTCGCGGTCGGAAAGTAAACTGCACGGTCATTCCGAATCGGTTCCGACTGGCTCTCGGAGACTTCGTATCAGTCGGAACTGCATTGTGCACCTCTATAGACAGTATTTCCGACCTCGCGATTATGATGTCGATTTCCAACAGCCTTTCCGAGTCGGCCGGTCCGGCACGAAAAGGCTGTCGGAAAGTGACTTTGGGGGCCCCTTACAGGATGTCGCAACACCAAGCTGGGGAGGGAGACCCATATAGAGCGAGGCCGACAAGTCTATATACAGGAGCGCAGATAGGAAGTGAAAAAACACGGGTGAGACAACACAACATCATGTTCAAGAACAATACAGGATGTTGCAACACCAAGCTGGGGGAGGGAGACCCATACAGAGCAGGGCGGACAAGTCTATAATCAGGAGGACTGGCTCTCGGAGAATTTGTGTCAGTCGGAACTGCATCGTGCACCTCTATGGACAGTATTTACGACCTCGCGATTACGATGTCGATTTCCAACAGACTTTCCGAGTCGGCCGATCCGACACGAAAAGGCTGTCGGAAAGTGACTTTGGGGGCCCCTTACAGGGCCCCCTTCATCCTGCGGCCTCCGGTTGGGTGCCGAGGGGGTACCTAAGGGACTCCCCATTAGAACCCTGCACTGTGTGGCAGGCACAATGGGGTGCCCGCGACAGGGTGCAGGTTTTTACACACATCCCCCATTTTCCCATAGGAGCCTGTGTTACGTCCGGTTGTGGGGCGGAACACAAGCTCCCATAGGAAACAATGAGACTCCGACCGAACAGTGTTCGGTCGCATCGTAATCGTGCAGGCAGAACTGCCGACCGCTAGTCGGTCGGTCCCGATTCTGAGTCGGTGTCAGGCGGAAAGTTTCCGCCCAACATCATAATCGGCCCCATAATGTTGACGAGCCGTGCAAGAACAAAAACTCCGCTCCGTATTGCTTCGCAGAGTTTTTCGGAACTCTGCACTCTGCGCAAAGCGGGGAGTCGGCAAAACTCTGCGAACTTCGCTGGCAGAGCAGAATTCTTCCCCTATCCCTAATTAAGAGGTTTGTAAAGTCACCCCATTCAAATATGACAGATACATCCACTGACTCCATCGCTTACTAAGGTTCTGTAGGGCCTGTGACTGCAGGAAGCCTCTTCAGTGTCGGTCCAAAGGCTACCATACTGGGGGTAAAACCACTGGGGAGGGACCCGCAAGTGGGGCAGATGGCCCTAACTGAGGGTCCATGCTAAGGCCTCCTCCAAATATCATGCTACATAGTGTAGTGACTGTGTGGTACCCAGGTGGGTTAAAATTCAGGATGTTTCGTCAGCAGGGATGTTGTGTGTTTTGTGAGTGTTGGGAGGGATGCTGAGTATAACCCCCAGTAGGCTTTAGTCTGTTTCGGGCTGCATAGGACTGGGTTAGTCATATGGTGCTGACTTCATACAGCCTATAATAGGCGGCCGCTGCCAAGGCAGTCCAGTTGTTGTAACAATAAAAGTTTTGCGGACCACTCATCAGCGAGTGACATGTCCAGTGTGTTCCTGGCATCGGGCCCCGCTGGACCTTCATCCTAAGAGTATTCACAAAGTCAGTTGCAGACTCAGTGCTTAATTTGTAAAACTATACGTGCCGGTGCTCAAAGTTTTTGTCAGAAGCCCACAGTCGGCGCTATGAATATCAGGGGTACCGAATACCGAGGCTGCGTAGTCTTGATTCCACCCACTGCCAACAACCCCCCTTCTTTATCTCACACTTGCAGGTTTTTTCATCCTTGTTTTCTCCCTTTATCATTGTTTTTCCGTCTGTCTCTTCCTCTTTCTTTCCCCCTTTTGTGTTCTTTCTCTCTTGGTGTATGTGAAAGTCTGATGAGTAGAAATAAGTTTCAATCCCCCAAATTACCATGGCAGCCTCCGAATTAAATTTATCCCCGGCTGCGCTGGCATCTTTTGAGGCTCAAGATGCCAGCCCCCGGGCCAAAGATGGTGATGGGCACATGTGGAACCCGGATGTGTTGCATCGCCTTCTTTTAATTGTTATTTTTATTTAAGGCGCTTGGTTTAGTGTCGCCAGGCTTGATAGAGCAGTGTTGTTCTTCAGAGTGAACATTTTTATTGCAGCAGATACATCGCAGCCATAAGAGCGCGCGCCAGTGCTATTCCGTCAGCCGCAGAGGCGGGAAGCTCCTTCGAGGAGGACGCGGCGCTCGGTAATGAGAACGAAGGCGGCAGATGTTCTCCCGGAAGCGGGCGGTAAATCTGACTGTTTACGACTCTCTCTCAGGAGCGGCAGGGCTCGCCGGCTCTGCGGCCGCTTATTTGTTCTGGTTTCACGGCGCTGCTGGCACTGAGCGTAAATCCTGGCGCTTCCACTCCGGTGGGCACTGTGAACAAACACGAACTGGCACATAACTTTGCACCGACAAGCGCAATTTTACTCCGACATTTGCGGTGATGGATTGATGCAATAAATGTGTTTTTGTTCCAGTCAGTTAATGCACATCATGTTTTTTTGCAGGGGTTGATCAGTGTAAACTGTTACTGAAAACTGACATTCTGAAGCAATCTGTACTGAATCGAATTTAGACATTCATATGTCTTCATATCAATTCCTTGGTAGGGCGGCCGAATCGAACGCAAGCTGCCTCCCCAGCCCCACTAGCCTGTTGCCCAAGGATAGTCTTTTGTCAAAAACGATCGACCTTTTGGGGCGACACTGCACATCTTAAAGAGGCAGCAGACCCACTGAGGTGCTCCAGTGGTTTCACAAGATGCGAATGTGTGCTTATAAGGGGATTTACTTACATGTAATATTACACCTGTATGGGTGGAGTGCGCCAAGAAGTAGGACGTTACTGAGGTGTATTATCCTGACTCCATCACTGCCAGCAGCTCACGCTCCCCACCAGTGCTGATTCCTCACAGAGCCCACCAGTGTCAGCTCCTCACACCGCCCATAAGTGCCTTCTGCTTATACTCTCTGTTAATACATGCTTTTCCCCACGCCCTCACGGGTGCAAGATCACACGTGAGCAAATCCGCTCACAGAAGTGAGAGTGACTTTTCCAGGCGCTGGATGCCTTGACAGGGACGGATTGGCAAAGCGGGCCGTTGTCTCAGTGCCTCTGTGGGCCTCAGGGCTTTAAGTGGGGGGGGGGGGTCTGTGGGGGTCTGAGCACCCCCAGTTTTTTTTGGGGGGCCTCAAAAGGGGTCTCTAGGGGGCTCTATTTTCGGGCCTCAAAGGTCAAAGGTAGGGTGACCAGACGTCCCGGTTTTTGTTTGGTGTTTCGGGTGAGCATGCACGCGCACTGCTTAAGGCGTGACGTCATTGTAGCAGGAAGGGAAATCCTTTGAAGAGAGACACTTTCTCTCGGGATTTCCCTTCTCTTTGAACACGCAGCGCCACCTACGTCATCGTGCCAGCCATCGGCACAACAACAGCTGGTTAGAACCGGCACGACCCTGCTTTTACGGACTGCAGCAAGATTTCTCCAGCAACCAGTGTGACCCTGCTCTGCCTTAAAGCAAGCGAGGGACGAGGGTCTACAACAGAATCCAGCAGCAGTGACACTACCACTACTAGTGCAGCCCTGCCCCTCTCGGCCCGTCATCTCTATGCCTCAAAAACCTGTCTGATTTCTCTAGATACATACCTGCCCGTCTTTTTTCTCAATCATATGTCTATTTCTAACCAACCGACCGTCCACCCATCAGTCAGTTTATCCATCCATGGGTCGTTTCATTTACATTATATTCCCTTCTGTGTGTTAGTCCGTCCAGGTGTCTGCTTCTGTTCACTGATCGCCTAATAAATAACGTTTACAGTAACACATATGTGATAACGTGGAACCACACATGTCAAATCACACATAGGATGAACAATAACACATGAAATACATACCGACGTTGGCATACACTCTAGCGCCGGTGCTTGCACACACAACCTGTGAGCCTGAGAGCCTTCAGAAGGACTTGTGCCAGCGCCGGAAAATACCAATAAACCACCCAGTCACTGAATATAATAACTCTAGATGCATTAGGAAGGGAGTTGATATATATATTACAGTTTAATATAGCTCTGGCTCGACCCGAACGTATTGGAGCGCTTTACGTGAGCTACATGAGCACTAGTTACATTACACAAGATCATATACATTTTTGGGGGGACTGGGAGGCACAGTGAGATTAAGACTTAATCTCACCGTGCCCCCCAGACCCCCCAACAATGTATATGATCTTGTGTAATGTAACTTGTGGCTGCATTGAAAATGTTCAGGCACAATTCAGAAGTAAGTAGATATCTCAAGTCAATAGTAAAGCCGACCCAGACGGACCCCTCTGAGTTTCATTTTCATCACTTTCACATTGCTCTGCTCTTCCTATGTTTACTAACACTGATGTAATTAAGTCCTGTGTGACTGTTAGACCTGGCATCCTTGGCGTGGTTTCCCCAGACTTTTTGCCTCTACCTCCTACGTTTTGACACTGTGATGGATTTCGTTTTGCTGGTTTAGATGCTTTGGGCACTTTGCCACTGCTGATCAGTGCCAAAGTGCAAGTGCTCCCTGGTTAAATTATTACTGTGATTGGTTATCCATGACTGGCATATTTGTTTTACCAGTAGGTCCCTAGTAAAATGAACTAAGTGTGCCGGGGCGGGTAATTCAAATGCTACTAGTGGGCCTGCAGCACTGATTGTGCCACCCACATGAGTAGCCCTAAAATGATGTCTCAGGCCTGCCACCGCAGCGCCTGTGCGCAGTCTGTGAACTGCCATGTTGTCCTGGCCAGTGTACACACTGGCCAGGCCTGACCCTTCCCTTTTCTTACACATTGGACACCCCTATGGTAGGCCCAAGGTCTCTTCTTGTAGAGACCATTTCTTCATGCTTATGGGTAAAACTCAATGGTCCTCCATTTGAAACATTTGACGCAAAGCTGTATGTAAAGAGTTGGCTGGCAAAAGGTAGAAGGTCTGCTGAAGAAAATTGTTGTGAGAAACACCAGCAAAATAGACACAGTGATTATCTTCAAGGGTTTTGGGAAATCCTGCAATAGATTTCTAAGTAATGTAAATAATTTTTACATGTTTTTTAAAGTGTTTGGTATTTTATGGCTTTTACTTAATAAATATACCTTTTTGCCTATTTTATTATCCTTTGCTGGATGCGACTTCATGATTTTCTTAAGCACACAATGCTAGTTATCTTGATTTAGACCACGCCCCTACTCGGATAGGCCACACCCCTTTAAGAAATTTGCCACGCCCCTTTTAGAGCACCCCCAGTTTTTTTTTCCCACTTAAAGCCCTGGTGGGCCTGTTTATTTTTCTTTCTCAGCCCACAGAGGGCACTGGACAGGGAGAGTAAAGCAGCCTCGCTGGGGGACCCTGTGATATGGCCCTTGGGCGATGATCAGCTGTGGCTTCTCCTTGCCAAGTTATCACCCTGATAGTGGGCCGGGGAGCTGAGTGAAGGCGTGATGAGAATCGGCGTCCCTGGGGGGCCATTCTCACCTCGGCCCCCCCAGGGCCTATGCAGCCCAGAAACAGTGTTTTTATCTGACACCTCACCAGGGCCCTTCTCATTCAGGGTGTGGTGTGCGGGGGGAGGCCCTCGGATGGCTTGGCACACACAAACCTTTTCACCATGACTATTTTATTTATTTATAGAGTTTTATATAGCGCCCACGTGACCCAAGTGGGTATCGGAGAGCTTTACAAATGTTCAGCGAGAGGAAACAAGTAGGGCAGAACAACATGTTCAAGAGCGATACAGGAAATCACAACGCCAGGCTGGGGAGGGAGACCCATATAGAGCAAGGCTGACAAGTCTATATACAGGAGCGCAGATAGGAAGTAAAAAAACATCGGTAAAGCAACACAACAACATGTTCGAGAACAATACAGGATGTCGCAACACCAAGCTGGGGGAGGGAGACCCATATAGAGCGAGGCCGCCAAGTCTATAATCAGGAGCTAGAGATAGCAAGTAAAAAACACGGGTGGGGCAACACAACAACATGTTCAAGAACAATACAGGATGTCGCAACACCAAGCTGGGGGAGGGAGACCCATATAAAGCGAGGCCGCCAAGTCTATAATCAGGAGCTAGAGATAGCAAGTAAAAAACACGGGTGAGGCAACACAACAACATGTTCAAGAACAATACAGGATGTCGCAACACCAAGCTGGGGAGGGAGACCCATATAGAGCAAGGCCGACAAGTCTATATACAGGAGCGTAAATAGGAAGTAATAAAAACAGGGGTGAGACAACACAACAACATGTTCAAGAACAACACAGGATGTCCCATATAGAGCAAGGCCGACAAGTCTATCTACAGCCGTGTAGATAGGAAGTAAAAAAAACATTGGTAAAGCAACACAACAACATGTTCAAGGACAACACAGGATGGAACAACTCCAAGCTGGGGGAGGGAGACCCACACAGAGCAAGGCCGACAAGTCTATATACAGGAGCGTAGATAGGAAGTAAAAAAACACGGGTGAGGCAACACAACAACATGTTCAAGAACAATACAGGATGTCCCATAAAGAGCAAGGCAGACAAGTCTTTATACAGCAGTGTAGATAGGAAGTAAAAAAATTGGTAAAGCAACACAACAACATGTTCAAGAACAATACAGGATGTTGCAACACCAAGCTGGGGGAGGGAGACCCATACATAGCAAGGCCGACAAGTATATATACAGGAGCATAGGTAGGAAGTAAAAAAAAAACACGGGAGAGGCAACACAACAACATGTTCAAGGACAATACAGGATGTTGCAACTCCAAGCTGGGGGAGGGAGACCCTTACAGAGCAAGGCCGACACGTCTATATACAGGAGCATAGATAGGATGTAAAAAACACGGGTGAGACAACACAACAAAATGTTCAAGAACAATACAGGATGTCGCAACTCCAAGCTGGGGAGGGAGACCCATATAGAGAGAGGCCGACAAGTCTATATACAGGAGCGTAAACAGGAAGTAAAAAAACATGGGTAAGACAACACAACAACATGTTCAAGAACAATACAGGATGTCGCAACTCCAAGCTGGGGAGGGAGACCCTTACAGAGCAAGGTCGACAAGTATATATACAGGAGCGTAGATAGGAAGTAAAAAGTATTCATCACTGGGACTTTCACTTCCTTTTTGACACATTTGAGGGATTCAGTCTGGTTTCAGGAGGCAATGGAATTCCAAATTCTCTGGGAAATTCCAGAGAATTTTGTGGCTTTAGCAATGAAGTGCTGGATCTCCTGGAGGATCTGCAGCTGCCAGATAGGTCGAGTTTTTGCGCAAGGTGCAGTTGGATGTTGAAGTGTAGGGCTTTGTGGGTCATGCAGACAATTTTTAATTGGATTCTATCCTCATATGGAAGCCAATTTAGAGATTTCAAATCCGGAGAGATGTGGTTGTTTCTTTTGGATCCTGTGATGAGCATTGCAGCTGAGTTAAGAGATGCTCTTAGATGAGCCAAATTGTAGGTAGGTAAACCACAAAGGATTGCACTCTCATAATCCAACCTAGAAATGACTGGGGCTTGAACAGCAAACTTGAGTCATCCAGGGGGAGGAAGGTTTTTATTTTTCTTAGAATGCTCATTTGGAAGTTCCCTCCTTTGGTGGCTGAGCTGATGTGCTCCTGCCTGTTCAGGTTCTTATCAAGCATTATTCCCAGTGATCTTGTGGAGTCTATGATGTGTGGTACGCAGTTGAGAGCAGTTAGTTGTTTCATATATTCTTCAATAATGAGAGATTGTTTGGGTGGGGAGATTAGGAGGAATTCCGCTTTAAAGGGACTTTAGCTTGAAATGGATGGAGGTCAGCCAGTTTTGGGTTTTGTGTAGAGTTTTGTTGAGAGATCTGGTATCATCAGGGGAAGAGATTTTCAGATACAATTGGGTTTTATCAGCCTACATGTGGTAGTGGATGTTAGATGCTTTGAGAATGTCAGTTAACGGCTCCATGAACAGGTTCAAGAGAGTGACTGAGAGCGAGGACCCCTGTAACCCCTAGAGTGATCGGAGTAGAGTTGGACAGGGACTGATTGACCTTAATTCTTTGCATTCTGTTGTGGAGAAACGAGGCAAACCAGTTTAACACTGACTCAGATAGTCCCACCCTCTGTTCCAGTAGGTCTAGGAGGTTGTCATGTTTGACAGTATCAAAAGCTGACAGGAGGTCGAGGAGGATTGGAAGATGAGATTCGTTCTGATCCAGCATTTTAAGCGCATTATCAACTATGTGTGTAAGGGCCATTTCAGTGTTGCGACCCTGATGGAAACCAGATTGGAATTGGTCTAGGAGATGGAATTGAACTATGTGGTTACATAGTTGGACATGGACACATTTCTCGAGGAGCTTCGCCAGAGTTGGAATGTTAGTGATTGGACGTAAGTTATTTAGGTCCTAGTAATCTGTATGGGTTTTTTTTTAAATAGGGGTAACCTGCGCCGACTAAAATCACACCTTGCAGTAGGGAGGCTTCTGCTATCTTGGTCCAAAGTGAGAGTATAGACTTCTTCATCTCATCGAAGAAGGTTGAAAGTAGAGGATCACTGAAGTGGTTTGAGGGTTTACGTGCTATAAGAATATTGAGTATGGTGAATTTGTTAAAGTTTTTGAATTAGCCTCAGGAGGCTCTGTTTTGGAGGTGTGTCCTGTGGAGAAGAAGAGGCTCAGGGGGCAGGAGGGGAAGGGTTAAGACTATAAGTTGGTTCATTGCTGTCTGAAGATCAGTCTCAAACTTTTTGTCTTTTCAAGGAAGAAGGAGGCAAAATCCTCACAGATTGGCTGAGGATTGGACACCATTGAGGAAAGGATGGGATGATCATTGGATTGTAGTTTAATTCATTTGAACAGCTTTTGTGGTAAATTTCTGGCTTTATCTAGTTGGATTCTGAAGAAATTTGCTTTCACACTTCTGATGTGTTTATTGTAAATGCTCCTCCTCGATCTCAGGAGCTTAAGGCATTCGAGGGACGGTGAGCATCTCCAGGATCGTTCCGCTGATCTCAGATTGCGTCTATCTGTATTTAAGCTACCATTGAACCATGGTTTGGAGTCTTTGGTGGACATTCCTTTTACTTGTAAGGGGGCAATTGCATCTAGAATGTTCCAACATGGAATTGTTGTAATGATCCGTGAGGTCATGGACCTCGAACATGTCAATAGAAGGCGGCAGAGTATTATTGATACGGGACAGCATTTCATTCAGGTTTGCCTTTCACATGGATCTTTTCCAGTGTCTGGATTTCTTTAGTTGAGTTCTATTTGTAATCCAAGATTCTATGATGCGGAAGCAGATGCAACGGTGGTCAGTCCAGTCACACGGGACGATCGATTCCAGTTGAGTGGAATTGGGCTTAGAAATGATTAAGTTCAGGATCGCACCCAAGATATGAGCAGGGCTGTTGCAGATTTGGATCAGGTTGAGGTCTTCTAGGATGGTTTTGAGGCTGTTTACTGCAGTGTCATTCAAGTTGTTCCAGTATAGATTGAAGTCTCCGGGGAATATCTGGGAACGATGTTATCCCACATTGGATGAGATAGTTTCCATAATTTGTTCTAGAAATGAGAGGTTGTCTCCTGGCAGATGGTAAATTGCATGCAGTTTGCATAAAGGCCTGTTGTTACTTTTGATGTCTGTGCATAAGTATTCGCAGGATAGAACTGCAGTATGTGTCTGTTTCGCTATGAGACTATTATAGTACATACAGGCGATGCCTCCACCAGGTATGTTAGCTCGATCTAATCTAATGATGTTGTGGTTAGGAGGCCCTATGGTGTCAAGGACGGGTCCCAAGGAATCATTTAGCCAAGTTTCCGTAAGGATTATGAGGTCAAGTTCCTGTGATAGGATGAGGTCAGCAATATCCACTGAGTGTTTCACTGTTGATCTGCAGTTGAGAAGCATGCATTTCAGGTGTGGACTAGTTAGTGTCAGTGGAAATAGTCTGTGTGATGGTAACTTGCTTAAGGTTGGAAGTGTTTATAGCATTGGAGTTGTGTCTGGGTTCTCCATGAGGGTTTGAAGAAATTGTTTGGATATGGCCCGCTTATCTAGCTTGCCTATGTGTGTGGAGCTATATGTAAGAAGGAAGGAGTGAATGTCACTGTCCGTTAAAGAATCTTTCAGTCTAATAGGTCTAGAGGAGGCTTTCTGGTAAGGTGTAGTTCTCCATCTCAGGAGGGGAGACGCAGTGTTAGGGAAGATCACATTAGCTGAAGGGAGGGACGGCAGCTTTGTGTGATAGTTAGTAGATTGTGCTTAATTGTGTCTGTTCTTCCCAAACGGCCTGTTAGACCACCTATCATTAGCCAACTCTGAGGTGATATTAATTCGCTTTTATAAGTCAGCCTAAAGTTGTTGTAAGTCCAGTGTGATCTCATCTAGTCTGGATTCATGAGAGGAGTGGCGAAAAGTAGTCGTGGTTTGGAACAGGGGGCCAGGAGGGGACCGGCGTTCCAGATAGTGGTGCTAGAGTGCTGCTGGCCTGAGAGGACCAGAGGAGGGGAAGTCGAGCTAGAGGAGTAGTTAAGCTTGCATGGAGGTGGAGGAGAACTCATAAAATTATTAAGAATGTTGTTTGCGATTGAGGGTTCAGACTTGAAGGTAGGCAACGTATGGTCCATGGGAAGTGTCGTAGGCAAGTTAGTGGTTTCTATGTTAGAGCATTCCACGGATCCAGGTAGGGGCGAAGTGGTTGAGTGAATTCCATTGCTATGTGTGTCAGTGACCACTGAAGGGACAACCCATCGCTGTACCCTTTGTTTGGATGTAGAATGCGTCTTCAAACTTAAAGTAATTTTTCTTTAATGCCACCTCCGCGAGTTGAAGTATGAATCTGGTGGGCACTCTGTGCTGGCGTACTCGTGTCTCTAGATAAAATTCAATCACTTCCAAAGCCTCCTCTTGGGGGATCTGAGTATACAGTGACCAGAAGTGGTGGCAAGTTGGGCATGTGTGTGGTGTGGAAATGTGAGGATATTAATTGGGGCTCCTGTGGGTTGGATGAAGAGCTAGGCCACCTTTGGAAGGAGTCAGAGTCGTTGCTAGTCATAGAATTTTTGATGATGGAGAAAGTTTCATCAAAAACCTCTAGGTTGCTGTCTGAGGCTTGGATGAGGATAATCCCTTAGCTATATATAGAGATGGTGGCATCTGCTCTTTAGGCGAGTGAGGGGGCTACTGAGAGTCTTAGACCATGTGGGAATTTCTTGGAGGTAGCGATCAGGAGTAGTGAGTATAGTGCTTTCTTCCATTGAGCTCTTCTTTTCGTGTAGAAGATGAGGTCACTTATTGTAGTTCCTTTTTTCAAGCAGAAATATGGGTCAGAGATTTGAGTTTCTGGATGAGATTCAAGACGTGTGTGTTTAAGGTACTTAAATGCACTTTTTGATAGGTTAGGCGGGTACTTAATTATAAAGGATTGTGGCCTGCCAGCTCGAGCTTGGTGTCAAGTGCTCTCTGTGAGATAGGATCCATGTCTGTGCGGAAAGATAGCACCAGGAAAAGCAAAAGGGGGGGCAGAGAGTGAGGATACTCACGAGGGAGAAAGAGAGAGAGCGGGGTTAAGATGACAGCCTCTGGACAGTGGTTATCCTAAGAGGTGTGAGATCTCTTCTGATGCTGGTTTTGACACCACTAGAGACATATGAGTCTTATTAATATCAGAGCCTCAAATTAATTAGGGGGAGATGGATCTTCTTCCAGTGAAGGTAAAATGTGATGGCCTCTTTCAATATTAGAGGTAGAGGACAATAAGTTGAGGCATTTTTAATGAAGAGGCACTCCAATAGCGAATGCAACTCAGTGCACTTACTATTATGTCCATAAAGTATTTCTCGTTGCATCCAGTTATGTGTAGTAGGTTAAATGGAGTAGAGTAGATAGACTCAAGATAAGCTCAGTAGCCATACAAGATGGCCACCAAATTAGCAATATAGTTATGAGGTGAGCAAGGCAGTCCTTCTTTATTTTCTACTGAGGTGGGGAATGGTCATCATTTTGAAGAGGGATACACGTGTGGGGAACAGGGAATGGAGGCCCCAAGATGAAGGGAAAGCAAAGCAAACATGCCCCCAACAGCAAGGGTCAAATGCAGCTATAGCGCGGAAGGGGCAGGTGTAAGCAGTGAGTGAGGGAGGCAAACAAACCACAGGAAACTAGAGTGCATGGGGGACTTCACAGTCTAGAACGTATAGTGCCTTTCAGTCCAGACTAGACCAGTGCACAGTCCTCAAGGGGAGAGCTTTGTATCAGGCAGGCAGAGCGCATGCCTGGCAACCTGACCTTCTGACCCTGAAAGGAATTCTCTGTGCACCAGTTTATGGGGGTCGTTAACTCTGCAGAAACGTTGCCTCACCAGAGTCAAGGGAGCTCCCAGC
The DNA here is from genome assembly GCA_963921515.1 of Calotriton arnoldi. Lineage (NCBI taxonomy): Eukaryota > Metazoa > Chordata > Amphibia > Caudata > Salamandridae > Calotriton > Calotriton arnoldi. Next base: position 2,200,681 of record CAWUFW010000210.1, on the reverse strand, counting down.
TCAAGGTATCACCAGGGAATTAAATGGTTGGCGACTGGTGGTAGGCCATGAGGAGAATAGCGCAATCCTCCCAGGGAGAGAATGCGGCAGGCACAGCGATGGCCAGGCCAACAGCAGACGCCAATCCCGCGCTAACACCAGGCTCGGTACTGAAGAGGGCAGCAATCCGGTCAGCGGCCTTTCCAGGAAAGGTCCTTAGTATCACGGCACTAAGTGGAATGTCTGGTTAAGAATCAGCTAAAAGTCTAATGGAAATAAAGGAATGCTCCTGAGGAGGGCAGCCATAATCCCCGTGCTCAAAAGTCACTCACCGCAAATCAACTTCAGCGGGAATCTGTGACACTCCACAGAGAGCCACGGAGACACTGGATCTTGGGAGGAAGAAGGGGGGTCAGCAGCCGGTTCAGAACCTTAAGAGTGGTGGAGCGTAGAGGCCATGGGAGCCTTGTCAATTCCTCTGGGGTCCAGAATTTCACCAGCCAGTTGGCAGACCCTGTGCGCTAGTTCATCAGCTCCAAGATAGGGGATAGAATGAAGGTTTGGAGGAGCAGCAAGGCGACAACCGACATTCGCCGCAGGCAGGCCAGATCATCAAAGTGCCCCAGAGTTGTTGCAGGACAAATTCTCTTTGATTCCCATGGTGTCGAGGAAAAGTCAACAAAAACCAGCACGCAAGTAGAGCAGGTTTCTAGCATATGTTTCCAAAATGAACTTCATAGCGATGATGTCTAGTAGATGGGTGGATGGCAGGCATAATCAGGGATATTCATAGATATGTGATCTCAAGCCCAGGAGCGTTACCCCTGTCCAGATCAGGAGCAGATTTGTATCAAAGGTGGAAGAGGGGAGAGAACACTGTCAAAATTGAGACTGGATTTCATAAACCCTTTGGATGAAAACAAAAAAAAGAGTTTGCAAGTACAAATGCACTTTTTCTAGCCATTTAGACATGTAAAGATTGATAGGGATGCCTTTTTAGGTCGAGCCTAGAGTCAGCGCGCATGCGTTGTCTGCGAGGCACGCTGTTTTGCAGTTTGTACTTGTAGCCCCGCCCACTCTCCACCCATATTTGTCATTTGCTTCTGTCATTGTCCTTTGTAAATGCTGGCATCTCATTGGTTAATAGGCTTGTTAGTCCCTCCTTAGTACCGCCTTGTCTTCATTTGTAACCTCCCACGAGGATTGGCCCTTTTACTTCAGTTGTAACACGTTTGCTTTAATTAGAGCCTGGGAGCACTATTTTCTTAATTGCCTTTCTTCTGTCTGCTAGTGCAGGCAGGACACACTCGCGTTCTCTCTTTCTCACAACCTTTTTTTTAATTTAAGCAGCATGGTCGCCTCAGATGGGATAATGGCAGACGTGCTTTTCTTTTACCTGAACATGGATGCGCTTGATTTGTTACAGTGGATCGTCAGCTGTCCATTGATGTCACCACAGCTGTAGGACTTTAAACATATAATTGCTCATATTTCAAGCAGCTAAGTACTGTTTCGCTTAGGTAGTTTTATGATGCTCACTAGGGACCTCTAGGAGCAGCTTGTGGTACTGCACCTAGACATGCAGTGCTGGTGCCTTGCTCACTTGGGACCTCTAGGAGCAGCTTGCGGTACTGCACTGAGACAAACAATGCTGGTTCCTGGCTCACTACGCAAGCATTTGCAATGCACTATGTCTCGCATTACTGAAAGTATGAGCTATTGCCATTGCATTATTATTTGCAACGGCAATACCTCAAACTATCAGTAATGCGAGACCTATTGCATTGCAAATGCTTGTTTTACAAGTGATGCCTAGCACTGGCCCACAGATTCTAGATACACACCAGATTCAGAACAATGCAATTAACTGTATGCACAATTACCTTGTGTGATATCCTGAAAATCTGACACAAGTCTGATGCTCAACATATTTGATGCTAAAAAGTGTGAGTTCCTTTTCTTGTTGAAAACTTTCTTACCTCACACATTCTGTGTGTGTCCGTTTCTCGGCAAAAAAACATTCTTTGATAAAGCAGGGCCACTGGTGATTCTGCAGCCAAGGCGTTTTCCGCATAATTATGGTTTTGCCGCATTCCCCATTTAATGCATTATCTGCTGCATAATATGCAGATTTTAACAAAAAAAATGTTTGTAGCTCAAGTGGATCAAAAGTTACTAAAATGTTATGACGTGTGTTAATATGCTGTGGAAGGCCCTTCCCAAAAGTTGACTGGTCCTCTTTCGTTTGCTTATTGCTGTATTTAGTAGTTAAACTGGTACTAATATGGAGTAATCATTGCTTAGGCAGTGTTATGAGTAAAAATATCAAAATAATGAAGTAATGCTACCACAAAATGTGCTGCATTATGCCACATAATTTGCCTTTTCATGCCACGTAGTTAAGCCATCTCCACCGCATAATTTCATCCTTCCCAGCCGCTTAATTACAGCAGAAGACTGTGTTCCGGATTCACAAAGGTAAACGTTGACTTTTGTGCGAACATAAAGATAGTACTCGCAAATGCCCTTTGTGAATTCCCTATTCCCAAAGTCGTAAACTTAGACATTTGGTCTAAGTTTACAAGTCCTAAACGTAGGTGTTTGGTCTAAGTTTAGACCAAACGTCTAAGCTTACCTTTGTGAATCGGGCCCTATATGTTCTGTAGATGACCCTTACACCGCACCTTACAATAGACGCAATTTCACATTTTTCATTTAATTTCCACAACAAAACAGAGTTTCCTTTGACCTACTTTGGGAATGAATTGCTAACTTGTTACAGACAGCATTTCACAACACCCTTCTTTCTTTTCACTTGTCGCTTTTTATAGGCACAGAACAAAAGGTGCAAGTGTAAACACTGGTTCAAAGAAAATAGCTCCTTCCCTCCTTGGGAGGGATAATTGCCTTTGTGTGATTTCCATCTTTCATTGTCTGGAAGCCTGCCTCTCTCGCTGTTTGGCAGCCTGCTTATTGTGAATTTTCTGCAGGGTCAGGCGGTTTCTGATGAGTAGCCATTAGTTTGTGTTTGCTCTTTTTGTGCAAATCAGATAGGTGACCAAATGCTCTCTGTGGGATACACCTGGACCAACTTCAGGCTCGAGGATTCGAGCAATGCTTCATGTCCTTGAAACAAACAAACAAAGGAAGGATGCATTCACTTCATCCGGGTACCAGGGGCCACATCACACAGGAATCCAAGGCCACATCACACATCATCCAGACATCAGAGGCCCCATTATACTGGCAGTGGCCACGTCACTCAAGCATCAGAGGCCACTTCACACACTATCCAGGTAACAGAGGCCACATCACACATCATCTAGGCATCAGAGGCCACATCACACATCATCTAGGCATCAGAGGACGCATCACACATCATCCAGACATCAGAGGCCCCATCATCCAGGCATCAGAGGCCACATCACACACCATCCAGGTAACATAGGCTACATCACACACTATCCAGGCATCAGAGTCTCCATCACTCAGGCATCAGAGGCCACATCACTCAAGCATCAGACGCCATATCACACACCATCCAGGTAACAGAGGCCACATCACACATCATCTAGGCATCCATCAGAGGACCCATCACCCAGGCATCAGAGGCCACATCACTCAAGCATCAGAGGCCACACCACACACCATCCAGGTAACATAAGCTACATCACACACTATCCAGGCATCAGAGTCTCCCTCACTCAAGCATCAGACGCCATATCACACACCATCCAGGTAACAGAGGCCACATCACACATTACCTAGGTATCAGAGGACCCATCACCCAGGCATCAGAGGCCATGTCACTCAAACATCAGAGGCCACATCACACATCATCTAGGCATCCGTCAGAGGACCTATCATCCAGGCATCAGAGGCCACATCACTCAAGCATCAGAGGCCACACCACACACCATCCAGGTAACATAAGCTACATCACACACTATCCAGGCATCAGAGTCTCCATCACTCAGCGATCAGAGCACATCACTCAAGCATCAGACGCCATATCACACACCATCCAGTTAACAGAGGCCGCATCACACATCATCTAGGCATCAGAGGACCCATCACCCAGGCATTAGAGGCCACATCACTCAAGCATCAGAGGCCACACCACACACCATCCAGGTAACAGAGGCCACATCACACACCATCCAGGCATCAGAGTCCCCTTCATTCAGGCATCAGAGGCCACATCACACACCATCCAGGTTACATAAGCTACATCACACACCATCCAGGCATCAGAGTCCCCTTCACTCAGGCATCAGAGGCCACATCACTCAAGCATCAGACGCCACATCACACACCATCCAGGTAACATAGGCCACATCACACATTATCCAGGCATCATAGACTGCATCACCCTGGAATCAGAGGGCCCATCACACATCATCCAGGCATCAGAGGCCACATGACCCAGGCTTTAGAGGCCACGTCACACATCAACTAGGCACCAAACGCCACATCCCACCCATCCATACATCAGAGGCCTGATCACACAGGCATCAGAGGCCACATCACCCAGGCATCAGAGGCCACATCACACATGATCCAGGTAACAGAGACCACATCACACATCATGCAGGCATCATAGACTGCGTCACTCTGGAATCAGAGGTCACATCACACATCATCTAGGCATCGGAGGCCACATCCCATCCCATCCAGGCATCGGAGGCCACATCCCATCCCATCCAGGCATCAGAGGCCACATCACCAAAGCATTAGGGGCCGAATCACCCAGGCATCAGAGGCCACATTGCACATCATCCAAACATTAGAGGCCACATCACCCACGCATCAGCAGACTCACCGCACATTATCCAGGCATCACAGGTCACATCACCCATCATCCAGGCGGCAGAGGCTACAACACCTAGGCACCAGAGAAGCATCATATAGCGTACGTTGGCTGAGACAGACCTCCTACAATTAGAGGTGTGCCTTTTGGGACTGTTCCCTAGGTCGAAGGTAAAGGGAGCCAGCGCTCGATTTTTGGGATTGGCCGTGGTTCTGGCCAGGCAGACTCTTGCCATGCACTGGGGATTGCCTGAGGGCCCCCTCCATTGTAAGTGGAAGCGTGAGGTGGAGAGTTGGGTGCTGGCGGAGGAGTGCGCACTACGCCATGAGGAACCGCGAGGCTTAAGGAGAATGCTTGGTTTAGGCTATTATACGGACTTTGCCCCAGTGTGGGATTCCCCTTGTACTCCGGCATGTCTGAAAGATGGCTTAGGACTCCCATTAAGGAGGGCAGGTATCGCAACCTGAGCCGAGCTGATGACAACTGAGGGGCTGCATCCCTGGGAAGTTTTAAAAGCAAAAGTTGGTAATAACTTGTCCAGGTTTAAATTTATCCAGCTGTCCTCCTGGTTTGCGGCCTCAAAACAGGAGATAGGGGGTGACTGGGAGTTAGAGTTATCCTTTCTGGACGTGAGACCTAAGAGTAAGGAGGTTGCAATGTGATATTGGAAATTTCTGGACGCTGATGAGAAAAATCTAGCACCCCCTCACTCAGTCTGGAGAGGAGTCTTCCAGGAGATGGATCAATATCTGCCTGGGATAATTCCCTGAGGCTCCTGTATTCAGCTAATTTAAAAAGGAACCACTTCTTCACTATCAATATATTGGACACCATTTAAGATTGCCAAGTTTGTCCCCCTGCCTCCCCCCAAGTGTAAAAGGTGTGGTTGCTTGGAAGCTAATGATGTACATATCTTTTTCCAGCATCCTACGCTAAAGGATTGTTGGGGAAGAATAGAACTTACCTTGAAAGACATCTTTGGTATGGAGATTAATATGAATTCAATGCTCGTTCTTATGGGAATGGACGAGACAGACAATGAGCAACCGTTTGCAGTGGCAGCAGAGAGCTCTGCTCTTCTACTTGATTTTAATTGCAAGAAGAGAAATTTGTAAGAAGTGGTTGGATCCGCTTCCTCCAAAAGGTAGAAGATTGGGTTAGGACGTCTGTTTGGGTGTGGCGCTCAGATCTGGGGGTCAAAAAAGGGCCAACCCCGATATATGGACTGATTTCTCGCTGTGGTGTAGAGACCTTGGAATTGGCCAGGTATTCCAATGATTACACCAAGGCACCGGCAGAGGTGCTGGTCCTGTCTGGTTTTGCCAGGACCCTAGGTGAATGCAGTGACCGCAGGGCGGATAGATCGAGGGGTTTCGAGAGTTGCAGACACCTCTGGTGGTATGAGGATAAAAAAAAAGAAAGAGGAGCGGCGAGGCTTGTGGCGCCGACCCCTCGCAGATGATTGGTCGGCAGCACTGGCAGCTTTCGTAGGGGGGAGGGACGATTGGCTGAGGGATCAGTGGCTCTCTGTCTTGTGACTTGGTGGAATGGGCGTCGACGTTCCAAACAGGATTAGAGTTTATACACCTGACGACCTCTGTATGTACGCCCAAGTGTGCCTTCAGGTTTCAGCTGTGATGTTATAGCAAGGCACTATGCTCCTTACTAGATGCATTTGATTAACGGCTTATAATGCTTAAGATATGCTTGACATGTTCTTTGTAAGCTACTGTTGAATTGATACAAATGCCCCAAAAGTCAGTAAAAAAAATCAAAGGCCACATCATACATCATCCAGGCATCAGAAGCCACATCACCTAGGCATAAGAAGCCACATCGCAACATCCCCTAGTTATCAGATTATACTGCCACATTGCACATCTTTTAAACATCAAAGGCCACATCACACAACACCCAGGTATCAGAGGTCACACAACACATCATTCAGGAATCCGAGGTCACATCACACATCACTCAGGTATAAGATGCCCATGACATGCCATCCAAGTATCAGAAGCCACATCAAACACCACCCAGGTTTAAGAGGCCACATCACCCAGACATCAGAGGCTACATCACATGCCATCCAGACATCAGAGGGCCCGTCACACATGTATCAAAGGCCACATCACCCAAGCATCAGAGGCCACATTACACACCATCCAGGTAAGAGAGGCCATATTAAACAACACCCAATCATTAGAGGCCACATCACTCAGGCATCAGAGGCCACATCACACATCACCCAGGCAATAAGGGACAAATCACTCAGGCATCAGAGGTCACATCATCCAGACATCAGAGACCGCATCACACATCATCCAGGCGAATATGCCTCTTTTTCCCGCTGCCCGTCACCTCGCTGGATGTTGGAATAGTATAATTTACTATTCCAACTCCAGTCTGTGCGGACTGTAGGGAAGGTGTTGGATTTTAAATCCAACACCTTCTCCCCCCTCCGCAAGTCGTGTTTACGACTTGCGTGGTAATGGTATGCGTTGTTACAATGCGGTCGTTGTAACGACCGCATTGTAACAACATGCGGGTGACGGTTTCATGGGTCAGGGTTGTTTACCCATCCAGGCATCACAGGTCACACTAGCCATCAGAGGCAACTCAGCTAGGTATCTGGAGCCACATCACCCATGCATCAGAGGCCACATCACATATTGTCTGAGTATCAAAGGCCACACCACATGCCATTCAGACTTCAGAAGCCACATCATCCACCCACATCACCCAGCTACCATAGGCTATATCACACAGGTATCAGAGGCCACATCATACATCATCCAGGTATTAGATGCCAAATCACACACCATTCAGGCATCAGGTTTAACATCACACACCATCCAGATAACAGAGGCCATATGAGAGGTTGCGTTGCACATCATCCAGGTATCAGAGGCCACATCACCCAGTTATCAGATGCCAGATTATACTGCCACATCGCACATCATTCAGGCATCAGAGGCCACATCACACGACACCCAGGCATCAGAGGCCACATCATCCAGCTATCAGAAGCCACATCACACAACACACAGTTATCAGAGGTCACATCGCACACCACCCAGGAATCTGAGGTCCCGTCACACACCACCCAGGTATTAGATGACCCATCACATGCCATCAAGGTATCAGAGACCATGGCACACCATCACCCAGATATGAAATGCCACATCAAGCAGCACCCAGGTATCAGAGGCACATCACACTCTATTTAGAGTTTTGTTCTGCTCCAATTTATTTTTCATCTAGTGCTACTTCAGAAGGCTACTTGGACCTGGGTGTTCACTTGATGATACTTCTAGAATTAATTTACTGTTCTGGGGAGCAGCCACAGTGGTGTATAGCGCAGTCTCCTTTGGAGTGTGCAGCTATGTGCTGGGATTGTCTCCATTTTTAGTCTCCTTGAATACAAGCGCATGTGAGTGTGTGTGTGTGTGCGTGCGCACATGCACACTTGTACATGTATGAAATATGTGTGCCCGCCCATATGAGACACCCACACAGATTCATAAAGGTAAGGTCAAGCCAGCACTCCGGCTGTAACCTTAGAGCAGGTTGTCTTAAAAAACAACAAGGACATCATCTTTCGTGGCAAGAAACATCCTTTGTGGAAGGGGTGCTGTGAATCTTAGTAGATTCAAAACCCCCCGGGCCTGATTCGCAAAGGTAAACTTACATGATTTTTTACTATTCACAACCGTATTTTACTAGTAGTATCTTTACGACTAAAGTGTCTCCGCACATAATAAGATAGGACTGTCCTATCTTTTTACAGAAACGGAATGCATGTAATTGAACAAGGAATAGGTGGATGGTGGATAAGGTGAAAAGGACAGGCATAGGATGTGCCATCTTTGGGACTCCCCCATTCTCTCAGAACAACGCACTGCCAAGGGGAGGGTAACCCTGCTTAAGCAGATGTAAGGACTGCTGGATCACCACTTAATTTAATCTTCAAAGTCCCTATCGAGGCTGAACCTTGAGGACAGAGCAACTCATACTGTTTAACTTGGGGAGGGGGGTAAATTTAGGCCCTGCATTCTGATCTAGAAGTGACGACCCTTTCTAGGGGCACCCAGCAAATCTAGGACCTCATTTATGGAGTTCTGGTGTACGGCAGGACAGCAGGTCCCCTTGCTGAGTTGCCCTACATCAAAGTGAAAGGGTAGGAATGCACAGTATTTATCCAATGCAGAGCATTTCTGTCCTTTTCCCCTGTGCTGATGCTGTTTCCAGCAGCCTAGCACCCTTGCACCATGGTGCAAGGGTGCCTGTGTTGTCGGTAGGATTGTATTTGCGCAGGAAGGAGTAACTTCTAGCTCAAAATTAATCCTGGGAGGCTGTTTGTAGCACGAACCAAACTTAAAGGGTGGAAGAGTTCTTCACTTTTGTAAAAAAAAAATCCAAATTTTACAGAATGCACATGGAAGAAACATAAAATAATGGAAGGAAATGACGGAGCCATCTGAAACACTAGGGTGGACATAAATACGCACTAAACGATTGCATTAGGGGTATCAGAATCTGTGTAGGTCGGTACATATGCAGCAGATCACATTTGCCAATGACGGTGAAAAGGCAGGCTACTCAGATCTACTCAGGCGCCTACCTGAAACTCAACCCAACCAAGACAGAATTCGTGTCATTTGCCAGGAAGAATAAACAAGATACAGTTCAAGCCTGTCTCAATGCCATGAAACATGATGTCTTCGTACCCCAACTTTCACCGAATGTCAGGTTACCTAGATTAACCCTGGGCACCAACCTCACCCTCAAATAACGCACTGCCAAAAAAATAAAAACAACCAGCTACCAGCTGTTCCAAAGCAAACCAAACTGTTTCCTCTAGAAAGTGACATCAGATCTGCTGTTCAAGCCCTTGTCCTCGTGCATCTGTATAGTGGTAATACAGTACTACATGCCCTTCGAGAGGCCACACTGGCAAACCATGGGCATCCTACAATCTTTCACCTCACACATGCGGTTTACATCCATACCGCAGGTGCACTGTTTTTTAATCCTGGCAGCGAGAACATCCAAATAAAGTATGTATTTAGTTCTCTCTAGCTAGTTTTATCATCACTTCACCCACGTCACTTTATTCTTTGCGCTGCGTCCTCACCCACACTACATATCTCATTTGATGGATTTATAATATCCAGATAGAGTAAACATCAAAACATCCCTGTGCTCCTCCCTCTCAGAGAGGGGGTCGTAGCCCTCAGAGGAACCAGGCTTTTCCTCTGAGAAGAGAATCCCAAATGATGAAGCATGCCACCTTAGGTGGGTGAGGGATTTCGTCCTTAAAGGGATTATCCCACAGCTAGATCTGTGTGATATTGTCAGTGTCTTTTTGTCTTTCTGTTCAGACAACTTAGACCCAAGGATTATGCTGTATTTATTGCATCCTACATGCCCAGCATGCCTCATCCAGGTCCTGAAGAAATGTGATCACATCACTTCCATCCTGTTGACCCGCATCATCTACAAAACCAGCTGCATCATTTACAAATCCATTACAAATAGCACCCTGCTTGACTTTCGGACAAGCTGAAGATTTCTGGTGGTTCCCGACACACCAGCAGCAGGGACCCATCAGACTGCAGACTAAGAAGTGTAAAAAAGAAAAAACAAGACAGCAGGCCCTTTCCATCTATGCACCCAGGATCTGGAACAACATCCCTGTATCCATCAACGCTGCTCCAATTTAGAAGAGAGTTGAAGACTCACCTCATTGAAGAACACTACATCACATTGCATTAATCGTCCACAACCCAACTTCCTGTCCTAATACTCATTGACTTTTATCCTGCCTTTGACAACTCACAGAGCTTCGCTGGCCAGTGGTGTAACACAGGCCCCCGAAGTCCCCGCTGTGCGGGGGCCCCCAAGCTCCAGGGGCGCCTTCAGCACAGTACTCTGGTCGGAGAGCTCCTGATTGAGTCCGGAGGGTCCACCTCAAGTTTTGTTACACCAGCGCCGCTGCCTTTTTTTTACGGTCACTCTGTAATAGGCCTGGGAGGAATTATTAATTCCACCGGCAGAATCGGAGGAATTTGGTAATTCCACATTACTCTTGTAACACACAATTCCTTATAAATTCGGCCACTCCTCTAGCAGAATTAATCTGCAGTAAATTTGTTTCTAAACAGGGCTGGAAAAGGGAGCAGTCCCTCTATGTTTAAAAACCACTGCAGATTAAACATAAACTGTTTAAAAATCACTGCACAGCAGAGAACACCCCTCGGTACCCTTACATGCTCTGCAGTGATTACTGTGGAGTATGTAAGGGTGCCGAGGGGTATGCACTGCAGAGTGATATGCAGTGGTTTCTAAAGTTTAGAAACCACTGCATACACTCCACGGCGGCACCCTTACATACTCGGAAGTAATCACTGCAGAGTATGTAAAGGTGTTGAGTGGTGTTTGGCTGTGCTATTTTCAAAGCACAGAAGGCATCCTTGTACCATTTTTGGACGCAAAGGTGCATTTTGCACTAAGAAAAGAGTGCCAAATGCCCACTTCGCTCGTCGTGCAATTCCGCAGAATTTTGATGCAATTCCACAGTATCCAGGGGAATGACATTCTGCCAATTCTGCACACCCCTACTCTGGAGATATACTATATATATACATAAATACATACAAACCTACATGCGGAGACCTCCACCTGTCCTATCTGATCTCTGCAGAGATCGCCGCCTCGATTGCAGGAAGCTCTGTTGCTTATTTTGACTTTTAATAAATAGATACACATTGTATTTTTTGTTCAGAAATTATAAACCATTAAAAAATAATATTTCATCCTACATTTTTTATTAAAGTTTTTAAAAATCAAAAATAAATATAACTTTTCATTTGATGTAAAAATATTTTAATTAATCAAAATGTATTCTCAACATAACTTTTAGTTCTTTTTTTTATTTATAAATCTTTTTGTCAAACAGTTGCTCAGTACGCATCGGAGTATACAATTGTATATGATAACATGACAATCCATTTTGGAGGGAATCTTCCCTAGCAATTTCAGGTAATGACAAATCAACAGATAGATCATTTGGATAGAGTGTAAGCATGATAAAACATAAATGACTGCAATCCTTGATAACTTTAAGTAATGTTTAATCTGAATAAAATAAAATAAACGTTTTACTGTAGATGGAATTTATAAAATAAAACTTTAAATAAATAATACATAAGATAATAGTGCTGTAACTTTTTTATTTGTTCTAGTTTTAAATATTTAACATTAAAATATTTATACAAACTTTTTTTAAACCTAATAAACTTTTTACTTTTCCCTATACTTTACAAAAGAGAGCTCGCCACCCGGTGGTAGATTTCTCTGCCCACGTGTGGTTGTTCACATTGATCGTTGCAGAACAGAGGATGTCAAGTTGTCAAAATTGTGGCCTTTCCTGACGAAGGCACTTCTGGTGCCGAAACGCGTGTAGAAATAATCGAATGTCAACTGAGTCTGTGCCACACTGTTTGCCCTAATGCAAAATCTTTGGAATTTATAACTTTTACTTGAATTTGTATCAAAATATCTAATTATCGTTGGAGCAAAATAGATTAGCTCCTGCTATAAAAAATATATCAATCACCTTTTGATGGTTTTTGTATATTGTGTTTTTAAATGAATGTTTTGATGTGATGTGTGCATGTGGACATGAGTGAGCTAGTATGAGTGAGTTTTTCATTGCAATGTGTATTGATCAGTATTAATAAAATCATGTTTTGTATTTTTGGATAAAAAAGTATCTTCTGGTTCTTTCATTCCATGTTGCAAATATTGTGCTGTTCAATAAGCAGTTAGTTGCCTTAAGTCTTTGCACTGAAGATCAGAATCCCCAACAGATCCCTCCAAATCCAAAGAAACAAAATCATGCACAAAACAATCAAAAGTCTCAGAGATTACTTAATTTCCAGGAATTATATCTTGTTTAGAAAAAACCCCATTAGTGGATGAGTGAGAATTCGCCAAATCATCTGAAAAAGAGAACAATTGTGAGCAAAATCCAGGATGCGAGTCTTGAGCATTAATTTTATCCAACACATTTTTCTGAGCCTTAGCATGTCTATTAAGACTCCACCAAAAATCTCAGAAAATTTAGAATTGCCTTTTTTGAGAAAGTTATTAATCTTTGTCATGAAGGCCACTTGGGGATTATTAAAACCAAGTGTAGAATTAAACAATCTTACTGGTGGCCAGGTGTTGACAGACATTGAAAGGGTTGTCCGTGATTGTATTGATTGTACAAACTCTGACAAGAGTTTAATCACTTTTAAACCAACCTTACATCCCATTGTAGTTCCTAGCATGCCATGGGAAAGGATTGGAGTAGACATTTTTGGTCCAGTTAAAACTGTGGATGGAATACAGAAGTACATTTTCGTGATAATAGACCATTTCTCCAAATGGCCAGAGTACAAGATCGTAGAGAAAGTGGATTCTGAGAATTTGTTGTGTTTCTTGGGAGAAGTTTTTGGAAGATTTAGTATCTGACAACAATGGACAGTTTGTGGGTGAATGTTTTAAGAAGTTTATTAATGACACTGGCATTGTACATAGAACAACCTCTCTTTATCAGCCAGAAGGGAACGGAAGCGTTGAGCGCTTCAATAGAATGATAAAGGGCATTATCGAGTTATCGGGCAGCAATGGGAAGGATTGGGTGGATGAATTAAGGAAAATGGTTTGTGCATACAGAGTCACCCAATGTCAGTCCACTGGACATTCACCTTTTCAACTCATGAGGGGGAGATCTCCCCGTACCAAAGACAATATGGGATGGCTGAATTGTACCAAGATTGTCTCTTGGTCTGTTAAGGAGGTTAAGCAATCCCTTGAGACCAAGCAAAGCTATATGGTGGAGAAACATGCAGGTGCCAGTAAAGGGAGAAAAGTCAATCTACAGGCTCTACAGAACACTGTTAAGGTCAAAAAGGGAAGACTTGTACGCAAAGGAGAGAGCATGTATTCCGCCCCTCCCAGAGTAGTTAAAATTCTGTGTAATTAAGCACTTTTGAGTGATGGAAAGGTGTGGAATGCAAACAGAATTGCTTTATTCAAAGGACATGTCGAGGTAGAGCATGCCAGTGATAAGCAGGCACAAGTTAGTAGGTATGACTGGGTGGATGAGGTAGAAAACACTAAGGAAGTGTGTTTACCTAATGATTCCATCAGCATTCCTGTCAAATTTTGTGTAGCTTCCAAAGGTGAACAGAGCACTGAGTGTTCCACTCAAGGTGATCAAGATACAGCTTCTGCAAATGTTGATGGAGGAGTGGTTGCTCGGGCAAAACGCTTGTGTGTAAAACCTAAACAATTTGATGACTATATCACACACATCTACAATTAATCTTTTGTTTAACTCATCGTTATGTTTAAGTGTTACTTTGACTTGTATGTTACCTTATTAGAGCATGTATAATTTTAGGAACAACTTGGTATGTCTTCTGTATTATTTTGTTGGTTTTTTTTTCTCTTTTATTTTGTTTTCTGTTTTTGGGGAAAGGGGGAAGTGTTGTGTTGGTGCTCAAGCATGGGCTCGAGTCACCTTAGAATGTAGTGATTCTAGAGAGCTGATGAAAAGAAGGCTGGGGGGTGGATTATTGAAGGGAGCTGCTTGCTGGAGGTTGCGCTAGTTCTTCCTGCTGCCATGGGGGTTTAAGTAGAAGAATAAAGCTTTCAATCAACACTACGTTTGGACATTTATTCTTCGCAACACTTAATACCTCTAGCACGCAAGAAACTCTGAAAATCTAGGGAGGTGTATTGCACACCATTGTCAGAGACAATGCATTCAGGTAGACCCTCTTTATAAAAACACTCTTATAAAAACTCTGTAACAACTCTTGTTTGGTTGGTAAATCCATTTGTATTCCACCGACTTTGAAAAATAATCAATTAGTACCACAACATACAATTTGCTTGAAGAGATGTTATCATATGGCCCAAGAAGGTCTACTGCTAATTTTTGCCACAATCTTTCTGGAAAGTCTGAACATTTGAAATCAATTTTGGAGGTGATAACTGATTTGTCAGAATTGGCACACAACGGACATGATTTAACAAATGAGGAAATTTGATGATCTAAATAAGGCCACCAAAAATGCTCTCTAACTCTTTTTTTAGTACACGTTTCCCTGAGATGTCCTTCATGAGACAGTTCTAAGATTGATTTTCTGAGACCTCTGGGTGGCACAAGACAACTATCCTTGGAGACCACCCCACCCTCAATGTTAATAGCATCCTTAACCTTCCAAAACACTTGGATTTCTGCCGAAAGCATTTTCTCCATAGGCCAACCTTTGTTTACAAACTCCACAATTTGGGACAAATCTTTATCCTGTTGAGTGGCACTTAACCAAGCCGTTTTAGATAGTTTACTGGACCACTGTCCTCCCCTATAGCTACAACACACTCCTCAATCAATTCAGCATTGCTTGAAAGATTGGGTTCAGGCAATCTGGAGAAACAGTCAGCCACAACATTACACACACCTGGAATATAATTGGTTTTGAAGTTGTACTCATACATTTTAGATAAAATCCTAACTAAATGAACTGAGGCCTTACCAGTGCCATTACTATTCAATAAGGACAAAAGGGGTTTGTGATCAGTCTTAATGATGAAACTTTTACCCCACAGATGTTTTAAAATGTTTGATACCCCAGGCACAAGCTAAAGCCTCACGTTCAATGGTGGAATATTTTCTTTCTGCCATTAAAAGGGGTCTAGAAGCAAACGCCACAGTTTTGACAGTATTGTCAGATTTCTGGCTCAACATGGCACCCAAACCCTCTAGGCTGGCATCCACACTCACAATACACTGTTCCTTAGAATTAAAGGGAGCTAAATGAGTCACATTGATAACGGAAGCTTTGATTTTTTTCAGAAGATAACTGCTGAACACCTTCCCAGACAAAGCACTCACGCTTCTTGAGTAACAATCTAAGAGGTGAGAAAACTGATCAACAAATCTAGATTAAAACTCACAAAGACCTAAAAATGATCTTAATTGGTCCTTGTCCTTAGGGGCGAGCATAGACTCAATGGCCTCAAGCAATTTGTGTTTAAGAGAAATACCTTTGGCAGAAATGGAATGTCTCAAATATTCAACTTCCTGGGTGAGTCCAGCTGGAGAGTCATCCCCTTGTCATATAACACTTTTAAGTGAGATAGTACTGGCACGTTCACTCAAGTTAATGCGGCTTGCCTAGCAGGAAGCTAGTAGAACAGCTGAGAACATCCACGTTGTGCCGGAATACTTGCCTTGCAGCACGCTTCAAACAGCTGACCGGCAGATTGACGTCACTGCCGACAGCTAAGGAAGGTAAACACCCCTTCTCTTTTTTTTTTAAATTTCCTCTTCAATACGGCAAAACGGAGCGAAGTTAGGAAGGTGTCCGGAAAGGTCTCCAGTGCGTTGTTACGCGTTTACTCTGCCGGAGGCGTTGGGGAGGAGTCTCTGAAGCGTTTGAAGACGTCCGTTCGTGGAGGGGTGAACTGCCACAGCCGGGGACCACTGGAAATCGTCGCCAAAATGAAGTGACTAGGCCAGACAGGTAAGCATGAGAAGAGCTTCTTTATTCGTAGCAGGTCCCCAGCAACCAACACGTCCCAACAACAGGAACAGCACCTGCCTATTCAAACAATGCAGGTTCCAACATTCGGAAAGCGTGCCTTGGCGCGAGGTGGTAAAGAGAACCATCTTGTGCCATGCATAAGACAAGAACACTACACTGAGGTATGTAAAAAATGCTTTTAAATGTATGTTGTGTGGGTGCTTGCGGGTGACAGTGTGTTTATGTGAGTGTGGTTGTAAGTGTGAATGTGTGTGTATACCCAGGGCTTTAAGTGGGATGAAAAAACTGGGGGGTCTCTCAAAGGGGCGTGGCCAATGTAATTAAGGGCGTGGCTTAAAACACATAAGCTAAATATCTATGCTTAACATAGTGTGCCGCTCGACTTGTATATTGCTGTTTCTGTCATTGCATCCAGATATATGATACAACAAGTAACATCATACCTACAACAAGTCAGTACTATTGGCTTTGTCAATGGTTGTTAGTTGCATAAGATAAATAAGCAGCAACTATGGCTAGTATATAATATTGAAAAAGCTTTCACTTAAAGCCCTGGTGACACCACGACAATGTTGCTGCTCCTGAGTTTCAAAAAGAGAAGGGAAATCCAGAAAGAAAATGACTCTCTTTATAGGATTTCCCTTCCCCTACAACCCTCACCAGGCATGACGTCATTGTTATGAAGACACTGGAGGTAATATCTTCAAAGAAGCTTTATTCTATTGGTTCACAAGCAGGTACATGAGCACAACTCATCAGCTAGCTGTCTCCGTTGTAACTGTCCGCTCTCACCGCGCAGGCTCCACGTTCCATATTTAATGGAACGCGAAGTCAGCAAAGTATTCGAGATGACGTATAACATAACCATAACATAACACATCCCCATCCTTTAAAAAAAAAAATATATATATATATATATTTAAGAACAAATGCATGAATAGCATCAAATACAACAAAGATATAAGAGGAATGCAATTGCAAAATTACAAAGGAAAATTTTCTGAAATATAATCTTTTAACCAAACAGGAGGTCTTTTTTCTCGCTTGGACTGCCTGCAATCCGAAGTAAGTGTCTCTTGATTTAACACAGAAGAACTTCCTATATCGGCTTCTGGACTACATGACCTTGGATCCAGTGAATCATCTGAAATATTATTATTTACTATTACAGGAGAAGTCACATTAGTGTTGCTAACAGAACTATCATTAAACAATGAGTCATCAAAATCATACATGTTAGGTACCCATTTAGTCCATAAACAAGGTGCAGAGCATTTAGCAACCCTCTTAAGGTTCCAAACTTTTCCATCAGTGAGGCGTACAGCATTGTTCATAATTTCAACCACTTGCAAAGGTTCGTAAAAACTGCTGATTTCCTTAGAGATTTTACCAGGTTTTTTCACTCTAACCCATTGTCCAACCGTTATATTAGACTCTTTCACACCATGTTTGGAATCGTACCAATCTTTTCTTTTGGTTTGAAGAGCATCTGCTCTTTCTCTAACAGTGTCTTCTGACCAGTGCACAATATTAGATTTAAATAACCAACCTGGTGTAAACTTTGTTCTGGGATTCCTACCAAGCATAAGAACAAAAGGTGGATACCCAGTAGCATCACAAATCGATACTCTGTAAGCCCAAACCATTTTCAATACCTGGGTTTCCCAATCACCATGCTTAGCAGACATCTGAATAGTGTTTTTTATAACTCTATTAAAGCGCTCAACCATGCCATTACTGTTCGGGTTATACAGCAACGTAGTTCTGTGTTTTATTCCGTTTGTTAAAATATTCCTTTGCGTTATTCGACATGAACTGAACACCGTTATCACTTAAGAGAACAGACGGAATACCTTCCATTTGAAACGATTGATCAAGGAAATGAAGAACAGTATCAGTATCTGCTCTGCTGACAACCTTGACAAAAGGCCATCTTGAAAATAAATCCATAAGTACCAAAATGTATTTCTGCTCAAATCCAATAGGACCCATGATATCAATTGCAGTGTATTCCCAAGGTGATCTAGGTTTAGACATGACACCTAAAGAAGGTTTGAGAGTGACCAAAGATTTATCAGCAACCTTGCATAACTCACAGTCTCGTACAAATGCTTCTATGTCACCGTCCATGCCAGGCCACCAAAACGAAGTCTTAACAATCTGTTTGGAGCGGACAATGCCAAATGGCCCTCATGAGCATAGAGCAATTATAGATGAGCGTAAACTTTTCGGGGGAATAACTCTTTCACCTCTCCAAATATTTTCACCTCGCACACTTAAATCAAATCTAACTTCCCAAAATGGCTTGAGAATATGGTCCTTACTTAACTTCCTTGGCCAAGACTGTCTAAGATGTGATTTAACTTGGCATAAATCTACATCTTTTAAATATTCATCCTCCCATTTCGCTTTTAGAATGCCACAATCTCCAAAATCCTGTACATAAGCGACTTGAAAAGAGTTAAAAATGTCACCCTCACACTCATCAAGTTGTTTGGGCATTCTAGAAAGAAAATCAGCCATACAATTTTTCTTTCAAGGAACAAATTCCATTTTGTAGCAATAATCTTGTAACCTGATTGCTAATCTGGCAACTCTTGCAGACGTATTAATAGTGCCTTCAGTGGTAAGAACCTTGAGTAAAGGTTTGTGATCACAACGTAGTGTGAATTGTTTACCCCATACAAATGCCCGGAAATGATCGACAACCCAAACGCAAGCTAAAGTCTCCTTCTCAATTACTGAGTATTTCTCCTCAGTAGGTGACAAGGATCTAGAAGCATATGCAATAATATGTTCATCACCATTGACACCAACCTGGGCAAGGACAGCTCCTAGACCTTTGATACTTGCATCCGTAGTAATTATACTCTGGGCATCAGGGTCAAAAAAAATTCAAAGAGGCCAATCTGGTAATACAATCTTTAATATCATCAAAATCCTGTTGGCACACAGGTGACCACTCAAATTTGTTTCTGTTTTTCAATAATTGCCTAATGTTGTATGTTCTTGAGGCAAAATTCTGAATATACTTGGAACAGAATTCAGCAAGACCTATGAAAGATCTAACATCATCTTTGCAGTTTGGAGCAGGAGCGCACTTAATGGCATCAATAAGATTAGATTTAGGTCTGATTCCATTACTATCAATAACATGTCCCAAATAAGTGACATTATTACTGGCAAAGGTACATTTTGAATATTCAATAGTTAATCCCTTTGATTTTAAAATGGACAAAACTTCGTCTAAAGTTTTGTCATGCTCCATTTTGTCTTTTCCGAAAACAAGAATATCATCCTGAAAAAATTTAGTGTTTTTGATATTGGAAAATAATTGATGCATCAGACGTTGAAAAACGGCTGCAGCGGACGCCAAGCCAAAAGGCAGCCTTTTGAATTGAAACAACCCTCCGGTGTAATAAATGTAGTGAATTTCTTGCTGCCTTTAGAAAGGGGAATCTGGTGATAAGCAGCAGATAAATCAGTCGTGGAAAACCACTTAGCACCTTCCAACAAAGGTAACATCTCGTTAATTTTAGGCAGCGGAAATTGATCAACTACTATGTTCTCGTTCAAGTGGCGTAAGTCCACACACAGTCTCAATTTCCCATTACTGCGTTTGACTACTACTAAGGGAGAAACCCACGCTGAAGCTTCGACAGATTCAATTATATCAGAGGAAACTAGTCTGTCAAGTTCCCTGGCAACATCATTTCTTAAAGCAATAGGGACACTCCTGACTTTATGAATTTTGGGTACTGCATTGTCCTTGAGTAATATTTTGTGTTCAAAACCCTTTAATTTGCCTATATTCTTTTGAAACACAGAGGGAATTTTTTTTAAAGTTTTCCACCAACTTTTGTGCCCTCATCCATAACCAAAACCTGCTCCGCAGAGTTCGGGTCCAAAATAATGTGTATATTTTTCTGATCTTTCCATCCAAGAACAGATGGACCTTTTCTGGAAATGTACAATTTGCCATAAGAATGACGATTCTTAAACTCAAATTTGAACCAGCGATAACCAATTATATTGATCTTTTCTCCTCCATAACCTTCTGGATCAATATCAGAGCCAAATAGTTTAGCACCCACTTTACATGTGAAATGCTTTTTCCAAACGTCCTCATTGACGATGGAATAAGGTGAGCCAGAATCTGCATAAATTTTAACACGCACACCACCTATGTGAATCCAACATTCAGGTTTGTTTTCGATAAGCAAACATCCATCTCTGATATTCAAAAGTAATTTCTTTTTAACAGCAACAGAACATTCTGAAACTTGCTCATCACTACTGCTCAACTCACTATCGGAGTCAACGTCTTCTTGAACACATTTAACAGATTTAGTTCTTCTCCTGCATACTTTAGTATAATGTCCATAAATACCACACGCACTGCATTTAACTTTTCTTGCAGGACAAGATTTAGCGAAAGCCAAATGCTCAAGGCTTCCGCATCTATAACATCTAGGTGGCTCATTGTTCGGTTTATACTTACTCCATCCTTCTGATTTTTGTTTACCACTAAATTTTTCTTAGAACTAGTTCTTATTTTAGCTACATTGTCATTAACGACAACTTCAGTCTTCAAAGCATTGGCACACCTACTAGATGTTTCAGCTTTGCGGACAATAGCGAAGATATCGTCCAGACAGGCATCCCCATTTACCCAAAGACGTTCTTGAATAGCAGGATTAAAAGCATGCATAACAACCTGGTCGCGCACAAAATCCTCCAATAACCCACCAAACGCACAATCAGTAGCCAATTTCTTTAACTCACTAACATAGTCATCAATAGATTCAGTTTTGAGTTGTTTCCTATGAAAAAATTTGTAGCAAGTAATACCAATGCACACTTTGGGGGCAAAATTCTTATCTAAATTGGCAAGAGCCACAGTAAAAACATTACTATCACCACTTCCAATAACAGGTTTGTTCATCTGGTTATACGTCTTAAGACCTTAGGGGCCTAAAGAATGCAATAAAATACGCTTTTTGTGTTGAGCTGACATCTTGCCATCAGAGTCTACTGTTTCGATATAATTTAAAAATACTCTTTCCATTCTGTCCATTTAAGAGCTGGTTCAGACCCACAAGACCAAAATGCCTGAGGAGGACATAGTGAAAAAGTTTGCTGACTCATTGCTGCTCCAAGGATTGTCTGTAGTATTAAAATGCGAGAATAAAGTGGAATTGTTCAGTGTGATCACAAGTTGACACTGTCCATTCTTCACCACTTCAAACCAAAAGCAGGAAATTTCACAAAACAAGAATGAAAATCACCTGGATAAATTACTTGTGTTTAAGGGAACCAGATGACCCCAAACGTTGGCATGCAGCTTCGTTTTCCTCAAGCGTAAACTCGAATAACACAGAATGCGCTTTTCCCCCCAAAAAACCGATCAATTCCGGCCTTCCCAATCTAAAATGGCCGCTGTGCGTGATGTCGTGATGCACTACGTTCCGCTCCTGGAACGTGTGACGCTGTAGGCAGAATACTCTATTGTGACGTGAGGAGCCAGACGAAAGCTGATCGCGAGCAGTGACTCGAAGCCGATCGCGAGCCAATGCACGTTGCTAGGCAGTTCCCATTTGAACTCGGAGAGTTCCAACGTTGTACGGTGAGGCCTAGTATGAAGTATGCTCGAAATAAAGTCAAAAATAAGTTAAATATAAGATGCGCTGCTCACCGGAAAGGTTGTGATGGTGTTTCCGTGAGTTCAATACACCTGAGCTCCTTTAGAGTATATATCACGATGCCGTTGCGTTGACTCTGCCTGTGTCTTTCATAAAAATGATATCCTCCTTCAATGGTCCTTTTCAAATCCCGATCGTCGCCATTTGTTATGAAGACACTGGAGGTAATATCTTCAAAGAAGCTTTATTCTATTGGTTCACAAGCAGGTACATGAGCACCACTCATCAGCTAGCTGTCTCCGTTGTAACTGTCCGCTCTCACCCCGCAGGCTCCACGTTCCATATTCCATGGAACGCGAAGTCAGCAAAGTATTCGAGATGACGTATAACATAACCATAACATAACAGTCATGCCGTAACTTCTCCACTAGTGAGAAGTGAGCAGTGTGACAGCGCACATCGATGTGCCTGCTGTCACTGCAGTCCGGAAAAAAACGGACTGCCTGGGCACAAAATAGAGCCCGCCAGGGACCCGTTTCGAGGCCCACTTTAAAAAACTGCCGGTGCTCAGCACCGGTGAGACCCGACCCAGGTAAAGCCCTGTGTATACCTAAACGTGTGTGTGTGAATGAAAGTGAATGTCAAAGGGCGTGTGATGTCACTTCCGCTACCCCTGGCATTTTGTTGAATTGACGTACATTGGCAACCTCCAGTCAATTGGATACAGCAAGTAGCAGCGCCGCTGTGTCAGTCTACTGTTCTTTGAACCTCTCAGCCCAGCGCCTTCTGTCAAGAGAACTTTCTGGCAGGAACGTGTCCTAAACAAGTGGAGCGTTGTGATGTCACGGGGTTGTGGAAACAAGGCACTATGACGTCAGAAACAGTTAAATAGACCATCAGTCTCGCACTGGCGTCATTACTGAACCATCATCTGTTGCTATAACAAAACACACCAATATTAATGGTGTGGCCTTGCAGCTCACTACCACTGGCACTGCAGTTGCTACCCCATAGCCTCAAGGCGCTCTAAGACATTGCTGTTACCCGGCCACTCTGCAGCAAACAAAAATCTGTTCTGTAATAAAACTGTAGGAGTGTAGGACAGGGTGAGAGGGGTCAGCCAAGTGATGTGATCAATGGTCGAAATATGTGTGGCATCATTTCACTACCCCTGGCTTTTTGGTGAATGGAATTTCAACAGAGTCACTTAGGTTCTAAAATGGGTGTCCTGTTCACTTGCAACTCCAGTGCCTCGAATAAAAGAATATTTGTATGTTAGTCCGTTGTCTATTGACGTGGCCGCGAAAGGTCACGGACTGGCGCGTGTTCGAGTCGCACCTCCAGGTCGCCACATGTAGATTGCTGTGTTTTTTTAGTAATTAAATTCTCTCAGCGCTGCCCGACAGTGCCACAGTGCCAGGCGAGGCATACTGGCGCCTGGCGCCTGGCATCGTCGTGCGCCAGAAGCGGAAAGATTTCCAGCAGCAATGAGCTCTATTTGGAAACACACTCGTAAAAATGCCAGCTCAGTGGAATATGATTCATTTGTTAACCAATGACGCCGTCCTCGACTGAGCCGCGGGCACAGGCCAGGAATAGCAGCAAATAGTGACGTCACCTGCATATACCACTCTTCTTGCCCAATGGGCGTTGCGCGCCTGGTTCACAGCAAGGGCAATCCACGTCAGTGATTGGTACACGTCTCTGAGACGTGTCTGTTTTGGGCTAACTGAAGGTCTCGTTTAGAGCTTGGTGCTAAGTGAAAATTCTCCAACTTCTGAAGGAAACTCAATACAAAATAGAAATCTCCGGGTTAATTTCACCCACCCTACTGCACATATGATGGGGAAATTCTGTCGATGGAATGCTGCAGGAGTTCATGCTTTTTAGTATCCAAAAAATACAAAAATGACGCAGGAATTAAATTAATCTCAGCAACTCCTGATTCCGCAGGTTGCATACCAACTAATTGTATTTTTTTCACTGTGCCATTACAGAGAATGACCATATGCAAATCACTGACTGTATTCAAATGAGACCCACTCCTGCTTTTTTACAGGATTCGGCATCTTTGAATGTAAGTATGCCTCGCTTACCTCTTCCTTCACAGGAGTCCTTCGGGTAAGCACGGCAGAGGACCTGAGAAGTTAACTGCACACTGTAATGTTAAGCATATCTTGCTAGATTGAGATCCCCTGTATGGCACAGGGAAAGGGGGGTGGGGGGCTGCAGACAAGACACTTTGATGCTTAGAGAGGAAAGTGATTTTCAATGCTTCCTTCAAAGTTGGGGAATTTGAACTGTATGCTGAGGAGATGATCCCTTTTGTCTGTTAAGGTTCCAAAGTGTTGTTTACTTCTGTGTTTGGTCTTCATGGTGAATGGGCATTCACTTACCAAAATCTCCAGGGTATTGGGTGATTGGAAAAAATATCTGTGAGACCCAGCGGTTTCTGGCTGGCTGGGATGCATCGAAGCCAGGCAGAATCCACCATCCTAGATAGGATGAGTGCGATACACTTGTCCGATAACCTGTGCTCACCCTTGGGTAGGTTGGCACAGAGCAGGCAGGCTTATCCTCAGGGTCAAAGTGTAAAGTACTGGCACACCACCGTCCTCGCAATACAATGAGTACAATTAAAAAAACTTCACACCATATGTATAAAACACTGGTCTTTGTATTACACACACATTGAAATCAGGGGAGAGGATGTGGCCTAACAGCTGGAGCGGTTGACCTTGGAGCTGGGGAACCGGGTTCGAGTCTCGGCAGGAACGCTCAACATTTTGTGATTCTGGGCAAATCACTTAATCTCCCCGGGGATAACAAAAAAGTATGTGTCCGTCTTTAACGCAACTGGTGCTCATGTAAAGTGCTCTAATACCTTCGGGTCTAGTTCGCGCTATATAAAACTCCCCAAATAAAAAAAAAGATCAGAAATCAAAATTACATGCACATCGATATATGCTTTACAGTTATATGCAATTGTCGAACTCTCCAATTAGCAGCAGAACGGCATGAACATATATATACTAGTCATAGGTATTCACTTGCCCCGTTATCCCTTCAGCCTCATAAGCGACATAAACCCATGTGCGTACTTCCCTGAGGTGTTCATGATCCAAGCGATCATTCCCACATCAACAACGACAGAAACATATATGCAGGCTCTTCAGAGATTGTTAGAAATGGGGGTCTCTAGTAGGCAGAGGTATGCACCTTTGTCCAAGTAGGGACCCTTGCTTCTAGTCAGGCTAAGGGAGGTACACACTTTAGATAACCTCTGCTCACCCCCTTGGTAGCTTGGCACGAGCAGACAGGCTTATCCCAAAGCCAATGTGTAAAGTATTTGCACACAGTAACACAGGGAAAACACTACAAATGGGCACCACACCAGTTTAGAAAATTAAAGTATCTTCATCTAAACCAAACAAGGCCAAAATTACAAATATCCAACATACACAATTCAAAATATGACTTTTAAAAGGATTACTGCAAAACTACAGCTCATAGAAACATATAGCTCCAACTGGGGCTATTATGACGTCTTGGCTGGCACAAATCCAAAGTCTGGGCTGGTGGGGGAGGTGAGGCAGCATCGGCGGCGAGGCATCGGTTCCGTTCAGCAGTGCGGTGTCGATGAGTTCGGGAAGTTACCCACGTCGGTTATCGGCTCCAGGATGTCGAAATGCAGGCACTGGTGGCGACCCGCATCGGTGTGAGCCCTGGTGTCGGAGAGATTGATAACTTGCAGGTGTAGGCGGACACCGGAGCTGGGGTGCGTCGTGCACTTCACGAGCAGTGCCCACGGCCTCTGTGCAGGTCGCAGCATCACTGGTGGCGGCGCTGACGGCATTGGTGTTGTTTTTCTTGGGTTGCAGCTCCAACCACATGATTCCAAGGGCCCAGGAACAGGAATTGGCAACCTTTGGCAATCAGGAGTCCAGTAGAGAAGTCCAGGTGCTGTTTAGCAAGATGCAGGTAAAGTCTTTGTGTCCCTGAGACTTCAGAACAGGGGGCAAGCTTTACTTCAAGCCCTTGGAGAATGTTCTTAAGAAGATACCACAGCAAGGCAAGTGTCCAGTCCTTTCCACTGCCCAGAGACAGAAGCAGCAACTGCAGGCCAACCCAACAAAGCAACACACAGCAAAGGGGCAGTACTCTTCCTGACAGCTCTTCAGCTCTTCTTCTTGGCAGGGCCCTCTTAGTCCAGAAGTAATCTAAAGTTCTGGGGTTTAAGGTCTATTATTTATTTTTGTCTTTGAAGTCTTTGGTGTAAGAGTCTATGAGCTCAGTAAAAACCAGTTCTGTCCTCCCTGGTCCAGCTTCGCTACAGGAGGTAGAGACAGCATTGTGCAAAGGAGACACAGCCTATTCAGGTGTGAGTAAAACTCCTCCCACCACTCTACATGCAGACCAGAGCTATTCAGCCCAGCTACGAGTCACCCAGGAAAGGCAGGACACGCCTCAACCCCCCTTGTGACTGTCTAGAGTGAATGGACATCCCAAGCTCCTGTCACTCCAAAACCAGACAGTAAATACACAAACAGGCAGAGGCACATAGAATGGTTAAATAAGAAAATACCCACTTTCTAAAAGTGGCATTTTCAAACACACAATTTAAAATACACTAAAACATGTGTTATTAAATTCTGAGTTCAAACTCCAAATCTCCCGCTGTTCCCAATTGAAAGTTACACATGTAAAATGTTACAGCGTAGCTCCAATGATAGCCAATAGGACAGCCAGCCTTTCAATAGTGAAAAACGAAGTACACAGTATTTCACTATCAGGACATGTCACACACCAGTACATGTCCTATCTTTCACACACACTGCACCCTGCCTATAGGGGTACCTTGTGCCTACCTTAGGGGTGACTTACATTTAAGAAAAGGGAAGGTTAGGGCCTGGCAAGTGGGTGCACTTGCCAGGTCAACATGGCAGTTAACAACTGTGCACGCAGACACTACAGTGGTAGGTCTGAGAAACCTTTACAGGGCTACTCATGTGGGTGGCACAACCAGTGCTGCAATTCCACTAGCAGCATTTGATTTACAGGCCCTGGCACACTCAGTGCACTTTACTAGGGACTCACCAGTAAATCAAATATGCCAATCATGGATAACCAATCATATTCACAATTTACACTGCGAGCACTTGTACTTTGTCACTGATCAGCAATGGCAAAGTGCCCAAAGCATCCAAGCCAGCAAAAACGAAATCTAGCACACAGTCAAAAATGCAGGAGGTAGAGGCAAAAAGTCAGGGAAAACCACGGCAAGGATGGTAAGTCTAACAGAGATATTCCACTTTCCCGCTATCACATTAGCATAAAACACAACATTCCCAATATCGAATACCCCTTACAATTGTAATGGTCAAATAATCACAGGTTTTTACTACGCCTCAGCCAATCAAACCACCCCAGTCAATGATACACATTTCAACAGCTGGCAACACTTTGATTAGATTGTCAGGACCACCTAAAGCAGTAAGAAACAGTTACTTGGTTTCGTCCATCCAGATTAGGCCCTCAGGCACTCAGCGGCACTTTCATGAGTACGGGATCACTTTCCCTACATAGGCAAAAGACTGTGACACCGGAAGCTGGTGTGCTTCCCATTTGAAAAAATGTTTCCCCTCCGGCGGAGGTACGAGCTGCAGTTGCTCCAGGCAGCCAGCCTTGGGTGCACACAAGGCACAACGAGACCCCCTCGGGTCCAGTCACAATATTCTCAACAACAGAGTACCTTGTGGCGTGGGTCTGGGGAGAGGAAGCCGGCGACCTCGGATTGAGGCTGCGATCTGGAGGTCGGAGACAGTCTAGGCTTTCAGCTCGGTTCCCGCGAACTCGGCTAAATTTCCCCAACACCCCGCAGATACCACACACTACGAAGTGCGAGCTAGCACAGGTTTCCAGTTGTAAGCTCGGCTCCCTCAGACTCAGCAAACCTCTCCAGCACTCCTCGAACTCCTAATGCTGATCGTTATGAGCACCCTCCTCGGCACAGTGTGATTACTGCTTACACCAAGACAGTCCTTGTACCAACCGATGATCACTTCCATCCACTTCCACCGCACCCTGCACGTCCTTCAGATCTCGTGGAGATGGGAAGATCCTTTGTGTCCCTGGAATCTCGCAGACAGAAGGCCAGCCAACCGGCCCTTGGAGAGTGCGTAGGGACCCGGGCCACAACAGCTGTCAATTAGCTACAGGCCATCAATATCCCCGCAAAATCCAGCAAGTGTTAGTCCTCTTCCTGGAGTCCGACAAGCCCCAGGCCACCACAAGTCTGTGGATAATCCAGTTGCAGTCCCTCCTGCCCCAATGGTTCCTCTTGTCAAAGTCCCAGTGCCGAGCCAGCGCAGTATGGTTCCAGTTCCAAAAGCGTCTCTAACTTGTGAGGGCAGAGCCCCAGTAGTTCTACACAATAGCCTTTGAAGATGAGATCAGTTCAAAAGGCCACCTTTGAAATACACGGACCCTCTCTAAATTTTGTCCAGTCTGCCTTCTACCCTGGGAGGCTTGATCAATATCATTAGTGGGGCCAGGACCCTGCCCCTTGGAATGCAGGTGCCAGTTCCACCCCCTCTTATCTGTCCCAGGCAGGCCCCTCAGTGTCAGAGGTCTGAAGTTTCCCTTGAGCCCCTACTTTATGGCCATCCATCAGGAATGCACAGATGTAGCTGTCCCCCCTGTACCCAGAAGTGGATTGGAGACAAGCCGACAGGTACACAGAGCCACGAGCACAGAAATGCCCACTTTCCAAAAGTGGCGTTTCCACATTAGTAATGTTGAGTCCACTCGCACTACCGGAGAGGATTTGCCATTACTAACTCATTGATATCAAACACTATTGTGCCACTCTTCCTCACGTAGGAAATACAGCACAATAGTCTTTCCACAGATCCCTCATGTCAATCAAATGCGAGAAGCAGGAGCCACCGTCCAAAACACACCATCCAGTGCCATTCACTACCAGTGCATGTAGCGCTCTCACGCACATGCCCCACCTCTTCCCGACACCGCACCCTGCCACCAGGGAGTACTCCGATGACAGTAAGAGACATGCAGAACCTTGGCAAGTAGCTTTTTAAATGCCAAGCCGAGTAACAGTAGCCTGCACACTCAGGCTCCACCATGGCACACCTGTGGCACGTTTGAAGAGCTACCTCTGTGGATGCAACAATCAGTGCTGCAGGCCCACGGAGGAGCATTTGAGTTACATGCTACAGGTATATGTCTTACCCCTACACACAGGACTTACAGCTAACTCAAATCAGCCAATCATGTATACACCAATCACCAGTATGTTTATGAAAAGCACAGTGCTTTGGCACTGCATAGCAGAGTCAAAGCACTCAAAGTCCTATGCCCGCAAAACATGGTCCAAACAGGTGGTCGGATGCCAAAAAGTCAGGCAAGACCATGCCAAAAGTTGCCAGGTCTAACAATATTGAGTTGTAAATATTGGTAGACTGAAAATCGGGAAAAAAATATTATGATACCAAAATGTTATGTTGCAGAAATATCGTTGTCAAGAATATTGTTTTTTCACGTAAGTAATATTGTTGTTTAGAATATCATTGTTGTTGATATCGTTTTCGACAATGTAGATGTAAAGAATATCATTTTTTAATTGTTTTAATGTGTTTTAGTTCATATATTAATTTTGTATAACTATTGTTTGTGTCATTATTATAATTTTTTTAAATATAGTTTGTAATTTTAAGTGGTTTATAATTTTTTATTTAATTGCCAATAATATAATTTACAGTGTCGTAGCAGGTTGTTTGGTTTGTAGGGGGATAGGGTTGGAAGTTCATTAACTAATGATACATTATTAATTAATCATTTAAGTAAATATGTGATTGATATTAATTATATATATTATGTAATACTGATTTAATTTACTTATATTTTAGGTGTGGGTTGCTACATTTATAGGGGTATAGGGTAGGAGGTTAATTAAGTAATAATTACAAAAATATTAATTATCAATGTATAATTATATACTTAATTGATTAATAATTATGTAAATTGTGTAATAATTACAAATTTTATTAAATTGGATGTGTGGGATACTGGGTTTGTAGGGCTGTAGCGTGGGAAGTTAATTAAGCAATAATTTAGTAACAATTAATTATTAATTGTTAATTAGTTATGTAACTGATTATCAAGTATGTAAATTGTGTTATACTTATTTATTTTAGTTAGATTTTAGGTATAGGTTGCTAGGTGTGTAGGTGTATAGGGTAGCAAGTTAATTAAGTAATTAAATAACTATTATTTTTTCATTGAAAGTTAATTATTATATTGTTTATGGATTTTGTAAATTGGTTGATTGTTTCTTTTTTTATATATACACATATTTTATGTTAAGTAATAATGTTTATATTAAGAGTTTTATATTTTTTCTTAGTTAATAGGGTTATTCAAATAAGTAATGTATTTGAAGTGAAGTAGTTTACCTACTGTTGTTCAGACTGGAGTGGAAATACTAAATGTAACCCTTCCAAAGTCCAACGCTTTCCCTACTGTTGCACAAACTGGAGTGGGAACAGTAAATCTTAACCCTCCGAAGTCCAACACTTTCCCTAATATTGCACAGACTGGAATGGGAATAATACATCTTACTCGTCCGAAGTCCAACGCTTTCCCTACTGTTGCACAGACTGGAGTGGGATTAGTAAATTTAACCCCTCCGAAGTCCAACGCTTTCCCTACTGTTGCAAAGACTGGAGTGGGAATAGTAAATCTTACCTTTCAAAGTCTAATGATTTCTCTACTGCTGCACAGACTGGAGTGGGATTAGTAAATTGAACCCCTCTGAAGTCCAATGCTTTTGCACAGACTGGAGTGGGAATAGTTAATTTAACCCCTCCGAAGTCCAAAGCTTTCCCTAATGTTGCTTTCTTTGGAGTGAGAACACCCCTCCAAAGTCCTAAACTTTCTACTGTTGCATAAACGGGAGGTGGAATAGTATATCTATTATTCCCAGACTCCAATACATGTTCTAATATTGGTTAAATAAATTTATTATTAATATTTGTTTATAATTGTAATTTTATATTTGTTTATATTTGTATATATTTTAAAAATGTTATAATATTTTTGTAAAAAAGTACTTTTTTTATTTTAAATTTTTAAAATTTTGATTTGCTTTATCATTTATTTAATGTTTTGGAATTGAATTATAATTTTTTTATGCTTCATGTAAAATTATATATATATTTATATATATATATATATATATATACATATAATGTACTTTTCTAGTAGTAAATTTAAAGAACTAAACAAAAAATGATTATAATGTCAAATATATATTTTTCATAATTGTGTTACATTAATTATTCTTCCAATGGGATGTCGGTGTCTTCCTGTGCTAAAGAAGAGTGTTTTTGTGTTTAGATGGGTCTCTTCGTGCCCATCACGTCGAAGCCGCCCTGCCAGGGTCTGGGGCTCCTTCACACGAAGATTCATGTGCTGGATTTGTTGAAAGGAGCCTGACCCGCCCTCCTCGATAAAACGAAAGAAGACAGGATTTTCCTTCTAAGAAATCGGATGGGAGAAGGGAAAGGGAGCAAGTTGGCAGCATTTGTCCCTGCTTGCATATTTGAAGGTATTCAAGTGCACACAAGGAGAATAGAAGCAATAGCAGGAGCACGAGTTATGTAGCTTAATTTTTATGCACACTGTATATAAAATGTCAAACTTTGCAGCTTTTAATAATGGACTGAAATGCAACCAAATATGCTGCTGCATTTAATGAATGGCTTTACGTTTGCAGTGCGCACTCCGTAGAAGGAACACCACCCAAAAATGCTGAATAAAAAGGTGGTTTTATAAAGGAAAATCACGTGGTCAGTCAGAAAAGGAGAAAGCTCACCTGTGATCAAGGCTCCCGAGAGAGCTGAAACGCATAAGGTTTTGAAGTGAACTGCTGCATGCTCCGAAGAAAAATAAAAGCACATGAAATTCTTCAAATGGGATGTTGGCGTCTTCTTGTGCTAAAGAAGAGTGTTTTGGGGTTTAGATGGGTCTCTTCCTACCCATCACGCCGAAGCCGCCCTGACAGGGTCTGGGGCTCCTTCACATGAAGATTTATGTGCTGGATAGATATATATATATATATATATATATATATATATGTTATCACACAAAATCCCGTCCAAGTTAACGGAGGAAAGCGGCACACCAATTCCATACAAGTGTTTATTGTGCAAAACAAAGCGTTTCGGCCGGAACGGCCTTTGTCAAGTTAGCATATTGTACCCAACTCGCCCAATAAATATGTATGACATGACCATGGACATAGAAAACACACATAGGAAAGACATTAAAAACACATTGTACGTCTCGTCATAATTCATTGAAGAGTTTCTACAATTCCTTCAGCATGATTAATTCTCAGTTGAATAATTATTGCAAAACGCATACTCATATGCTAGTTAATTCACATTGATTAACAAAATTACTTTCACTTTGGACGACAATGGAAATAGTTGAAAGACTCGGTATTCTATCCTATAGACTGTTATTTTCAACATCCAAATAAGACATCCATTAAATTTCCCACCACGTCCTTACTATCGCAGTTCACAGCAATTTGAGAAACAGAATCTTGAGCAGTGCAACACGGAGGTGTTGATTCAACTGTCCGTGTTGATTCGTGACACAGTGTTTGAATTTTGTGATTAGAAATTAATACATAGGAATCAGAAAGACAAGCGGCCGCACTCTCCCTATTTAATGGAAATGCAGACATTGGTCAAATACCAATGGAAACGGGCACATTACGCAAAACGTTAGAACCTACTCTGGAACAAAATTTGAATCTGCTCGAGAAACTTACAAAACGTGAATTGAATAAATAGTGGGAAGTGACCTCACTAACCAACTATATTGAAGTGGGTCCAGTTCCGAGAGGATTGAAAATCTCGATAATTCCCACCTATGAAAATCCAAACCCAGAACTTTTGAAGGAATGGGCACTGTATATGGCTAAAACATGCCAAGGAAAGCTAGAACTTTTAGTCAAATATACTAAAATCGACTTGGAAAAAACAAGACAGGATCTACAAATATTAAGACAAGAGCTTGACAGACATAAGGAAAATAGTGTGGTAATTGAAATA